>CM024711.1:7179212-7861180 GCA_014182895.1 Angophora floribunda | reverse complement strand
AAGCTGTAATGACAAGCACAAGAAAGGAACATCATTCTCCCTTGCTGTCTAAGGTAAAATGAGCTTGGGAAGTGATCGGCTATCTGGCTTCACAGCACAAAGCCTAGGCAAAAACTGCTGGTAAACAATCTCTATTACCTGTTGCATCAAACTATAGATCATAGTTTAGTCTTACCTAAATCGAGAGGAGATGAAGCTAATTATAATGCAGCTCAGTTATAAACCCAGGGAAGTTACTTTGAAAACTGGACAAAGCACTATCCCAATTGTATGTAACTTATTGGTACATTGGCTCATAAAAAGAGACTATTGCCATTTGAACAAAATGCGCACATGCATGGACATCCCTTGTGTTAACGCGAGCAAGTTGATTTGAACTCAAACTCGCAGTATGCCATCTATAACACGAAAAGAAGTCTCCAATCGTGACAGAGCAGCAACCAGGACACATGACAAAGAGCCAATCCCAGAAATTTCCTGGATGTTTCCATTGTCTTCTGAAAGCCAAACTGAATTTATAGTCAACAGTGTCCCTTTCAGAATGGGCACGATCGTAAATTAGTTTTATCTATGTGATGGGATTCCAGGACAGGGAAAAGCAGATGAAAACCTCCCTTTCAGTATCAGCTATTGATCACGATCAAGATTTTTCTGCTGTCCACATGCAAAAAGTTGGGTAACTTCTCATAGAAGGGAAGACTTGACAAAGGCCCTGCCAAATGGTAGAGGGTGTGGATGCCCTAGCTTCCCACAGTGAAGTGAGTTCTTTACTTTTTGCTTGGGTGTTGAGTGAAAAACAGAACAGAAGGAGAGACAAGAATTAAGGCGGAAGGGAGAATTAGGCGAACTTCTACTGTCTTGTCATGCTATGGTAATGAGTTGATCAGCTATTAATAAGCTTTGTTAAATGATTATTTAAATAACATATCAATCAAGTATATACACAATTAAAATGAGATACGGAAAGCCTACTAATTATGCTCACTATTAGAAGAGATATGAAAAATCCTAAATATTTATAAGAAATATTTTAAATATTTCTGACATCCTCTAAAAACAAAAAGTGACATGACAAAAAAGTTAGGAATCCACTGTGGTTGTATGTTAATGAAGAAGAACCTGTTGACATTGCCAATACCATTTGCTTTGCAAAAATCCAGAACTTCACTCAGGGAGATAGCCAATAGGCCAAATTTGAGTTCATTAACATATCAATTGAGCGACTTTACTTAAAAAATTAAGTCGATGTAGGTTATGGGTTAAATGTGATATATTGATTGCTTTATACCATATTAATTTTCCAATGTGAGACTTTTTGATAGAAGCTTTGTGTGTTTCGCAACAATGATAAGGCCGATAATTCCTGACCATAGAATCGGAGCATGGAGCCATTGACTGGCATATTTCAGGTGGATCTTTGTCAACTTGATCTTGAGGACTCATTTTCAAAGGTATAGAGGAAAATATGTTGTGTTTATACATGTAATATATGTCTTAAAGAGTGCGATATGTTGTTACTAATCTTTTTAGTTTGTAATATGAATGCTTGATCCCAGCAACGATGGTTACTGATGGAGAATGTGAGTCCGTCTATTACGGACTTCACATTGGACAGCAATCAGTGCTCATTATTATAATCAACTGTGGTGTCCAAAACAAGTAGAGAGGATGAAGATATTTGGTTACATCCTAAATGCAGATTTGGAGTTGAAATGCAAACCCCAGTCAAAATAATTGATTTGGCCAAGAACAGGGCAATGTTGGAGTAATGGCAGGGGAAGAAAAAAGAGGGAATCCCAAAGTGCCAACTTTTACCCCTTTCTTCAGCGAAACTGACACTTAAGAGGAATCTGTCCACCCCGGGTGGGGGAGATATAAAGAAAAGGTAAAAGGGAAGTGGAGAGGGACATTGACAAGACTAAAAAAGGTGGCAAAAGGCCCATAAAACTTCCTCAGGGAACAGAGTCTTGGAAGAATTCTGCAAAAGAGGACAAAGGGGGAGGAATAAACAAGGACGGATGTGGGATCCATCGAGCACTGTGGATTAACTTTTAAGCAGGGGAGATATCACCAGATAAAGTTGCTTGGCATGACTCAAGTGCCTACCGTAAACTTGGCATTTCCATGCTCAGGTTCAACAGGCATCTCTGACCAAAGCCACTCTCTCTCTCTCTCTCTCCGTGATTGTTTGGTGTCCTTGCTATTGTCTACTACCTTCTTGGGATTTCTAGGCAGTCCTCTTATAATGCCAATTAACACCTCTTTTGACTATTAATCAAAGTGGTAATGATGTTTAAAGATACTTTAACAGAGTTTTATAACAATGTGACTTCTCTTCATTTTCTGCATTTTATTATGGTTGATAATTGTCACCTAAGCAAAATGTAGTCTCAACCTTTAGGCACACCTCTTTTATGGTTTAGGACATACTTAACCAACCAGGTGAAGTTATAAGTAAAATTTCTGTCCCTGTACAAATATATTTTCGTCTACATACTACATATTTCGTTCAATTTATAGTCCATCCCTAACTTTTTGCTCTAGATTTGTTTCTTTTTACCTGCTGTTTCACCGCCTTATTAGGCTCCAAAACAAAAGCATGTATTTAGTAAGGATTAAACAGTCAGTGGGTGACTAAAATGAGAATAATGGCACAGGGATGAAAAAATACCTGCACTTCTTGTATCTCTTCATTCTATCTTTTTCCTTCTCTCTTTCCCTAGATGATTAGGAGCAGGGCAAGAACAAAAACTGGTTTTTGCCACAGAAAAAGACAGGATGGAGAACAAAGTATTACAATAAGAAATGGAGAGTGTACCAATTACGTTAGTCATCTTTGAAGTTCATTCATTGAAGTTGCCGATTTCACAAGGACTGTTGATGAACTGAAAGTTATAGATCCCTGATCAAGACTGTTAATGCATTTCCACGCGCAGATATCACCTAAATGCTTTGGTCTTGCCAGAAAGCTTGAATGTCATGCACGAATATCACTGTTCTTTTTGCTACAAGAAAATTGAACCAGTCCTCCATTTTTTTCTCAGCCCGTTCAAAAGCCTCTACTTTCACTTTTACTTGAGTTTAATTATTCCATCACAGAAAGTAGTTTGGCATAAACTTAGAGTTCAGACTTGTGGAATCAATTTTCACTAAATTTAGCTTCATCGAGATGTCATTTGATATGAGTCATTGTTTATCCCAACCAATCAAAGTACGGTTGTATACTTTTAGCTTCATCAGTATTTATCTTGTATTTCCGCTGTTGGTCTTAACATAACAACTACTTATGTCTCTTTCTCTCTCTCTCTGAGCAGAAAATTTGTTTTTGGTCAGTCTCTCAGTGGAATCAGTAAAATAGAAGGCTGCTGATGATCACATTTTAGGATAGACTAAAAAGATACAGCTGTTTCCTGCATTAGAAAGGTGTTTGACAGAAAGATCATTTAATCCAGATCTACTGCCCAATTTTGTTATCTTGGTATGCAGATTGGTATAACACTAGAAGACTTATTTAAATCCTTACACCTCACTACTGGGATAGGATTCTACAATGAAGATTCTTAGGATGTTACAAGGAAAATTATAGATCTGATTAATGATGAGGCATCATCATCTAGTGGGGGTCATAAAAGATGATTTATCAAGAAAGTAATCTCAATCATTGATCATGATCAACATTATATGGAGATCTTTGTTATGGTCAATAGGGGTGATCGGTTTCCCGTCCCCGTGCAATGCAGTCGCCAAAGCGGGGTGGGTAGGGGCAATCGGTTCCCAATTTTTGGGACTATGGACGAGGACCCTAGGCGGTGGTCGGTTCTAATGAATTAAATCACTTAGTATCATTACATTGAAAAAAAAAATAATATGCGCCCATGTGGGCTTCAAAAATATACATCTCTTAATTTAAGCCGTATTATTAGAAAGGTAAAACAAGAAAACCCTGGTCAATAAAGGTTCAATTCACACTTCTATCTTAGTTTATTAATGTTAGGATTAGCAAGAGGAAGAGGAATTAGGAAAGTGAAGTAATGGCAAAAATTTAAAGGGTTGCTCTTTTTTTTTGGGGGGGTTCTAATAAATGTAGAAGTCATTCAAAAATTTAAAAAAATAAAAATAAAAAATGGTAGTTCGATCTCGGTTTGAGTCGGTCCAGGTTAAAATGCTTAGAGCAGGAGGCTAGGACGGCCGTCCTGAGTTACATGGGAGGCCAAGGCTAGGGCCAGGTAGCTGCTAGAGACTGCCAGGGCAACTGAGTCAGTTTGGCCCGGTTTGGGCAGTTCCCGTTGCGCACCTCTAATAGTGAATGGGTGACTTCTTCAGGGAGAAGACTTCAATAAATAATCCCCCCCCAGCACACACAACACATGCACACACACCAAGTAAAGGACAATCGTCTGCCCTGCAAAGGCACTTGAATCTAGCTAGGGCGTCCTCGTAAAGTAAAAGTCAGTATCCATCTTAGAAGACGGAGTGCCAGAAGGCAGACGAGCCCTCGTCTCGTAAGGCCAAGAGTTCTGTCAACTCGAAGTCTAAGGTGGAAGACGGAGCCTTAGAATTAGGCTTTCATCTTCAGCATCCTGGTCATCTGGACCCAACACTACTAAGAATCCCTTACGGAAGCTTTGGGTGTTGGTGGTCCCAGAGAGACTGAAAGTTGATTGTATCAATTCAATTAGACATTTGCCATCTATTTTCGTTGTTCAACTCACTTGACAACATGAAAAAACCAAAGTTCTACCTCCCTCTCTATCTATCCAAGGGATCAAAGTACGTAGATGAAACCAAGATATGGAAACTAGGATCTATCAATGAATACACTACCGCAGAAAATGAACTCACCAAGATCGCACTGTTTCTTCAGCAGGCAATAGTTGGCTACAGATTCTGTCCAACCGAGGGAGGAACTAATCAATCACTTGAAGTTGGGTGACCGGATGCAGAGAAAGTTTCTGCATTATTCAACTCTAGAAAACATCTACGAGATAAATCCATGGGATTTACCAGCCAAGTTCAATGGTAAGTTTTTCGCGACTTCTAAAGAAGAGCTCAAGAAAAGAGCAGTAGCTCCTTACTCATGACTCAAAGAGCTTCTTTATGTGCATGCAGAGAAATCCATCATTCCATCCAAAGATAAAGAATGGTGGTTCATATGTCCACAGACGCAGAACCAACGGATTAGCAGGAAGACACCTTGTGGTTTTCTTGGAATATCACTGGTAAACATAAAAATATTAAGGCTAAAAATGACAACAAAAAGATCGGTTCCAAGATAATATTAGTTTTCCATGATGGCCGGAATTCAAAGGGCACAGATCCAACTGGGTCATGCATGAGCTTCATCCACATCCTGATGATGTGCGTATTTCTACCGCTTGCTATTTATTTCAAAAGCAATTTACTCCATTCCTTGAATTAATTGTTCATGCAATTATGAATCTTTTGGATGTGCTGGCATTTGCTTTTAGGGAGTGGTTTCCTTGCTATTGAGCATCAATGACTGTTTACAGATTGAAAACCTTGGCTTTAATTGATCTTTTTCACTGGAAACAGTAATCTTGAAGTATCCAATTCGTATATTTATCTTTGACAACATACTTTTTCAAAATACGTGTTGGTTTTTGTGATTGAGTTGGGATGACTTGGATTCTCCGCAGATGGGTTATGTTCTTTGTTGCCTAAAGATGAAGCAAGATGAGAAGGCAGATAACAAAGAACGATCTCTCCAAGGAAAGGGGGAACCAACCAAACGACAATATGGCAAAGAATAGAGACATCCCATCAATTCCACGAGACAACTACCACTTCTCACCTAATAAGGTTATTTGCAAAGTTTCTTCTAGCGAGCAGAATAAGGTAATTGCCGAGTTACATAAAAACATTTTACAGCAAGAACGATAGATCATATCAGAATGGAACAATATCCTAGCCACAATACACGAAGACAATCACCACTTCTCACCTAACCAGGAGCATCTCATGCGGACTATAATTTCCTCTAGTACTACAAATTCATCAGGAAGTCGCCTCGCTGTATCTGAACCTAGTAATCATGAGTTACAATTCCCACATCCTTTCCTTAATGTTTGCTGAGACATCCAGGAACTTCAAAGCTTTATTGGTGACCAAGCTGATAAGAGCCATTATAGCATGGATTGTGAGAAACCAGAGCAACTTTCCTTTGCAGAGGTGAGGAAAAAAAAGGATTTTGCAAGAGTCAAAAACTTTTTTCTTTTAATCTCTAGAAATATGGAATTACATTTGGGATGTACATGTGTTCTTGAATAACAGCATCGGGTCAAGAAATGCAGAACCAATTGAATGAGCTAATCACGAAGGGGAGTTCCTCTAGCACAGAAATATCATTTGGAAATTGCACTACCATTACTGAAGAGCACAGCAGAATTGAGCCCTGGATGTCCCCTCATCATTTTGATTCATTTCCTAATGGCGAGCTTTGTAATTTATATGGCATGACCAGTGAACCTGAAGCGGAAATAGAAGTAAGTGAGGTAAGTATTCATCGCATGTGTACTTTGATTGTTGAACAGAAGCATTGTTCAACAAGTCCAGAGATAGTGAAAGTCTTATAGCAGGAAAGTTTCGTCCGGTATATCAGGGCTCATAACTATCTGTGCTTTATCAGTTGTCTTTGCAAATTTTTCTTGTAGTATGGCCAACTTAGGAAAGTACTAGCTGGGACAATCTTTGGGCTAAGTACTGCTGGCCGGGGCCTCACATACAGCAGGGACGTGCTCCATTACAGGAAGAGAAAGGATTTGTGAAACCTATATCTGGCCATCTTTCCGGCACTGAAAAAAATCATAACAGAGTGTGCGTCTTCGGATGGAGTGTCAGCAGAAGAAAAGGTTAGTAAACGTATACAACTCAAACTAATTCTGCAAAATTACACACTAAATCCACTGCTGGGTTGGAGAAGCTCCAAAAGTAGGACTGTTATAATTGTCACTTTCGAGTCTATGTTATTTAGACAGATTAAGCATGGAGGCAAAGCCCTTGTCCATAATTATATTTATTCTCTTGGAGTTCATGAAGAACAGAACAAGAGAAAACATTTTTTGAATTAGATTTCAAACAAACATTTTATTTTGAATAGTTAGGGGAATGGATTAGTAATTTCCCGCTTCTAAAATTTCCTTTTCAAAACAAAAAATTAGATTTCTTGATCGTTACATTCAATAAGGAACTGTTGTTCCTATTGAAAGATCAATTCTCTTTGCAGAGATTTCCGAATGAAATCAAAGACAAAACTCAATTACAAAGACCTTAGAAGCCTCAATTATGTTTAGACTATTTCAAATATCAATATACTTGATTTGGAAAGATTCTTTTACAAATATCAGAATTAGGATACGGTGGTATTCTCAAGCAAGTGCATAACTATAAGGAATTTAGTGGTTCAGTTCATGTCCAAACATTAGAACCCTAGTCAACAGAACTACCAAGCATAAAGGAAATTGCTTGCTATAGTTCTTTCCATACAAAATTCAAGAAGATGTTTAAATAAAAAAATTCTCAGAAATTGATTGCAAATTTGCGAAAGAAGTTTTTGCAAAACCATGTTTTAAATATCACATCAAAACAAATTAGGCAAAAATTTCTGTTTTTGATTTGACATTAAATTCATAAATGGTTCTTCAAACTCATTACCTGATTTTCTTACATGATAATTTTTACAGGGGATACAACCATGCCTTGAAAAAAGCCCGACAAAAGAAAAGGCTAAGGCTGAATCCTCCTCCAATACCAAAATAAGCATACCGGAAAAACCATTACTGCCAATAAAATCATGGGCAGAGGTGGTTGAGGAAGACCCATAAAGATTCCTAGATAGCCAACCAATACCTAGTACCCAAGAACTTATGCCGGATATTGCTGAACTAGCCAAGTTATTACCCAAAGAGTCACAAGAAATATTTGCTCAATCTTTGCTAAAAACAGCAAAGGGAGAATCGTCTGGTGCCATTAAGGTAAGTAATCTGTCACAACTTGCAGCCCAAAGACAAAAGGAATATAAAATGCAAGTAGAAAATAAAGAATTTTTTAATGAGGTGGTTCTTAGGCCACGGGCAACCCCTCGATCCACAAAGATCAATATTTTTCCCCCAATTTAAATTTCAAAATATACTCACAATTGAGGATGGATATTATGACAAATATTCAATTCTCTTTGCTAAAAAAGTATTTCTAAAAATTGGCTCTATAAGCCACATGATATGAATAAATCCTTGGCTTTCTATGAATAGATACCGTCAAAACAAAATCGGCCAAATTCACCCATTTCACCGATAAAGCCAATTTTGACCATGTTCTATATTCAACCATGTTCATCAATAAGGTCATACACCTTACGAGTGGAATGGAGAACCCCATACCCATAAAAGTTTAAAGCCAAAGTTACCCAAATACTACAATACCGTCCATCATACATGATGAGGGCAGGCTTTTATGTAGAAATTTCCGGAGAGCATTAGGCTTCCTCCCTCCTCTCTCCTTCACACATATCCTCACCCTTTTTTAAAAACTTTCAAACCCTTCTTCGTCCGATCTATCCTTTTGGCATAGAAGTAAGCTTTCGAAAACCATATCATAGTTTTCATAATTGAGCACCAACTAACATCCATAGTCGGTTGATCTCTTCATATCACATATATCAATCAGTGACAAAGTGCGGATTACCGCCTTAGATCTAGATCTGATAATTTACTTACTGTACTTTACTTTGCTAAAGATATCTTCTGCAATTGTAATTTACGGTTTCCATATTTGTAAGATACTTTCCAAAACATATCCACCACATATCCTCACCCTTTAAAAAAAAACCTTCAAAACCCTTCATCACCCAGTTCTATCCCTCAAGCATAGAAGTAAGCTTTCGAAAACCATATAATAATTTTCATATCGATCACCGACTAACATCCATAGTCGGTTGATCTCTTCATATCACATATATCAATTGCCACCACATATACTCACTCTTTCTGAAAAAACCTTCGAAACCCTTCTTCACCTAGTTCTATCCCTCTGGCATAGAAGTAAGCTTTCGGAAATCATATAATAATTTTCATATCTGATCACGGACTAACATCCATAGTCGGTTGATCTCTTCATATCACATAAATCAATTGCCACCACATATACTCACTCTTTTTGAAAAAACCTTCGAAACCCTTCTTCACACCCGTCTATCCTCGGCATAGAAGTAAGCTTTCGAAAACCATTTAATAATTTTCATATCTGATCAGTGACTAACATCCATAGTCGGTTGATCTCTTCATATCACATATATCAATCGCCACCACATATCTTCACTCATTACCGAAAACCTTGAGAAACCCTTCTTCACCCAAATCTATCCTTTGGTATAGAAGTAAGCTTTCGAAAACCATATCATAGTTTTCATATCTGATCCTTGGATCGACATCCATAGTCGGTTGATCTCTTCATATCACATATATCAATCGGTGACGGAGTGCAGATTATCGCCCAGATCTAGATATGATATTTTACTTACTGTACTTTACTTTCTGCAGCATATCTTCTCCACTTGTAATTTACGGTTTCCATATTTGTAAGATACTTCCCGAAATAGATCCACCACATATCCTCACCCTTTAAAAAAACCTTTGAAACCCTTCTTCACCCAGATCTATCCCTCTAGCATAGAAGTAAGCTTTCGAAAACCATATCATAGTTTTCATATCTGATCACTGACTAACATCCATAGTCGGTTGACCTTTTCATATCACATATATCAATCAGTGACAGAGTGTGGATTACCGCCCCATATCTAGATCTGATATTTTACTTACTGTACTTTACTTTCTACAGCATATCTTCTGCACTTGTAATTTATAGTTTCCATATTTGTAAGATACATCCCAGAACAGATCCATCACCTATATGGTTGGTTATACATTTGCTGGTTTTTGTCCAATTATTTAGTCTTCATATTGTATATGTTTATAATTTTATTCAGTTTTCTCTACTTATTTTATTCAGAACTCTTTCATATGGTTCTCCCAATCTAGTCTTCCATGGTATCAAAGCTAGTAGGGAGACATAGATCGAGCGTATAGGTTCCATACCAACGGTAGATCAAGCAGTCATTTGTTGGCATTCTTCTAAGTGGTAGACTAAGAGCCATTTGTTGGCACTCTTCTCATTTTGATAGAGTGGTCCTGGCCGTAAGTCCTAGAGAGGTAGTGAGTGTAAAGGCCTTTCAAGGATAAGAAAAGGGGATTGGATTCTGGTTCGCATATAGAAGGAATACTTTTCGATTCGTAGGTATGAGTTTACACATGGGGTCTATGTCTTCCTCTAGTTCTCTATCCGTAAGGGACGCAAATCTAGGTCTTTATACATAGAGAAGAAATGAAGTTAAAAGATTTCAATAAATCCGTTGATAACTAGGAAATCCCAAAGGTTCGGCTAAAGAAATATATATGCATTTGAAGCTTAAGAATTTTTTTTAAGAAATGGAACTGATGTCATAGCTGCGAAGATAGCCATTCTTTTAGTCTTAAAGAGATTCTCGTCTCTTGAACTATGAAGAATTTATACTTAGCACCATAGAAACTAGCCTCTCAAAAGTCCCATCCACTTTGATTGCTACCCCAATTTCACTATATCATTCAAAGATAGAAATATCCTTGAAGCTCTTACATTGCAAGCAAATATCCATAATTACGATGTAGTAGAAGGATAGATTCCTTTGGCAATTTCCTTTGCTCAATGCAGGGCCTCTTAGTTCTGTATGTTGCATTAGTAAAGTCAATTGTTATCTTCATCACGGGCGAATGAAGTTGATGTAACCGATAGAAAATTAGAAATCAAGATGGTTTGAGGTGTACAAACACCTGTCTTGAAGAATAATTTCCTCTTCTTCAAGGAGTGCAAATGGTAGATGCGTGGGTTATCCTCCAGAATTCAACATCCCCATTAATGTGCACTTCATTATTCGAGAGCGAAGCCGGTATTAACAAAAAAATGTAAAAATGAGCATAAGTACAGTAGCTAGAAAATTAATAAGAAGGGTTGGAAGATTTAGTATCATACACCTAGTTAAACTAAGGATCCAAGTATGAAAATTAAAGGTTTAGAAATCTAAATATATGATTTACCTAACCACCCACACACTCCCTAGGTAGCGGCGGTAGTTATTTCGAGCTCTCCTCCATGAGTCGGGAGCTTTGGCAAACCCCACTTCGCCGCGGGTGACTTACCTGTGGCACGTGTGGTCACACGTGTTGCCCTGGTTTACTCCCCTAGCTGTCGGCGGGGTGCGGGGTCCTGGGATTCTGCAAAAATGATTTACCTATATTATGCTTTTCCGGATAAGTTCTCGAGGCAAAAGTTGGTAAAAGGAATCTTGCACTGGTCCTCACTAATGTTTCATGCGCGGTGGGCCAAACCCAACTTTACACTTTTGTTCAATCCAAACTCATGCATAAAACCTAACCCTTTCTTGCTATTACCGGCCAATAAAGTGAACCCACTAATAAAATGAATAAAGAGAGATTCGAAAGCATTGTATTACAAGTAAAGTAAGAGAAGCAAATCTTTTGAAATATATTTCCATGTCAACTGCCCACTTGTATTGAAAAGATTATTCAAAGTAGAGAAGGAAAATTGGGTTCATAGAGGAGGGCAATGCATCAAATCTGATTTTTTGGAATATGAACCAAATATAGAAAGGAAAATGTAACTTAAAGGCCCATTGGTGAAGCTTATAGCTTCTATGAACCAAGGTCCTTATTGTCAACTAGAGATTCAATTAATTACACCCCTCACAATTCTTTGTTGTTCAATGCGGATTTGCATTAATAGGCTTCGCATTAATGCCGCTCATGCGTGCCACTAGTTATTCACAAATTTTGCATAGTTTTTACCCATAAAAAAGGAAGCAACAACAATAATAAGGTCTTTTGAAACTCGTGGTTTGAGTTGTAAAATTTATGAAAATCGTCCCAATTTTGAGATTTTATAAAATGTCAATGTTAGTCAATGCCTTTAGTTGTCTGAAATATTCCAAGCTTTGTATTACGGAAATAATGGATTATAGGCGGCTACCATAAGAAATAATAATACGCGTATGACTCCTTGATTTCGATAAAAAACGAACTTCAACCAGGGGACCCTGGCGGGAACATTATCCTTAAATCTTGAAGCTATTAAAGAAATGGAAATAAATCGATTCGACGAAGTATGAAGTCAAATTGCGGGTGATTTCAGCATGACTGATACGGCTAACCATGAATCCATCGATAAATTGAATCATTTTCATCGGTACTGGGATTATCAATTGAGCCCGTGGATCACATGAAAATCGGGGACGCCATAACTCGAGAATTAACGTTAACGTGGATCAAAGAATGGTTGACCGCGGGGTCAAATTTGAGAAAGTCCTAAAAGGTGCCCGATAATCCAAATGGTACTACGGTCGCAATTGACTCAATTTAGCTCCAATTTTTAATCCGATTTTGGAAAACCAAAACACCGATATCGGAACTAAATATTTGGACGTCGCGCCGTTTTATTTTTGAGATACTCTCGGTTGGACACCGAAGTGTCGGAAAAAGGAAAATCGGACCGAAGCTTCGGGCACAGGGTGGGCTTCTGCGGCCCCGTGGGCTCTTTACATTTCATTCAACTCCAAGATAAGAGAGGCCCAAGCTGGAAGCCTCCCTTTTCAGCTCTAGGCTTATCTCTTTTGCATTCATTTTTGTGCGCATTGTTTATCTTTGTTTTTGGGCACTGTTTTTAATTGGTTCTTGAAGCGAAGTGGCTAGCCCACTTGCTTTAACTTCTTATCTTTATTTATCAGCTCCTTTCTCTCTCCTCCAACCCCTCTTCCAGTCGCACATTACCAGCCCCTCTTTCTCTCTCTCTCCCTTTTTCTCTTCCTTTTCTCTTCCTTTCTTACTGTCTTTACTGTTTTCTAGTCAGAAAATAGCCTTTCCGCCGTTGCCGGGAGCCGCCACCACCGCCCAAGTGTAGTCCCCGGCTGTGGAGCTACCGCACACCGTTGGCCACCCTAGTGGGCGCCCAGGCCTGTCCAGGTTCGGCCTTTTCCACCTAGCTGTATACCTTTTGCATGAATGTAGTAACCCCCGGGCTGTTTTTTTGGTCCGTTTCGATCACCATTTGTCACTGGTTGTGTCCCCGAGCTTACCCCTCATAGTCTTTTGTTCCCCACATGCGCCGGTGTCGCCGGATTTTCGATCCAAGTAAGTTAATTTCCTAATTCTTATTTAGGGGTTAATTAGTGTATTTGTATGTTTGTGTTTAATTAAAGTTAATTAGTGAATTAGGTTGGTTAATTAGGTTGATCAAGGTTAGTAACTTGACCAGAGTTAGTTTTAGATTAACTAGGGTTAATTAATTAAAGTAACTATGGTTAGTTTTAAAAGTAATCAAGGTTAAAAAGTTAATCATTGTTAGGTTAGATTAGCTAGGGTTGAGTTGATTGATTAACCATTGTTAGATTTAATTTTTTTTATTGTTTAATTAATTAAATTCGGAAGAACTACTTTTGTTAAATTTATTGTTCACGCAACTGATATCTACAGATGCTAAAAATTGTTAGAAATTGATGTGTTCTTTGGTTGCATTGTTTCCTTAACGTGCCGATTGTTATATATACCTGTGTAATATAGGAAATGCGTGATCGAAATCGATTGAAATTAAAATAGCTTGGTTTATTGAATTTCTCTATGATTAGTTGGATTGTCTTGTGTATATGAAGGACATTGGTTACCACATTTCATTGTACGTGTGCAAATGTAACGCATGTCACGTGAGCATTTAATTATGTTGCATTCATGACCAAGCCAAAGCAAAAACAAGAATGAACCGTTTTTGCGATGTGTTGTATGGTCGACAAAGTTGATAAATGCAGATATGGCGATAATGCGAACCTTCCGAGGTTGTGCCGTGGTCGTTGGGTTGCACACGGCTGGTCGATGCGAGTCAGTCATAGTTAAGGTCGAGCCCATGCTTCTTAGGGAATGCCATCGTTGGGAAGAGCCCAAAGACGTTTGCCATGTCTCGAGGAGGACGATGCACAGTGCTACGACTAGTTGACCGCCAACCATAAGGTTGTGCCATGGCCTTAAGGGTCGTAATAATCGGAGCATGTGTGGGCATTGAGATACGAGAATAATTGTACAATGCTTTAATTATTTGCATGTTTCCTATTGCTTTGGTGAAGTGATTGACGATTTCTTTAGGTCACGTGTAACAAGGCTAGGTAGAATCGCCTGTAGTTGTGTTTGCTTATTAAATTGTCTTCTGCTGTCATTTTCTCTGAGGTGGTGTTGGTTGATTTGATGGCTTAGGTTGTGTTAAACTCTCGAGGCAAGCGAAGTTCCTAATCGGGGCTTAGGACTTTAACTTGCTGAGTTTATCTTAACCTATCAATGTTAATCTTTTTGGGTACTAGATGACTTGAGGATTGAGGAGAGGAATCCCTTTAAGGCTAACAAATAGGTTGTTGTGGCCTATTCCTCTTTTTGACAAACCCTCTCCCACTTGTATTGGGTTAGGTTAGTCAGGCCAATCCTATTTTGAGTACGCCTTAACTTGTCGCCTATAGTCAGGCATGTTCATATGTGCTGGTGTACAGACTAACTTTCATATATATATATATAAATATATGTATAATATGATGTTGTCTTTCTCATCATATATGCATGTTGTTTGGTTTGGAATTGTTCATTTTACATGTGCTTAATTACAAAGATAAAATGAATTGCCGATGACAAATTACCTAGGACGTCATACGAGTTAGACCTAAAGTGAAATGAGGTTGCGCGAGCTTTCTGAGAGTCAAGGCATGACACCGATGATTTAATAGTTAGTTACGTTTGATTGTTAGGATAAAGTTCAAATAAGATAAAATTTATCAAATTGTACGTTTGGAGTATACCAAGCAGCGAGGATAAAGTTGGATATAAATGAGATATAAGTTGAATAAAATTATCCCATAGGGGAAGTAGAATAAAGGTGGATAAAATTTCAAAATATTCATAATAGAAAGTTTTTGCTCAAATAACAAATTTATTAAATTAACAATAGAATTACACTTCAATATAAATAATATTTAAACTTTAATATAAGAAATTAAAAATGACAAAAAATAACAATTGAGTTTTTTTAAATTTAATCTTATTTTTTATTTATATATTTTATTTAATTCTATTTTATAATATAAATTCAATACATATATATTTATTACATATTTTAGGTGTTTTAGTATTTTAGGTATATTAGTACAATTTTCAATTTAATAAAATTTTATTAGAGAATGATGGAAAGGGATGAAAGAAGTAAAAAAGAAATTAATTAAAAAAGAGGGGAAAATAAAAATAAAAAATTTAATAAAAATAAAGTATACAAGAGTGTCGCGAGAGATTTGTACCATCATTGTTTGTAAAATTTGTGATTCGTTTATATTGTAAATATATTTGACTTTATTGCTATAACCACTTAACAATGAATAGCATATAAAAAATCCCCAGATTTCATATACTATGCTATCCAGTCGAATCCAAATACATAGCCTTAGGGTGAATTTGATTAGCCAAACTATTTTATCATATAATATAAGGTCGGATAGGATATAGTGTAGATTGTGTAAAGATGGACTTTTTGAAATCTTACATAATTTTTATTAACATATGGATATCCAAGCTAGATTGAACATCGAACTTCTAGACGGATTAAATGTCAAATGGCTCTGGCTACCAGCAAATCCCACCTCACTCTCTCGCCATCCTCCACGTCCTCTCTGGCTTATGCCGAATTAAATGTGAGTCACTCAAATCTCAGAACCCTCGTAGACATTCAAGTTGCCTGAGTAACACCATCATGCAAAATCTTCAGCAAATCACCTGTCCCTCATTAATCTTCATTGCTGGCCCGCAATCTTCAACAAACACCAATCTAGTCGCCACCCCTACCCTTGCAGCCAACACTAAGGTCCGGGCTCAACCGATGAAGGTGCGTCAGACATCGGACGACAACTATCTCTCTAAGATCTTGCCATGGAGGGGAATAATGGTAGGTGCTCCAGTTTTAGCCATGGAGCTCCTCCATGGCCAAGATCAAGTTGAGCTTGTCATTACCACAAGCCTTGCCGGTGGTGACGAGAGGAAGCTTAGTGAGGGGTTGTGAGTGGCAATCATGAGTGGGTAGAGGGGACAAAGTATAAAATGAACGAGGGACATGTCCTATCCATTTTTTATTCCACTTCTACATGAGATTATTTTATTCGATTAATGTTCGTCTTTATTTTATCTTGAACAATAACAATACACAAATTATGATCAAATTTATCCTATACCACTTTTATCCTTACTATTAAATGCAACCTTAAGGAACATCCTTAAGTGTGGAATAATTCACACGATGCAGGTTCAATTATCCACTAACAACTAATTGCGTTATCCACTAACAACTAATTGCGTACAATCTTATATTTTTATCACGGCTTATGCTCACGTCTCATTTAGTCTATGAGGTCAGTGGAATGTTTACAGTCCCACGGTTTATGCATCTAAGGTGAAGTTGCAATACATCTTAGAAAAGTCCTGCATTTCAGCGATTTTTTGTAAACTGAACTTTCATTTATCAGCATATTCCAACGGTGAAGCTATAATGACAAGCACAAGAAAAGAACTTCATTCATTCTCCCTTGCTGTCTAAGGTAAATGAGCTCGGAAGTGATCGGCTAGTCTGGCCTCACAGCACAAAGCCTAGGCAAAACCACCGGTAAACAATCCTCTATTATCGTTGCATCAAACTACAGATCATAGTTTAGTCTTACCTAAATCGAGAGGAGATGGACAAAGCACTATCCCAATTGTACGTAACTTATTGGTACATTGGCGCATAAAAGAGACTTTTGTCATTTGAACAAAAATGCGCACACGCATGGACATCCCTCATGTTAACTGACTACGAGCAAGTTGATTTGAACTCAAACTCGCAGTATGTCATCTATAACATGAAACGAAAAGTCTCCAATCGTGACAAGAGACAACAACCAGGACACATGACAGGAGCCAATCCCAGAAATTTCCTGGATGTTTCCATTGTCATATGAGAAAGCCGAACTGAATTTATAGTCAACAGTGTCCCTTTCAGAATGGGCACGATCGTAAATTAGTTTTATCTATGTGATGGGATTCCCAAGGACAGGGAAAAGCAGACAGAAAACCATCCCTTTCAGTATCAGCTATCGATCACGATCAAGATTTTTCTGATGTCCACATTCAAAAAGTTGGGTAACTTCTCATAGAAGGGAAGACTTGACAAAAGGCCCTGCTAAATGGTAGGGGTGTGGATGCTCACTTTTCTGCTTCCACATTGAAGTGAGTTCTTTACTTTTGCTTGGGTGTTGAGTGAAAAACAGAACAGAAGGAGAGACAAGAATTAAGGGAAGGAGAATTAGGCGAACTTCTACCTGTCTTAACATGCTATGGTAATGAGTCGATCAGCCTATTAATAAGCTTTGTTAAATGATTATTTATGCATAATTAAAATGAGATATGGAGAACCTACTAATTATGCTCACTATTAGAAGAGATATGAAAAATCCTAAATATTTATAAGAAATATTTTAAATATTTCTGACATCCTTTAAAGAACAAAGTGACATAAAAAATGTTAGGGATCACTGTGGTTGTATATTAATGAAAGAACTTGTTGACATTGCCAAAACCATTTGCTTTGCAAACATCCGAGCTCTTTACTGAGGGAGATAGCCAATAGGCTTCAAATCTGAGTTCATTAACATATCCAATTGAACACACTTTTACTTAAAAATTTAAGTTAATGAGTTATGAATCAACTATAATACATTAATTAATTTTTCGACGTGAGACTTTTCTGATATAATTTGCACGCATTTCCTAACAATGAGAATGCTGATAATTCAACCATAGAATCGGAGCATGGAGCCATTAACTTGGCATATTTCGAATTGGATCTTTGTCAACTTGATCTTTAGGACTCATTTTCCGAGGTATAGAGGAAAATATGTTCTGTTCGTAAATGTAATATATGTCTTAAAGAGTGCGCGATATGTGTTAATCACTAATCTTTTAGTTGTAAATAAAGTGCTTGATCCAAGCAACGATGGATTCATTGATGGAGAATATTGAGAGTCTGTCTATTACGGACTTCACATTAGACAACCGTGGTACTCATGATTATAATCAACTGGTGTCCAAAACAAGTGAAGAGGATGAAGATGTTGGTTACATCCTAAATGCAGATTTGGAGACCAAATGCAAACCCCGGTCAAAATAGTGATTTGGCCAAGAACAGGGCAATGTTGGAGTAATTAGCGGGAAGAAAAAGAAAAGGAATCCCATAAAAGTGCCAACTTTTACCCCTTTCTTCCGGCGAAATGACCCCACAAGAGGAATCTGTCCACCCCGGGTGGGGAGATATAAAGAAAAAGAGTAAAGAGTGGAGAATGACATTCACAAGACTAAAAGAAGGTAACAAAGGCCATAAAACTTCCTCAGGGAACAAAGTCTTGGAAAATTCTGCAAAGAGGACAAAAGGGAAGGAATAAACAAGGACGGATGTGGGATCCATCCAGCACTGTGGATTAACTTCTCAAGCAAGGGGGAGATATCACCAGATAAAGTTGCTCGGCATGACTCAAGCGTCTACCGTAAACTTGGCATGACTAGCAATAATGCACTGGGGAAAGGCATTGTAATCAATCACTGGTCTGATCATCCGATTTTAGTGATCCACCAATAAATGTCGTTGTCATGGTGCGTGGGTAACTGTGCCTCAAGAAAATTCGAAGCATGCTCAATCTTACCTAAGGGTGAGCAAAGGGACCCGGCTCACCCGAGAACCGCCCCCAATTGGACCGAATCAATGGGTTTGGTCAGGTTCTCAAAGTCCAAACCCTTCTCAAAGTCCTCAATTGGTTCGGTCAGGTTTTCATTGGTTCGGTCCAATTGGGGGCGGTTCTCAAAGTCCAAACCCTTCTCAAAGTCCTTGGTTGGTTCGGTCAGGTTTTCCTGGTTCCTCGGTTGGTCCTCAAAGTCCCCGGTTCACTTCCTGGTTCCGCAAAAATGAAACCGACAATTTTAAATAGATCGACTTTCCCTTTCTTAAGATTTGAATTTTCTTTTTCAGAACATCTTACCGTAGAAAGTTATTTGACAATGAGCCAGGGTTCTCCTTCTGGGATTATCCGGAACTAGGAAACTTTTCGAAGAACAGATGAGAACCTCTTTCTCCTATTTATAGAGACCAACGGCTTATTGTCTCTCCTATGCAATTGATGTGGGACTGAGCTGCTCACACCCTCTCCCTTTCCCTCCCTCTCCCCTCTCTCTCTCTCTCTCTCGTTGCCCCTTGCTGCACAGCAAGCCTCCAAATGTCCCACATTGACTCAAAGCTTTTTGAGAGATTGCCTATAAAATCAAAGCAAAGGCCGCCTTTAGCATCATATGGGCGGAGATCTTCTGGTTGAGATCTACTGAAAATCTCTCCTACGAAGGGATTGATGCCTTTTTGATTGGTCCAGTTCTAGCCTTCTTCGGTTCCCGTGCTCGGTTCCTAAAATGAAGAACCGACTCTATTTTCGGAACCCCTCACCCCTAATCTAGCCTCCCTAAATACTCACTCGGCTAGCTTGAACTTCACTTGTGTGAGAAGAAAACAAAATTTGGAAACTAGGATCTCTCCTTTGGGTTTCAATTTTGTCTTTCCGATGAATCAACTACCTGCGGAAAAGTTAGTCACAGAGATCTCGCTATTACTTCAGCAGGCGATTGTCGGCTACAGATTCCATCCAACCGAGGAGGAATTAATCAATTACTTGAAGTCGAAAGTAGCTGGATGCAGAGAAACTTTTTGCATTATTCCGACGCTAGAGAACATCTACGAGATTAATCCATGGGATTTACCAGCCAAGTTCAATGGTAGGTTTTTCGCAACTTCAAAAGAAGTGCCTCAGAAGAATTAACAGTAGCCCCTTACTCGTGACTCAAAAGAGCTTTTTTATGTGCATGCAGAGAAATCGATCATTCGATCCAAAGATCAAGAATGGTGGTTCGTATGTCCACAGACGCAGAACCAACGGATTAGCAGGAAAACACCATGTGGTTTTTCTTGGAAGATCACTGGTAAACATATAGATATTAAGGCTAAAAATGATGGCAAAAAGATCGGTTCCAAGATAACATTAGTTTTCCTTGATGGCCGGACTTCCAAGGGCACTAGATCCAACTGGGTCTTGCATGAGTTTCATCCACATCCTGATGATGTGCGTATTCCTACTGTTTCATATTTGTTTCCAAGTAATTTACTCCATTCCTTGAATTAATGGTCTAGGAAATTATGAATCTTTTGGACGTGCTGGCACTTTTTTTAGGTGAGTAGTTTCCTTTGCTACTGAGCATCAATGACTGTTTACAGGTTAAAAACCTCGGCTTTAAATGATCTTTTTTCTCTGGATACATTGGTCTTGAATTACCAATTTCTATAACATCTTGGACGACGTTCTTTTTCCACATAAATTCTAAAACATCTGTTTTAAGAATGTTGTTGCTGCTTGTTATGTGTTGGTTTTTGTGATTGAGTTTGGATAACTTGGATTCTCCTCAGGCGGGGTTCGTTCTTTATTGCCTAAAGATGAAGCAAGATGAGAAGGCAGAAAACCAAGAACCGTCTATCCAGGTAATGAGGAACCCACCAAACCACGCAGCTATGGCAACGAATGGAGATTTTTCATCAACTCCACAGTTTCAGTGTCCCGAATTTTCTTTTAGCAAGCTAGATGAGTTTATTGGCGAGCTATCTAATGAAGTTTACAGAACGAGTGACGGATCCTATCAGAATCGAACAAAATCAATAGCCCCGATACAGAAAGACAATCAGTACAATCACCACTCCTCACCTAATCTGGAGCATCTCATGGGGACTAATAATGAGTTGAATTTCCCGCAACCTATTCTTAATGTTGATGTTTGCAGTGCAATTGAAGCTGAAAAGGAGACAATAAAGGTAATTATTTTTTTTTCCAATAACATGTCAGTATTAGTGGAAACGAGTTCATTGTAGCAAATAATGGATCATGAACTCAAGCAAAAGTTTCGTATGGCAAGACATCCAACGTTGCCAAAACTCCTAAAGCTAGTTTGATAGCTATTTCAGATTCATCATTCATCTTGAAAAAGAAATATAACTTTCCCCACATTTCAGAAAAAGCTATATATGAATCTCTTGTTCAGCCAAGTCCTTCAACTGCTGGTTATGTGCTGGCCTTTTGATTGCATTGGCGTGTTTCGTTTTCTCCACAGCAGATGGCTGATTTAGTTCGCTTCTTAGAGGAGAATGTAGATGAGACGTCTGGTGAGCAAGCAGATAAGAGCTGTGATAGCATGGATTGTGATAACTCAGGAACAACTTCCTTTTTGCAAAGGTGACTAAAAAAGGATTTGCAAGAATCGAGAACTTCTTTTCTTTCCCTCTCTGGAAATGTGGAATAACATTTAGGATTTACATTTGTTCTTGAATAACAGGACCATGTCAAAGAAATAGAGAACAAACTGAATGAGGAAATCATGAACGGGAACGGGAGTTCCTCTAGTACAGAAATGTCATCCAAAAGTGGCACTACTCGTACCAATGCAAGGAGTAGGATGGAGCACTGGATGTCCCCTCCTGATCCCGATTCGTTTCCTAATGGCGACCTTTTTGATCTTTATGATCTGATTAGCGGAACTGAAGCAGACACTGGAGTAATTCAGGTATTATTCTTCACATATACATTTTGATTGTTGAACTCATGCATGACTCTTTTGTGGTTCAAGAAGTCCAGAGATAGTAAGTCTCCTAGCAGAAAGTTCCATACAGAATATATGGGACATAATAAGCTGTGCATTTATCAGTTCTCTTTGCTTGATTTGGTTTCAGTATGGCCAATTTGGAGAAACTAGCTGGGACAATTGTTGGCCTAAGAAGAACCAGCGACCGGTCTGTGACACTCTTGAGGGAGCTGTTCCACTAGAGGAAGAGAAGGGATTTGTTGAAGAGAAACTCAATCATCCTCACAACACAGAAAAGATCATAACAGAGTGCACATCTTCTGTTGGAGCGCGAGCAAAAGCAAAGGTTAGTAAACTGATACAATTAAACTAAGTCCACTGTCGACGTTGAGAAGCTTCGAAAGTAGGACCCTACTCTAATTGTCACTTTCAAGTCCATGATATTTAGACAGATGAAGCATGGAGGCGAAGATCTTGTCCATAATTTTTACGTTTTTTCTTTAAAGTTCATGGAAAACAGAACAAATAGAGAACCTTTCTGATTTGTATTGCAGGCACAGGCTGCAGAGTTCAAAGGGAAGAAAACTACCATGATTCAGCCACTGAATAAAGATGATGTGAAGATTGAATCAGACAACGTATCCCCGTTGGGAGACCTGGAATGATTCACTTTCACCTACAAGATCGACTGCATCAACCAGCTGTCACTGCCGAAATCAATCTGATCCAGGAGTTTTCCTCACAAGTTATGTGCACTTGCTCTTTTGGCATACGTGATATGCAGAATATCTGACGGAATCAACCAGACGATACAGCACAGTGTGTTGTACGGGGATTTCGCCGGTGATTTTAGCAAATGGAAGAGATTGCACGAGATCGCTTCATTTGCTCAATGTGTCCCCCTCTTAGTGTGTCCCCTCTTAGTTCCCGTGTCGCATTGTTATCTTCCTCGTGTGCTAATGACGTTGATAATGTTGTGCAAATTCCGAGAACCACCAATGGAGAAAGAGGAACGAACATCATCTGAGGCTAGAGGTGTCAAAATTACCCAACCTAGACTGACTCGACCCGACCTGTACTGAACTGAATTTTTCGGGTATTTTCAGTTAGGGTGATAAGTAAAGAAACTCGGTAATTCTTCAGTTTGGATTGGGTCAGGTTTTGTTTTTTCCCCCTCACCTGTGTAATCTCTTTCTAAAGCACACGCCACACATGCAGCATTATACACGTTACTTTGTTCATATACGTCTTAGTGAGGATAATTTTCATGAGATCGAGACTTGCTCATTTAGAATGATTTTCTTGCAATCAAAAAAAGACCATTTAGGAGTATTGATAGTTCATATTATATTGCAATAAAAAAAGACCTCTTAAGCGTATTGATTGTTCATATTGTACTTAGTATCATAATCAATCTTGGCACGGAAAATAGCATTGGTGCATAGGAGGCCACCATCTTATAGAAGTCAGCATCAAAACACGAAATATGATATAGCTAATGTTGAATTACAATCTGAAAATCTCAAGTTTGATTCTAATATCCTTTTTCATAAGATTTCGTTGACGCAGTGTCCTAGATACTAGTTAATTAATCAACTAAGCAAATTTTATAGGTTCAAATATATTGATTACGCTTGAAGCTTTAAAAATCAATTAAGTATATTGGAAGACACACGTTAACAAAATCTCCATCCGTATTATTATAACTTGCAATTATTCTATTATCTTCCCTAGGGAGGACCAACGCCCTTCATGTTGGAGGAAGGTTTAAGGTAAGATACATGCTTGGAGCCGCTGGAGCATGAACATTCCCTCGGAAAGTGAAATCTCTTACAAAAATGTAAACCACAAAATTGTTTTCTTAAAAAAGATAAAGCTACAAAGTTAAAATAAAAACTAAACCAAATTATTGACTTCAAAATCAAGTCAACTAATATAAATAAAGGGGAAAAATTGTTCAAAAAGTTATAAGCTTATCACATTTTTCCCCAATTTAATGTAAATATTTCAATTTTATTAATTAAATTTTAAATATTTTCACTTTTTACCAATTGAACCCATCCTACTAATTTTAAATTGTAAATTGCTTGCATTGACAATTTTGAATAATATTTTCATATTTTTTCAAATTTTTTTTACTTATTTTCTTGATTTTTTTCCTATCTTCTTCCTTTTGCAGTGGTCGAACAAGTTAGTCTCACTTACCATAGGCAAGGCCTAGTTGGGTGAGTGGCGAGCACCAACGAGGGTCGGCCCGGCTTAGGCTAGATTTGGTGAGGCTGGCCTCGTGCCTGCTAGATGAGGGCTAGCCTTGCCAAATTTGGTCTCTGGGCCCAGGGCAAGCCTCACCCAAGTAGGCCAACTAACCTTTGCTTATGATCGGTGGTCGTCGACTAGCAAAAGGAAGAAGAAAAGAAAAAGTAATAAAAGTAATAAAAATTTATAAAATATTATTATTAATTGTCCACGCCGCTAACAATCCATGACATCACCGGGTCCATGACAATGATTTCCATCAAAAATTGGTCGGATGGATTTAATTGGCAAAAAGTAAAAAGGTTTAGAAATTAATTGGCGAATTGAAATGCTTAGTATTGAATTGGAAATGGTACAATAAGTCTCGCAAATAAATGATATGTAAGAAGTAAATGAAGTTACTAATTTATTTGATAGCAACAACAAAGTAATACAAGTAAGTTCCGCCAAAAAAAAAAAATGACCCAATCCGGCCTAACGTGACTCAACCCAACGACTTGGGATATATGTGTTTCAGTTATCAGTTTGGGTCAGGTAGAGCACAGCTCCATTTGTTTCAGGTCAAGTATCTTGACCCATCGACACTCCTATCTAAGGCATCCAAGTATTGTCCTTAAGGATAATTTTTGGTCAGTGTGCATAGTAGATGCACGGTTGTCCTCAAAGCAGGAACATAGATCCGATAGACCATCTGGATTAGTATACAATTTCACCGTTTGCGACAAAGCAGAAAAATTATTAATTAAATAATATTAAATAATTAAAAATATATTATTATAAAATCGATTTATTAAAAAAAAGGGGGAAAAGCCCTGAGCCCCACCTAAGCCGGGAAAAGTGCAACCTTGTGGCTGGCGACGACGGCAGAAAGAGTAAGAGGAGTGTATTTTTATGTGGATTGCTGTGTGTAGAACCACAAAGGACAAATTGGTATTTCTTGGATAAATGGCCAGAGCGAAAAAGCTAGAAATATCAGGCGACAGCTAGGAGATTTAATATGAAAATGGCAAGCAATGTGACATCCAAAATTTTTTGTGTTCGGTAATAATATTTTCATACTTATCGGTATTCAGAATAAACACTGGTTTCCTTGTTACGTGTTAATTTATACTTTGGTAAAAAAATCTTATAATTAAATCAATTGGCAATTTTCTCATTTGTGCTTTTTTTTTCCCCATTTTCCCTAAGTATTTAACCCCTCACATGCTTTCCTCTTAAAGATATAGAGCTTGGTAGTGATAAGGTTCTGCATTGCCCCCATGAAATTTGGCCCTAATTAATTAATGTTAGGAATGATTATTGCTCACACTTGGCCAAATGAAATGAAGCCTTCTCTCCATCATATAGATATCTCTTCTCTTGGCTTATAATAACAAGCCATTTGCACCCTATGCTATTAGCATATGGGCACGTGAATCAATTTCATTGGAATAGTTACCCCTACAATTATTATCCTAACCCTAAAACAATTAATACCTTAAACATGGTTAAATCAATTCCCCTCTTTTTTCCCTTGTTTTAGTCAATTGAAGAGGGAGGGGGTTCTAAAAGAACACAAGCCCTCATTTCATTAACTTACTCACCAACTCCATTCTTCAACTTTCATTTTTAATACCCAAGAATAAAAGCAAATGCCCCGATTTGGTGTTGTTGAAGCTTCTATTTTCATCTTTTCAAGTGATCACAAAGTGAATTATTTTATTTCCTCTTCATTTTATCAAACTAGTTTTGTTGCTCGCAAAGAATGAGGGCTATTAATTTATGTTCTTGACTATTTTGCTTTGAAGGTATCTAAAGTTTTGATTTGCTCAAGTCCTTTTTAAGGTAAGTGAAAACTCTAAGAGCTAACTTAGGTTAATCTACTTAGCACTTTTGACTTGGTTGTTTGATGGTTGCTAATTTTAATTTGAACTTTGATGAGTGAGAAAGTTTCGATGATTCGTGTTAAATCGTTGTGTTCATTCAACTTAAATTAATGAGCTTCTACATATTGAGGTTGTGATTAATTGACTTCCGTGAAATTTGATAGTATAAAGTAGAAATGATGAATTTAAACTAGTAAGTGGTATTTTGCAATAGACCGATTTACTAGCTAAGTGTTGCCAATTAATCACATTGTCGATTATTTGGGTTGTTGACGTTCACGTTGTCAATTTTTGGAGTATTGATGTTCACGTGATCGATTTGTTGAGTTGTTGATGTCTGTTGATTCTTGAGTTGATTTGTCAATTGAGATCAAATTGTCAACGTGCAAGATGTTGATTGATAAGTTGTGTATTTTAGTGTTATCGATTTCTAATTTGTCATTTTTTGATGAATCTATCAATATTTGACTGCGTTATTATGGTTCACACGGGAAAGGAAAAGAGTAAATGAGTTATTACTATTTATGTTAGTGATGCATATAAAAGACATGATGATTGTATTTCAGTAATGTTTTGTATAAGATGATGTTGTGTACCGAATATTGATTTGGAGAATGGCTATGCAAGAAAAAATAAATTAGTGTTAAATTCATTGTTGATGTAAGGAAGATCACAAGACTAAAGTATCATTATATGCACTATTATTATGTGATTATATATTAAAAGCATAATATATGATTCTGTTGACCATGAATTTATAGTGATAATGCCCTGTGTGTCGAGATGCCTTGGGAGTCGAGATGCCCCATAAGTTGGGATGGCCCTTAAATTGGTATGCCCTGAGAGTGTTCAAAAGGAGAAGTAATAACAAATATAATCCATGTTCATGTGTATACTTATGTTCATGTGCATCACAATATGTTATGCCATGTGCTTGCCTTGGAATGAATAATCTCTTGCCTCGATATAAGGAAGATATTGCATGGCCATTTGTAATACTTGAAATAATGTTGTTTTGCACCAATTTTAAAGTGGCAAAGGTGATTTCCTACCTTAAACGGGGAGATTTCATTTTCTAAGTTTCAGCTCGCTCCAATTAGACCTTCCATTAAAAAAAAGAAGAAAAAATGTTTATATGACCGTTAAGTATCACAATGGCATGTGTGTGGCTGCCACATGGCTCCTACATGCTATTCTTGAAAGATTATAGATAATAAAAGTTAAATTTTATTCTTAAAGGAAATTTGGAGCAACCACACCATTGTGAGCTTGAGCCCACAAGCAACTACTGGTTGTGTTCAAGTTTGATCAATAGAGCAAGGACAGAGGTTGGAATCTTTTTCCAATAGAAGCCCCCTCTAGCTCCACCTTTCGAACTAACAACAGTAGCATCTCGACAAGGTGGTGATAGCTCAAATGGAGAGGCTCTCCTTTAACCTTTGATGGCTCTATCAATAATGCTACATTAATTTCCAAGAGTTTTGTGGAGACTGAAAATGACTAGAGATTCTTCACATCTTTTTAGTCAATCATATTTGGAGCTTGGCCTAGACTGAACCAGACAAACTCCAAATAATTTATGCCGAATCCATAGGACTTATTTAGGCTTGATGTAATTGGGTGAGGGCTGTTTTTCAATGAAAAGCAACTCGCAAACTCGCATCATAATATGCCATTTCCCACGTAATTCTTTACCTAGAGTAGACAAACAACCATTCCTCTCCCGTAACATAGCTAGGATACGGACTTTCGCAGCGAAGCATTACCATGCGAATCACTCCATCAGATATTGCAACAATCAAAGCAAATTCCATGTCCCAAGTTCCAACAGGCCTCCTCATACCCATCAGTTCTAGAAAGGAGAACCTGATTGTCTTTGGGAAAGCATACTAAAAAAGCAAATGTCGTCTAAGAGTCGAGAGCTATCTAATGAAGTTTACAGAACGAGTGACGGATCCTATCAGAATCGAACAAAATCACTAGCCCCTATACAGAAAGACAATCAGTACAATCACCACTCCTCACCTAATCTGGAGCATCTCATGGGAATAATGAGTTAAATTTCCCGCAACTTATTCTTAATGTTGATGTTTGCAGTGCAATTGAAGCTGAAAAGGAGACAATAAAGGTAATTATTTTTTTCCAATAACATGTCAGTATTAGTGGAAACGAGTTCATTGTAGCAAATAATGGATCATGAACTCAAGCAAAAGTTTCGTAAGGCAAGACATCCAACGTTGTCAAAACTCCTAAAGCTAGTTTGATAGCTATTTCAGATTCATCATTCATCTTGAAAAAGAAATATAACTTTCCCCACATTTCAGAAAAAGCTATATATGAATCTCTTGTTCAGCCAAGTCCTTCAACTGCTGGTTATGTGCTAGCCTTTTGATTGCATTGGCGTGTCTTGTTTTCTCCACAGCAGATGGCCGATTTAGTTCGCTTCTTAGAGGAGAACGTAGATGAGACGTCTGGTGAGCAAGCAGATAAGAGGTGTAATAGCATGGATTGTGATAACTCAGAACAACTTCCTTTTGCAAAGGTGACTAAAAAAGGGATTTTGCAAGAGTCGAGAACTTCTTTTCTTTCCCTCTCTGGAAATGTGGAACAACATTTAGGATTTACATTTGTTCTTGAATAACAGGACCATGTCAAAGAAATAGAGAACAAACTGAATGAGGAAATCATGAACGGGAACGGGAGTTCCTCTAGTACAGAAATGTCATCCAAAAGTTTAATATCTATCTATTATTTGATTGCTTGTCTTAAAAAGAAAATAAAAAAAAATATTTGAATTGGATTTGATTCTTTCTAGAATATTGCTTGTTTTTGGTTAGATTGCAAGTTTTTATTAGGTATTTTATTTATTCCGAATTTTAAAAATAAAAAATACCAAAAAATTACTTTAGGATGTGATATTTGCTTTTCTTTAATTAAAATTGCATGTTTAATTGTTGGGTAATTTTAAATTCAAATTTTAATTAAAAAATAAAGAAAATAAAAATATCATGTACGTGTCATGTAGAATTATGTCATCCCTTGCATGTCATTTGGTCATTAGATGGTTAGGATCACTTAAATTAATATGTGTGATGTATTAGAATAGTTGATTAATATTTGCTTGTCATTGGATTATATCATATAATTAATGTCGCGTAACATATAGTTTGCATGTCATTTTAGCTAGGCATTTTTGTATGCCATTGCATTGCATTACACTTAGATTAAATTTCATTAAATAAGTGAAATCCCAAGAAAATTGAGTGACTACTTGTTAATTAAAAATTATATCTAAGGCTGTTGATGTGATTTTGAGCTAACATTGCTTATGCTTTTGTTACTATGAGGTAGGTTATGCAATTTACTTATTGCTTTATTGGGTGTTAAATTGATGTTTTGTGTATTGCATGGTCACCTCACATAAGAGGGAGTAATGAAATGGATTTAAGCAACCTACCAAACATTTTTTTCAAGAAAAGAAAGGGTACCAAAAGAGTATTAGAGAAATTTAGTGTGACCAAATCCCCTTACCCATAATCTCTAGTTTGTAGAAATAAAGCATTTCTCCCAATACTTTATTTGGGTTTCTAATCAACCCACCATAAACTGATTAGGGGCAACTCCTAAGGAAAAATCGTTTGCATATTAAATACTTGAACCTTAAGTCGCGAATTGATACTGGCTTAGGAATGTTGGAGCTAAGTCTAGGCTTAGTAATCCATTAGGCAAAACTTAGATAAATGCGCCCAAGATAAGGTCACGACATCATGAAATTTTCAATAAAATAAATACACCCTTAAAATACTTAGCGTTTATGATTAACTAATTTAGGCGTCATTTTTATCTTTAAATGAAACTTTTGTGAGCTCCTTTTTAAAGAGAGGAGGCTTTTGACACCTAAATTTTGATGACTAATCTATTTCCTCATTATATAAAAAAAATTAGGGATCAGCCTTGGCTATTCAACAAAAATATTAGTTAAATTGCATATGGATATTAGCATTTTAATTAAGCTCATAGACATTAGGAGCACTTGCATCACTAGTTTTAAAATTTATCAAAAATATTTACAAAAAAATTAAAATAAATAAATAAATAAAATTAGATTTAAAAAAAACCATAGTGGGCCCGGGCCAAGGCTGGGCCTGCCCGGACCCTTTTTTTTTTTTTTTTCCCTTCCCTACACGGGCCTAGCCCATTTTTCCCTCTTTCTTTCTCGGCCAGCCCGCATGCTTCCCCCGGTCTCCTCCTTCACGCACCGTGCGTTTCTATAGAAACGCACATCAGGGCTGACAGAGGAGGACGAGGGGGCTGACAGAGAAGACAGGGCGAGCGTTTCACCAGAGTTGGTGGTCGCAGGGTTAGGTCGGCAATGCAGAAAACCAGGGGAGGAGCAGAAACGGGAAGATCTCGGACAGAAAAAACTGAGAGACCGGAGAGACCGGGAGAGAGTTTGAAAGTGAGAGAGTGAACCGGAGGGAGAAGGCACGCTCGAAGGGAGTAGCTAGCCGTTTCCAGAGGCCTATCCGCCCGCCGTTGTCCACCGCAGCTCTTCCCCCGAACGAGGTCAGCCCCTAAACCACTAGTCCCCTCGTTTCTGGAAAATGCTGGGCCGGAGCTCGCGGCCGACCAGTTCGCGCGAGCTTCGGCCCGGACGGTTCCCCATCGAGCTTTTCTGTGTTCCGGTTTGCTTTGTCGAGAGTCCCGGCTTGAGTTTGAATCTCGGTTGAATCGATAATCTGTCTTTTACATAGCGCACATTAGGTGTTCGATGTAATGCCAGAGTGAGGTCTGGTTTTGTTTTGTTATTTCGACCGGAGTCGAGTCGTCCGGGGTTCGTCCCATTCAGCCAAAATTTTCTCGGGATGGTTAGCGTTCCGTGTATTGAACATTCGGGTCGTTTCGTTGCCCCGTTGTCGTTTTTTTTTGGTTCCCGCCGGCAAAGAGGGTACCTCCGGCGACGAGCGGCGGTTGGGGTGGTTGATCGACGAGTGCGGTGGTTCGGCGGCAGCGTGGATGCAGGTTACAAGACGACCGGAAGGTGGTCAGGACTCGCGGCGGTGTCGGCGTCGATCCTGCTTAGAAGCTGCTGAGCCTCGGGCGAGCAAGCTGCAACAGGAAGAAGACCAGGAAGGGAAAAAAATAAGAGAAAAAAAGAAGGAAAGGAAAAACGAAAAAGACCAAAAATAAAAATAGGGCAAGGGGATGGGTTTCGCCTCGGGCCCGGGTGCATTGGGCTGAGTTTGTCGCGGGCTAGGAGTGACTGGGCTGAAAATAGAAATTGAAAAATGGGCCCTCAGATGGGCTAAAATTAAAAATAAAAGATAGGCTTTTTTTTTTAAGGAATTTTTGGGACTTTGTTTATTTCTTGGTGGGCTTAAGGCCAGCCCAGTCTTTTTCTAGTCCGACCCGGACCGACAGGGTCCGAGCCGATTTAGTAGGGCCAGGTTTCCTAACCCGGTCCGAATTATTTTATTTTATTTTTATAAAAAAAATTCAAAATTCAAAAATTCAGAAAATCATAAAAAAACAAAAAAATCATTAAAAAATTCGAAATTTCAGAAATTTCTGGAAAATTCAGAAACCTGAAAATTTATAAAAATTTTCGAAAAATATATTATTTTTTTAAAAATCGAAAATATTAAAATATTAGAAAATAAAAAAATCCCAAAAAATTCCAAGTTTGTTTTAGAGTTTCCTAAAAGCTTTAAAATAATTCTTGAAAATTTTCTCTTAAAGGGTATGAGAAAATCATCGGCTTAAGATTGTCTTAAAATTGAAATGCCCATTATAGTTTCGACTTTATGGTTTTAATTATCTTCGATACACCGTCTTTAATTGCACGCTCATGATGCGATGATTATAATTCCCTCCTTAGTCTAATTAGGACCGTCATTTGTTTATCTTTTAATGATGCTAAGTGTTTATTCTTTCCCACAATTCATTTACTGCTTCTCTTAGTTATTTTGATGGTTGCGCATCTGTATGATCAACTCACGTGTTAATGAATAATTCTAAAATCAATCCAAACTACTTGACTGTAAATAAGATTAGGTACCAAAATGGCACTAATTAGTTAATTAGTATAATTAAGTTCCAAATCCTAGATTTTCTGGTTATGTAGAAAGTGAGGTACAATTCCATGTCTCTCTTGGTTTCTAGCCGACCCCAATAGGTTAGTAGCGACTCTTCATTAGAAGACTTTTATGAACACCCAATGTTATGCGGGATATGGGATTGGGAGAGTTCACGTCTGGTCTTCAACTCATCTTCTAGACAATATCCCTAAATCTATATATAGATTTTTTTTCCCCCTTGGGATGCGAAAAAATAGGTTGCGATGAGATAGACACAATACAAGATCAACAATCCACATGGAGAGAGAACGATCTGATCCACCTACGCTTGGCCATAACGCGAAAGTAATAAAGGAATAATTGAGAGCAAAAGCGAAACTGACAAGCAACAGATATGAAGCGGTGAACAGTTGATAGTATTAAGATGCAACTGAAAGTAGCAGGTGGGCCACAGCTCCTGCTCAAGCTCGAACAAGCAGAAATGAAACTGAAAAAGAAAAGAAGGGAAAGTATCAGAGGCTTCGAAGGGAGAGAGAAGCTGAGAGAGGTGGGGCTTGGGTTCGGAGTTCATGCCGCTGATGACGACATGGGGGATGAAGCCGGAGCAGTGGATGATGACCTTGGCCTTTTTCATCGCCCACCTGCTCCAACACTCCTTCATGGGAGAAAAATAACAAAAATGTAATAACTTCTGTCCCGTGCTCACTTTGAGGGCATAACATTTCTCCACTCACTTAAATGCCACGTCGGAATAAAATCGATCATTTAAATATCAATTTTCACAAATCATCTTATGTAGATAATTTTAATTTTTCTAATTTTAGAATCTATTTACTTTTTCTTTTGGTTTTTTTCCCATTTTTTTAGGGCTAGCGAACGTCATCGCGACCGTAATTAGCCTCGCCTAGGGACTGCATGACTGAGGGTGAGGTAGCCCTTGCACAATCTGGGCAAAGGTTTCACGGCCAGCAAGGGTCACCGGTCCAAAAAAAAAAGGGAAAATAAGGAAAATAATTTTTTTAAATAATTTAAAATTAAAATATTAAAAAAAGTGTCCACGTTAGGACTAACGAGACCATGTAGGATGATTGGTGTTCACGTTAGATTTTCTAGCGAGACAAATCACCGATGGTACTCAAATGATTGATTTTTCTAATTTGTAGCAATTAAGTAAGCACCATACAAAAGTTATGATACTCTCGCTATTCTTACCCCTCGTTGATCTCCTAAACTACCACCTAGCCATCGTCTTGCGCCACTCTGGAGCAACCTCCCCTACCACCACTCATTAGGGAAGCCTACAACACCAACCTAGATTGTTTGTATTATATTCTCTTCTCATTTGTATCCTCTAGCATAATACGATAAAATATTAGGTAGATTAAATTTTTGGGGGTAGTATACACCTACGACAAAATCCTTAACTAGTACTTTTGTGCTGAATTTATCTCCTGTTAGATTGCATTAATACTATGAAAACTTGTAAATTAGTGTGCATATGACAAATGGAAGGTAAAATCCCATACTTGTGCACCCATTAATTGCAATATGTTTATAACTTAGCAATATGACAGTAAAATTTCACGGAAACTAATATATGATAAATTTGTGATATATATACTAGTTTTAGGTTTTTTGTAGTCAAAAAATTATTTATGGTAAATTTGTCATAAGTGTACTAGTTTAAGGTTTTTCACGATATTAACTTCATGTTAGGGGTAGAATACTCAATTGATCGATATGTGTCAAGGTACGTCCCACTTACTCTATCCATTCTTTCCCACCATTACTTTTTCTCCTCCCCTCCGTTGTTCACGGTAACATACTCTCCTCTTCTCTATCCTTCTCTTTTCTTATTCTTCGTTCAGAGGAAAAAGACTTGCCATGGATTTGCTGGTCGCCAGGGAGGCCGCCTAGCCCATATCTGGGTCACAAATGCTTGGAGATCAACCATATTGAAGAAATTATGGCCACAAAAATAGAAGAAAAAATGAAGATCCACATCTGCATTTTGGATTGATTATGGCAGTAGCTGCGTATGTATGCGTACGAGAAGAAGAAGAAGAAGAAGAAGATGGTGAAAAGTGGGTACGAGGGAGACGGTTAACGGTGCGGGAAAAAATATTCAATGATAGAAAATAAAGGACAGAAGGGGGAACGGTGGTGACAAAAATATTTAATGGGGACAGTAACGGACAAGAGAGCGTCATGGTCAATAATGGCTACCATCTAGACATGTATCATTGGATGGATTGTTTTTAGCTGACATGAATAAGGTAACCTACCTAATACTTTCTCAATAAATACATTTTTTGACCTTAGTATCTTCAAGATTTGTTAGGATTTTAATTTTACAGTTTTGGTTTTTTTTTGTTCAAAATTGTTTTGGACGAAAATGCCCTTATTCTAGTCACCAGAATTATCACACAACTGCCAGGAGCTTAGAACTATATTTAAGATTAACTTAGACACTTCAAACCCTCATATGAAACAAGATCCATTATGGGTCTTTTTTTTAGAAAATGAAGGGATTTTGGGCTCTTATTTAGAATTTTCCTTTAAGACAATCAATCGATTTTTATATAGTGAAAAAGCAAATATACCTAGAGTTCAGACTTGACCCTATATGTTGACTTAATCGTAAAAGATACACAATTTAAAGCTAAAAACGCATATGAACAAATAAAGCTGATAAACGGAAAAATTGTTCAAAAAAGGTAATCAAACCTATTGTATTGTTATCAATTTAGTTATAAACATTTTAATTATTTCAATTGAGTGCCAAACAGCAATCATCCCTTGATTTCCACAAGTATCAGCAACGAAAGGCCAAATTTATTAAGGTTATCAGCTGTAGCAACAGCATTACAGCAAGTTTCCACAAGAAGGATCTCATTTTGGGGTCAGTCGATGTCCCAACACAAGTTTCCATACCTCACTGACCACCCTGTAGCAGTTTGAAGTCTTGGGTTCTTGTCATTAGTGGCATGCAGATTTAACTAAGAAAGCTTCGCTTCTGTTTTGTGCACTGCGGCCTGTTCCTCTAGAGATATCCGCGCTCTCATATAGATTCCAGTTTTCCGGGATTTTCTTTTGTTATCAATGAGAACTTCGACTTTCGGGCTTCTATCCACCAGCTCAGTGTTAACCGGATGCACCTTGTAGTACCAGAATTCACCCGCCTGTCTTCCCATACTAATTGATTTTCCATTAGCCATCTTCCATGGCTAATGGAGCTCCTTCGTTGATCAGCTCCTTGCCTTCAAAGATAGTACTCCATCCCCAAGACATCCTCCCCTCCTTTTCTTGTCCCTGTGAAGCTGCAATTAGGGAAGTAAAGTCCCCTTAGGCATTTTACTCAGAATTCTGAAGATTAATTTGTGTTCTCCAAGCAAAGCTTGGCCAGAAGAGCTAGGTTTAACTGAGAAAGACTTCTGAAACCCAGGCCCCCTTCAGAAGTCTTCCTGAAAGCTTCAGTTAAGCTTTCCCAAATTTTCCAATGCACCGTCCCCCCATTTTTATTTTTATTTTTTTGTTCCTACCCACCAAATTTTGACACAGCATTCACTTCCTCACGCCACTCCTTAAGGGATTTAAAGCAAGACAATGAGCAAGTGGGGACTGCATTAGCCTCTGTTTTCGTGAGAATTTGCCCAGCTTGAGATAATAAGAGAGATTTCCAGCCTGGAAGCTGTTTCAAAACGCTCTTTCCTTCACAAAGCTCAGTGCCTAATATTCAGATCTTCCCCACAAAATGGGCAACCCCAGGTATTTCCCAAGATTTCGAATAACAGCGATCCCCAGCATTGAAGAAGATGCTGGATTTCTGCAGATTCACTTCTGCCCTAAAACTCAACAGTCAATGTCGATAATCCCCCTTAAACATCTGCAATTATCCTCATCAGTTGTAGGAAAAAAAAGGAGAATCATCTGCAAACAGGAGACAGGACAACACAGGGAACTCCTTCTTCAGTTTAATGCCTTTAATCTGACCTTCCTGCACGGCAATGGTTAAGCTTACTTCCCTTTGCTTGTCGAAATCCTCTCCAAAATCGCGAATCCCTCACGGTTGGTTCATGACACTAGTACCACAACCACAGGCATATGCTGTACAATCTACCATTTCTTGAAATCTATTCTCATTCAAAATCGCAATTTTAGAACTGGTTCACGTGGGAATGTCCTAGTGGTTCATGATAATCCATATAAAGTAAAGGTAAATACCACCAAAAACCCTAAATTACGCCACTTGTAATAATTTTACTTTGAACTTTTTTTTTGTCATTAAAAACTCCAAATTATGCCAATTGTGACAATTTTACCGTAATTTTTTTTTTGCTATTAAAACCCCCAATTATGCCACTTAGAACAAATTTACCCTAAACTTTTTGGCTAAAGGGCATTTTTGTCATTTTTCCATTTTCCATTTTCTTTTTCTTTTTTTTCCTCCTTCCTTCCCTCTACCGGCGATGGCCGCTCTCACTAGCGTCGGAGTCGGCAAGGGCCGCCTTCACCCGCCTTCGCGAGAATCTAGCATGGACGACCTTTGCTTGAGTGGAGCGAGGGCAACCCTCGCCTGACTTAGGTGAAGGTCGCCCTCACCAGATTTGGTAGGGGCGACCCTCGCCTAGGTCAGATGAGGCGAGGGTAGCCCTTGTCGGATTTGGCTTGGGTGGCCCTCACTCGATGCCAGCAAGGGCAACCCTCACCTTCGACCCAAGCAAGGGTCGCTCTCGCCAGCATCGGGCAAGGGCCGCCTTGCTAGCGTCAAGCGAGGGTGACCCTCACCGAATCTGGCTTAGGTGGCCTTTGCCCGACATCGTTGAGGGCCGCCCTTGCCTCACTCAACCCAAGCGAGGGTCATCATCGCTGGATCTGGTGAGGGCGACCTTTGCCTGAGTTGGGCCAGGGCTGCCCTCGCCAGATCCAACGAGAGCAACTCTCGCCTAGGTCAGGCGAGACTCGAGCGGCCCTCGACAGTGTCAAGCAAAGGTGGCCCTCAACGAATCTGACTTGGGCGGCCTTCACCCAATGCTAACGAGGGCCACCATTGCCTTGCCCAACCTAGGCGAGGGTGACCTTCGCCTAAGTCAGGCGAGGGCAACCCTCGGGTGAGGGTAGCCCTCGACCGACTCCAACACCAGCAAGGTGACCATCGTTGACTTCCCTCCGTCGACCATGGCAGAGGGAAGGAAGGAGAAGGAAAAAATAGAAAAGGATGAAAATGACATTGAATAAAAAAATTTGGGATAAATTTGTTCTAAATGGTATAATTTGAGATTTTTTATAGTATAAAAAAAAGTTCAAAGTCAAAATTGTCACAAATGGCATAGTTTATGATTTTTTGTGGCACCAAAAAAGTTCAGGGTAAAACTGTCATAAGTGGTATAGTTTATAATTTTTAGTAGTATTTATCGTAAAGTAAAAGAAAAGGTCATGCCTCGTCATAACCTCAGACCAATAAATTTAATATTGATTAATGTGTAATTGATCGATTATTTTTTTGTTATCTTTTCATTATTTAGGAATAATTTAATGGACAAGACATCAGCTGCAAATAAGAACAAATAGGGAGATTAAAGGGTCCCATTGACGTATTCCTTAAGGAAGGATAAACCTCGGATGAATTCATACATGAGTTGGAGATGTTGGTACATCGTGAGATGCTGTTACATGACACATGGTGGATGAACTAATGGTCCTTATTCGGAATAAGGTAGTGATTATTAATTTAGTTTTACTGATTCTATGGAGAATTTTGAGTAGGTTTGACTTGGCTAAAATTTATCTGGCAGGAGACCAATCAAGTGGTACAAGGTAGTTATCTCGGTTTTGGATGTTGATGCATGTCGCTGTTTGATTTATTGCAGAGAGATCACGATAAGAGGAGGTATTACATAAATTGGGAATCGAATTTACTATTACTTCTAATAATACTATATAACAAAATAATATAATTTGATAACATGAAATTATAGATATATTTCAAAAAATGATTTTCTAGAACCAACCTCGATAAAACCAGGCCCGAGGCTTGGAGTTCCGGAACCAACCTCAATAGACCTAGACCCAAACACCAAGGTCTTAGCTTTGCCTCGATGGACTCAAGCTGGCCCTCAATTGACCCCGGTAGACATGACCCCATTGCCAAGGGCATGGGAACTAGTGTTAGGGTTCTTGTGCCCAAACACAGAGTTGTTGGTCCAAGCGTTGACATCTTTTCATATTTCAGAAAATGATTTTCGATTTTTAAAAGAAATTATTTTTCTGAATTCAACCATATAATTTATGTTGAGTAGGAAAATATTTTTTGCTAATTCATTTTTATAAGACATCCAAAGGTTGGAAATGTTTCCTTGGAAAATATTTTTCGCATAACAAACGTGTCTCAAATTCAGAAAGTCAAGTTAGAGGGCCTGACTTGCACTAACAATAGTTTAAGAATCCAACAAGAGATGTGCACAAGTTCGAAGAGTAAATCTTAGAATTATCACTCAAGTATTTTAGGTCCGAATTTTTTGGATGAAAAAATACGAAATGAACGCCTCGATGTGTAGGTGGCTCTCAATTATTATGTCCTTGCCAATTATAAATCCACTTATGTTTTCCCTAATTCCATATGCCTCATTTTAGGAAGCTTTATCTAAAATCTAACGCATCATTTTATTTCAAAAAATAATATCTTATTTCAATTGAGTAATCAGTACATTGAGAAGCATCGATGGACTTCTATCATGTAAAATCTTAGATACGACTCGAGAGGTCTTTTTTAAATTTTGCATTTAATTTCAAAAAATAATCTCTTATTTCAATTGAGTAATCAGGACATTGAGAAGCATTGATAGACTTCTATCATGTAAAATCTTAGATACGACTTAAGAGGTCTCTTTTAAATTGAGATTTAATGAAATTGATAAAGGAGTATCTCTTAGAAAGGATAAATAGATGATTTTATGAAATTGATAAAGGAGTATGATTTCGTTTGAAGCAAGTGTGATGGACTAACGGTATCTCTTAGAAAGGGTAAATAGATGATTTTATGAAATTGATAAAGGAGTACGATTTTTTATGAAGCAAGCGTGAGGGTGAATAGGCGGTTTTAAGAAAACTTGATAGATCCTTTGCAGAAATATAACCATCAAGTTTGATATAAGCAGAATACCAGTAACGAGTTGATGTAAGTAGGGTCAGATAATACTTTCTAGTGCAACACTTCTATTGAATAGTAATAGATATGAGCAAAGAGATAGAGAATGATTCATCCAAAGCTTTATAGTGGCTTGGTGTGAGCCTACATCCACTCACTAAACTAAATCTACTAATTGGATTCCACTAGTAATTTTTAAGTAGTTACAATAATATGTGCTGCTTATACTCAAAACACTTTTTCCCAAAGCCGGTGCTACTTATACCCAAGTAAATAGATTCCACTATCTCACACCTAAACACAAACTATAACACTAATATACTTCTCAAACAGTAAATGAGTAAAGCTTTTCTCTATAAGATGGATTTGTTCATCACTCTTGATCTCTTTCTTCTTCAGCATATATCGTCCTTTTATACTCCACAATATCGAATCTTTTCATTTGACAATCTTCACAAGAATCAATCTCTAAGCTATCTGTAGATCAATTTAGCCATTAAAATTAATCAATTTGAGTTAGCAAAGATCAACCATTAGGTTTTGCCTTAGTGGCCATCTTTCCCACATGAAAAGGAGGAGTTGGGGAATTCTAATCCCTACCTTCTTAGAGGGATTATTATTGGGACAATTTAGCTTCAGTATGAATTTAACTCTCATGCTCTGCAAAAAAACGAGACAAAAGTCTAAAAATCAAAGTAGGAGTAGGAATAGAGTAGGACCGACCAAAAAAAAAGGTTAATAGAGATTGGATTGCTCATAAAATCAAATCTTCAAGTATCCATAAACAGAGCAGCTCGAACTATGATAAGTATTCTTTCTTCAACATGATTGTCAATCAATCAAGATTGTCGCGACCTATTTTTTCTGAAAATAATATAATAATATAGGTTTAGGGGTATTGTCAATTTCGGGCCGACGGGCCTCAATTAACTCGGGCTCTCCCAAGCCCATACCCCGCGCGACGTTGGGATATTCATAAAAACTGCAAACAAGGAGTCGCCACTAGTCTATTGAGGTCGACTAGAAACCGAGCGAGACATGGGAGTGTGTCTCACTTTACGCAACTGCAGAATCTAGGATCGGGGGACTTGATTACGTTAGCCATGTGACTAACGCCCTTTCGGTACCTAACTTAATTGTGTGTTAACTAAAGACATGACAACACATTCAAAAAACCTCTTGTAGAGCCCTAAAGGCTTATTCAATTTTGGATGTTTTCTTCCTTTTAAGGGTTTTCTAATTTTTTTTTTTTGCAATTTTTGGTTTTCCTGATTTTCTGATTTTTTTGAATTTTTTTATACTTTTTAATGTTTTTAATATTTTTTAATATTTTCGAATTTTTTAAAAATAAAGAAAACAAGATTTCTGATATTTTTTGACTTTTCTGAATTTAAGAAACATTTATTAATGTTTTTTTGGAATTTTCTGAATTTTTCTAATTTTTTTGGAAATTTTTTTAATATTTTCGAAAATAAAATAAAATAAAAATATTTGTTTTCGAAGTTTCAGATTACTGAATTTTTCCATGCATTTTCTGAAATTTCGAATTTTTAAATATTTTTAAATATTTTTTTGATTTTCTGAAATTTTTGATTTTTTTTTTAGATTTTTTTAATTTTTTAATTAAAAAGATTATTCGGACCGGGTCGGGAGACCCGCCCTACTAAGCCAACCCGGACCGTAATGGTCCGGGCCGGGCTGACGACCGGGCTGGCCGAATGGCCCGGTCGAATTTTTTTTAAAAAATGGCCCATAGAAAACAAGAATTAAATAGCCCATTTCTAATTTCTAAAAAATTCGGCCCAGTTTCCTTCAACCCAACACTAGCGATTGGCCCAAAATTTAGGCTAGGCCCGGTTTGAAGTTCAGCCCAGCCCTGCTGTTTTCTTTTCTTTTCCCTTTTCTTTTATTTTTCTGGTCTTCTGGTCTTCGTCTTCTTCCTCGCGGACGTCCGACGCCCGGCGACTCCTCCGCCGCGTCGCCGCCGAGGCCCCCTAAGTCTTCACCGTCCTACAAGAAGGTCACCCACTATCATCGGGCATCAGCCGTTTTATCCGACCGATGTCGAACGCCGCCGCCACCGCGAGTGCCGACTTCCGGCCCTCGACACTCTCCTCTCGCCGGAAACCAAAGATGTCTCTTTTCGACCCGAAAGCGTATAGAAACCTCATGAAAATGACTATAGTGCTAAGAGAACACGAGAGCAGGCAACATGCAAACAAAAATTCAAGAAACAAGACGAAGCCAATCATGGAATTTTACGGGTTTCGGGTGGGCATTTTGTCAAACACCTAATGGGCGCTACTTGGTTTCGGAAGTTTGTGGCTCAATCGAGCCTCACATTCGCGGAGGTGTTCAAACATGGCATTAGGGGAAATCGGGAGCAAAATGGAAGGGCAATAAGGGCCGGGGCTCGCGCGAATCGGGTCGGCGCGAGGTCCGGCCCGCCACCTCGATAAAAATGAACGAAAAACGGTGGGGAGAGGGGTGGACTTACCTGGTTCGGGGGCGAGGCCGTGGCGGACGATGGCGGCTTACGGCGAGCTACTCCTCGAGCTTTCCTTGCTCTCTCGGATCGCTCTCTCTCCCGGATCTCACTTGTGCTGATTTGTTTCCCTTCGAATCTCTGTTCAGTAGCCGGAGTTGCGGCGTGGCGGGAAGTCGACGGCGGATATTCGAGCACCACCGTCGGCCATTTCTCCTTTCGTTCGTTACTCTTCTTCCTTCCTGCCCCCTCCTTAGAAAAACAAAAACCGGCCCTCGCCGCCCCTCCTTTTCTTCGTTTCTGGTTTTTTTTTTTCTTCTTACGCCCTTTTTTCTGCTCGATCCCGCCTCTCTCTTTTTTTACTTACAGTACCGGAGTTGAGGTGCGGCGAGGCAACGTCGGCCACCGATCGGCGTCGCCCCCGGTCCTCTTTTCGTTTCCTTCTTTTCTTTTCTTGCCGTGCTCGACTTGCTGCTGCTCCTCTCGCTAACTTGCTGCTTTTGCTTTCCTCTCTGCTGCCACCTTACGCTCTCTTCGCCGTGGCCGCCAGCATCATCATCATCATTTTCTATTTTTTCGCAGTCTGCTTCGGCGCGAGAGAGAAGAATGGAAGAAGAAAACGAGTGGGCCGGGCCAAGAAAGAAAGAAAAGAGAAGTGGGTCGGGCCCGTGCGAAGGAAGGGAAAGGGCCGCATGGGGGCCGGGCGGGCCCCCAGCCACGGCCCGGCCTCCTTGTCTTTTTTTTTTTGGTGTTTTTTTTATTTTTTTAGAGATTAATATATATTTATATATGTAAAAATAAATGGACATTTAAAATAAAATAAACAAAATTCGGGTGTCAAATTGCCCCTCTTTGAAAGGGAGCTCGAAGAGGTTCGTTTCAAAGATTAGGTGACACCCGACTTTTACCAACGAGCCATGGAAAGGCGAATTTATTCCATTCATTTTTTGATTCATTTTTCATTCTTTTTGTTTTTTTTTGTTTTGTTTTTTTTTTTTTTTTTGCTTTGGGGTCTCGGCTCGTGTAAACGAGTTTCGACCAAGTTAGTAAAGTCTCACCGTGTAATAACGGGTTTCGATCGAGATGGCAAAGTCTTACCGTGTAATAACGGGCTTCGACTTGAAGGGAGGTCTTACCGTGTAATAACGAGCTTCGACCGAGATGGCAAAGTCTTACCGTGTAATAACGGGCTTCGACTTGAAGGGAGGTCTTACCGTGTAATAACGGACTTCGACCGAGATGGCAAAGTCTTAACGTGTAATAACAGGCTTCGACTTGAAGGGAGGTCTTACCGTGTAATAACGGGCTTCGACCGAGATGGCAAAGTCTTACCGTGTAATAACGGGCTTCGACTTGAAGGGAGGTCTTACCGTGTAATAACGGGCTTCGACCGAGTTGACAAAGTCTTACTGTGTAATAACGGGCTTCGACTTGAAAAGAGGTCTTACCGTGTAATAACGGGCTTCGACCGAGAATGCATGGTTTAAGGAGGACCCATGAACCTTTTTGGAAATTGCATGGTTTCGGGTTGACCATGAACCGTGTGGTTTAAGGAGACCCACAAACCCTGTGGAAATCGCATGGTTTTCCGGTTGACCATGAACCATGTGGTTTAAGGAGGACCCACGAACCATTTTAGAAATTGCATTCACTGAGTGAACCTGTCCAATTCAACTTGAGCAAAATGTCATTAGAGACAATATTAAAAAAATGCATTGGCAATATGTAGCATTAATTGAATGAGCAAATCAAGCTAATTCTTATTACATTGAAAACATTTGATTTTTGATTTTTTTTGGGTATCATGTACCACAAAATTGTCATCAAGCTTGGAAGGTATCATTAATCATCAAATCCCTTTAAGAGAAAAATTACTTCAGAATGATCCTATTCATGAAAGAGGTTCATTAAGCATGCCAAGCAAGAGCTCCTTAGTTAGAAAGGGCTTATTGCACGCTCTCAAGAAAGGCTATTTGATCCCATCCATTCATGTGGGAAATAATTTGATCACTCAATCCACCTCACATTTCTAGTGTCAAAGGATCTCGAGAATCATTCGCAATAAGTACATCTTGACCAATCCAAAAGGTCTTTTAAAGGACTGTAATGCAGGTTTGGTCATGGCTTTAGCAATGGACTGTCATCATTGGCTATGAAATGAAACAATTATTTGCCAACATCTTTGCCAGGTTTACAAGTCAAGAAACCTTAAGATGAAATAAAACAAATTTGCCCCCACTTCTTTGAGCGGTAGCTTCCTTGGAAAATTCTCATTCTCGCTTGAATCATCCCAATCTGAAGAGACTTTGGGAAATGTTGTACTGTTGGTTCGGTTAAGACTCAAAAGGCTCATAACTTTTCACAAAAAAGGGGTTTGAAAGTTGGTGATTATCATGGCATCATTGTCATATCACTCAATTTTTTTTTTTGAAGGCATTCGACCTTTGAAATATGATTTTTCTCGAAAGTCCTTTGACTAATCAAATAAGAGCTTTGCCCTTCTCAATTTTTTGCATTTGCAATGATTCTCTTCTCAATGCAAACATTTTGAATTTGACAATTTTTTTTTTTTTTTGCATGGGAGTTTTTTTTTTTTTTTGCTTGCAAATCTTTTTTCTTTTTTTTTTTCTCTCTTTTTCATAGGCATTGGCCTTGCTTTTACCAGGCACACTGCTTTTTCATGCCCCTTAATTTTCATTGGACTTTTGGTCTTTTGAACCTTTTTGAGCTTTTAGGACTTTCGAGAGAGTTTTTTTCACATTTTCACATAAAATGCCAACCGCATTGGTCAATCATGTGCCTTGCCCCAGTATGGGGAGATAATCACCACTTGGGGTTTTAGAAATGAACGATCAGGCTCAACTTGGCTTAAGCAATGGGCATCAGTGTTTGGGTAGAGAAATGAATGCTCTTCTTCACCTTGGGATGCTTCGAGCCTTCATAAGAATTCTCCTGAAGTTACCACAAAAACATTAATGCAAGTGAAAGCAACGATGTCTTTCTCAATTTTCACCACGTGATATCAACAAAAACCTCCCAATCTGCCCCATTGCGGGGTGGTTCTTGACAGGGGTATTTTATGATTTCTCAACTTTAAGGCTCAAAGGGGCTGACTATGGTCGCCTGCAGTGTATAAGATAGAGAAGAGAAATGCCTCTTTTCATTTTGGTCCATGTATCAATTGCGAATGATTCATTTGTCCTTAAATGACATAGGTTTTTCTTTTTCGCTCAATTCTCACGGTGTTTGAAGGATGTGTTTGGAAATGGATTGCCTTTCATCGTCCTAAGCATTTCCTGCTTGGCATGATTAAACATTTCAATTTCATTTAGTCGAGATCATCCGAGTAAATTAATCTCCATGAGAAATTTCGATTCAAAATGAGTGATCCACCAAGCAGACACACAATTTTGAGATAAAAAAACAATGCTCAGAAACTTTGTGAAAAGTTCGTTTTCTCAATTCTTATCTCCTCTTTTTTTTTTTGCTTGCTCCCAGTAAAATGCTGAATTTTGATGAAAATTCTCGATTTTGCCTTCCTTTTGATTTTGAGGCGAAGGGTACTTACCTGCGACATGGCGACTTAATAACCCTGTAAAGAATATGAAAGAAAATGTTAGTGCCAAAATATTCAAGGATTGAAAATTGGAAACGATACATTATTACCCTTCGACCGCATTTATCACTCAAGTGCCAACATCATCCCCTTGGATATTTGACAACCCCAAATTGCCCTTCACTTGCATTTTTTTGTGTCTGATGTTTCCCTATCAAAGGAAAAAGGGATCAGGTTAGAGACCGATATCAACATGAGCAATTGGAGTCGATACAATTTACCCTTCACGTGTTTCTGTTCTTCGGGTATGGGCATTTATGTCTCGACATTGGAGGGTGTTGTTTCTTGGATGCTTTGCCCCATTTATCGCCAGTTTTAGGATAAATTGATTCCATTGGAACGATCACTATTTTGCCATCCTAGATTATCCTTTTCGAGATTCCCTGCAAAGGATGAGCACGTGAGAGGAACAAAGTGCATTGACTTTTAGAAACCCATGGAAATTCAATAGAATATACTAACTTTCAAATTACCCTCGAAGCCAAAGGGTGTTTATAAATTTAAATTTCTTTGCCCAAAAAAAAAAATGAGTCACTTGTGCTTATGATCAACTTGGAATTGAACACATCATCCATAAAAATCACAAGCCGTAGTGCTGGCGGGTTCGGTCAAAACCAGAACCGAGCGAGGGAGAGAGAGAGAGAGAAGCGGCTGATGGAGAGGGGGAAAGGGCTCAAAAATGAAAGTTGCAAAAAGTTGGTTTTCGCCCTTTTTTTTTCTTTTTTTTTTTATTTACGCGGCCACTGCCGCTTTCGGGATTCGAACTCCCGATCGGACCAGGCGGCTTCCTTCCCGGATACCACTCGGCTAAAGGTGCCGACGGTGTCCAGAGTCGCTCTCTTTTTCTATTTAAGGCCGAAATCCTTGTCATGGCTGAAATGTGATGAGATGGGTTAGAGCATGTTAATGATAAATATAATACATTTTTTTTCTCTCTTTTTTTTTTTTTTGACTTTCATGAAATTGGGTTTCATTATTAAAAAAAATGTGAGTTGCATGATTTTGAAAAGTGTCAGTTGGGCCTACAATCGAAACCTAAAATGGAAAACATGATTTTTAATAAGAATGAAAACAATGATAGAATACAAGAAAACTATGTATCGATGAGTGTAAAAATCAATTCCCGTTCGAGCTCAAAGTCCACTTATTTGCATGGTCAAGCAAATGTCAGAGAGTAAATGTTACTCGCACCCTGCAAGAATGAAATAATGTCAGCATATGAATAAGAAAATGATTTTTCAATGATGTCGCCTTTTACAATGAAATCAAGACGATGGCACATGCCCCATAACTCCTATTACAGGATTTTGGTATTTCGCCAAAATTTGATCATAAGAGGAGACATCATTAAAAATCAATCCGCGATTATCAATTGAATGCCCACTCTATTCTCAAAAGTTTCATATGCAAAATGTGGCATTAATTTTGAAAGATTGATTTGTGTTTTCACTATTGCCAAAATGAGGTTATTTTTATTTTGAAAAATCTATACAAAAAATGTGATTTGAAATTTCGATCTCAAAATGTGAGAGGGAATGAATTTGATTAATGTGATTTCAATTTTTTTTGTGTCCCAAAACATAATCATGAATTGGAAGAAATTTTTTTTTTGACACGATGTGATTTTAAGCCCATGATTGGAAACTTTGACAAAATCATCAGTTGTGCGGGGCTAAATTAATGATTTTTGAAATTAACACTGAATGTTGGCTTATGAAGAGTAATTGCCAATTTTCCCAATTAGAAGCCTACACTGAGGGCATTCGATTGATCTCCACAAATTTCAAAAATGAAAGTTTCAATAAAAAAAATGAATAGGTAAAGGGAGAAATCATTCTTACCATTGACAATGATTTTTTCTTTTTCCATTTTTTTCTTCTATCACATAGACATGCGCATGGGACTGTGGGTCGATTTCTATTCTAGATGGCTCAAATGAAGCCACGGGATTCTTTGGACTGAACCGACATGCTCGCGGTTGGGTCGGGGTTCCCATGACTCCGGCTTTGTCAAAGAGTCGACCCGTCTTTGCGTGTTTGCCGGCCGGGTGGAAGCTCTCGACATCAAAAGAATTTCGGAATTGAGATGGGCGACTCGTACTACATGCTGGTAGTCGGAGTGGTATCCATCTCAACACCATCCTAAGTGATCCTAATGCGGCCCAGGTCCGGCGGCAGGTTGTGTGTGCTAAAGTGTAGTGCCATGTAAGGGAGACATGCACAACAATTTATATAGCAACCAACACTTCAAAAATTTAACCATAGAATCATCCACCAAATTCACCAACCTACAACACAAAGTGTTAGCAAACACTCCACCCCTTATTACTCCAATCCTGCACCAACATTTAACACGAGGTTAGCGGACTTACCTCACCTTCTCGAATGCGCTGCCAAAGCAAACACGTTAGATAACACACAATCAAGCAAAATAGGCCTAAGTCCTCTAAGGTTTAGAACCAGTCCCCAGTGGAGTCGCCAAGCTGTCGCGACCTATTTTTTCTGAAAATAATAAATATAGGGGTTTAGGGGTATTGTCAATTTCGGGCCGACGGGCCTCAATTAACTCGGCCTCCCAGTTCATACCTACGCCGCGCGACGTTGGGATATTCATAAAAACTGCAAACAAGGAGTCGCCACTAGTCTATTGAGGTCGACTAGAAACCGAGCGAGACATGGGAGTGTGTCTCACTTTTACGCAAACTGACCAGAGAATGCAGGATCGGGACTTGATTACGTTAGCCATGCGACTAACGCCCTTTCTGCACCTAACTTAATCAAGTGTGTGTTAACTAAAGACATACGACAACACATTCAAAAAACCTCTTTGTAGAGCCCTAAAGGCTTATTCAATTTTGGATGTTTTCTTCCTTTTAAGGGTTTTCTAATTTTTTTTTTGCAATTTTTGGTTTTCCTGATTTTTCTGATTTTTTTGAATTTTTTTATACTTTTTAATGTTTTTAATATTTTTTAATATTTTCGAATTTTTTTAAAAATAAAGAAAACAAGATTTCTGATATTTTTTGACTTTTCTGAATTTAAGAAACATTTATTAATGTTTTTTGGAATTTTCTGAATTTTTCTAATTTTTTGGAAATTTTTTAATATTTTCGAAAATAAAATAAAATAAAAATATTTGTTTTCGAAGTTTCCAGATTACTGAATTTTTCCATGCATTTTCTGAAATTTCGAATTTTTAAATATTTTTAAATATTTTTTTGATTTTCTGAAATTTTTGATTTTTTTTAGATTTTTTTAATTTTTTAATTAAAAAGATTATTCGGACCGGGTCGGGAGACCCGGCCCTACTAAGCCAACCCGGACCGTAATGGTCCGGGCCGGGCTGACGACCGGGCTGGCCGAACGGCCCGGTCGAATTTTTTTAAAAATGGCCCATAGAAAACAAGAATTAAATAGCCCATTTCTAATTTCTAAAAATTCGGCCCAGTTTCCTTCAACCCAACACTAGCGATTGGCCCAAAATTTAGGCTAGGCCCGGTTTGAAGTTCAGCCCAGCCCCTGCTATTTTCTTTTCTTTTCCCTTTTCTTTTATTTTTCTGGTCTTCTGGTCTTCGTCTTCTTCCTCGCGGACGTCCGACGCCAGCGACTCCTCCGCCGCGTCGCCGCCGCTGAGGCCCCCCCTAAGTCTTCACCAGTCCTACAAGAAGGTCACCCACTATCATCGGGCGTCGGCCGTTTTATCCGACTGATGTCGAACGCCGCTGGCCACCGCGAGTGCCGACTTCCGGCGGCCCTCGACACTCTCCTCTCGCCGGAAACCAAAGATGTCTCTTTTCGACCCGAAAGCGTATAGAAACCTCATGAAAATGACTATAGTGCTAAGAGAACACGAGAGCAGGCAACATGCAAACAAAAATTCAAGAAACAAGACGGAGCCGATCATGGAATTTTCTGGGTTTCGGGTGGGCATTTTGTCAAACACCTAATGGGCGCTACTGGTTTCGGAAGTTTGTGGCTCAATCGAGCCTCACATTCGCCGGAGGTGTTCAAACATGGCATTAGGGGAAATCAGGAGCAAAATGGAAGGGCGATAAGGGCCGGGGCTCGCGCGAACTGGTCGGCGCGAGCTCCGGCCCGCCACCTCAGTAAACAGAACAGAAACAGGTCGGGGAGAGGGGTGGACTTACCTGGTTCGGGGGCAGGCCGCGGCGGACGATGGCGGCTTACGGCGAGCTACTCCTCGAGCTTTCCTTGCTCTCTCGGATCGCTCTTTATCCTTCTTGAACTCGCTCTCTCTCCCGGATCTCACTGTGCTGATTTGTTTCCCTTCGAATCTCCTGTTCCGGCGCCGGAGTTGCGGCGTGGCGGGAAGTCGACGGCGGATATTCAGGCACCACTGTCGGCCATTTCTCCTTTCGTTCGTTACTCTTCTTCCTTCCTGCCCCCTCCTTAGAAAAACAAAAACCGGCCCCCGCTGCCCCTCCTTTTTCTTCATTTCTGGTTTTTTTTTTCTTCTTCTGCCCTTTTTCTGCTCAGTCCGCCTGGCTCTCTCTCTTTTGTTACTTCTGGTACCGGAGTTGAGGTGCGGCGAGGCAACGTCGGCCACCGATCAGGCGTCGCCCCCAGTCCTCTTTTTCGTTTCCTTCTTTTCTTTTCTTGCCGTGCTCTGACTTGCTGCTGCTCCTCTGCTAACTTGCTGCTGCTGCTTTCCTCTCTGCTGCCCTGCTTCTGCTCTGCTGCGCCGCTGGCATCATCATCATCATTTTCTGTTTTTTTCGCAGGCTGCTTCGGCGCGAGAGAGAAGAATGGAAGAAGAAAAACGAGTGGGCCGGGCCAAGAAAGAAAGAAAAGAGAAGTGGGTCGGGCCCGTGCGAAGGAAGGGAAAGGGCCGCATGGGGGCCGGGGCGGGCCCAGCCCTGGCCCAGCCTCCTTGTCTTTTTTTTTTTTTTTGGTGTTTTTTTTAGAGATTAATATATATTTATATATGTAAAAATAAATGGACATTTAAAATAAAATAAACAAAATTCGGGTGTCAACAAAGATATTAGGCATAATTAGTATCTTCAGCATAGATATTTCTTGAGATTGAAATTTTTTCTAAATTGGGAATTTAAGCCAGATCACAAGTGGTCAAACAATTAGATGAAATAAGTCATAGGGATATTTTCTTCTAAGTATGTTATAAAGTTGTTGTCACAAGTAATATAATTGCTTTGTTAATATCAGTAATTCCTGATTAAATCTGGTTTATCAACGACATCGATTTCTGATTATATCAAGTTTCCCGATGATATCCAACTGCCTCTCAGTAGGCAACTTATACACGTTGGTAATGTAGATTTTGTAGAATATTCACCTTGGTACTCTAATTTTTATGAATTTCCCATTCTTGTAGACTTGTTCACCTTAAAGTAAGTCCTTCTAGCTATTTCAAGTCTTTTCACCTTGCACATATAGGTTCCTTTAATGCGGACCTTTGTACTTCTTGAGATATAGACAACGCTTGCATTTATCAAGTTCATAAGACACATAGATGGTTTTGTCAATTTCAAAATATTATGGGAGGTTTTCTTAACAGCAATAACTCAAGGTTATCTGCTCCATATTCTCTTCAGACTCAATGAGGAGTTCAAGAAGATAACTGTCATGATCATCTTCTTCCTTGAGCCTGTCAAAATAATGCAGATATATCAAAGGTGAAAATGTAGGGGCTTGATTTCCAGGAGCCATTGAAGTCTTGAAATTTATTGGAATGAGAATTTAGAAATCAGGGCGAAGCTAGAAACGGAAAGGTCTTGGTTCAACGTTGGAGATGTAGTGAGGATGAAAGTAAAAAATAAGATCTTGCCTAATATCTATACATGGTCAAAAGAAGCAACAGTTCAAAACGCCTCGATTCAAATATTGACGGTTGGCTGTGATAATAGTTTGTGAAGCGTGCCGATTATAATGCATATTTAAGTTTTTCAGGGTAAGAGAAAGTAATCGTCAGACTATGGAGTACAAAACTTCAGAGATCTGACTTGTACCCTATCAGGCTTTTGGGAGGAAATCATTTATACCTATTCAAATTTTTAAAAGAATTATAGGCATAAGTTACCACAAAAAATTTACCGAATATAAAGTTCAATGTTAAGTACAATTCTATTGTCAGTAAGTTACACAGATAGCAGAAACACTTATTGATGACGATATACAGTTGTCAACGTACGATAGCGATTGCCCCCGATTATCACTTAACAAATATGGCCAAGTGTTGAATATGGAAATTAAAGAAAGAAGATAAGACACCAATTGCCTGTTATATCCTGTGGCAACAGAGGACTTTTAACTGCCTGTGGATAAGGACGAGGTGTTATTACGGGACCTAAGTACATATAACCGAGTTGAAATGTTGAAAAGGAAACACGGTCATCAATACTAACTTATGTATTTTATTAGTTTCATTTTATCAATTTATCAGCTTCCAGTACTTGCGTTATCCTTTTCATTTAAATGTAGTTGTTCTCAATCTTTGTTTCGCAATTCAATTCCGATCTGAATCGTGGCTGAACTCGATTCAATAAAAATGAAAGGTACTTCGCTAATTCCCAGCAAAAGAGACTCCGTTGAGCTCCCCACCTAGAACTCAACGATTACACTTATATGCTGTAGTCTTATAATTCCCCTTCCCCTTCCCCCTCCCCTCCCCCTCAATTGTCCCTTTAACAAGATTTGTATAACGAAAAATAAAAGGGAAAAATAGGGTTTCATCATGAGGCATTGAAAATGTTGAATGATAGGAATAGAAATGGCTTCTACTGCTTTCCACATGCGTCGCGAAGGATCAAGTCAAAAGCATCAAGCAGCGAGCGGGTGTACAACTCAGAATTTATGAACCCTTGCTTAGCTTGCACGACTACTCTCAGATTTCCTGCATAGCTGATCATGGCTATTTGGAGACTCTGCAAAAAGAAAGCACAGAGAAAGTATTTCATATATTCATTACACCATTGATATGAAGAAGAAAGCTACCCACGACTCACTCTAGTGAGTATATGCTATGGTAAATACGAAAAAACAATTTTTGAATTCAAAATTCCATCGACTCTTAAAGATGACATAGGAGCGTAGCTGTTGCATAAATTGTTACACATTGGTCTTTAGAGGCATACATACTCGGAATTTAAAATCTATATTAATATTTCGGAAGATGATGCATGTAATGACTGCGAAAATGAGCCCTAGTACCAATAAAGCATGGGTAATTTTTGTGCTCTTGGGTAGAAAATCAAACAATAATTAGATAAATACCATAGGTGAGCCGGTGACAGTGAAGTATATGCCTTTAATAGGATGATTAGCCAGCGACAATTTCTCCATTGGCCCTGGAACATTGGAGATGATCATGCTCGAGTTTCTCATTGTTCTGTTAATGTGCCTTGCTACCGCCTGCAATGGTTAGACACATTCCGTACAAGGAAACAAGCATCCATTTTTGTTAACAATAATATTAATAAGGACTAATGCTAGGTAGACTTATGACCAATTTACAAAATATATGACAGACCGCGAGAAATTATACAACGAAAGCATGCCATGTTCAATACCTATAAATAGCTGGTCATACCACTTAACATATTAATTGTGTAAGTCAGACTTAGAATACTTATCATTTCTGACAAGTTAATCATCGCGATGTGCGCATACCTCTGGGTTTCTGCATTTCCTCATCATCTCTAACAGCTTCCCTGTGAGGATTACACCAAAGGAGCTCCGTTTCTTCTTGATCACCTTACGAGCTTCGTAGACAAACTTCAAAGGATTAGAAAACTGAGAATCACTTGCTTTCACTTTCGGTATAGGTACATGCAGGAATGCAAAATTGTTTCCCCACAGTGACTTGGAGTAAGGTCGGACCATCTCTCTCATTGACTCGTAATATCGCAAATTCCTCGTATTTAGCAACACTAGCGCTGTGGAGGTGCTGCTCAGGTTTGAGTTTGGGCTCACTCTCTGCATGTACAATCGAGTCGCCAAGAAGATTACCCCCGTAATGACGTCGTTGATGGTCTGTTTTATTAAAAAGAAAAATTCAAATGAAAAGGACCAAGGATACGTTAGTATTTTGCCCTTAGAGTCGTTGCATAATTGATTGATTCGAAGCCTTAGGATTATTTATCAATTTTTGTATAGTACAATAGTAAATGTACCTACACTTCCAACTCGACCCTAGTTCAAGAAATAATGTTGCATTTGTGTAGTCGAGTGCTACTAAAGATTTTATCGTTTGAGGTTGAATCCCGTCCCCTCATGTAATGTTTATTTATTTCTCCTTCAAATGTGTTATTCATGCTTGTTAAATGTGAATAAAGTCCAAGAAAGATTTAACGTTGGATCTAGAAACATCCCTTCACTGTATTAATTGTCATGGATAATGCAATTAAATGCCCAATATGGCGACTTCATTGTAAAAGAGACATTATTTAAAGCTGAAAAATGTAATTGAACTAATCGAGCTGATAAACATTTTCTTCTAATTAGTGGGTTTGTTTTAGAAAAATCAATGTTGTACCTAGACATATATATATATATATATATATATATATATCAATAAAGTGTGGTGATGATGAAATAAAGCAGATGAAGCAAAATTATAATTGAGTAAAATGAAATATAATTGTAAGCATAAGGGTACAACAGTAAGGAGAAGTAATTGACAGATTGAATATTAAACACTCATATGTCAATAAATGCTCATATGTAAATAAATAAAAAAGAGTAAACCCTCCACAGGCGGTGAGACCAGCCGTTTGTGGGGTATGATTAGAATATTAAAAAGGCATATAATTAACTTACAGATAATTAAATCACCAACCACAGGCGGTTAAACCGGCCGATTGTGGGGTATGTTTAAATAATTTAAATGCTCATATGTAAGAAGAAGTAAGGATTATTTCAAAGATGTCATGTTGCTCTTGTGGTTAGGAAAATCGTCACACGCGTAAAATAAATAAATATATATATATATATATATTATGATCATCAAATGCGTAAATTCATGTTATTTTGTTTGGTTAAATCTTGTACACCCTGAATACTAGCTGTGTACTAATTGACAGACTGAATATAGTAAGTGCTTAAAATGAATATCACCTAAACTACATATATTTTGCGAATTCGTTAGGAAACATGAAGACTTTTGAGCTAATCATGTGAAGGCGACCATTATAATGCAAAAGATTTGAGACAAAAAGTGTATTTTAAAAAGTAAAATGCTTAAGGATAGAGTACTGCATGTGCGATGCAAGAAGCTAGACTAGGTATAGTCTTCAAAATGATATGTTTTACCACTTGAAGGCGAGACTTGATCTCTTTGATGCAATCCAATGAAAATGCGATCACTGACACTGAAAATGGCTGGAAGCTCTCTGTAACACACCGAATCGGTGACAAATCGTCCTCAACACAAGTGCTTTTCAAGACACTCGAACCAAAATCTCTTACGGAGTCGATGAGTGGCGAAAAACATCTGCTAACCACCTTCCAAAGTCTAATGTTTGTGTCATCTTTATTGACTGAGGGAAAGGTTAAGGGAAGAGAAGGATCGTCAGCTCTTTGAAGGCAAGAAAAGAGAGCACACACTAGAGAATAGCCATCACCAAGCGCATGGTGAAGCTTGAAAATTATGGTTCCTTGTGCTTCACTGGTTGGACAGTTGATAAAATGTATTTCCCACAATGGTTGGCCTTGTGGAAATGGTTGCATGGCTATTTGTGAAATGTAATTTTTGAGGGAACTGTCATTCTCGGATAGAGATGATGAGCCATTCGGAGAGGAAAAACAAGGGAAGTGTACATGTTTTTCCACATTCACTTCCACCTTCTTCCATTTTCTTGCTCCCTTCTTTCCCATCACCTATCCAAGACAAAAGAAAACCAAAATAATATCTGAGTATGTGCATTGATTGGGGATTTATGGGAAAAGTGATAGAAAAGTTCTAAACCTTTTACATTAGTACCAATTTAGTCCTAAACATTTTGAACTAGTGCCAATTTAGTAACATTTTAGCTTGGTGTCCATTCAATCATTCCGACTAATTTTAGCCGAATTTGTTGACGTGAATGCTAGCCCGTTGACATGGCAATGCCGATTTGGTCATAAACCTTCTATACTAATGCCAAATTTGTAAACTTTTAGCTTGGTTTCAATTTAGTCTTTTCAACTAATTTTAGCCAGACTTTGTTGACGTGAACGCTAGCCCGTTGATGTGGCACCACTGACGCTAACTTAGACAATTTTTAATGATGTTTTAATAATTTTCGATTTTTTATTATTTTCTAATTTTTTTTCTTTTTCCTTTCTTCTTTCTCTCTCCTCCCTTTCTTCGTCCTCTTGGTCGTGGACAGTCGACAAGCAATGGTTGGTCGAGTTGGCCTCACCTCAAGCCTTGGCTAGGGGAGCCCTCACTGGCAAGGGTCAACCTCACTTGGTTTGGCCTGGGTGAGGGCTCCCCTCGCCAAATCTGGCAAGGCCAGCCTTTGCTTAGGCCAAGGTCACCTCGCCAGGCATTGCCCGGGCAAAGGCAATTCTCGACGAGGCCACCCTGGCCTAGGCAAGGGTTGACCTTGCCTAGGCTAGATCCGATAAGGCCAACCCTAGCCTAGGTGACCTCTCCGGGCATCGCCTAACCAGCCTCATTGGATTTGGCGAGGGGAGCCCTTGTGCGGGGCTACCCTTGTCAAGGGAAGGTCAGCCTCACCTTGCCCTAAGCAAGGGTCGACCTCGCCAAGGCTGGCCTAGTCAAGGCTTAGCCTCACCTTGGCCAAGTGAGGCCAGCCAACCTAGCCATCATTTGTCGACAGGCTATCGCCAGGAGGAAGAAGAAAGGGAGAAGAGAGAAAAAAGAAAGAATAACAAAAAAAAAATGAAAATTATTAAAATATTATTAAAAATGGACAATGTCAGCGCTAGTGGTACTACGTAAGCTACCCAACATCCATGTCAGTAAAATCCAGCCAAAATTAATTAGAAAGATTAAATTGGCACCGAATCAAAATGTTTATGATTAAATTGGCATCATTAAAAGATTTGGGGTTAAATTAGCATCAATGCAACGGGTTTAAAACTTTTTTGACACTTTTTCTAGGGTTTATTCATTCACGATATGTGACCAAGCATGCACCTGATAAACACTAATTACTGATATATCAATCCTTCCAATGGTGAATTTCTATGCATAGAGTACAAAAATACATACCATGATAGAAGAGAAACGTGGGTTGATTGGGAGGAAAACATCTTTGATCAATGACGTGGTTTGAAGGTCATCAATTGGAGTTTCGGATTCTAAAATGCCAAGAACAGAAACCGACATGACTTTACTGTTGAAGTATTGTCCTATAGGACTCACTGGCTCAAGACCTTCATCCTTCTCTATCAACTCCATTGGATTTGTTAATCCCAATCTAAGAGTAAAAGGTTGAGAATTCATAGATGAAAAAATCGGATATCATTGATATATATATGTGTGTTCCATAGATGGTTTTCTGTTCGTGGCCGTCCTTGCGACTTCGGGTATTTATGACTTTCGGTGGACCATTGGGATTCGGTGGGATTATGAAGTGTTGCTCAAAGTAGCTCTACTAGGACTTCATCTGCTGAAAATAGTCGATGGAGTTTATTAACGGTCCAATTCGATCCATGTTGCCAAACTTCGTATTCAAAAGAGTAGCCATTTAGAGATGAATCATTGTTTACAAATTAATGGATGCTATACTTGTTAAAATATGTCTTGAATTTGAGCCGTTAAACAAATTCGATTCAAATTGAGCTGTTAATAAAGTTCAAAACCGAACGATTCAGAATAACAGAGGATTCAAGGCGGTAAGGGATAAGGCGTTGGCCTTCAAAAGAGTTGAAGACAACCCTAGGAATAGGAGGATACAACGGTGTTGGGGAATAGACCCCCGTATTTTTTATGTTGAGCTGTCCTTGGTCCAATCGTAGGACTTTTGATCCCTTTAGACTTTTCTGTGTTTTCTCTATACTTATTTGTTCCCTCACGTGACCGGGGTACCCTGTCACTCCAAAGATATGTTGTCTAGTTGAGTGCCTGTCGGTGCCACGTTTCACATTTGATGTATATCTCTGGTCGTTAGTATATATACTTACCTTACAAAAAAAATCGAACGATTCAGAATAACAGAGTTGTTTCTGTGATTGGAGCGTGGCTTCTTTTTTGGATATTTTCACGTGGGGTGTTGTTGGACTTTGACCCATCCAAATTGGACTCCTTGAAGCGGTGAGAATATATATTCTCATGGATATCTTTCCTTGTTTTACTCGGCAAACATTCAGAACATTTTTATATATCCTTGGCTCATGCATTGGTTCCGTTGCCGTCGTTGACGGAAGAAATCGTTGAAGCGCGGTTCTCAACGAGTGCTTGACGTGGGTTTCTCTTCGTGGATTTCAGCGTGAATTACATCAATTGTTCAAGTGGTGAAGCAAATTAAATCCTGTGACAGGATTTGTGTATAATTCCCTTATGAGACGGAGTGATTATTTTGTGAGGAATTTTGTGGAGCCAAACACTATATGTATTAACATGTATAATTAGGGCTTAGAAAATACTAAGAATGTTTAATTAACTTGAGTGTGATTGTAATTTACGTCGCATTGCTTGATCTATGGTGAAATTTGTTGAATCTCTCCTCGTAGATGACCAAATCATGTAAATGCGATGTCTAATCTATTTTATCATTCTATGTATTTTATTGTTGGATTGATTGCTTTCGCAAAAATATTTCCTAAAGGATGTGAGACTTGGGCCTCTTACATTTTTTCCATGTGCTTGAAGCTATTCAAGCCTCACGTCACATTTGTCACCGTGCAAACGCTCATGCTCAACACTAGTATGAGGAAAATTGTCCAAAAAATTCTAAACCTATTGTACTTTTACCAATTCAATCATAATTGTTTTAATTTTGACAATTGAATCTTAAATATTTTCACATTTTTTCAATTGAGTCGATTTAACCAATTTTGGCCGAAAATCATTGACAAGGACATCAGTTGTCTTACATGGCAAAGTCAATGCTAATATGGATAGTTTTTAATAATATTTTCATATATGTCCATTTATTTCTATTTTTTATTATCTTTTTTCTCTCTTTTTTTCCTTATTTTTTACAACTCTAGCGGCGAGGATCACTAACCCTTGCCCGGACTTGCCCAAATCTAGGCAAAGCCATTGCAGCTAAGATCGAACCAACTTTGCTAGATTTGGGCAAGGCTACCTCACCAGTAATCGTGATGGTGTGGGCGCAGGCCATGAAAGCCTAGTCAGTTGCAGGCCTCTCTAAGTTTGTGTGAGAGCAGTGACACTCGCTCGCAGATGGCAAAGGATATGATCCTTTCCCACAAGCCACCTCAGTCATGGCCGCTGTGGCCTTGCCCAAATCTAGGTGAGGATCAATTATAAGTTGCGAATTGATGGACTTAGGAGAGCTCGGGTTGAGCCCTAAGGCTAAACAAGATATTAGCCTTTGGGACGCGAAAGGGAGGTCGCGACACACTGCAGAAGGCCGATTTAGTTCATTCCTTAGAGGAGAAGGTAGATGAGATTTCTGGAACTTCAAATCTTATTGGTGAACAAGCAGACAAGAGCTGCAACTGCATGGATTGTGATCACCCAGAACAACTTCATTTCACAAATAAAAAGAAAAAGGATTTTGCGAGAGTCGAAAACTTTTTTTCTTTTGCCTCTCTAGATATAAGGAATTACCTTTAGGATTTATATGTGTTCTTGAATAACAGCATCATGTCCAAGAAATGCAGAACCAACTGAATGAATTAATCATGAACGGGAGTTCCTGTACTACGGAAAAATCATCCAGAAGTGACATTACTGTTACCAACGAATGGAGTAGGATCGAGCCCTGGATGTCCCCTCTCAATCACGATTCATTTACTGATGGCGAGCATTTTGATTTTTATGATATGATTTGTGAAACCGAAACAGACAAATGAGTAATTCAGGTAGTATTGATCACGTATATATCTTGATTGTTGAACTCATGCACAGCTTTTGGTACTTCAAAAGTCCAGAGATAGTGAAAGTCTCCCAGCAGAAAGTTTAATACAGTACATGCGGGCTCATAATGAGCTGATCATTTATCAGTTCTCTTTGCATACTTTGATTTCAGTATGGCCAACTTGGAGAATCTAGCTGGGACAATCGCTGGGCTAATGAGAACCAGCGCCCAGTCTGGGATACTTGAGGGAGCTGTTGCATTAGAGGAAGAGGAAGGATTTGTTGAACAGAAACTCAACCATCCTCACAACACCGAAAGGATCATAACAGAGTGCACATCTTTCGATGGAGCACGAGCAAAAGCAAAGGTTAGTAAACCAGTACAAATTGCACCTAGTCCACTGTCGAAGTTGAGAAGCTTCAAAGGAAGACACTTACAAATTTTCAGTTTCCAGTCTATGTTATTTAGACAGATTAAGCACGGAGGCAAAGATCTTGTCCATAATTTTCCTTTTCTCTTGGAGTTCATGAGGAACAGAACAACGAGAAAACCTTATTGAATTTGTATTGTAGGCACAGGCTGCAGAGTTCAAAGAGAAGGAAACTACCATGATTCAGCCACAGAGGAAGAAAGATGATGTGAAGATTGAATCGAACAACATATCCCAATGGGAGAGCAGGAATTATTCGCTTTCTCCACAAGTGCTTCCTTGGAAAATCCTTGAAAAAAAAAAAAATCAAACCTCAGTATTTAAATAAGATTAATTACCAAGAGGGCTTTAGTTGATTAACTAATGTAACCAAGTCTTTGATCATATTTTTTCTGATTGCATAGGAGTAAAATATTTATTTTGATATTTTACTTGAGTTTCTAGTAGATCTACCTCAAACTGATTAATGTCGATTCTTTTTTAAATAAAATTGACTTGCAAGTTAAAAACTTGAATCATAAGTCGTGAATTGGTGAGCTTGGGAGAGCTCAAGCTAAGCCCTAAAGTATTAGCCTAGCCATTAGTCTCCGGACTTCGTAAGAGAGGTCGCAACAATATACTCACTACATAGGAACACCCACGTAATCAAAATTGTCAATTGGGATTTGACCACTACATGCTTCAGAAAAAGCATTTCCCCTTCGTAAAGGAAATATTTTTCCTTTCAAGCCATCTTTTTTTTTTTTTGGTAAGGTAAGTATATATAAAACGACCAACAATGTACAACAACAAGAGGCGAGGCACCAGCAGACACTCATCTAGACAACAAATCATTGGAGTGACAGGGTACCTCGGTCACAATTGAGAGCAAGTACAACAGAATATAAGCCAGAAAGTGGAAGGGGGGAGCTAAACGACCCAGGCTCATTCCAGTTCCACATCAAAAATACGGGGGTCAATACCCCAACCCCGTTGCATCCTCCTATTCCTAGGGTTGTCTTCCACCCTTTTGAAAGCCAAAGCCTTGTCTTTTACCGCCTTAGCTAGTTGCATCTTCAAGGATGGAGTGTATAGGTTTCGACCCCGGAAGATAATTTCATTCCTAGTTTTCCAAACAATATAGCAAAGTGCTCCAAAGGAAAACCGAGCTATCTCTTGGTAAAACCCTTTGCCAGCAACGGCATTGCGAACCCAGAGGAGGTTATCAGGCCAAGCAGTATTGATCCAAGGAATATTGCATTTGGCTGCCCAAAAATTGGCAAGCGAATTGGGGACGCAGCATTCAAAAAAAGAGGTGGTTGACAAAGTCAGGCCTAGACTGACAGAAGGCACATACTGTGGAAGGAATTCTGCCATAGAGCATAAGGAGTGCCTGCATAGGAAGACGATTTTTGGATATAAGCCACATGAGGAATTGGTGTCTAGGGGCGAGAGTCTTATCCCAAACGAAGGAGGACCAGGGGACCGGGTTGGATTTTCGGCGGATGGAGGCCCAAGCTGATGCCATTGAAAATGCCCCGGAGGAGTCCTCCAACCAACAGAATTTGTCCTGGCCTTGAGATCTTGGAGGAACTGAGATTTGCCATAGAGACAGATCTTGCATTAATTGGATCCCGTCCGGAGAATATATATCCTTCACCTTTGCTTGTCTGAGAAGGTTGGACTGGCATATATACTCATCAGAAAAGAGCAGGTTGAGGGGGCCACATTCTAGCCATGGGTCGAACCATAGCGATGTGTGTTCGCCATCTCCTACCTTCCATCTAAAGTGTGGCCGGAATAATTCTCTAAGTGCAAGAGTTTTCCACCAGGTCCAAGAGCAGAGCGTTGGAGTAGGAGAAATCCAAAAAATTTGTCTTTTGAGATATGTGGCGTGGATCCATTTGCACCATAGAGATTATTTGTCGGTGAATAGTAGCCAGATGTGTTTGGCCATGGCTGCCTTATTGCTATTCCTTATTCTCCTATGCCAAGCCCACCTTCAGGGTTGGGGAGGCAGACATCCGCCCAAGACACTTTTGCACCTCCCGGTCCCATGATTGGTCCCCTCCAGAAGAATTGCCTACAGATTTGTTCTATCTTGTCCACAACCGAAGCTGGAAGCCGAAAATGGAAGACCAAAGAAGCTTGAATAGCATGTAAAATCGATTTAATAAGTTGTAATCGGCCCACAAACGAGAGAAAACGGTGGGTCCAGGATTGGACTCTAGCCGTAAGATGGCTGACTAAGGTATTGCAATCCACTTTGTTCAGTCGGGAGGTGATGATAGGCACCCCCAAATAGCGGACTGGAAAGGAGCCCACCGTGAAACCTAGAGCTTGTGAAATGTGGTCCTTAACAATATCCGAGCCACCAGATATGAATATTTCACTCTTGTTAGAATTTGGAGTCAAACCACTCCACGAGGAAAATAAAGAGAGCCCATCCTTGATACACGATATGGAATCAAGGCTTGCTTGGCTAAATATAAGCACATCATCTGCAAAGAATAGATGAGATAGCCGCGTGGCCTTACATCGCCAATAGAACCGGTAATCCGGGAGTTTGGTGTGAGCTTTAATGATACCTGTAAAGACCTCCATTGCCAGGGTAAATAAGTATGGAGACATAGGATCTCCTTGTCGTAGACCTCTTCCACTGGGAAAAAAACCATGGAGTTCACCATTAATGGAAATAGAAAACTTAGGAGTGCGGACACATACCATGATCAGTCTTGTAAGATGGTTTGGAAATCCAAATGCTAGGAGGGTGTTTTCAAGGAAATCCCAATCCAAAGTGTCATAAGCTTTCCTGAAGTCTACCTTGATGGCACATTTTGGAATGTGGGGCTTTTTATGAAACCCATTGAAAAGTTCTTAAGCAAGGAGAATATTATCGGTAATCCGCCTTCCTTTTACAAACGCTGTTTGGACCGGGCTAATGAGTTCGGGGAGAACTGTTGCGATTCTAGAAGAAAGAATCTTTGCAATGCATTTGTAGATTGTATTGCAGCATGCAATTGGTCTGTAATCAGAGACCGATGATGCATTAGGCACTTTAGGCACCAAGGCAATGATGGTATTATTGACTTCTTTAAGCATGCAACTTGTCTCAAGAAAGTCCATAACAGCTTCGGTGACCGCGGAACCCACCATATCCCAGTTCTTCTTGAAGAAGTCTGCATTATATCCATCAGGACCCGGGGCTTTATTCCCAGCAATAGAAAACATAGCATGACGGATATCCGCTGAACTGAATGGGAGGGAAAGGGAGGTGACTTGTTCTTGCCTGAGGGGGAAGTGTATAACATCCCTTATCTCCTGACTAGAAGGTCTCAAAGTCATAACAGCCGGGGCTAGTAAGTCCTGGAAGAAAGAAACAAATACTCTCTGAACATCTGCCTGGTCAGAAACCATTTGCTCAGAGCTATCCTTGACTGATAGGATTCGATTGCGGAGGTGCCGATGATTCACCGAGTGATGAAAGAACTTGGTGTTATGATCTCATTCCTTTAGCCAGCGGATTCTCGACTTTTGTCTAAAGAAAGACTCTTCAAGGGACCGGAGCTCGTAGTACTCTTTGATTTGGGTGTGCTCCTCTACCGCCAAGAGGCTATTCTGTGGATCAAGGAGAAGAGCTTCTTGTGTAGTTGCCAGGGTCCTTTTAGCTGTAGCAACTCTCATGGAGATGTCCGAGTAAGCCTCTCTGTTTAAACTTTTCAAGAGGCCCTTCAGAATCTTAAGACGGCCGTATAATTTGAACATATGGGAGCCTGGGACTTGAGTGGCCCAAGCCTATGTCACAAGCAAAGAGAAAGCCGGATGACCCATCCACAAGTTGTAGAATTTGAAGGGTATCCGACGATGAGTGGGTGGCAAGACTTTCACCACCATCGGAGAGTGATCAGAAATGCCCGGGGCCAAGAAAGAGGCTTCTGAGAATGAGTAAGTCATACACCAGCAGTTATTAACCAGAACACGGTCTATTTTCCTTTGCTTCCTAGAAGCACACGAAGATGTAAACCAAATGAAACGAAAACCCACATAACGTAAGTCTATTAGTTCAACCTGGTCCAAACATTCCTTGAAATCATCAAAGGCGAGGATCCAAATATCAGGGCTCCCTACTCGATCCGAGGGATCCCGGATGGCATTGAAGTCACCAGCGATAATCTAGGGATAATCCTTTAGACCATCACTCAATCTAATAATGTCTAGCCATAGGGGTCTACGGGAGACAAAGGTATGTTCCCCATACACCAGGGAAAAGGTGATTATGGAATCTGAATTTAATATTTTTAGGTCCACATGAATAAGCTGACTAGTCTCGAAAAGTAGCTTGAAGTCCACAAGGAGCGGGTTCCAACCTACCCATATGCGCCCCCGAGGGGAGTGCTCATAATTAGCCAGCCACAACCATCTAGGCAGCAAACCAGAGGAGATAATACCAAAATTATCAGCAGAGACTTTTGTTTCCAAAATTCCAACGCAGCATATATTGTTACGTCGCACAAAAATTCTGACTTCCGCTTGCTTAATGGGGTTCATGAGACCCCTAATATTCCAACATCCAAAAAACATCTCCTAGTATCAAAGAAGGCCCAGGTTTACCTTCTTTTTGGACGCCGTTTGCTTGTGGAAGGCTTTGCCTTAGCATATGGAGAACCCGAGGTAGGCTCCTTCTTGTCAGGTGGCAAAGGTCTCTAATCGCACCCTTCGAGAAGGAGAGTCGAGCCGGCTAGCGTCCATCGGCAAGAATCGCACCACAAGACCAGAATCGAGGGGAGCAACCAGCTGCTGGGGGAGATCAGGAGATTCCAGGCACTGGGCAGCAGGGACAGCTAGAGCGGTTCTATCGTTGTCCACCAGCTCTTCATGGCTCAAATCAGTGGTCAAGTCTACCTCCAGCATTACCTGTTCAGTTGCAGCCAAAGACAGCAAAGGCCGGTTTAGTGTAGAGTCGGGATCAGCAACAGAATTTTCAGCAGGGGTGAGGATAGGTTCGGGGATTGAAACGGCTGGGGGAGACACCTGCAGGACAAAAACTTCCTGCTGTACACTTGCCCCACAATGATCTGCTGGTCGGCTTGGAGTTGGCATCGTTGGTATCTCTTTGCCTGCTCTCCTGTTAACCACTTGCCACTCCTCCGTGTGAGCTGGTTCGACTCCTATCTCAGGCCTAGAAGAGCTCAGATGAGTTTGCTGTCCAAGAAGAATAGCAGCAGTTTGAGAGGTCTGACCCCCAGGGTGGTTCTCTTGTACAGGTTGGTTGTTACCAGGATTCGTGTCTTGACACTTATGACCAAACACTCCACACAAATGGCATGATATAGGCTTCCATTCATACTCCACTTCCACCACACGGACAGCCCCATTTATAAATACTTCAATGGTGTCATGGCAGGCTTTGGATGCCTCTAGTTCAACACATACTCTCGCAAAGGAGATCATTTTCAATTGCTCCGTACGTTGGTCGACATAAAGAGGTTTACCAAGGATACTAGCAACTTTACTTAGTCCCCTGGCTGACCACAATTCATATGGTAGGTTTTTCAAACGAATCCAGACCAGAACCGAGGTGTGCTTGCCTTTCTTAAGCTCTAACATAGGTTTCCATTGTTGGAGAACAAGAGGCACCCTTGCCACCGTCAACGGACCCCCTTCCACGATTTTCCTTCTAAACTCCGAATCCGGGATATGAAAGAAATAAAACCCTTGGTCATTGGCTTTCACCTCCACTAGTCTATGTCCCCACATATATTTAAGGGCTGACTCAACTAACTTGAACGGGAGTTTTTTCCCGACAAAGTACCCAACAAGGCACTCTTTCCAGAGTGGATCAGCAGCATCTATATCCTCATCATAGCAATTCACAGCGTTATCAACACCTGAATTTGGAGGGTAAAAGGAAAGGGAGTACCCTTGGACAGCTGCTCTAGCTACATTTGCCCACGAGCGGTTGTTGTGGGCGGTTTTACAGCTTGTTGCTGTTCCAGAGGGGGGCGGGTTCCAATGGCAGCACCTGGTTGATCTCTTGCAAGTTCCTTAGCCCCGGCTAATGCCACACCAGCATTACTAGTATAATTCGCTCTACCAGCCGAGCTAAGCCCACCTGGATTCCTATAACAATTAATATCAGAGTGCAGCCCTACGCCAGCACAACTAGATGCAGGGGTTTTGTCATTCCAGCCATGGTCTCTAGAGGAATTCCGACTTGCCGGAGCCCTACTCCGGCTCCGGTAACGACCTCCACCCAGGTCAGTCTTAGTCTTAGGAGCTAACATCTCATTTTCCATCGTTAGAGGAGGGGAGACAGAGCTATGAGTACAGCTTGAAACAGAGCAACCCTAACTCAGCATATTTCAATCGCACGGATTCAACCCTTACCCGAGTAGGAAAGGAAGGGGGAAAAGACGATCTGCATGAGAGCTGCACCTCTGCAGAAATGCGGCTTCAATCGGTGCCGGAAGAGACCTCCCGAACCAGCGCCAAAGACGGAGCTACAGTGGCTCAGGGTGAGAGCGTAGAGAGAGAAGGGGATGAACAATACTTCATCGAGAGTTGGTCAACTTGATGCATCTTTCAAGCCATCTTTTTATCATTATAGAATGGCCGATTTATCTTTTTGTTAGCACTTATCGATACTAATACTCTGTCCATGTTTTTCCGTTGTGATTCCTACTTTCTTGAAATAACCTTGTAGCTCCTTTTCAATCTCCTTAAACAATCACCCAAGTGATTTACAATTCTCTTTGTTAGACTCATCTAACAGCCGTGGACAGCAATAATTAGGGTTTCCCAATGAATTATTACTCGTAAATCATGTTCTTCATGTCATATAGTTTTTTTGTGACTAATCCAACCATAATTTTTATAGAATACTCGTCCAACATAATTCACTTATTACATGACACATTCCCATCAATGAAGATGTGGACAGTTATAATTCGAAAGAATGATCAATTATCCAAATCGATCGTCAAAGATGTCCACGTGAGTTTTGCTAAAAGAGATTAGAGAGGCTGTGTATTTTAAAATTCCAACGAGATTTCCCCACGATCGACCCATTGAAGAACTTGTTGCCTCGCAAAAGTGTTACGTCAGACACAATGTACACACATTCATGATTTCTCAGAATTTATCTGTTTTGCTTGGCTATTTCCGTGAGTCCCACGAAGACTTAAGAAAGTAGCGGGTCTTATGTCTTTCTTCCTAGTCTTTTTTTATAATAAATTATAAACCATTTGAAAAAGAAAAGGAAAAGTAGTTGTGGGTAGGGGTGATCATGGTCCGGGTTGGGCCGGGCCAACCCCTAACCCTAGGACCAACCCGCACAGTGTTGGTCCTCAAATTTTAAGACCGAGGACCGACCCTATTGAGCCTGGGACCAAGGACCGGACTGACCCAATGGGTTCGGTTCGGTTCCAGGGTCAACTCGGGACCAACTAATAATTTCTTTTTGTTTCATTTATTGCATTCTTCTCTATTTTTTTTCCCCGCGTCAAGCCAGAGGAGGTCACACTTTTCCTCTCTACGTTTTTCCAAGAAAACCCCTGCAAAACTCTCCCCCTCGAGCTCCTCTTTCTGTTCTATTCCTTTTTGTTCTCCCTCTCTCCTTTGCTTTGCTGACCTAACCCCCTCGATTTTCTGCCGCCTCTAATCCCTCTGCCTTTGACCTACACCTCGGTTTTTTAGTCTTCTTCTACAGGTGATGTTCTATGCGGGCGAAAAGAAGGAGGAAGAAGAAAATGGGCCAGCCCGTGTGGAAAAGAAAAGGGAAAAGAGGAAGTGGCCAGCCTAATGCTTTTGTGAGTCTTGCGGTCAACACTATTGAACCCATATGATTTTTATTTTCTCTTTTGATTAAAAAAATTATAAACAATATTTTAGATATACTATATATATATTCAGGGCTGGTCCGGGTTGGACCGACCCTAAACTCTTGGGACCAAGGACCAACCCGCACAGTGCTGGTCCCGGAATTTTGGGACCAAGGACCAACCCAGTCCCCCTAAGAACCGGACCGGGACCAACAGGGTTGGGCCGGTCCAAGGTCGGTCCAGGGTCGGTCCAGGGTTGACCCTGGACCGATGCTCACCCCTAGTTGTGGGTGGTTGCACTTGGGCTGGTTTAGTAACTGGGAGCCACAAGGTCGATTCTCGATCACGAACCAATCGATTGGAGAACTGATCACCTTCAATCTTGATATAGGCTAGATTAGATTAATTACCGAATGACAGCACTATCTTCTATCAATTTCACGAACCAATCTTCATCTTCGATATATGTACCTGAGTTACACAATCTCTTTTTGTCTGTAGGAGTAAAGAAATTGATATCCGAGTTTCGAGGTTTCATAAAATCAAGCACATGGGATTATCCTTCGGGAAAAGCAAAAAGACTACTATGATAATGATAAACCCCACCACCTAAGAAGATTACTAATATAGGACGTGCTTCGGACATCCTATTTGATTTTTGATAATGAATGCACCAGCAATAATGCATTGGAGAAAGGAATTATAATCAATCACGGGTCTGATCATTTGATTATAGTAATCCACCAATGGACGTCGTTGTTCCGGTGAGTGGAGTAGTGCGCACAAGCTCACTTCCCTAAATTCTCACTCTCAGCTAGCTTGAACTTCACTTGCGTGAGAGAAGAAAACAAGATATGGAAACTAGGATCTCTCCAATGAATTTACTACCCGCGGAAAAGGTCGTCACAGAGATGGCGCTACTACTTCAGCAGGCAATAGTCGGCTACAGATTCCATCCAACCGAGGAGGAATTAATCGATTACTTGAAGTTGAAAGTAACCGGATGCAGAGAAACTTTCTGCATTATTCCAACACTAGAAAACATCTACGAGATTAATCCATGGGATTTACCAGCCAAGTTCAATGGTAGGTTTTTTGCAAGTTCAAAAGAAGGCCTCAGAAAAAGAACAGTGGCCTCCTTACTCATCACTCAAGGAGCTTTTTAACGTACCTGCAGAGAAATCGATCATTCGATCCAAAGATCAAGAATGGTGGTTCATATGTCCACAGATGCAGAACCAGCGGATTAGCAGGAAAACACCATGTGGTTTTTCTTGGAAGATCACCGGTAAACATATAGACATTAAGGCTAAAAATGACGGCAAAAAGATCGGTTCCAAGATAACTTTAGTTTTCCTCGATGGCCAGACTACCAAGGGCACTAGATCCACCTGGGTCTTGCATGAGTTGCATCCACATCCTGATGCTGTGCGTATTTCTACTGTCTCCTATTTATTTCCAAGCAATTTAGTCCATTCCTTGAATTACTGGTATAGGCAATTATGAATCTTTTGGATGCACTGGCACTTGCTTTTAGGTGAGTGGTTTCCTTGCTACTGAGCATCAATGACTGTTTACAGGATGAAAACTTCGGTTTTATCACTGGGAACGGTGGTCTTGATTGTATATTACCTTTGACAAAATACTTTTTCAACTTAATCTCAAGAACATCTGATTTCGAGGATGTTGTTGCTGCTTGTTAAGTGTTGGTTGTTGTGATTGAGTTGGGATGACTTGAATTTTCCACAGACGGGTTTCGTTCTTTATTGCCTAAAGATGAAGCAAGATGAGAAGGCAGATAACCAAAAACCATCTATCCAGATAATCAGGAACCAAACAAACCACGCAGCTATGGCAACGAATGGAGACTTTTCATCAACTCCACAGTTTGAGTGTCCCGAAGTTTCTTTTAGCGAGCTAACCAAGAATGGAACAAAATCCCTAGCCCTGATACAGGAAGACAGTCACTACGCCTCACCTAATCTGGAGCATCCCATGTGCACTAAAAATTCCTCTAGTACAGAAAGATTATCGGGAAGGGGACTTGCTGTATCTGACCCTAATAATCATGAGTTAAATTTCCCACATCCTTTTGTTGATGTTTGCAGTGCAATTGAAGCTGAAAAAGAAAAAATATATCAGGTAATTTTATTTTTCAGTAACACATTAGTTTTAGTGTAAACGCGTTCATTGTAGCAGATAATGGGTCATGAATTCGAGCATAAATTTTGTATTTCAAGATGTCCAAGTTTGTCAAAACTCCTACAGGTGGTTTGATAGCTTCTGCAGATGCATCATTTGTTTTGAAAAAGAAATGTAACTTTTCCTGCATTTCAGAAAAAGTTATTTGTGAATCTCTTGTTCAGCCGAGTCTTTGTACTGCTGGTTATGTGCTGGCTTTGTGACCGCGTTAGCATGTCCTATCTTCTCCACCACAGAAGGCCGATTTAATTCTTTCCTTTGAGGAGAAGGTAGATGAGATGTCTGGAACTTCAAATTTTATTGGTGAACAAGCAGACAAGAGCTGTGATGGCATGGAATGTGATCACCCAGAACAACTTCCTTTTGCAGAGGTGAGAAAAATAAAAAAGGATTTTGCAGGAGTCGAAAACTTTTTTCTTTCGCTTTCTAGAAATGAGGAATTAAGTTGAGGATTTACATGTGTTCTTGAATAACAGCATCATGTCCAAGAAATGCAGAACCAACTGAATGAGCTAATCATGAACGGGAGTTCCTGTAGTACAGAAAAATCATCCAGAAGTGACATTACTGTTACCAACGAATGGAGTAGGATCGAGCCTTGGATGTCCTCTCTCAATCATGATTCATTTCTTGATGGCGAGCATTTTGATTTTTATGATCTGATTTGTGAAACCGAAGCAGACATAGGAGTAATTCAGGTAGTATTGATCACATATATATTTGATTGTTGAACTCATGCATAAATTTTTGTACTTCAAGGAGTCCATGTTGGAGCTGTGTCTCAATGCTGCTGTTGATGTGCTGTCATTTTAGTTGATGTGCTGTCATTTTAGTTTTTCTTTGACTCAGTCAAGTTATTTGTTAGGCAGTTGGTTTGTTAGCTATTTTCTAGGAAGTGGAACAAGTTTGTGTGCAATTCCAAAGTGGGTCTTATTTAGTTTTGTACAAGACAGTTTTTTTTTTCAATGCTGAATGATGTTCATGCTCTGTTTTCTCCATCTCTCTCTGTGCAAAAGAAAAGTTTTGCTGCTGTAATTTTTCTCAGCCATAACAGTGGTATCAGAGCTTCTGTGGGATCTTAAGGGACTGTGAAGTGAGGGTAAGTGAGTCAAAACTGCTTCCAATCTGCAAAGAAAAAGCTGATGGAGGCGGGATCGAGTGGATTCTCCACAATGGTTGCTCCAGTTTTTACTGGAGAAAATTATCAAGCTTGGGCTGTCAAGATGACAGCATTCTTGGAGGGTCATGATCTATGGGAGGCTGTGGAGAATGATTATGAGGTTGCTCCACTTCCAAACAATCTGACCTTGAATCAAATAAAGCACCATAAAGAGAGAATCACGAGGAAGGCCAAGGCAAAGTCTTGCTTGTATGCTGCTGTCTCACCCCCTATCTTCACAAGGATCATGAGATGTGATCCTGCAAAGGCAATATGGGATTTCTTGAAGGATGAATATGAGGGAGATGAGAAGATAAGGAGCATGAAGGTGCTGAATCTCTTGAGGGAGTTTGAGAGACAGCAAATGAAAGATTCAGAGTCAGTGAAGGAATTTTCTGATAGGCTGATTGAAATAGCCGAAAAAATCAGAATCTTAGGGACTGACTTGAAGGATGAAAAGCTGGTTCAAAAGATCCTAGTGTCTCTTCCAGAAAAGTTTGAAGCTACTATAGCTTCTCTGGAAAATACAAGAGACTTGGCTGACATAAAGCTTGCAGAATTGTTAAATACCCTGCAAGCACAGGAGCATAGAAGATTGATGAGAAGAGAAGAGCCTGTAGAGGGTGCATTGCAAGCTAAAGTGAAGTCCAATGATGGAGGCAAAGGGAAGAAATGGAATCAGTTCAAAGGAAATGCAGGTGACTCCAAGTTTGTAGCAAAAGAAGGAAGTTCTAGTGGGTCCGCGAGATGGAAGAAGAACAAGAAGCCTTGTCAACACCGTGGTGGAACTAATCATCACCCTTTAGATGTTGGAGAAAGCCTGATGCTAAGTGCGAAGATGTCACAAGGTTGGTCACATGGAAGAGATCTGCAAAGAGAATAATTACCAGCAAGCAAGAGAAGCACATATAGCAAGAAATGAAACCGAGGAAGAACACTTGTTTGTAGCTTCCTTTTCTCGGCTCCTCTCGTTGAGAATGATGCATGGCTGGTGGATAGTGGCTGTACCAATCATATGACCGGCAATTTGAAGCTGTTTAGGAGTCTAGACAGTCGGGCCAGTCCAAAGTCAAAATCGGCAATGGACAATATATTGAAGTGCAAGGGAAGGGTACAAAGTGGCTATTGAACGAAATCGAGGTGAACCCGATCGGTGATGTTCTCTTTGTGCCAAAAGTTGACCAGAATTTGTTAAGTGTTGGTCAATTAGTTGAGAAGGGCTATAAGGTGAAGTTTGAAAGGAATGAATGCCTTATTGATAATGCAGATAGCAAAGAAGTGCTGAGAATGCCAATGAGAGACAAGAGCTTCATGTTCAAGCCACAAGAGATGCAACAAATAGCTTTAAAGTGCAAAGAAGAAAACGCAGAGCTTTAGCATAAAAGGCTTGGGCTGGCAAATGATTTGCCAAGTTTGGAGGAGGAATTTCCACAGTGTAGAACTTGTCTTCTTGGCAAGCAAACCAGATTTCCTTTCAAAGGAGGAGGCTGGAGAGCATGTGAGAAGCTGCAATTAGTCCACACAGACTTATGTGGACCTATGTCCGAGTCATCTCTCAATGGTAGTAGGTATTTTATTACTTTCACGATGACATGACTAGGATGAGTTGGATTTATTTTCTGCAAGCCAAATCGGAAGTTGCTGATGTGTTTGTAAAGTTTAAAGCCTTAGTTGAGAATCAGAGTGGGAAGAAAATTAAAATGCTTAGGTCTGACAATGGTTCTGAGTATACCGCTCACAAGTTTAAGTTAAATTGTGAGCAAGCAGCATTGTGCAGCAATTCATCGCCCTTTATTCATCTCAACGTAATGGGGTCATGAGAGAAAAAATATAAGCATTATGGAGATGGCCGATGTATGATGCAGAGAAGATGTTACCCAAGAAGTTTTGGGCGAGGCGGCTAATACCGCAGGTGTTCCTATTGAACAGATTGCCCACAAAGGCCTTAGAGAGATCAACACCTTTCGAAGTCTGGTATGGTGTTAAACCTTCTGTGAAGAATTTAAAGGTTTTTGGGTGTTTGTGTTACACTCATGTTCCTCAGGTTAAGAGGGATAAGCTGGATAAAAAGGCCGAACTTGGTGTCTTCATTGGGTATAGTCTCCAATCAAAAGCTTACAGGATTTTTCAGCCTATGACTGAAAAGGTGATTGTGAGCAGAGATGTTGTTTTTCTAGAAGAAGATGAGTGGAATTGGAAGGAAGAAAAGAATGCAGGACAACAGCAATATGCAAAACATCAACTTGCAACAATTGTAGAGGTTGATGAAGTTATGGATGGATTGGAAGATAGTATGGATAATCTGCCAGTAAGAGGCACAAGGTCACTTGCTGAAATCTATGAAAGAAGCAATGTGGCGGTGCTTGAACCATCTAACTTTGTGGAAGCTAAGGAGGATCAAAGGTGGATTGCAGCAATGTAGGAGGAGTTTGCAATGATTCAAAAAAACACACATGGGAGCTTGTTGACAGACCGTCTGATAAGAATGTGATTGGGGTTAAGTGGGTGTTCAGAACAAAACTTAATCCTGATGGTTCTGTCAATAAACACAAAGCTAGGCTAGTTGTGAAAGGCTATGCTCAAATATGGGGAGTAGACTATTCTGAAACATTCGCTCTTGTTGCAAGGCTTGATACAATTAGGCTACTATTAGCTATTGCAGCAGAGAAGGGGTGGCCTATATTTCAGTTAAATGTCAAGTCTGCATTTATGAATGGAGAACTCGCGGAGGAGATTTTTGTTGAACAACCTGAAGGCTTCAGTATCAAAGGGCAAGAAGAGAAGGTATACAGACTGAGGAAAGCTCTATATGGATCAAGCGGCTCCAAGAGCTTGGTATGGGAAGATAGATCGATATTTGCAGGATTTTGGCTTTGTAAGAAGCTTGAGTGAGTTCACTCTTTACGTCAAGAGGGTGAATCACAGTGTTGTAATTCTGTCACTCTATGTAGATGATTTATTGGTGACAGGAATGATGTGGAACTGATAGAGAGGGTGAAGCAAGGGTTGTTTGCAATTTTTGAAATGTCAGACTTAGGAAAGATGACTTATTTCTTGGGTCTGAAGTCAAACAAGCTTCACATGAGATCTTTATCTGTCGAAAAAAAATACATGAAGGAAATTCTGAAGAAGTTTCGGATGGAAGATTGTAGAAGTGTAAGCACTCCTATGGCTGCTAAGGAGAAGCTACGAAGAATGATGGAACGGATGCGATATGCTTCTATGTATAGAAGCTTGATTGGATGTCTCATGTATCTTACAAAAACTGACTTACATTCTACTTGTTGTAAGTGTTCTATCTAGGTTCATGAGTAGTCCTAGTCAGTTGCATTTGGTTGTTGCAAAAAGGGTCTTGAGATACCTCAAAGGAACATTGTTCTTTGGTGTGAAGTTTAGGAGATGTTAGAAGTTTATGTTGCAGGGCTTTTCTGATAGTGACTGGGCTGGCTCGGTGGATGACATGAAAAGTACATCTGGGTATTGCTTCACTCTTGGTTCTGCCTGTTTCTCTTGGTGTTCCAAAAAGCAAGAGATTGTAGCTCAGTCCACTGCAAAGGCTGAGTTTATAGTAGCTACTGCAGCTGCAAATCAAGCTTTGTGGCTGAAGAAGATAATGAAGGATCTATGGTTTAATTCTGCTGATTGCATTGAAGTTAATGTAGACAATCAGGCTGCATTAGCAATATCACAGAATCCAGTTTTCCATGGCAAAACCAAGCATTTTAAAGTAAAATTCTTCTTTCTACGTGAAGTACAACAAAGTGGTGAAGTTAAGTTGGTCTATTGTAGATCTGAAGATCAGCTTGCAAACATGTTCACAAAGCCACTGCAAGCTGGAAGATTTGAGTTGTTAAGAGAGAAAATAGGAGTTTGCAGTAGCAACAGATCCAAGGAGGAGTTTGTTGGAGCTGTGTCTCAATGCTGCTGTTGATGTGCTGTCATTTTAGTTGATGTGCTGTCATTTTAGTTTTTCTTTGACTCAGTCAAGTTATTTGTTAGGCAGTTGGTTTGTTAGCTATTTTCTAGGAAGTGGAACAAGTTTGTGTGCAGTTCTGTGTTGCACGTTTGTGTGCAGTTCCAAAGTGGGTCTTATTTAGTTTTGTACAAGACAGTTTTTTTTTTCAATGCTGAATGATGTTCATGCTCTGTTTTCTCCATCTCTCTCTCTGTGCAAAAGAAAAGTTTTGCTGCTGTAATTTTTCTCAGCCATAACAGTCCAGAGATAGTGAAAGTCTCCCAGCAGAAAGTTTAATACAGTACATGTGGGCTCATAATGAGCTGTGCATTTATCAGATCTCTTTGCATACTTTGGTTTCAGTATGGCCAACTTGGAGAATCTAGCTGGGACAATCGCTGGGCTAATAGGAACCAGCGCCCAGTCTGTGACGCTCTTGAGGGAGCTGTTGCATTGGAGGAAGAGGAAGGATTTGTTGAACAGAAACTCAACCATCCTCATGACACCGAAAAGATCATAACAGAGTGCACATCTTCCGATGGAGCACCAGCAAAAGCAAAGGTTAGTAAACCGGTACAAATTACATTAAGTCCACTGTCAAAGTTGAGAAGCTTCGAAGGAGGACACTGTTCTAATTGTCAATTTCCAGTCTATGTTGTTTAGACAAATTAAGCACGGAGGCAAAGATCTTGTCCATAATTTTCCTTTTCTCTTGGAGTCCATGAGGAACAGAACAACGAGAAAACCTTATTGAATTTGTATTGTAGGCACAGGCTGCAGAGTTCAAAGAGAAGGAAACTACCATGATTCAGCCACAGAGGAAGAAAGATGATGTGAAGATTGAATCGAACAACATATCTCAATGGGAGAGCAGGAATGATTCACTTTCACCAATGAGATCGACTGCATCAACCAGCTGTTTCCGCCGAAATAATGCCACCATTGATCCAATTGAGCTTGCCATGTTATTTGCACTTGTTCTTCTGGTATGCGTGATTGTTGAGGGAATATGAAGAATATCTGATGGAATCAATGAGACGATACTGGCTATGTTTTTAACCAGGGATTTTACTGGAGATTTTAGCAGATTCCAGATATGGCACTAGATCACTTCATTTGCTCAATGTGTCCCCTCTTAGTTCCTTCTGTCGCATAAATAAATGTCTAACGTATCTTCATCGTGTGTGAATGAACTTGATATATGTCATGCAAATTTCGAGAACCATTGAATAGAAGGAGAAACAAAGATCGTCTGAGACATCCAAGTATTGTCCTGAAAGATAATTTCCACCAAGAGTGCACATAGTAGATGCGCTGTAATCCTCTAGGATCGAATAGACCTTCCGGTTAGTATGCACTTCACCATTTGGGCAAAGCAGGAACAACGAGAAATGTAGAGTAAGAGAAAAGAGTATTTTTATGGGAATTGTTGTGTGTCGAGCCACAACGAAAAACAGGTTAGTATTTATTGGAGCGACAGCCTGAGCGAAAAATTTAGATATCAGGCAACGGCTAGGACAATTAATATGAAAATGGTTAGCAAAATATATAAGAACTGTCAGCACATTAAATATCACAACAGCTAGTTTGATTAAGAATCAAACTACGAAAAATCAATAGTTTAAAGGTAAGGATATATGATTTGCTTGTAAATAGGCTTTTTCCGGAAGAGGACTTGAGACAAAATAAAAATTAATAAGGACGGTCAGCATATCAAATAGTTTGACTTGGGACCAAAATAGGAAAAATCAAAAGTTTAAAGGTAAGGATATTTGAATTAATCATAAATAGGCTTTTTTGGAAAATGTCTCAAGGGGAAACCCAACTTTACACTTAATTCAGCCCAAACTCAAGTGAACCCATTAATAACACAAACGATAGAGAGCTTTTCAAGAAATATGGGATAGTTATAAATGAAGGATGTAAGGTTTTCAAAATATCTTTAACAACAATATGTTGGCTCCTCCACAAACATTTTGAGTTGTAAAATGTGGATCTTTGTAACAAGCACGGAAGTTCAAGTATTTAAGCTTTTGACATGTTCGTTGTCAACAGAAAATGTCCAGTCGCTCTCTCCTTGGTTTACCATGCTCATAGCTAATTGAATTCTATGCATGAACAAGGGAGCAAAGTCTACTTGAAGAAACATATGCAGGTTCGTCGGAAGTATCTTTGGCTAAAACAGTTGAGATCATCCTCGGATACATAGGAAACCAGCATATGTACTTTTGTCTTTCACTCTTTTCATGGCAAACATTGTAACATACACCAAGGTTTGAATCCCTTGCTATCTTGAAGCTTCAAACATGAGAAACCGTCCAGTTGCTGGCTCCTTGGGTAAGCTTGCTTAGAGCACAAGCTGGGAGTCTGCACTAGTTCGTTTCTGCCCCGGCTGATCTCCCTTTCTCTCATTTTTTTTGTTGTTTTTTCGTTTACAGGTCGAGTTGTGTACTACACCAGTTTCGCGTGTTAACGTTGCGTGTAATATTTAAACGCTTTAATGGTCGGCCAAAGTCAGGCTATCCACTCAAAGAATTAATTCCTTTTAGACTTTATACCTCGTTTGGTTTATCTTGCAACTGGATTCCTCGAGAAAAGACAGTCTTATTACTAAATGTTTCATGATGCAATTTCAAGCTAAAGTGCCTATGCAAACACAGAATTTAACAATAAGTTTTTAAGTAATTTAATTTTAAGTTGAACCAAACAGGATCTAAGATATGTCATTGAGTCAGATATAACAATGCATGTGGCCCAATGAATCTTGGCTTTGTGTGGCACCCCAAGTCTCATATCAATTGGGTAAGATCTCATGATATTCTTCATAAAATATCTACCTAGAAAGGGTCGTGGCCTTGTGTGATTATCCCCACAATATTCCATTTAGGGCAAGCGTACTTGTTACAAATGGTATTAGAGCAATATCCTCCAGTAAGTGTCATTGTGGACAAAAAAAACTAAGACCCTTTACAATGAGGGCAGGAAGTGGTTATAGATCTAGAGAGCTTGAATAAGGTAATCCTAATAGACTCCTAAGATGGTGAATGAGATAGGAGTAAACCAAAACCTACATCGCATAAGAGGATTATCGCTCAATGATATGAGCCAAAACTGACTGGATTGTCAATGATTTAAATTGTGGAATTTGTGACACTCAAGTTCTACATCAATTGAGGGAGGTTTTGTGATGTTATTAGCAACTAAAGATCCACCATATCACTCAACAAGACTCTTTATATTTGATGTATAGTTTAATCCAGTATCGTCCTCTCCATCATCCAAGAAATTCGCCAAGAGTTGTATCTTGTCCAAACCTTCTCACCTCGATTACTCTTTCCCACATTGGATCTGGAATGGATCTAGTCCTTATCAAACCACACATATATTGCAAGAGGTTTGCTCTAATACCATCTTTAATAACCTAATTGTGGACATGAGTCAAGCCCCTAAAATGAGTACTTTGTTTCCGCACAAAGTTGTGACCGTTTGGGGTGGATTTTACTTATGTGTAACATCACAAGACCTCACCCATTTGATATAGAATTGGGGGTGTCACATTATAAACAATTGAAATGTAATAAATATTGGAGGACGAGGGAAAGAAAAGATAAAAGGAAAGGGCACGGGTGCAGCATCTAGCCAATTGCCAGTCTTTCAAAATGCAAGTCTCTTAAGCCCCAAATCTCAAAGGAGAGGCTAGAAAAGAGTGTTTTAATCGAATCAATATCATAAACAGTTTTAAAAGTCCTTCTCACTCCAACGATCAATTGTGCATGTTTGATCACCATTACTAAGACTATTTATATAGCAGAAAATATGATAATTTTGAAAAATATTTTTTAGAAAGTCATATATTTCAGTATTTGATTGAAACCTTGATATCAACTGTAACATATTTTTCCTCATTTGATAAGGAAAATTTTTGATTTTCCTAATTAGTCATACATTATTCAAGCATTAGTGATTTGTGCATGAGCAGTGAAGACCTAGGCACTAGCACCAAGGGCCTAGGTTCGACTTCAATGGACTCAGGCCTACGTGCTAGGGATTTGGTCCCAAGCACGGGATCCCAACCACAACTGTCAAGGACCAAGGCATAGGCTCGAAGGTCCTAGGCCTGGCTTTTGTGGACTTAGGTGTGGCTTCCATGGACTGAGGCCTTAGTGCTGGGGACCCCAACCTAACCTTGAAGTACTCGAGGTCGAGGCACATGTATCAAGGTCTCAGGCCACCCTTTGTGGACTTGAGCCCAATCTCAACGGATCTGAGTCTAGACATGAGCATTCGGGTTTGGGGCCTAATCTCTATGGACCTGAGCATAGACACTCAGGTCCCAAGCATGAACACTAGTGTCCCAAGCCTAACCTTCATGACTCAAGCCAATGATGAGAGTTTTAATCACACGCGATCAAATAAAGAAATAAAAGTAATAGCAATGACGAAAGTTCTAATACGCGTGTAATTCGTTGTATTATGTTTGGGAGTGAATCAAATATGTAGCACTACGCGGATTAGTTGAACAAGATGTCGGCACCACAAATAAGAGATTCAAGTAGCATGGGTTCGAACACGAGCGACATTGGACTACTCAATCTCAAGTAATTATCAGGTCCAATATGAGTTACTCGTAAGTAGTTTGACTCAGTTTCATCCTTGCTTTAGTCAAAATCGATAAAGCGTAATGCACCATCCATAAAGTAGATGTGACTAACCAAGGACTTAAATTGATTTATTTCACGCTGATCATAAAATTAGATAAGCTAATAAATTCAAGCATACAACACACTTGAACTTTAGAACCCATAAAAGTTTATTAATCAAGCAATGAAAATACACTGAACTTACATTTTGTTAACAAAAAATAATATTTGTAAAAAGGTCTTAACATTGACTACTTCCTAATGAATTATGCAAGAGAACACACTTGACGACTAGTGGTTTCTCTATATGTAAACTCTGCTTCTCTAATACATCAGACGAGATTTACGAAAAATGTACATGCTATGTGAATTGCTTTTCTTTTTATTATTCCCCAAAATTTCGAAATTCCCTTTTTTCTTCCGTATATCTCCTTTCTTTTTCTTTTTTAAAGATTCCACTTTCGGCCTGAAAATCCATGTTACGTGATTATGCCTTTATATTATTTAATTGAAAAATGATTCTAAATAAAAAAATACATATACTTGCATGCATACCATGGACTGGTAGCCAACTGTTTTATAATAAATAGTTACTTAATCAACATTTCATTAGCTTGTTTGCATCAATTTAGTTTATTCGAATTTCACCGAAAAGGAGTGTCTTGAAAAACAATTATTCTCTCTAAAAAGTGAATGCTCTATATTCCTTCCAGAATCTGATTCTAATCGATATAGTCCACTATTGAGAGGAGTAAAATTAAATTAATTATTATTTAAAAATTTCAGCTTAGTTTCTTTTTTGAGTGAATAACTAATGCAATACCTTTCATTAATACACCTCCTTAATGAGAAAGAAGACATTTTTGTGCTGTTCAAAGGATTTCTAATCCAATTGCTAAGTCCCATTTATCACCCTTCTCACATGGGAAGGAAGAGATGGGGTACAAAAAGACATGCCAAAAATTTGAGTGTGAGAGTTAGGATAAGAGTAGAGTAGGACTGACAAAAAAAAAAAGTTCTATAATCCCACCGCATCCTATGCTATCTCAATCCATATTTGGTCAACTAAATGCAGCATAACTATATTGCCCAACAAACCCATATTTTCCAAAACTAAATGAATTCATACCAAATGTTCCTTTCTATAGGTATGATCTCCTCAAGAAATTGCTAGTTGCAAATGTACCAAAGAAGAGGATAATAGTCAAGCATCTAATAGTCAGTATTAATCATTGTTCTAGAAAGTATACTTAGAGTATATTTGGTTCAGCATTTTGAAAGCCCATTAGGGAAATGCAAAGCAGTTTAGTCTAAAAGGCTTGGGAAAATGCAAAGACTATTTGGTAAATTTTGCTTTGAGAAACAACTTTAAGAGAAATGTTGTTTAGAAGAAAACACATTTAAAAGTCTCTTTGGTGATTAATCTAAGCTTTTTAATTTTTATTTGTTTAAAATTATATTTGACAACAATGTTAAAGATGTGGTGTAAACAATTTTATTAAAAATAAAATTTCTTTTTGGCTAAAAAATATCAAATATAAAAATTCACGTGCTCTCTTTTTCAATTACAAGAAGAATACTTTCACTATCATAAACATGGTGACACAAGCTTTGAGGAAAGAAACTCTTTATCCTTGAAAATTATAAACATCCTTAACTATTTGGGATATATACAAGAACCCTGAATAATTAAAATTGTCAATAGGGATATATATATATATATATATATATGCACACACATATACATACTTTTGGTCATCACTTAACATCACTCTTACTTTGTCCATGCTTTTTTTATTTGTTTCTACTTTCATAAAACAACCATTTAGCTCCTTTTCCACATGGGAAGGGGGAGGTGAAAAGTTAGATTCCCTATCTTCTCAGCGAGGGCTGGACGTGGGGATATTTAGTTTTCTTCTTAGCGAGGGTTGGAGATGGGGATATTTAGTTTCAAGTGTGGGTTTCAAGTCTCACGCTCTATAAAGAGGTAGGGTAAAAGTCTAAAAGTGAGTTGAGAATTAGAGTAGAAAAAAAAAATCTCCTTAAACAATCAACCAAGTGATTTAATAATTCATTGCGGCTAATTTATGCTAGAAAGCTATCAAGCATAGCCTTAATTTATTTTTACTTTTTCTGTTTGAATCCTATAACAGCTGCGGACCACAATAATTAAGGTTTTGGTAATCAATTAGAACTTGTAAATCATATTCATAATGCCGTATCATTTTTTTTTTGTTACCACTCCAACCACGATTTTTTTGGAATAACACGGCCTCTGTAATCCATTTGTTACAAATCCACTTCTATAACCATAAATGTCAAGTTAAAGACAACTAACACATGCGTGTTTGTCTATACGGACATACAAATCTCGTTAGCAAGTGGCTTAAGACTTTAGAGCATTAGTTAAGTTCGTTAAAAATAGAAAGAACGATGATAGCAATAGTTCTAGGAGATTAGGATATTACTAGTACCATAATTTTCATATGATGTTTAGTTGAATGCTATAACCTTTTTTCAATCAATCGAATGTCTTGACTTTTAAAAAACATTTACCCAAGTGCCAAAAATCTAATGTGGTATGACACCTATAGTGAATATTTTTAAGAAGTTATGGTACTCAAGTAATTGATTGAAGAATAATATGTTACTTAAGCAACTAATAGAAAAGAAAAAGTTATAACATTCAAGTGAACACTATATATAAATTATGACACTTATATGATCCCAAAAAAAAAAAAAAAAAGAATGCTCAAATCGCCGTGTGAAAAGGTATGTCATTTATGATATTCTTTTCCCATGGTTTTTGCTTGTTGGAGTTCTCAAGACACTAAGAATAAATAGAAAAGGAGTACCTGTCGAGAAAGTCATTCGAAGAGCAACATGTACATTTTCAAAACACAGAGAACTCAATAATCGTCGTAACCCTTAAGCAGACATTTTCATTTGCTTGTCTTTGCTTGTTTCATGGGGCAAGTAGAGGGTACGGGAAGCGCTTTACCCCAGAAGAGAGATGAGCACAACCCTAGATGCGACCGCGTCTAAGGTTTCAGGTACCTTGCTTTGCTAGGTCTCTCTCCCCCTCCCCCCCGCGGCTATAAAAGAGAACCCCACCACCCCAAATTTACAATTGATCCATCAGCACTTTGTCCTAATTTTGATTCAGAGATCTCCATCTGCAATCGTCAGAAATCAGCATGAGTGATCCCAAGTACTCTTATCCCTATCCTTCTCAAGGTATGTCTTTAATCTAATCCTCGTTTCATTTCTCTCTGGGAAACCCTTGTTACATTCATTGCTTCTTAACACTTTCTTGCCATGAGATCTTTGGACAATTTTGAGCTGCATCCATCAAATCCGCAACACGTTTTGATCAGAGATCACTTGCTGTGTCCAGAATTCGTTTTCAGATGTTACATGTTCGATGAGCTCTCTTTCCATAAGCCAAGATTTGCTAATCATGTTTCATTACAGCCCCTTACCAAGGACATCCGGTGATGGCACCACCGCAGTATCCGCCACCTCGGTACGCCCCTACACAGTACCCGCCTCCGCCTCCGCCCCCATCTTCTGCACAGAAAGAACGCAACTTCATCGATGGATGGTACGTTTCCCAAACATTCTTAATTCAACTTCGTTCAATCTCTCTTCCTATATTCCAAATTTAAGGAGAATACGTTCATCCATTGCGCAGCCTTGCAGCTATGTGCTGTTGCTGTCTGTTGGACGAGTGCTGTTGTGACCCGTCCATCATATGCGTGTGCTAGCATCGTGCCGGCGGCTGAACAGCGACCATGAGAGCAGGCATCATTTCAAACACCCGTTTCAATCTCTACGATTGTTCTATACTCTTTGTGTATTGCTAATACGTAGTCTAGCCCTTTTAACTACACCATGTCGACTGGCTTCTCGTGTACACTTCCTGTCGTGAAATTTAGGCCCGCAATCGTTATGGTGTATAGCGAAGGAGGATTTCCAATGACCAATCGATATCGATCGATCATTATGGTATAGAGTGAACAGAATCGTACCGCATGATAGCTAATCTTTAATTATTGTGCAAGTGTTGGAATAAATTCTTTATCCACTAAATTGATTCTTGACCTGTGTTTTTCTAAATCTCTATCGCGAGCTTGATTGATCTCCTAAGGCCAATGCATTTGGCCCAGTCACTTATCCACCGAGAGATGCTATGAAACTCTTCAAAGTTACGTCAAGTCGATGTGAAGTGTTTTTAAGCTATCATTTTTATTTTTGAAAATAATTTTTATTCATAGATAATTTTTCTATTTTTATTCCTTAAATGAATGTCTGAATAAAAAAAAAAAAAAGTGTTTAGTGTGATCCTAAAATTTCTACTCTTGGAATAAAAATAAAAATAAAAATAAAAATAAAAATAAAAATAAAAATAAAAGAGATGCAACATTCTTTTTAGTCTTTTAATAATTTCCTGAAATTTTTCTAATCTTTTTTTTTTTTCTTTTTATCTTTTCTTTTTCTTCTCTATTCTTCTTTCTCCTTTAGCCATTCGTTGGGCCATGACAATTAGAGGTGTGCAACCAAACCGAGTTTACTTGGAACCCAGACCAAACCACCCGAAAAACATGGTTAGGAACTAGTTCTCGATTAAATCGGTCCGGGAACTAAGTCCAAGCAAAGACCCATCTAGAACCGGATTGATTTTGGAATCGGTTTTTACTCTATTAAAAAAATAAAATCGCCTCTTTGTATAGTGTCTTTGAGTCTCTTTGTCTTTGAAAAATTCTTAAAAAAGAAAACCTCCTTTTGAATTAAGTTAAGGGATAATTGTTTTCAAAGAATTGTTAAAAATAACTATTCTCATGTATTATTTTTGTTTTTTAATGGTCCCACCTTTAAATATTATTATAGTCGTGAGACAAATGCTATTGACTATTGTAGCACTAATTAAAGCATTCTTAGTCCAACTCAAGAAAGATGCATTTTTAATAATAACTCCATCGCATACACACGAGCAGGCACATTAAATCATATTAAAAGTATTTGTGGAAATGAAACTAAAATTTGATCCATATTTGTTACTGATGTTTATGCATTGTTAAGATTTTTGCTTTGTCTAATAATGTTAGGAGGATTACGTTGTTATTTTTTCGCGAATTAATGTCAAATTCGAAGTCGTATAGGATATCGAACGTTAAAAACATGTATTAATGAAAACAAGATTAACTTTGTTCCCCGGCCGGATCTTGTCCAATAAAAACATGATAGGATATGAGGTCCCAAAAATGGGAATCGATTATAATAGGTCGATATAGGATCCAGGGTTGGGCCTACCCATCCTGACCCGATCACCCCTAATGATGATGGCTGGCAACTTGGCAAAGACATGGATCGGCATGATCGACCTCACCAGCTAAATATGGGCAAGGTCAAGCCTCAACCCTTGAGCTCACCCAAACACAACAAGACTCACCAATACTCATTTTTGGTCGATTGACGACCATCATTGAGATCTAGCAACTAACTAAAGGAGAAAGAAGATTAAAGGGAAAAAAAACAAAAGATAAGAAAAAACAAATATGATCTCCTCTCTAAATTTGTTCCCAAATTTCATTTTTTATTTTTGTTCTAGATCTATTCCCTAACCACTAATCCATTCTGGTGAATAGAGAAATTAATTAACGTTACCAAACAAATTAATCTTCTTTTTTAAAAAAACAAAAAAATAGAAAAATAAATATAAAGAATACGCTTTCAAGCATCTCACTCATCCCATAAATAACCCCTAGCTGTGCATGGACCTACATCGAATAAACAGTTCCCCGCTTTATCAGCGCAATCACGTCCCCATAGACTTCATGAACACATCATGCAAAATCACCTACGTTGACGGCAGGAGGTTCTGGGGCTTACACATCAGGAAGGGAGCGGTCCCGCAACTCAAATGCTGTACGAAGAGTACTGACGTTTTTCTATTTGCCCGCGAAAGGAGTGATCTCGGGTTTTAGGGTCGATGCCAATACGAATCGTCGGCCGCTAAAAAACTCTAAGAACACGAAATCATTATCATTCCCGCCTACATATTGAGAAGTGGTAACTGTAGCATTGTGAAGAATGCCCCGATCATAGCACATCAAAACGTGGGCAACTCCATGATCTCAGCACTGAAATGTAGCCAACTAAAACACCTAGAGATCCATGCTCCAACATTTACAAAGAACCGTGTGAAGTAGAAGACGTAATACTAAAACTGAAAGCCGGTACAGCTACCCTGGGAGATGCTAATCATGTCTCTGAGATGCTAATCATCTCAGAGACGATACCGGTGTGCCTCATGTATTACTTTTTCACCTCTTCATACTCGGCTTCAGGTGCCTGGTCACCACCCTGAGGGCCACCAGACTCAGAACCGCCACCACCTGAACCGCCAGACATGTGCTGTCCAATCTTTGACACTGCCCTATTGGCAGCATCGATCTTCGCTTTGATCTCGTCGACATTGTCTCCACCCACTGCTTTCCTCAAGTCTGCAATTGCGTCCTCTATCTCCCGTGCAACTTCACTGGGTATCTTATCCCTGTACTCGCCCAGGCTCTTCTCTACGCTGTAGATAGTTGTGTCTGCTGTATTTCTGATATCAATTAAAGCCTTTCTTTCTTTGTCCTTCTGGGCATGCATTTCTGCCTCCTTGACCATCTTCTCGATTTCATCTTCTGAGAGTCCCCCAGAGGAACGGATAGTAATCTGTTGCTCCTTCCCAGTAGCTTTATCCTTTGCGGAGACAGTGACGATTCCATTAGCATCAATGTCGAATGTAACTTCAATCTGGGGCATGCCTCGAGGAGATGGTGGGATTCCCACAAGCTCGAATTCCCCAAGAAGCTTGTTGTCAGATGCCATCCCACGTTCTCCCTGAAGAACCTTGATACCCACCTGGGTCTGATTGTCAGCTGCTGTCGAGAACACCTGTTTGAACAAAAACAAAATTTTGAAATCAAATACATGTCCATACTGTGAATATATGTCTGTTGGAGACATGAAACAGAGACTCCAAAACTAAGCATCCAAATTGGGTAACTTATTTTACAGTTACAACATGCAGAAATGTAGACAACTGTCTGAATTTCTATGGTAATCAATTGTTGTATTGGAAAGCTTTTATCTGAGTTTCAAAGGTACCACATGAATAAAGTCAATATACCATCAAAAGTCACTGTTTATCTTAAATAAATATAACAAACATCATCATGGCATCTTTCATATTCTTTTCTGGTTGGAGTAGCTTCCATATCGATGTGAAGTTCCCCATACCCAAGTGCCAATTCTTATGTGTTATCACAAAAACATGAGTGCAAGCATAAAGAAAAGACTAATAATGAGAATGTCAGATTCTCTGGGGTTGAAGGAAATAGCCCTGCTCTAGGTAAGGAAAAAGAGAATATGTATGAGATTTGCCTAAAGAAGGCAATTCCACCACAGAATACTTACCTGACTTTTCTTGGTGGGAATAGTTGTATTCCTGTTGATCAAACGTGTGAAAATACCACCAAGTGTTTCAATACCAAGTGATAAAGGAGTCACATCAAGGAGGAGCAACTCTTTGACATCCCCTCGTAAAATACCACCCTGAATTGCAGCTCCCAAAGCAACAGCTTCATCGGGGTTCACCCCTTTGCTTGGGGTCTTTCCAAATATTTCTGCAACTACTTCTTGTATTTTGGGAACGCGAGTCATACCTCCAACAAGCAGAACTTCATCAATATCCTTAGTGGAAATGCCTGCATCCTTCAAACAGTTTTTACATGGATCCCTGGTCTTCTCAATCAAGTGATTTACCAGAGTCTCAAATTTCGATCTAGTTAGTGTAATATTCAAGTGTTTAGCCCCTGAAGCATCAGCTGTGATAAAAGGCAAGTTAATTTCAGTCTGGCTTGTTGATGAGAGCTCAATCTTAGCCTTTTCAGCAGCCTCACGAAGCCTCTGCAGAGCAAGTCTATCCTTAGAGAGATCAATTCCCTCGGTTCTCTTGAACTCATTGACCAGGAAGTCCAGCAGAGCATTGTCAAAATCCTCTCCTCCCAAGAATGTATCACCATTTGTTGCTTTGACCTACATTAGAAAGAACTCCAGATGAATTTTCCCTCACTGGGACCCAAAACATAGAATAATACAAAGGGCGTCAGACCTGATCATACCTCAAAAACACCATTAGATATCTCCAGAATCGATACATCAAATGTTCCACCCCCAAGATCAAAAACAGCAATTAGACCCTCCTTGTTGTTCATACCATATGAAAGAGCAGCTGCAGTGGGCTCATTGATGATTCTTTCTACATCAAGCCCTGCAATCCTCCCAGCATCTTTTGTTGCCTGTCTCTGAGCATCATTGAAATAGGCTGGAACAGTAATAACAGCTTTTGAAATTGATTTCCCCAAATAAGCCTCGGCAGTTTCTCTCATCTTCTGAAGGATGAAAGCACCAATTTGACTAGGGGAATATTGCTGCCCATTTGCTTCAACCCATGCATCTCCATTAGGACCTCTTACTATCTTATATGGAACCATGTTCATCTCTTTCTGGGTTTGGGGATCATCAAAACGTCTCCCAATCAAGCGCTTGGTGCCAAAAATTGTGTTTGTTGGGTTCGTCACCGCCTGCCGTTTTTGCCGGAGTACCAACAAGCAATTCTCCTTTCTGGTTAAAGGCAACCACAGACGGAGTGGTTCGAGATCCCTCAGAATTTTCAATAACTTTTGGATTCTGCAAAAGATCAAACTAAGATTAGCAAAACTACTCCAGAACTTGGAACTGACCAAGAGCAGCGAAACCTCAAATGAATAGCATAGTAGAGCATCACTCCCTCTCACCTTTCCCTCCATGACAGCAACACAGGAGTTGGTAGTACCCAAGTCAATACCTACCACATCATTCCCAGCAGGCTTTGAACTGAATCAAGGAAAACACATACACCATTATGCATTATGAGCGATAATCAGCAGTTGAGACACAACAATTACATAAAATAATAATAATAATAATAATAAATATCTGTCTACCTAAATGGCCTGCATAGACTGGCCCAACTCTGACCCAGATAAGAACCTGGCCACAACAACTTTCCATTGCCAGTCAGCTGCAAAAATCAGACATCAAAACCGGATTTCTAGCAAAAGTTGAGAGAAGATTAATGTAAGGTCCAGCATTGCGCACTGGCACTAGAACCACGTCCACAATTGTCATATCCATCTTCCAGTTCTTTCAAAAGTTACAAATTCTGCAATTAATATATCAAGATCATCCAGCACAAAGTAACGAAAGCAGAAATGTTCAATAGAGATAAATGTGCCACAGGGAAGAAAGGAACAGAGTGTAAGTAACCAATTCTACATGCTACAGTTTACGCATAAAAAATCATCAAAACTTCCTAAGCTACCACCACCAAGATTTACAAAGGTGAAGGAAAAAACAATGGAAACAACAGACATAGAGCCCCAGTTGTTGGAAAGCCTATCTAGTTTCACCCGACCATGAACTGTCGAAGTGAATTTTTCCGCATATCAAACAAAAGGAAGCAGCTTTCACGTTTCTTATAGCACCAGTTCAAGCAATTGTTCCAGTTTCTATCAGAAAACAGCTAAAAGCGGTCTCCTTCAAATCCATCACCCTTTTCTATCATGATTTTCAAATCCCAATCCGAGAAAAATGCGAAGTAGGTTCAACCAGCTTAAGAAGCAATCACCTCGAATACCACCCAGATACTCATCAACGAAACAGAGAAAGCATGAACATCAACCAAAAAAAAAAAAAAATCCCACTCTACCACCGAAATTACAACCGGTCCATCATAAAGACCGCCGGAGAACCACAATTCCCCTCAAAATTCAAGCTCATCAAATCGGATTCGACGCGATCGAGCCCACCCAGCTAACGGCAGAAAAAAATCACAGAAAAACAGAGCACGAGAAATGAGAAGCCAAGCAGGAAGAGAACTCGAGAGACGCACCGATTTGCAGGCGGCGGCGGCGCACGGGGAAACGGAGGCGGCGGCGCGTCGTCGCGCCGCGCGGAGGAGCGCCACGGCGGCCATGATCCCCGGGGTAGTGGGCCGATCAACCGGAGAGCTCGACCAGAAACGGAAGCAGCCGGAGACAGCACCGGAAATGCCGAGCTGGCGGAGGTAGGAGAGGAGGAGGAGGAGGAGGAGGAGGAGGAGGCGGCTCGAGGCGGTGGAGATGCCGGGGGGGTTTTGCGGGTTTATGGAGGAGGAAGAAGAAGAAGATGGTTCTAGCTCGTTCGGTGATGGAAGTTCTCGATGACTCGCTCGCCCGGACACGTGTCACGCTTCCAGCGCCCGCAAGATCGCTGTCGAAACGGCGCCCCGTTTCGGGCCCTCTCCTTCCTTCCCGCTGGCGGAGAGGCCCGAAAGCCCGCGCCGGCCCGGAACCCGCCTTCCCCGGGCCGCTTTAACCCCGTGTCTTCCGGCCGGGCCTGATTTCGGGCTTCGGAGCCCCGGATTTTTTTTTTACTTTAGTCCTAGCGCGCCCCGCAGTTTCCCGGTTAATTTCCCGGTTCCGTTTACTAGCTAATCATTTCGATTTTCTCTTCGGAAACGGGCTTGTCGAGCATTTTTCCTAGCGGCGATCGGTTTTTAATTTTTGGGATCAGGGATCGAATCGAATAGTCCCGTGATCAAGAACATTACCAATAGTCCTATCTAATGGAACTGATCACTTAACAAAAAGATAAAATACTAGAGTTGTTATTACTTTAAGGTTTATTGATTTTTAAGAAATTAAAAAATTATTAAAAAAAAGGGTTAGCTCAGTTCGATTTCTCCCCGGAAACTAGAGACCGGATCTAAAATCATTTGTTCCATTTTTATGGAATCGGAAATTGGACCGATACCCTCAAAAGCCTGACCAAATGATTCACACGCTTGGAGGTGTGTTTTGTTGGCGTGAAAATGAGCGGAAGATCCCCCCTAGTATTTGTACGAGAAACATTGTGCTGTCTTTCTTCACCGTCCCAATCGAGCATTGGATAGAAATTGAAATTTTTTAATTGCATGATCGAAAAATATAATTGAAAAGTGCTTACTAATCTCCATCTTACTTACAGTTTCAACCTTTTGTACTTCGTACCATGGTTTCTAACATTTTTCAAAATTTAATTTCTCATGCTATCCTACGTCAACAAGTAAGGCATGAAACAATCTATACGTTCTAATTTTAGCATCCTGGTACAACTCGAATTTCTCCGAAAGATATTCTCATGTGATTTAAGGAGCGTAGCTCTCCGAGGAGTTATCACGTGATTATGATTGAGCATAACCTTTTGTTACTTCCCGCCACATCTTTTCCTAGTCTTGACTTAAGTATCTCCTTTTCAATCTTGTACCCATGATCACCAAAACAAATTACTTAACCACGCTTTTTCCTCAATGTCTTTCTTTTTTATACGAGTTTAAAACTCTAATAATGGAAAATCCCACTCTAGCATAATTGTAAGTAAAATGCGTAAGCCTCATCACAAGAGTTAAACTCCATAATGCAAGGCGACGCAAGTTCCATATGAGATCGTGACTCTTTCGTCACTACCATCTTCGATTGAACTGTTCATCTTTTCTTCAATATTAACATTATTTTTTCTAGATCAAGCTGCTTTTTTAATATAAATTCCATCCATCCGAACGAGATTAGAAAAATAAAAAAATTGAGCATTGTATATCTAAATTATATATATTGATAGATACCAATTAGAATTCCACGTCAAGAAATCCGTCCTACTATCTTGCTTGCGATTAATCTTTTTCTTGTTTTTGTTTTTTTTTTGGTATTGCTTAAAGAGCAATATCTACTAAACCTTCTCTCTATTTATTTATTTATTTTAATTTTCGGCCGGAGAACAATATTCATTGTTTCAAAAGTTGCAGTTGAATCCTATGAAAATTACTTATCGTTTGTATAGTGTCATTTAGATTTGCTTCTTTCAATATAGTTTCCTTTTAAATAACAAAATATATGTAATATAAACATAATTCCTTTTAAATAACATAATATATATGTATATATATTATTCCTTGTGAAGTCGTCAAATCTGCAGCGGTGAATATATACCAGCTGAAGAAACTGAGAAGGGCAAAACCATGGAAGCTCAGCGACAGCGACAGCAGCCGCCACCCCGCGGCGGCGGCGGCCGCCAATCCGACCGAGAAGCAGAGATAAAGCAAATAGCAACATGTTGTTGCTGGCTCTGGGTTCTGGCCTACGTCACCCTTCTCCTCGTCGTAATTCTTCTTCTCCGCCCCAGCTCCTTCGAACGTTACTGGCTGACGGTGCACGTGGCCTCCCTTTCCCTCTCTCTCTCCCCCGCCGCGCCGCCGCCGCCGGCGACGTCGCCGTCGGTGGTCAGCGGGAACTGGAGCGTCGCCCTCTCGGTGAAGAACCCGATGCGGTGGCACCAGCTGGGCTGGGACCACGCCCAGGTGATGCTCTTCTACGGCCACGAGTTCGTGGCGGGGACGTTCCTCGAGAAGTTCAGCGTGGCTCCCGAAGGGGAGGGGACCCTGGAGACGGGCGGCGCACCCGCCTTCTCCCGCCGTGTTGGGGAGTGGGCGGCTCGGGCCATGGCGAAGGACGGGGAAGACGGCGGAGTGATGGAGCTGACGGTGACGCTGCTCCGCCACGACGACGGGTCGCGGTACTGGTTTGGATGGGATAGTTTCATCTGCCGCGGCTTGAAGGTGGGGTTTTCCCGCCAAAACCAAAGCCAAGTGGGTTCGCTCTTGAGCGGCCCGCCGCATAAGTGCACCTAGGTTTTTTTTTTTATTTAAATTTCCCTGTTCGGAAATTTTCATGTTTTGAATTCTAACACTAGTAATTATAGCATATACCGTCAGTACATGATTCGTCGATGTAAGAAAGAATTTATGCTGATCTTGAGATTACATAATTTGTTACGCATTTAGTCTCAAAAATTCCTGGCGGCGTCAAGATTCTCAAAAACACTTTCCGACACTTCGCATGCCAAAGTAGTTTCACCGAATGTTATTTTTATTTTTATTTAACTTAAAAAATTCCAAAAAAAAAATTATTATTCGATTGATAAAAATAAATCGTAAAAATAACGGAGAGATAGAGTCCAGAAACGAAGATCTAAACTTTGGGCACACGCAAACTACTCGTTGTATGTGATTAATTAAATTTATTATTACTTAAAATTAGAAAATAGGTTATAATTTTATTTTAACTATTAGAGAACTACGTTATATGTAGAAACAAAAAAAGAATGAATAGGGGAGATGGATACGATAACTTATCTAGATGGTTAACTAAACGTAATTGTTAATTATTCTTATTGGAAATTTTAAAATCAGAATATATCTACGCATTCGACTATACGAAATAGATACTACAAGGAAGATAATTGTGTATGAAATTCGGGACAGCAGGGTAACTTTTAAAACTTATGTAGATAACATATTTAAGTCCTAAAAATTTTATTTCAGGCTTTTCGATCTCAAAGTTGTGACTTTTGATGCATTTGAATCCTTTGGATTATTTCGACAAAAAAAATTCCTTCAAGATAATTACCAAAAAATTCATTAAGTTATTATATATATATATATCGATTCAGTCATAAACTTTTAATTTGGTCAATTGAGTTTTAAACATTTTGACACTATAGTCATTTTGGTGAATTTTATCCGAAAATCACTGTAGTAGACGTTAGTCATGTTACGTGACATGCCGATAGTTACATGGACAATTTATATAGTATTTTTTTTCCTTTTTCTTATCTTATCTTTTATTTTCTTTCTTACCCTCCACTAGTCTATGGCCTCAACATTTGCATGCCATTAGCAAGGGCTAGGACACCCTCACCTTGCCTAGATCTAGTGAGTGCTACCACGCCCTCGCCCAATGCTATTGCACAGTAAAAGAAAGAAAGAAAAGAAAAAAATCAGAAAATTTTTAAAAAATTATTATAATTATTTACATTAGCACCAATTATCCTACATGGCATAACCGATGTCCACATTAGCGATTTCCTATCAAAATTGACCAAAAGAATTATATTATCAAATTATCAAAAGATTTATGATTAAATTGATCAAATTATAATGCTCATAACTAAATTGATATCCATACAATAGCATTATGACATTTCTTTTTGTAATTTTTCTGAATCTTTCCATTTAATTCATCAGTTTTAAGTGAACAAGAATTAATGTTACCTGGCCAGAGCTAGCCCTAAAGCGGACAATCGTGACAAATTTTACAATTTGAATGTATTTTTTTGGATAGTTTAAGGATTTGAGTAAGTTATTACAATAAGTTTCAACTTTTCTACAATAATTGTCCAATGAAATCCCGTAGACCGACTCGATGAAAGGAAAGATATCGTAGAGGAATTCTTCCGAATCAGAATCAGAATCAGATTAGATAATATTTCCTAATCTGAGTTGGAGTTCTTCATCAACGTGATTCTCTCTCTATATATATAGATATGCATGCTTCCTTCAAACTCGAGGGAGTAACTCAGATATCACCGAAGAACTGAGAAGAGAAGACCATGGAAGTTGAACGACAGCAACCCTACGATCCCAAATCCAAACGAGCAGCAGCAAGAACAGCAAATCTTGTTCTCGTTTGCCTCTTTTCCGCCGCCGTGGTTATCGCGTTCGTGATCTCCCTTTCCGTTCCCGGGCTCTTGATAGACCCGTGGCTGACGGTACGCGTGGCCTCTCTTTCTCTCTCTCTTTCCTCCACGCCGTCGGCGGCGTCGTCTGTCGTCAGCGGGAATTAGAGCGTCGCCCTCTTAGTGAATAATCATGGGAGGCGGCATGGGTTCGGCTGGGACCATGCCCAGGTCGTGCTTTTCTACCGCCGCGAGTTCGTGGCGGGGACGTTTCTCCAGAGGTTCAGCGTGGCTCCGAGAAGGAACGTGACCCTGGAGACCGGCGTGGTCGCCTTCTCCCACGAGGTCGGGGACCAGGCGGATCGGGCCATGGCGACCGACAGCGAAGACAGCGGAGTGATGGAGTTGGAACTATTGTTGCTTTATCTTGTCCGCGACCGGCGTGGCCAGTTGGCATGGGATTGGTATTACTGCCGTGGCTTGAAGGTGGGGTTTTCGAGCCAAAACCAAAGCCAAGTTGGTTCGCTCTTGAGTGGCTCGACACACGAGTGCGACTAGGGTTTCATGGCCACTCTTTCACTTCTTTTTTTCTTTCCTTTTCTTTCCTGTTCGGAAACTTTAATGTTTTAGATTTAGATACGAATGCTCGTGACATATGCTGCCCGTACAAGCAAGAAGTTTATGCCCAAGTTTAGCAGTTTTTCACAGCCGATAGCTGTGAGTTTTGTCTCGCCGATTCTTTAGATTTGGTTTATACCCAATCAACTAAATTAGGCTAACCAAGCAAATTTGAGAGTGTTTTGTTGTGAGATTTTTCTGGATGATCTTCTGCACAAGCTGGTTTCTATTTGTGTTGTCTGGCTAGAGTTTTGCAAGTCAAAGGATAAGTCCTTATGGCTTGTAAAACTTGGAGAAAAATCTTGAGGCTTCGGCACGTCGTTCGTCTTTTCATTAAGCATGTTGCTATGGGAGGGGAAATACACTTTTTCTCTGGCATGATAATTGGCAATTTTAGTAAGTCCTCTGCTTTCAAAGGTTTTTCTGGTAGATTAGTTAATGATTCTGGCCTGCAAATTTCGTTCCAAAGTAGGTGAGGTTGATCCATTGTGCCATTGGCGTTGGCCCATTGTTAGAGTATTCCCGAAATGGATTTATGATATAACCGCTAGATTCGATTATTTGTCGACTACGAGATTCTAAAGACTGGACATTGCTAGGTCAAGTGATCCGGGGTAGGGGGTTCCTCTTTATACCCTTGAGAGGGATAAAGAAGGAAAGTAGTAAAAGACTTACCAAAGGCTGATAGACCCTAAATCCTTGGACGCAGTCGCATCTTCTTGGGGGTTTAAACCTTTACTGCGTTCAAATTGCCACCATGAAACAAAGCCATGACCTCTCTTCCATTGGTGCGTTTGCAGTTACCAATTTCTTGAGGAGATCTTGGCACGAAAGCTTTCGGTTTGGGGAAATAATATGGAATTTGTTGGGGGCGGTATTGTCATGCGCCACATTCTATCGTCCAAATATCAAGAGCTTTCATGTTATGTTGGATACTCTGACACATGTTCAACACTCTTTAACACTCAATTAACACGTGTCTGAAGATTTGACACCTGGTCAATTCTCTCAACACTCTTTGACACTCGAGTTCAGAATTTCGGCTATTGATTTCAACATGGACGGGTCAATTTTAAAATTTTTTAATAAATGAATGGTCAATAGATAAAAAATAAAAAATAATAAAAATAATAGAGGGGAAAAACTAGTCTTCTTTTCTTTTCTGGCTCTCAATTCTTGTGACACTCAATTTATCCCCCAAGTTTGTTTTGACGCCCTCGATGCACGTGTTCATAATGTAGATTGCTTGTTTTTTCTCCAAGTTTTATGGATTATTGGAATGGAGTTAAATTTGTCAAATTGAAATAATAAATGATATTAACAAATAGGGATTTAATGTTTTTAGTATAAATTCATTTTAGGCTATTTTATTATTATTTATTTATTTGTGAATTTGAATCAAATTAATTTGATTGAAATAATCATAAAAACTATAATTTATCATGTACATATAAAAATATTTATTTAATATACAAGATGTCATAAAGTTTCGAAATTCTCTATTTTTGATAAATATATCGGCATGTTGTGTCGTGTCGCGTATTGCATATTGGTGCTACTTAGAAGGTGGCAAGTAGGAACGTTCGAGATTATGGAAAACCATGTTCTTTTTCATTAAGGAGTCATGTTAATGAAAGGCATTGATAAAATATGTTGACTATTCGCTCAAAAGAATAATAATAATTAAAACAAACTTTTCAAAAGAAGATTAGATTAAATTTACTCTTATTAATGGAGGATATCGAGGAGAAATGGATTTTGTAAGGAATCCAAAGCATTTAATTTTCTAAGAATACTTCTTTTTTAAACACATTAAATAAATATATCTAATATAATAGTTGCTTATCAATCCACAAAAATAATGAATAAGTCATTTCCATGTGTTCCAATGGCCATGCATAACATGTGTATTTATTATTTATGCTTTTTTTTTAATGTAAATATATGAATATCATTGATCAGTGGGGTACAAAAGCTTAGGAGAATTCCCTAGCATTACAAAAAGACTAATTATGCTAGAAGATAGAGGAAGGAAGCCTCCATAAGTAGCCAATGAAACATTTACTTGGAAAGACCTACATTTTTTTATAGAGTGACGCTCTACCTTTTATAACCTTTGGAATCCTAACCAACAAAAAAAATGAGGCTTAGTTGACTTTTTTTGAAATCGTCTTGATTATGTTCCATCCAAATATAATAGATTGTCGCTAAGAAAGACCGCTTTAGGAGTCTCGCGTCCAAATTTTTGCCCTTGGTGGCCTCAATCATCCATTGAAGTTCTAAGTTCCAACCTTCTACATAATGCCAAACCCCATTTTGTGCCAAAATACTATGCTCATTTTTTTTTTTGAGTAAATCATTAAAAGAATGACCGCATGAATTTTCATGCCGCAATTGTTATATTTCCAGAAAAAAAAAAAAAGGAAAGGAGGAATTGGGAAAAAGGGGGGATTTCGAAATTATAGGGATTAATAAAAAGAATAGGCATTCACATGACAGTAAATCTTATCAGCGTGGCTCCGAGGGGGCACGGGGCTCCGGAGACGGGCATAATTATTTTATTATAAAATGCATAAGCCTCGTAAGAGTTAAACTCCATAAATATGCAAGGTGACGCAAGTTCCATGTTCTCTAGGATCGCGACTCATTCGTCACTGCCATCTTCGATTGAATTGCTCATCTTTTCTTCATTGCTAACATTATTTTCCTCAAGAGAAGGTTAATGAATTTTTCTCCGCAAATACGTGTTAATCCACTACAAAATCCTAAAATAATTCTGATTATACTACATATTCTCTTGTTGTTTAAGGAGTAATATCTACTAAAGCTTCTCTTTTTCATATTTTTGGCCGAAGAACAATATTCACTATTTTAAAAGCTGCAGCTGAATCCTCCGAAAATCACTTTACTTTTTTCATATATCATCACTTAGATTTACTTCTTCAAATAAACGGGAAACTGAGAAGATTTGATGGATATATCTGAGGAAATCCCACCAAGTATAGTTTCCCTTTTAAATATATACCTACTATATATAGATACATACATACATACATACATACATACATACATACATACATACATACAGCTGAAGAAACTGAGAAGGGAAAAACCATGGAAGCTCAGTGGCAGCAACAGCAACTCCTTCGGGGCCGCCAATCCAACCGAGAAGCAAAAAGAAAGGAAAGAGCAGTATGTGTTTGCGTATGCCTCTTCATTCTCTCACTTCTTCCTGTTATCGGACTTCTTCTTCTTTTCCACCCGGAGGCCTTCGAAGCTTATAGGCCGACGGTGCACGTGGCCTCCCTTTCCCTTTCCCTTTCCCTTTCCCCGGCACCGCCGTCGCCGTCAGTGGTCAGCGGGAACTGGAGCGTTGCGCTCTCGGTGAAGAACTCCAAGTGGGGGCACCGGTTGGGCTGGGACCACGCCCAGGTCATGCTCTTCTACGGCCACGAGTTTGTGGCGGGGACGTTCCTCGAGAAGTTCAGCGTGGCTCCCAAAGGGGAGGAGATCCTGGAGACGGGCGGCAAGGCGGGGGCGGCGGCGTTCTCCCGTGATGTCGGGGAGTGGGTGGCTCGGGCCATGGCGAAGGACAGGGAAGACGGTGGAGTGATGGAGCTGACGGTGTCGGTGCTCCGCCACGACGGCAGGTCGCGGTACTGGACTGGATGGGATGGCTTCATCTGCCGTGGCTTGAAGATGGGGTTTTCGAGCCAAAACCAGAGAAAAGTGGGTTCGCTCTTGAGCGGCTCGCCGTACAAGTGCACCTAGGGTTTCATGGCCACTTTTAGCTTCTTTCTTTTCTTTCTTTCTTTCTTTCCTGTTCGGAAATTTTCATGTCTTGAATTTGAATACGAGTAATATAATTCGTTGATGTAAGAAAGAATTTATGCTAATTTTGTGATACTTAAATTTGTTACGCATTTAGTTTAAAAAATTCTCTCTCGTCTACCTCCGCCTCCACCGTCGCATGCAAGAGCGCCTCAACGGTGGCTAGAATGAGGCGGCACCAAGTTCCGCACCAGAACTCGTGCGCGAAACGATTGCATGGTCACCTCTTTCACCTCTTTTCCTGTTCAGATCTAAATATAGAGTTTTTGTTATAGGGGTTTTGATGGGTGAAATTTCTGTTGTTGGGCTAATTTGGGGAAACCGAGCGAATGTAACCTCCCTTGGAATAACCGGTCATGGGTGGAAAATTTTCGTTGGGTTACCAACACTCTCTCTAGAAGTGACCTTTATTTTGACATTGCAAAGTTCTCCTTCGGTGCTCTTTGCTACGTTATTTGGAAGAATAAGAATGACATTACTTTTCGGTCCTCCAACCTCTATGTGCTTTCTATGAAGCAACATCTGACCAAGGCGGTCAAAGACAAAGCTCTCTTTTAATTCGGTAGCCAACAACCCGAGAAATAGGAGATTGTAGCGGAGTTGGGGAGTAGACCCTAAAATTTTTGATTGGCTTGGGGTGGTATGCTGCCCTTGTTTTTTTTTGTAATATCTTTGTTGTCTTTGTGTACTCGGCCCCCCTACTCCAATGATGTGTTGTCCCGTTGAGTGTGGGATGGTGCCGAGCTTCACCCCTTGTATATTTGTCCATTGGTTTTCTCATATATAATACTTACCCTTACCAAAAAAAAAAAAAAGACATCTTGGTTTTGATATAATCTAGTGCGTAGACAGTGGTGAAAACCTGATATTTGGGGAGAAAGTTCGTGTTCGTACTCGTCGGAGCGCTTAGGGAGTCAAATCTTTGCGGTGTGGAACCCTTGGCTTTCCGGTTTCCACGACTTCGCCGGTGGCGGAAATTGATCACTTCCCAACTTGAATATCGATAGAGTACTTTAGACTTGCTGTAACTTCAAAGAGTGGGATTAGAAAATGCATGTGGAGAATTGATTTGAGAGGACAAAGAGAGCTTTCCGACACCTCGCACACCGAAGTAGTTTCTTCATTGCGGAATGGCATTGAGCGTTCCTAAACTAATGTGTGGCAAGGTACGATTCCGATCTCCATTCGATCAGTACCACTTGGTATCGAAAAACTGTCTTCGGTCTACACCATGATGATCTTAGGCCTAAATTTCACGTCCGGAAGGGTACACGAGAAGCCAATCAACAAGGCCTAGTTACAGGTTTAGACTACATATTAAGCATAGTATATAGGGTGATAGCAGCAGCCGGCAATTAGGAGTGTCAAGAATAGAACCAAAATCGAAAACTGAACCGAATCGAACTGAAATTTTGTGTGTTTTTGATTCGGTTGACCAAAAAATAACCGTTAACTTTTCGGTTCGATTAACCAAACCAAATTGGAATTCTAAATTAAAAGTGAACAATCTCTCTTCTTTATCATTTCTTCTTCACTTAGGTCTCAATAAGCAAAGCAAAAATAAGAAAACCGAAAAACCGTCCCAAACTGAATTAAACCAAACCGCATTTTTGGTTCAGTTATTATTTGGTTTGGGATGGTTTCGGTTCGGTTCGGTTCGGTATCATCTCTTATCAGTTCGATTCGATCTGGTTTTTCAAAAAAATCGAACCGAATCGAACCGTTTACACCTCTATTGGCAACAATGTCGGCACGTGCACACGATAGACGGGTAAATCGCAGCACGCCTCCATGAGCCAGTAGCAACACAGAGCTGCAAATCTGCCCAATGATGAAAAAAAAGAAAAGGAACAGCATCGAATTTCGAATAGGATAAAACCAGGGCCAAGTGGGTTCGCTCTTGAGCGGCCCGCCGCACAAGTGCACCTAGTTTTTTTTTTCCCTGTTCGGAAATTTTCATGTTTTGTAATAACTTTTCTTTTTGTAATTTTTGTGAATCCTTCCATTTAATTCATCAGTTTTAAGTGAACAAGAATTAATGTTACCTGGCCAGAGCTAGCCCTAAAGTGGACAATCGTGACAAATTTTACAATTTGAATGCATTTTTTTTGGATAGTTTAAGGATCTGAGTAAGTTATTACAATAAGTTTCAACTTTCCTACAATAATTGTCCAATGAAACCCCGTAGACCGACTCGATGAAAGGAAAGATATCGTAGAGGAATTCTTCCGAATCAGAATCAGATTAGATAATATTTCCTAATCCGAGTTGGAGTTCTTCATCAACGTGATTCTTTCTCTCTCTATATATATAGATATGCATGCTTTCTTCAAACTCGAGGGAGTAACTTAGATATCACCGAAGAACTGAGAAGCGAAGACCATGGAAGTTGAACGACAGCAACCCTACGATCCCGAATCCAACCGAGCAGCACAACCGAGCAGCAGAAAGAACAGTATATCTTGTTTTCGTTTTTTCAGCGCCGTGACTATCGCGTTGGTGATTTTCCTTTCCGTTCTCGGGCTCTTGATAGATCCGTGGCCGACGGTACGCGTGGCCTCTCTTTCTTTCTCTCTTTCCTCCACGCCGTCGGCGGCGTCGTCTGTCATCAGCGGGAATTGGAGCGTCGCCCTCTTAGTGAATAATCATGAGAGGCGGCATGGGTTCGGCTGGGACCATGCCCAGGTCATGCTTTTCTACCGCGGCGAGTTCGTGGCGGGGACGTTTCTCCAGAGGTTCAGCGTGGCTCCGAGAAGGAACGTGACCCTGGAGACTGGCGTGGTCGCCTTCTCCCACGAGGTCGGGGACCAGGCGGCTCAGGCCATGGCGACCGACAGGAAAGACGGTGGAGTGATGGAGTTGGAACTTTGGTTGCTTAACGTTGTCCACGGCTGGCGTGGCCGGTTGGAATGGGATAGGTTTTACTGCCGTGGCTTGAAGGTGGGGTTTTCGAGCCAAAACCAAAGCCAAGTTGGTTCGCTCTTGAGTGGCTCGACACACGAGTGCGACTAGGGTTTCATGGCCACTCTTTCGCTTCTTTTTTTTCTTTCTTTTTCTTTCCTGTTCGGAAACTTTAATGTTTTAGATTTAGAGACGAATGCTTGTGACATATGCTGCCGGTACAAGAAAGAAGTTTATGCCCAAGTTTCGCTGTGAGTTTTGTCTCACCGATTCTTTAGACTTGGTTTATACCCGATCGGCTAAATTAGGCTAACCAAGCAAATTTGAAAGTGTTGTGAGATTTTTCTGGATGATCTTCTGCACAAGCTGGTTTCTATTTGTGTTGTCTGGCTAGTTTTGCAAGCCAAAGGATAAGTCCTTATGGCTTGTAAAACTTGGAGAAAAATTTTGAGGCTTCAGCATGTCGTTCGTCTTTTCACTAAGCATGTTGTTATGGGATGGGAAATACACTCTTTCTCTGGCATGATAATTGGCAATTTTAGTAAGTCCTCTGCTTTCAAAGGTTTTTCTGGTAGATTATTAGTTCATGATTCTGGCCTGCAAATTTCGTTCCAAAGTAGGTGAGGTCAATCCATTGGTGCCATTCGCGTTGGTCCCTTGTTAGAGTATTCCGACATGGATTTCTGATATTGTTACAATGTTTTGATAGATTATTTTTTTTATTTTCTTAGTTTTATTTCTTTTTATATAATAAGGGCATTATGGTCATATGCAATTTATATTTAATATAAATATATCGTAATGGATGTAAAGCTTCTAACACACACAGAAACCTAGAGCCCCTTTTAGCTTTTACTATATTTTTCTTTCTCTCCTCTTTTCCTCTCTATTTCTTCTCTTTTTCTTCTTCTCTCTTGCTATTCACAACAGGTTCTCTAATCGGTTTAGTGACATGGTATCAGAGTGCTCTGACTACTTAATTCCTTCATCTAATAGACTTCCATTAATATTCAACTTCCACAACACGAGCAGCCCCATTTAGGAAAACATTGATGGAATCACAGCAAGCTTTGGAAGCATCTAACTCAACACAAACTCTAGCAAAGGAGATCATTTTTAGTTGCTCTGTCCGTTGGTCCACATAAAGCGGTTTACCCACCATGCTAGCCACTTTATTAAGTCCCCGAGAGGACCAAAGCCCATATGGAAGATTCTTTAGTCTTATCCAAACTGGAACCGAGGTGTGTTCCCCTTTTTTCAGCTCAAGCATAAGGTGCCATTGCTGGAGAATGAGAGGCACACGAGCCACTGTTAGTGATCCTCCTTCAATGACCTTATGTCTAAATTTCGTGTCCGGGATATAAAAAAAATAGAACCCCTGGTCATTGGCTTTCACCTCCAATAGTCTATGACCCCATAAGTGTTTAAGTACTGTCTCCACAAGCTTAAATGAGAGTTTTTCCCCCACAAGATAACCAACTAGGCATTCTTTCCATATGGGATCGACATCATCTAAGTCCTCCTCGGAGCAATCAACAACATTATTTGCAGCTGGATTAGGAGGGTAAAATGTAAAGGAGTACCCTTGAGCCGCTGCTTTAGCTACGTTTGCCCAGGATCGGGGTGCTGTGGGCGGATTTTCTAATTGCTATTGCAACAGGGGGGTAGGTCTTTGTTGCAGCAGGAGGAGGACCTCGACTAGGCCTAACAACAGCAGCAACACCAGAGGACAGCCCTACGGTATCTACAGTCTGCTCCCTAGCAACTGATGAAGGACCTGTTGGAAATTTCCGATAATGGGCTTACATTAATTAATTAATTTTCTATTTTATATAATCGGGTTAATGGGTATTCCAATATATTTTAAACCCTAAAGTGATCTTATTGAGTTGGGTTTTGACATCTATTAATTACGGGCCTAGTTGAGCAGCAAAGTGTAGGCAATTGTGTTTAACTGAAGCCCGTAATGGGAGGGGCCCAATTGACACGCTGTTGATTAGGGTTTGCTAGGTCCCCTCTCTAGCCTATAAAAGGGTAGGTTATACCTATCAGTCGCTTAATCCCATTAAAAGCTGCTAAACCGAAATAAGTCATAGAGAGGAAGAACCGGCATACCGACAGATCACTGATCATATCAGATTGATCCGTTTTCAGTCAAGTGAAGCCATGGCTCAAACAGGTATGTGTTTAATTCCGCTGTATATGTTTGGATTCTTGGAGTTTTACAATCATGTATGAATCGATTTCGTTCTTAATTTAAAGATTGTGCATATTAAGAAATTTCTACATGTGGTATCAGAGCCTGTCATATATGATTGTAGAACCCAAATTTTTTTTATGAACAAATTCGAAATTTTCTCCCTTTAACCTAATGTTGTCGTTATTTTCTCATGCGGACTCTTTCATCGATTGATTCTGAAACCTTAGGGTTTTTATTCTGCATGTCGAGATCTTTCCAAACATATATAATTTATAGATTTTCGTTGAGAATTGAGAGAGAATTTCGAATTTGAAATTCTAGGGTTTGTACCTTGAAAAGTTCCGAAATTTTTTAATTACTTGCAATTGAATGAAGCATGTTATAAATTGATGCATGGGTATTGCAATATATGTGTTTTAGAATTGTTTAGTTGCATTAAAGTGAGTTTTTTGGCCTTAAACTTGAGAAAATTGATTTTCGGCTATGGGCATAGGATCCGAAAAATTTGAAGCTTTAATATTGATGATTTGTTCGATTAATCTTCTTTTAAATCACTCTAATCAATTTATAATGGTGTTAGAATCAAAACCCATGAAAAATCTCACAAAAATTAGGTATAAAACAAGTATTATTAAGCTTCGGGTTGAAACCGGGTCGTGTGACCCGGTTTGCGGACCTCGGGGCTCCTACCGGAGGTTGAAGAAGACCTCCGGCCGGCCAAACCGGATTCAGGCGCGCAGCCCGGATCTGCGCCTAAGGGAATCCGGGCCAAGGGCGGGGGCTGCCGAATTTTGGGCGAAGCCCAGCCATTGGGCCCGTTACATGGCTTGTTGTAGATTCGGCGCAAGCCCGAAATCTCGGCTTTCGTTGGAAGCCCGGGCGGGCCGGGCCTTAAGGATTCGGGCGTAAGCCCGGAATCTGGGCTTCGAGGGAAGGCCACGCGGGCCGGTGACCAAAATTTTCTGGCCCGAGCCCGCTGGGCAAAATTCCTGTAGATTAATAATAAATAAATATTAAATGAAAATTAAATTTCAAAAAAAAAAAAAAATTTGTGGCAAAAATTGTTGTTCAATGTAATATGATTTTGGGAAGCACATGTTGTTAAGTGCTTCATATTGATAAATTTTGGGCATTAATTAATGGAACATTATAAAATTTTTTGGAGTTCCTATTAATGTAAATTAGTATATACAATTACCCGCCCAAAGGGGTTTATTGTGTATATTAATTTGAAAAATTGCATGAAGATAAATTCCCACTTTAAATTGATGGGGATGTATGATTGGAAAAATATTTATCCGCCCAAAGGGGATAAATTTTTTTGAAAATTATATGTAATTCCCCTCTATATTAATATAATAGAGATAATTGATGGGGATGTATAACTCAAAATTTTTATCTTCCTAAAGGGGATAAAGTTTAGAGTTATGTGTAATTCTCCTCTATGTTGAGATAATGGAGATGTATAATTTAAAAGGTCTTGTTTGCACAAAGTGAATAAGCCCTTGATAATAATATGTAATTCTCCTTATCGTCTCTATATATTGATATTATGGAGATGTATAATTTAAAGGATTTGTCTGCCCAAAGGGGATGAATTCTTGACAATTATATGTAATTCTCCTTGTTGTTGTTCTACAATCTTCATGTTGTGGAAAATTATGGTGTATTATACGCTCTGCCCAAAGGGGAGTTTATAATATACTAATTATTTTGTGGAATTGTTTATTGCCCATAATTAATCATATTACATTATGTATGACAAACAGTTACTTTTGCTGTGAACAATAATAATGCCACGGTTGAGATGTTAACTGGTTCAAACTTCAAGAGGTGGAAGCAAGATATAGAGTTTGCTTTGGGAATTGTGGATATGGACTTGGCACTACGTGAGAATGAACCTCCCAAGCCCAATGATCAAAGTAGTGCAGATCAAAAGGCCCATTATGCTAGATGGGAAAAATCTAACCGACTGAGCCTTATTACTATGAAGAGGTCCATTGCTGAGCATCTCATTAGTGGTTTACCGGAAAATACGAATGCAAGACAATTCCTTGCAGCAGTGGGAGAACGATATAGAGTCTCGGATAAGGCTGAAGCTGGAAACTTGCTGAATGAGTTAACAAATATGAGATATGATGCTGCTGTGGGTGTTAGGGAATTTATACTGAAGATGGTCCACATTCAGTCCAAACTCAAAGCCCATAAAATTGTTCTTTCTGAAGATTATATTGTGCATCAAGTCTTAAATGTTCTACCAGCTGAATTCAACCAAATTAAGACTGCTTATAACGCTCAGAATGAGACTTGGAGCGTTAATGCCCTAATTTCAAAATGTGTGACTGAGGAGGAGAAGTTAAAGAAGGAGAAGAATGAGTCGGCCCACTTAATTGCTAATGCCAAGTCGAGTTCCTCTAGGGGAAAATGGAAGCTTAAAGGATCAAATGCTCATGGTCCAAAGAAAGGTCAAGACTTCAAGAAAAATGTGAATAGTGGGAGAAATGGAGATAAGGATTTCAAGTGTTTTCACCGCAAGAAGCAAGGTCACGGGAGAGCCAATTGCTATAAATTCAAAGCTTGGCTAAAAGGAAGAAAAGAAAGTCACCAAGGTGAGTTGTTGGTTTGTTTTGAATCAAATCTAGTTGATGTTCCTCAGGATTCTTGGTGGCTTGATTCTGGTGCTACTGTTCATGTGACTACTACCTTACAGGGTCTAACAAATCTAAGGAATCCAAGTTTGAGGGAGTTAAAGCTTAAAGTTGGAAACGATGTGGGAGTTGGTGTGGAGTGCATAGGCACAGTTGTTTTGAATTTAGATTCTGGATTTCAGCTCATTTTGAACAATGTCTTTTATGTTCCTGGTTTTAGGAGAAACTTGATATCTCTTTCTTTGCTTGACAAAGCTGGATATTGTCTTTATTTTGCAAATAAAAGAGTGGATTTGAGTTATGATTCCAGAATTATTGGGAATTGTGTTCTGCATGATGGATTATATCAATTGTCCTTATCTCCCAATAGACCATATTGTTCCTTTAATGTCGAGAACAATGTTGCTAAGAGATCCTTGATTAAAGAGAAATCTTCATTGCTGTGGCATAAGCGATTAGGGCATATCTCCAAAGAAAGGGTAAAGCGACTCATAAAGGATGATATTCTTCCTCCTCTTGACTCGGATGATACTAAGGCTTGTATTGATTGTGTGAGGGGAAAATTGACTAAAATTAAGAAGAAAGGCGCTACTCGCAGTCAAACCCTATTGGAGATTATTGATACAGATATTAGCGGGCCATACTCATCCACCTTGTGTGGAAATAAATACTTCATCACCTTTATTGATGATTTCTCCCATTATTGTTACGTTTATCTGATTAAAGAGAAGGCTGAGGCTCTTGACATGTTCAAAGTGTTTCGCACTGAAGTTAAGAAACAATTGGGAAAAATTATCAAAATTGTCAGATCTGATCGTGGTGGTGAGTATTATGGGCGATATACTGAGACTGGACAACAAATGGGACCATTTGCTAAATACTTGCAAGACAATGGTATTGTTGCTCAATATACAATGCCTGGAAGTCCCGAACAGAATGGTGTAGCTGAACGGCGCAATTGCACACTTATGGGAAACGAAGTACGATGGGCAGTTCTAATTTGCCTGAATACTTATGGGGTGATGCGATTAAAACAGTGGCTTATATATTGAATCGCGTGCCTAGTAAATCAGTGCCGAAAACACCTTTTGAATTATGGACGGGGAGGAAACCAAGCTTGAATCACTTTCAAGTTTGGGGGTGTCCTGCGGAGGTGAAAATTTATGATCCTTCTCAAAAGAAGACCGAACCCAGGACTACTAGATGTTATTTTATTGGATACCCTCACCATTCCAAAGGGTATAGGTTCTATTGTCCCACTCGGGGTACTAGAATCGTTGAGTCTCAAACTGCTAAATTCCTGGAGCTAGATGTTGCTGAAGAGAATTCTTCTCAATCTTTTGAAAGGGAAGAACCAAACAAAACGATTTCCATTCCATTGCCCATCTTGAATGATGATTCCATACGAGAGCCTTGTAGAGTGGAAACGCAGCAAGAAGCGTAGATACTTTGGAGATATGGCTGCGAATGAAATTCCCCGGACGAATGATCCAGCTCCGAAATGCCGTGCGGAGATCACAACGACAAAGAAGACCGGCACTTCAAGATGATTATCATGTCTATCTTGGAGAAGCTGATTTTGACATTGGATATATAGTTGATCCGGCGACCTTCAAAGAAGCTCTCGATAGTGATCAGGTAGATGAATGGTTAAGAGCGATGAAGGACGAGATGATATCCATGTCAAATAATCAAGTATGGGAACTTGTCGATTTACCTGATGGGCATAAACCGATTGGCTGCAAATGGGTATTCAAAACCAAGAAAGATAATAAAGGCAACATAGAGAGATTCAAGGCGAGGTTAGTTGCAAAGGGGTTCACGCAGAGAGGGGGCATTGATTATACTGAAACTTTTTCTCCAAAGTCCACTAAAGATTCATTTCGGATAATAATGGCATTGGTGGCTCATTTCGACTTAGAGCTTCACCAAATGGATGTCAAGACAGCTTTTCTAAATGGAGACCTGGATGAAGAAGTATATATGCAGCAACCCGAAGGGTTTAAAGAAGCTGGAAAGGAGCATATGGTGTGCAAGCTTCGGAGGTCTATTTATGGTCTCAAACAAGCATCACGTCAGTGGTACTTGAAATTTGACAAAGTTGTGAGATCATTTGGCTTTGAAGAAAACAAGTTTGATCAATGCATCTACATGAAAGTAAGTGGGAGTAAATATATTTTCTTAGTACTTTATGTTGATGACATTTTGCTTGCCAGTAGAGATGTTGATCTATTGAATGATACAAAAAGTTTTCTGTCTGCAAAATTTGATATGAAAGATCTTGGGAAGCCTCTTTTGTTTTAGGCATTGAAATTCATCGTGACAGATCTAAGAAGGTTCTGGGATTATCTCGAAAAGTTATATAGATCGTGTCCCGAAAAGATTTAACATGCAAACTTGCAAGGTTGGTGAAGCTCCTATTGTGAAAGGAGATAAATTGAGCATAGAACAATGCCCCAAGAATGATGTTGAAAAAGAAGCAATGAAGAATGTTCCATATTCTAGTGCAATTGACAGTCTTATGTATGCACAAGTATGCACCAGACCTGATATTGCTTTTGCTGTGAATGCTCTTGGGAGATATCTGTCGAATCCAGGTCATGAACATTGGATTGCAGCTAAGAAAGTGATGAGATATTTGCAACGAACAAAAGACTTCATGCTTGTGTATAGAAGAGTAGAGGATCTAAAGGTGATTGGATATTCAGATGCTGATTTTGCTGGTTGTTCGGATGACAGAAAATCAACTTCGGATATATTTTTATGATGGCTGAGGGTGCTATTTCTTGGAAGAGCACAAAGCAAACATTGGTTACAAACTCTACAATGTATGCTGAGTTTGTGGCGTGTTATGGTGCGTCAACCCAAGCTGTTTGGCTCAGAAATTTGATCTCGAATTGCGAGTTGTGGACTCTATTGCTAGACCTATGGTGATCTACCGTGACAACACCGCAACCGTGTGTTTTATTCCAAGAATGACAAGATCAGCAATGCGTCCAAACACATGGAGATCAAATATTATACTGTTAAGGACTTAGTCAAAAATGGAGATATTGTGATAGAGAATATTAGAACGAGTCCATGTTGGCTGATCCCACGACAAAAGGCTTACGACCCATTTTGTTTAAAGAACATGTAAAGAATATGGGTGTTTTAGAGTCTTTTGATCTCTTTTGTTAGTGGGAGCTATATAGTTTGTATTTATGGATATTATAGTTATATACAAACTGATAATGCTTTATAATGTCTATTAAAGCATTTACTTTTGATGATTATCATTATTGATTTTATTGTTATCCTTTCTCCTGTCGACTGAGAAATGGAAATATGAAACAGTATCTTTAAACAAATTTTAGTTTAAAGACGACTGGATGTCACAGATTATGAGATCTCATGTTAGATTGTGACATAGTTGTGCAATTTCATGTTGTTTAGAAATCGCACTGAGGCAATTTCATGTTGTTTAGAAATTGCGTTAATGCAGTTTCATGTCGTTTAGAAATTGCATTGAGGACCGATAAGAAATAGTGTATATTTTGATCACATGTTGGCACTATTTCTTACTACACTACTTGGGCCCATGATCCATGAAAATATAATGTTTATTATATGTGATTATGGAAGGTCATGTGTTGCGATATTTTCTTAACACGTTGATCGCCATAATCCTATAATGAAGTTATATAGGATTGGATTGGTTTTGAGATGCCGTTGTTGGAATATTATTTTTCAAAATTGTGGCCACATAAACAAATTTTCAGTTATTAACCCGAGAGTGTCGTTTTCAAAATAAAAATCATTTTTTAAAATAAAACAAATTAATTAATGTAGCCCAAGTGGGAGAATGTTGGAAATTTCCGATAATGGGCTTACATTAATTAATTAATTTTCTATTTTATATAATCGGGTTAATGGGTATTCCAATATATTTTAAACCCTAAAGTGATCTTATTGAGTTGGGTTTTGGCATCTATTAATTACGGGCCTAGTTGAGCAGCAAAGTGTAGGCAATTGTGTTTAACTGAAGCCCGTAATGGGAAGGGCCCAGTTGACACGCTGTTGATTAGGGTTTGCTAGGTCCCCTCTCTAGCCTATAAAAGGGTAGGTTATACCTATCAGTCGCTTAATCCCATTAAAAGCTGCTAAACCGAAATAGGTCATAGAGAGGAAGAACCGGCATACCGACAGATCACTGATCATATCAGTTGATCCGTTTTCAGTCAAGTGAAGCCATGGCTCAAATAGGTATGTGTTTAATTCCGCTGTATATGTTTGGATTCTTGGAGTTTTACAATCATGTATGAATCGATTTCGTTCTTAATTTAAAGATTGTGCATATTAAGAAATTTCTACAGGACCTGCATTGTCAATAATCGGCCCCCCAACCACAGAACGGTCGCCATATCTAGCACTTCCACGGGAGAGGTTGTGGCCTGCCGAAGCCCTGCTCCGGCTACAGTTGCGACCTCCTCCCAGACCAGACTGAGGATTACGCACAGAAATTTCCTTTTCCATGACCAAAACCAGGGAAACATAGCTACTAAGGAACCGGAGTAAGACCTAGCATCGCAGAGTTCATATGTAGGAGAGGAGGCCTTATCGGGTCATGGACCGAAGGGGGTTTTGGAGCACTGCTAAGCTTCTACTTTTCCTCTAAGAATCAGCTTGCTTTGGCGCCGAAGGTGGCCAGCCGAAGCAAAGATCAGAACTGGAGCTACAGTATCGCAAAGACTCAGTCGAGAGAGAAAAAGGGGGTTTGTTGGTCTTTTAATTCTACTTATTTGCATGCAGATGCTTTTAGTTTCTCTAATCTGTGCCATTTTGGAGACTAAACATGAAGACTTATCCCTTAAATTCGAACTAGAAAGAGAGACTGAATAAAGGTGAAATTAGAATGCTCGAGAACATACCGTCCCGGAAGATAGCTGCCTGCCTCCTTGTTGCTGTGGCAAAGGCGGAGGCGATCAGCAAATCTCGGCTTCTATAAAGAATTTCCGAAACATCGAAAAACGCATTCCGGACCAACATTCGATCAATGAACATCGTCGAAACTGTCCAAAGACCTCACACAAGAAGAAAAGGGGTTGTCCTCGCAAATCATTTCCAGTCGAATGACAATTTAGCGCAAGAATATAGTTCATTCACATATTCAAATATAATTCTATCTTATAATATAAATTCAATATATAGGTATAAATATATTTATTGCATATTTTAAGTATATTAATATAGTTTATTTCTAATAAAATTTTATTAGAGATTGATGGAAGGGTAAAAAGAAAATAATTGAATAAAAGAGGAAAAAAATAAAAATGGAGCATGCAAGATTGTCGCGAGAGATTTTATCATATCTCTTTGTGCAACTTTTAGGTTCTTTTATACTTATATGTCGATTTTACCAAATAATGTATATAATATGATGTGGACATCTCCGAATTTATTACAACGATTCATCAGATATTATATAGCAAAATTCATAGATTTCATATTCTATCATATCTAGTGCTATCTTAATTAAAAATCCAAATAACCAAAGGTTGCATTTGGGTCTCTTTTTACTAGTATGTTTGCAATTAGCAATTTTCTTAAGGAAATCATGCTTGTAGAAAGGAACAGTTGTGGTATGAAATCTTTCACTTTTGGAAAATAATTAAAAAATTGAAGATTTATTAAAAATTGTTCATCTTAGCACCGATGCTACCACATAGGTGGGTTAGCTGCCATCCACATCAATAATATCCTATTAAAATTAGCTGGAATGTTTGAATTTGTACTAGATCAAAATGTTTAAGACTAAATTGACATGGCTTTGGACTAGATTAACACAAATGCATTAAATTTAAGACTTTCTAACACTTTTCCCTATTGCATAAGCCTCATCATAAGAGTTAAACTCCATAAGTATGCAATGTGACGTGAGTTTCATGTTCTTTAGGGTCGTGACTCTTTCGTCACTGCCATTTTCAATTGAACTGTTCATCTTTTCTTCATTATTAACATTAATTTCCTTGGTCAAGTTGCCTTTTTAATACGAACTCCATCTATCTTATCGAGATTAGAAAATAAAATCAAGCATCGTACGTCTAAATTATCTACATTGTAGATACCAACCAACCAAAATTTGATGTCAAGAAATAGCTTTTACTAAGATGGAGAGGTTTGTGTTCGACCACAAAATCCTAAAACAATCGGAAGGCCTGAGTGTACTAAACATTCTCTTATTGTTTAAGGAGCAATATCCACTAAATCTTCTCTCTTTATTTAAAAAAAAAAAAATTCGACCTGAGAACTATATTCACCATTTCAAAAGCTGCTGTCGAATCCTCCGAAAATCACTTATCGTTTGTATATATTATCACTTAGATTTGCTTCTTTAAACAAAATAGGAAGTCTCTCATGCCACGGCTTTTTGTATAAGATTTTATGGATATTTCTGCAGAGAAGCCAAAACCATGGAGGCAGAAAGAGAGTGTAAAGTAACATGTTGTTGCTTTACACTCTTGGTTTTGTTCAACGTTCTTCTCTCTCGTTTTCGGCATTCTTGCTTTCGTCTGCTAGTCTTCTCTTTCTCTCTTTCTCTCTCTCTTTCCGCTGCAATGGCGGCAGCACTGCTGGTGGTTAGCAGGAACTGGAGCATTGCCCTCTTGGCGAAGAACGTAAGTGGCGCCACCGGTTGGGCTGGGACCACGCCCAAGTCATGCTTTTCTACAACGAAGAGTTCGTGGTGGGGATGTTTCTCCCGAGGTTCAGCGTGGATCCGAGAGGGGAGGGGACCCTGGAGATGGGCGATCTATCCCTGTTCCGATCCGGATATGGAGTTTTGTTACAGGGGTTTGATGGGCGAAAGTTTCTGGTGTTGAGCTAATTGGGGGTACTGAGCAAATGGACATCTTAAATTTGATTTGATCTGGTGAGCAGACAGCAATACGGTATCGCCGATGCCTCCTTCGCTTTCCCCAACTTCATCGGAAGCAGAAAGTAATCACTTTCCACCTTAGATATCGGTAGAGTACTTTAGGCCATGGCAGGACGAGCATGATAATTAGTTGCTGTAACCTACGAGGGTTCGATAGAGATTAGAAAATGCAGGTCGAGGATTGACTCGAGCGGATAGAGAGAGCTTTCCGACACTTAGCACGCCAAAGTAGTTTCTTCGTTGTGGAATGGCATCGATGGGTATTGAAAAACTCTCTTCGTTCTATACCATGATGATCGCAGGCCTAAATTTCCCATCCAGAAGGGTACATGAGAAGCGGATCGAAAAGGCTTAGTCACAGGGCTAGACTACATATTAAGCATAGTATACAGGACGAAAGTAGACGAAATCGATGTACGAAATGCTGATGCTGCTGCTGCTCTTCTGCTCTTCGATCGGGCCGCCGGCTGCGCATATGATAGATGGGTCAATCGCAGCACATCTCCCAGAGCCAGCAACAACACAGACCTGCAAAGCTGCCCAATGATGAAAATAAAGAAAAGGGATAGTGTCAAATTTCGAATAGGATTTGGAATTTCGATGCTTTTTTTTATTTAATCTGTACCGTTGGACTTGAAAGAGAGATCAAGCAAAAGTGTTAGAATGCTCGGGAACGTACCATCCCGCAAGGCAGCCGCCGCTGCCTCCTTGCTGCTGCTGCTGCGGAGGAGGTGGAGGTGGAGGCGCATACTGTGGAGGCGCATACTGTGGAGGTGGATACTGAGGAGGCGCCGTCACCGGCGGCCCTTGATAAGGGGCTACAGTCACACACACACACACGATGGTGGTCAGCAAATCTCGGCTCCTATAAACAGCTTACGAAACACGTAGCATTGAAAAACAAACGCATTCCTGACCAGCATTCGACCGATGAATACAGTCGAAACTGTCCAAAGACCTCATAGGAAGAAAAGAGGCTACAGTCGAAGACGATTTAGCTCGAGAAGCGACATAAAACACGACGAAAATTCAGATCAAGAACCTCTGAAAATCAGAACTAGAACTGATGCAAGGAACATTACCATGGGGAGGGGGAGGATATGGATACGCATACTTGGGATCGCTCATGCTGCTGCTGATGATTGGCTGACAAACTTCAGATGAAGAACCTCTGAAAATTAAAACTAGAACTGAGTTTCTTATATTTCAATGTGGATCTTGATCTGGGTAGGGGGTTCTCTCTTTATACCCAAGAGAGGAAGAAAGAAGGAAAGTAAAGAAGACTTACCAAACACAGACGAACCCTAAATCCTTAGACGCGGTCGCATCTGGGGCAAGTGCTTTATCTCTCTACTTCTAGGGGTTCAAGCCTTTACCGCGTCCTAACTTGCCCCAATGAAACAAGCATGCAATTAGCAATTTCTCGAGGAGATCATGCCTGTAGCAAGATACAATTGTGGTATGAAATCTTTCAGTTTTGGAAAATATTAATTTCGTTCGGGGTCAAGCCACGTTTGGTCGTCCATATATGGATTGGGCCAGGGTGGGATGAGATGAGATGAGATAAGGTAGGGATAAGAAATATTCGAAATTATGGAAAGCCACGTTCTTTGTCATTAAGGAGATGCGTTAATGAAAGGTGTTGATAAAAATAATTAGCTATTCAATAAAAAAGAAGAAGTTAATATCATGAAAAATCCACTTATGGTAAATTTATCTCGAACTGATATAAATTTTTATATGCATTTGTCATGTCAATTGAGCTATTGCCATGTGTTATCCAATTTAGCAATTTCATAAATAAATTTATCGAATGGATAAATATATTTCATTGTACCAATTTAGGATTTTTCATGGTGTTAAATCGAAAAATAATTAAACCAAACTTTTCAAAAGGAAGATCAGATTAAATTTACTCCTCTAATTAATGGAGGATGTTGATGAGAATTGGATTTTGTAAGGAATCTAGAGCATTCGCTTTTTCAGAGAGAAAAAATATATATTTTTAAGACAATTCTTTCAAAAGTACATTAAGTAAATATATCTAATATAATAGTTGCTTACCAGTCCACTAAAATAATGAATAAGTTACTTCCATGCGTTTGGATGGTCATGCATAATATGGGTATGTACTACTTTAGGGGAAAAAAATTAAGGAAGGATAAATTGGAAAAGGGGGGGAATTTCGAAATTTTGAGGAATAATAAGATGGAAAGGGATAACAGGTGCATTTTTTGTAAATCTTGTCCGCGTGGTCACGCTCTCCCGTGATGTTGGGGAATTCACGGCTTGGGCCATGGGTTGGGTCATGTGCACTAAATTTTTTTTTTTCTAAAAAGTCGTAAATCTATTATACGACAGCTAATCCAATTGTAAACTTTTTAATTTGACTAATTTAGTCATAATTTTATTGACGATTTTCCCATGTAGTCCTTTAAGCTAATTTTTGTTGGAAATCGTTAATGTAGATGAAAACCATTCTATGTATCATGAATGACGCTGATACTGACGTCGATATTTTTTTGCAATTCTTTTATTTATTTTTTTTCATTTTTTCATTTTTTCCTGTTTTCCTTTTCTATGTTTTTAGTTAGAGTTTCTTTCCTTCTTCTTTCCTCTTAGGCATGGCCGCCTTTCATTCATTCATCTCTACTTCATCCTCTCGATGAAAGAGAGAACCATGTGTTAATGCCGTCAAATCTCCAGAAAAAGTACATTCGAAAAAATAGTCAACATCAACACCTCTATGTTAACATAAGATGGTATGTATTCACGTCAACGCTTTTCAATCCATATAGACCGAAAGAATTACATTGGCAAATCATCAAAGGACTTAGAATTAAATTAACCAAATTGAAAAGTTAAGAACCGAATTAGCTGTTGTATAATAGGTTTATAACTTTTTAGACAATCATTTTATAGACTTATTAGTGATTAAAAGTGCCTGGAGACATTATGATATTTTCCTTGATTTGTCCCATGAAATCCCATAGACCGACTCGATGAAAAGGACATAACGGAGAGGAATTCTTCTGAATCAGAATCAGATTAAATACTGTCTTCTAATCCGAGTTGGAGTTCATCAACTTGATCTTCTCTCTCTCTATATGTATATATGCACGTTTACTTCAAACTTGAGGAAGCAACTTAGATATCACCGAAGAAACTGAGAAAAGAAGACCATGGGAGTTCAGCAAGAGCAACGCGACGATCCCGAATCCAACCGTGAAGCAGGAAGAAGAGCAAATGTTCCTGTCACTGCTTGCGTAATTGTTGTACCGACCACCGTGGTCGTCGCGATTGTGACTTTCCTTTTCGTCCCCAGGGCCTGGAGAGTTCCATCTGCGACGATACGCGTGGCCTCTCTTTCTGTCTCTCTTTCCTCCATGCCGCCGTCATCGTCTGTCATCAGTGGGAATTGGAGCGTTGCTCTCTTGGGGAAAAACCACCTGCCGCGGCATTGGCTCAGCTCGGACCATGCCCAGGTCATGCTTTTCTACCGTGGGGAGCTCGTAGCGGGGACGTTTCTCCAGGGATTCAGCGTGGCTCCAAGAGGGAGGGCAACTCTAGAGACAACCACGGTCAGATTCTCCCACAAGGTTGGGGACCGGACAGCTTGGGCCATGGTGAGGGACATCGAAGACGGCAGAGTGATGGAGTTGGCGGCGACGTTGCTTAATCATGACGACGGACAGTGGGGCTGGGGTAGTTTTCACTGCCATGGTTTGAAGGTGGGGTTTTCGAGCCAAAACCAAAGCCAAGTTGGTCCGCTCTTAAGTGGCTCAACACAAGTGCACCTAGGTTTCATGGCCAGTTTTTGCTTCTTCTTTTTCTTTCCTGGTCGGAAACTTTAGTGTTTTAGATTGAGTTACGAATGCTCGTAGCATATACCGTTGGTACAAGAAAGAAGTTTATGCCCATGTTTCGCAGTTTTCTATAGCCGATAGCTTTGAGTTTTGTCTCGATGATTCTTTAAACTTGGTTAATACCCAATCGACTAATTTAGGCTAACCATGCATATTTAAAAGTATTGCGAGATTTTTCTGGATGATCTTCTGCAGAAGCTGGTTTCTGCTCATGTTGTCTGGCTCAAGTTTTGCAAGCCAAAGTACATAAGTCCTCTGGCGTGATAATTGGCAATTTTAGTGGGTCCTCTGCCTCAAAGGTTTTTCTGGTAGAATAGCTCATGATTCTGGCTTGCAAATTTCATTCGAAAGTAGGTGAGGTGATCCATTGGTGCCATTGGTATTAGCCACTTGTTGGAGTATTTATATTCGATTATAAGTCGACTACTAGATTCTAAAGGCTGGATGTCGAGAATGTGAGAGGTAGGAAGTTAGCCAAAAGGAGAAGGTCTGAAGATTAAGTGCTTCGGAAGAGAGTGCATCTTTCTTTGCTCTTATTGAGAACGTATGTGAGGGTAAGCTATCTATTAGAGCCAAAATAGGAAGAGATCTTCTTGTTTTGATTCTTTCTATATCCCTTGATTAGTAGGTCAATTGAGGTTGTTCTCTTCTTTGTATATATATGTGCTTATAGCTTTGTAAACATAAGCCAGAAAATTATAATCACAGATTTTCAGAATTCTTTATTTGTCTACGAGGTATCAAAGCCCGTGATCAAGGGACTCTATACTTGATTCGATCACTCAGACTCCATTGTCACAACCTTGGTCTCTGCTCCGACCATACTTCTTGAAGATCACCGCAACTGTGCTGAATTAGTATAGCCATATGGCAGACTCAAACCCGACCGGCGATATTGTTCCTCTATGAGCACAAGGGGAAGCTTCAAATACTAATGCTTTTATTGAGCATTTGACCTAGGTCCTGTCTCAACATCATGTCCTATAGTGTCATGCTGAGACTCTAGCTCCTTCAATTGCTATCAAGTTAGATGGCAGCAACTATGGTCTTTGGTCTCAGGTTGTCGAGATGTACATCTCTAGCAAAGACAAGTTGGGATATATTTTTGGGATTCTTTCCCAACCCCCTTTGACTAATCCTAGCTTTCAGAAGTGGAAGACTGATGACTCAACTATGAAGGGCTGGCTTATCAATTCCATGGGTCCCGCACTAATTGGCAACTTCATCAGATACCCCACCACAAAAGCGGTTTGGGACGCGGTGGCTATGACATTCTTTGATGATGCCGATGTCTCCTAGGTGTATGATTTAAAGCAATGCCTAACTCAATTGAAGCAGGCAGACAGACCTATTGAAAAGTATTATAATGACCTTCAAGGACTTTGACGAGAAATTGATTTTCACTGGCCTAATCCCATGCCTATGCTCATGATATTGACTGATACAACACTTTGGTTCAGGAAGATCATGTTTACTTGTTCTTGGATGGCCTAGATGATCAACTCGACAAGGCCCAAACTGATGTATTGCAGATGCAACCATTCCCTACAGTTGAAGCCTATGCACGAGTAAGAAGAGAAGATGTGTGCCAAGTTGTTATGATAGCACACCCATAGACTACCACTGCTGATGCTATGGTGTTGCGTGGCAGCAAAACAAGCTCACAACTTCCAATCTAACCCTGGACATGCTACTTTACAAATGGTTCCTGGTTTTACTCAATGCTGGGGAGGGCACTCTAGCACTGGTTCGAGAGCTAAGTTGCAATCACTAATGTCGAGGGGTTGCACTCACTATGGGAATTCTCAACATACAAAGGAGACCCGTTTCAAGTTGCATGGCTATCTTGAGTGGTGGAAAGAATTATAGGCTAAAAAGAAGGCTGACAATCCGAAGGGTTGGGGATAGGCTTTCTTGGCCATAGGTGATTCGTCCTTATCCTTGGTGCCACAGGTAGACTCCACCATGGCACCTGATTTTGATCCTACAAGTAACAATGGGTTTGTGCTTGTAAGTACTTCTCAGGTTGGAGGTAAAGATGGGTGGATTGTTGACAATATGCTACTGATCACATGACGCCCCACCCTGATGATCTCTTGCGCCACAATGCATTGAGGACACAACATATATATATAATGCCAATGGTCATAGTTTTCCTATGTTGGGGGTTAGCAGTATTGACCTTTCCCCATCTTTATCATTATCTCACATATTGCTAGTGCCATTCTTATCTAACCGATTGCTCTCAGTTGGATAAATCACTGATGAATTAAATTGCAGCGTACTCATGTATCCCTCATTTTGTTTATTTCAGGATATCCTTACGAAGGAGATTATTTGGCGTGGTACTAAGAGGGAGGGATTGTATATTGTCGATGACTTCACTGAAAGTTGAGCATATCACACCCGTTGTCAACCTACTACTAAGGAGAAAGACATTTGGTTATGGCACCTCACTTAGGACACCATCTTTTGGCATATTTAAAGAAATTATTTCCAAACTTGTTCAGTAGTTTATCAGATTCTGAATCTCACTATGAGACTTGCATCTTGGTGAAGAGCCATCGTGCTTCTTTTCCATTGAGTTTTAATAAGCGTCTAACTCCTTTTTCATTAATACATTCTAATGTGTAGGGTGCTTCACCAATTGTTACTATGTCTGGTATTTGTTGGTTTACAACTTTTGTGGATGATTGTACCGGGAAGACTTGGTTATATTTAATGAAACACAAAAATGAAGTAGGGACAATCTTTCATGTATTTCACCATACGGTCACGACTCATTTTGGAGCCCAAATTTGTGTCCTTCATAGCAACAATGGCAATCAATATATTAACCAACACTTCAAGAGTTATTTTCAAGACTAGGAGTTAATTCATGAGACCTATTGCACTTAGACACCTCAGCAAAATGGTGTTGTTGAAAGAAAAAACCGTCATATCCTAGAGACAATGAGGCCACTCTTAGTGAGTGGGCAAGTTTCGAATTGGTTTTGGGATGTCGCTATAATTAGTGCCGTGCATATGATGAATCGCATGCCCTCCCACGTGTTGGCATTCCCGACTCCGCTCCAAGCTCTTTCAACGCATGTCTCGCTTCTCTCAATCTTGACTTGACCTCCCAAGGTGTTTAGGTGTGTGGCCTATGTCCACCTACATAAGAATCAGCTAACAAAGCTTAACCATGTGTTGTCAAGTGTGTTTTTCTTGGCTATGGAACCCACTGGAAAGGACATAGCTGCTATAATCCGAACACAAAGAAAACTCATGTGACCATGGATGTTACATTTGTTGAATCTGAACTCTTCTTTCCTACCACCAATTGTACCTTTTAGGGGGAGATCCATGGTGAAAAGGTAAATTGGTGGGAAGGTGGCATGATGGCAGGGGTTAGCAATGCATCTGACTCATGACAACATGGTCCAGCAATGCCAATGGCAAGCGATTTGATGGGACGAATAGTGGCTCTGGCTGTGGATCGGGGCAATGGACAAGGAAAGCAACAACAACTTCTTAATAAAAATGACCAGCAAAGTATTTTTCTACAAGAGACATAAGAACAACCTCAAGAATAGTCCTCTCTTCCTCAAAATATCCCCTCTTTAGTACCCAACCATTCTCCTGAGGATAGTCCTGAGGTAAGCTCTCCTATCACACATGATTCCCTTATTGATACTCATGAGGTTGTCAGTTACAAATTGCCCCACAAATACAATCGAGGCAAGGCTCCTAATAGGTATTCACCAAATGTGGACGAACAAAGATCGAAATACTTGATTACCAATTATGTTTTGACAAGGAGATCGTTGAAACACTTGAAGGTGTTTGTGGCCAATGTCTCCAAAATTCAAGTTCCTAGTAGAGTACAAGAAGCCTTGAGGGATCCTAAGTGGGTTCAGGCAATGAAAGAGGAGATGTGCGCCTTGTAAAAAAATAAGACCTCGAGACTAGTAGAATTGTTGAAGGGTAAGCAGGCAGTAGAGTGCAAGTGGGTCTTCATCGTCAAATACAAAGTAGATGGGTCGACTTAGAGGTATAAGGCATGGTTGGTAGCAAAATGATATAACTAGACCTATGATGTGGACTACCAAGAAACATTCTCTCCAGTTACGAAGTTGAATATCGTACAAGTTTTGATGTCACTCACAGCTAACCTAGATTGGCCTTTGCACAAGTTTGATATGAAGAACATGTTTCTTCATAGAGATTTAGAGGAAGAAATCTACATGGAAATCCCACCTAGGTATACGTGTGCTAATTAGTCAAATGTGGTGTGCAAACTTCAACGGTCATTATATGGGTTATAGCAATCACCTTGCATGTGGTTTGGTCGATTTAGCTCGGCAATAAAGAGTTATGGATGCACTCAAAGTAATTATGATCATACATTATTCTTGAAACATAGGCTAGACAAAGTGACATAATTGATCATATATGTGAATGATATGATCATCACAGGGGTATGATCTTGAAGAAATTGCAGATCTTCAAGGACGGCTAGCCAATGAGTTTGAGATGAAAAATTTGGGAGGCTTGAAATATTTCTTGGGAATTGAAATAGCCAAGTCGAAGGAAGGTATTTGTTTGTCTCAGCAAAAGTATGTGTTTGATTTATTAGCTGTGGTTGGAATATTCGAGTGTAAGCCTGCCGACACTCCTATAGTTCAAAATCATAATCTCAGAGAGTTTCCTAATCAGGTGCCTACCAATAAAGACAAATATCAAAGGTTGATAGGGAGATTGATTTATTTGTCACACACTCGTCCCGATATTGCACTGTAGGGGTTGTGAGCCAATTTACACATGCTCTAAGTGAAGAACATATGATTGCTATAGTTTGATGTTGACACCCAAAATTTTGTTGACACTTTTTAAATACCCATTAATTTTGCAAACATATATATATGTATGTATAAATTTATAGAAATGATAAAAAAAATTTAAAAAAATTGGCTTTCATGGGAAGTGGGTTTGAAACTGAATAAAATATGGAGATAGCTGTCGCGACCTCACCTCGGGTGTACCACCTAGGGTGGCTAATGGATTATTAAGCCTAACTTAGCTCGGGCTCTCCCAAGCCCATACCAATTCGCGACTTAGGGTTTAAGTTTTTAGTATGCAATTGAGTTTTACTTAGGATTCACCATTAATCTATTTTTGGTGGGTCGATTAGAAACCTAAGTAAAGTAACGAGAGAATTACATCACTCCTACGAACTAGAGATTATGGGATCGAGGATTTGATTACATTAAATTTTTCTAACGCCCTTTTGGTACATTTTCTCTTTTATTTGAAAAAAATGATTTGCAGGCAGTTTGTATTGATTTTAATTTACTCTCTAATATGCAATGTGACCATACGAGGACGCAACCATTATCTAACACTATTGACACCCGAATTTTTGCTTATTTTTTTCTAAATGTTGCGACCTAAATTTTTCCAAATAATAAATATAATAGGTTTAGGGGTACTATTAATTTCGGGCCAACGACCCTTCATTAACTTGGGCTCTCCCAAGCCCATACCCCGCGCGACGTTAGGTATTCACAAAAATCTTCAAACAATGAGTCGCTACTAGTCTATTGAGGTCGACTAGGAATCGAGCGAGACATGGGAGCGCGTCTCACCTTTTACGCAATCGGAGGGTCTAGGGTCGGGGACTTGATTACATTAGTCATGCGACTAACGTCCTTTCGGTACCTAACTTGATTGTGCATCAATGAGATCTCGACAATGCATTCAAGGAAACTAAGATCTGTCCTAACCGTTCTAAGGTAAGGGGATAATATCCAAAATATCATTGCAAAACAAGGTGCAGAAATAACTTAATATCGTAAAACAGAAAAACCTATTGTAGAGCCCTAAAGGCTTATTCGATTTTGATCTTTTTTCTTTTTTAAGGGTTTTCTAATTTTTTTACAATTTTTTCTGAGTTTTCTGAATTTTTTTATATTTTTTATATTTTTAAATATTTTTAATATTTTCGAATTTCCCGAAATTAAAGAAAACAAGCTTTTGAGATTTTTAAAATATTTTTTTGACTTTTCTGAATTTAAAAAAAAAACATTTATTAATGTTTTTTGGAATTTTCTGATTTTTTCTAATTTTTTTAAAAAGGTGATTCGGACGAGGTTGGGTGATCCGGCCCTACTAGACCGACCCGGATCTTGTCGGTCTGGGATGGGCCACAAAAGACTGGGCCAACCCTAAGCCCACAAAAAAACGAGAACAAAAAAAAGGCCCACACGGAATTAACCCTAATTGTCTCACTTTTTACTTCTATTGAATTCAACTGATTAGTGATAAAATAGACCAAGAGCCCCTAAACAAAATCCAGACCAGTCTCAAAACTCACTTGTTCAGGAGAGCATGCGATATAATTTGGTCCGGCAATGATTCGTGGGCAATTTATTCCTAGCAGTAATGCCCCTGTTTTCGTTTTGCGGGTTCTCCTAAGACAAAAATCAAAAGAAAAAGAAACGACAAGCTTTAGACAAAGCAAGCAACACGTGCATATGAGGCTACGGAAAATCAAGAGATCGAAAGCGTTAGACTTAGCTTAATGGCTGAGGTCCTCAACGTGAATGTGAGCTCAAGACAATACAGCAACAATAAGAGTAACAGATTGATCCTTCAGGTTATGCTCCTTTATGTCACCCTTTAGACTGGACTTCGTCTTCTTCGACAACTTTCCATGGGACTTATCCACCATCGATGTCATCTTCTCAAACTTCAGCTTTATGTATTGAAGTTCAGATGTTTCTCCCGTTGATGGTTGCGAAGCAGATTGCTCCTTAGGGGTCGTGTTGCTGTGCTGCTTGGGAAGAGAAGAATCCTCAGCGTTTGCACCATCACCGCGTCCCTGTGTCTTGGGAGTAGCTAGATTGCACTGGAGCTCAAAGTTAGCATTGGCAGATCCAAAGGGATTCTCCTTTTGTGAACTTTTCAAGACCTCTTCAGCATTAGCTTTTTTTTCTGCTTTCACAGGTGACGCCTGCGCCTTCTCCATCGAGACCGAACGCCTGCAACCCGTCTCCATGCTTCCTCACCGAAGTTTCATCGAGACACGAACATCAGCCAGAACCACCAGCGTCCCTCTAGAACCGGGAATGCTCTAATTCAACACTCGCTACTTCCAATCGCTAGACCACCAAGAGGCCATTATAATCGGCCACTAATCATCCCCAACGGCTGCCCGGATCGCCTCGTCGTTCGCGGAACATTTTCGCAAAGATGATTTCCTCATTTCTCGACAAAATTCGTCATTGGAATCACGAAGTGCAAAGCACAAGAGCATAGCAATGAGGCAACACCCAGGGGTACTCGAGGTCTCATAATGAAATCTTATGAAACTGAGGTAAAATGAATGAATCAAAGCTGCCCATGGAGATTTGAGGGTGTGACAAGGGTCCAATGTTCACATTGAAGAAAGTTCCTCTTAAAACCCCTAGGAACTTCGCTGAAGCAATTAGACAAACATTTGGTGGGCGTCGATTAAGGGGAGGACATTCGCTCACTAAGGATCCATACCCACGCCAGAACATAAACAGATCAGAAAAACAACGCTCAAAAATCGACTAGGAGTGGCTTGCTAAATCCCAACGATTGGCCAAACAAGAAGCAGCGAGTCTCGATCTTCGCGGAGAGGCTTTCACGGGGAGGAACGCTCAGCCGCGAGGATCCCTACCCGGGCTTGGTGGCAGCAATGGCCGGAAGGCAGTTTCGAAACGAATCGATTTATCGCCAAGCCGGGATCCTCGGGATGAAAACGGATCGAACTCAAAGCACACTCACCGGAGATTCAGGCAGGATATAGCAGGGGAGGCCGCGGGTCCGGTGGTGCCGGCCAGGCGTTGTCGGTTTGCGTGGGGATAGCCTCGCGTCGCTCGGTCTGCCGAGACGATTTCAGCCCTCCTCTCTTCTGCTTCATCCGGACCTTCCCGGCTTCTCACTTTCTCTCTTCCTCAGTTTCCGCTCTCCTATGATTCTGTCCAGCACTCTCCCGGTGGTGCCTTTTTCTCTCCCCCTGCTCGCCGGTTTTTTTCTTCTCGGTGGTGGGGGGTTATTCTAGTGGCGTCGTTGCCCTCTCCCCCCACGTTCTGCTCTCTAACCGCTTCCGTCCCATGCGGCTGACGTCAGGGTCCGAGGGGGCCGCATCACGTCGTCGCTCGTGGCTGCTCTGTTTTTCGCATGTGCCTGTGTGAATCCGGAGAGAAGAGAGAAAGGAGATGGGCCGAAAAGAAAGACAACAAAAATGGGCCAGCGTCAGAAATAAAGAGAAGTGGGCCAAAAGGAAACAAAAGGGAATGGGCCCAGGGAGAGATTGTATTAAGGCCGAAACTTTGTGAAAAAGGAGTGGGCCATATTATGCCGGCCCAGCCTGATTTTTCTTTTAAACCTTTCTTTTTTCTTTTTCTTTTTCCTTTTTTTTCTTTTTTCTTTTTATCTTTTCTATGAATCAATATGTATTTATATAAGAAAAATAAATGGGCATACCCGAATTTTTGCTTATTTTTTTTTAAATGCCCATTTATTTTGCTTATATAAATACATATTGATTCATAGAAAAAATAAATAAAAAATCGAAAAAAAGGGTTAAAAAAACTATGCTGGGCCGGCATAATCCGGCCCACTCCTTTTTCATAAAGTTTCGATCCTAATACAATCTCTCCCTGAGCCTATTCCCTTTTGTTTCCTTTCGGCCCACTTCTCTTTATTTCAGACCCTGGCCCATTTTTGTTATCTTTCTTGGGGCCCGTCTCCTTTCTCCTTCTCGGACATTCACACACACAGAGAAGACAGAGGTACACAGAGGGGAAAAAGGAGAGAAAAGCGATGGCATGAGCAAGAGGAGGAGCGGGCGATTCTGGCAGATGGCGGAGTGAAAACCAGAGACAGAAAAAACGGGAGAGGGGGCGTAGCCGGTTTCTGGTTTGAGGGGAGCAGAGCTGAGGAACAAAAAGGGCGAAAAAAATGTGAAAAAGGGAAAAAACAGGGAGCGCTGGTTCTCGAGAAAAGAAAAAAACGCAGACGGAGAGCTTGAGGGATTCTTCTGGGTTTTTCGAAAAAAAAAAGTAGCAAGACAGCAGCAAGTCCGGAAAAGAAGAAAGGCAGCAAGGCAGATCTGCAGAGAAAAAAAGAGGGGAACACGAACCAAGAAAATCCAGAGCGAGGAGGGAGAGAGGGGATCTTCTTCCCATTTTCTGGGTTCTGGAGGAGGAAAATCGAAATATGGAAGCTGTTGTTGAGGGCTGAAGAGAAGAGAGAATCGGAGGGGGAGCTCGAAGGGGTAACGAAGAAAAAGGAGAAGGAAGCCGCAGGTTTTTGAGGACCCAGTTCTTTTTTTTTGGGCAGCAGAGGTAACGATAAAAACCCAGAGGCAGCGGGAGAGAAACGCAGAAAAAAAGAAGAGATCTGGGTTTCGGCTCGAGAACAAAGGCTGGTTTTGCTGGTTTAAAGGGGAAGGCAGAAATAAAATGGAGAGCAAGGAAACCGAGAGAGTGAGCGGGAGGAGAGAGAGAGCGAGCTGGTTCACGCGTACGAGGAAAGTAAAAGGGGACTCACTGTCGCCGGAGGCCAGCCCGATAGTCGACGTACGCACAACACTCAGTCCAGACCAGGCAAGTCTCCTCTGCCTCTGAGTATGTTTAAGGCCGTCCAACTTATGTAAAACTCCGGACCTGTTGATTCCACATTGATGTTCTTGTGCGTGTTGATTACCGAATGCTAGATTCGATTCGAATCCGAGCCTCGGACGGGCCAATATTTACTCCTATCGTAGATGCATATTACGTGTTTGACCAAAAGCCCTAGAGAAAATTGAGGCCTGGTTTTGTTCTAGCTTAGGATTCTTTCGTGTGTGAGCTTATATCCCTCTGAATCATGTTTGTTTTCTGTGTGTTCGTTTTGTTTTGGCATAATTTTCACGAAGTTATCGTGTGCCGTCGAGGGGGAGGAAGTCTTTTTCTTTGTTCGGGTAAAGAAATTCATGGTCACCGAAGTCATGGCCAGCGACGGCCGAGGCCGACGAGGGGTAAGTGATCAATGAATGGCGATCGTTGGCTAGAGGAGTAGCAGCAAATGAATTTTTTGTTTTTGTTTTTGTTTCTGTGAGCTGCAAATTTCTGGATTTGAAGAAGAAGAAACCGCAGGCAAAACCCAGAAATTTGAGGGACGTTCGGGAAGCTGCAGCAGGAGAAAAGCCTGCAATAAAGAACAAGACAAAAAGTGAAAAAGAAAAGAAAAAGAGAATTAAAAAATAGAAAAAGCAAAGAAAATCGAAATTAAAAAAAAATAGAAAAAAAGTGGCTGAAAATAGAATGAAAATGGGCTGGGTCGAGTAGTTTATCAGATGGGCTTAGACTGGGGTTTGGGTTGGATTTTCAGAAATTAAAAATGGGCTGTCTTCTTTTTATTTATGGGCCATTTTTTAAAAAATTTCGACCGGGCCGTTCGACCAGCCCGGTCGCTAGCCCGGCCTGGACCATTAGGGTCCGGGTCGGTTTAGAAGGGCCGGGTCTTCTGACCCGGTCCGAATTACCTTTTTAATTAAATTAAAAATATTAAAAAAATCAAAAAATTCAGAAAATTAAAAAAATCTTAAAAATTTTCGAAAAATCATTAAATATTAAAAAGTGTTTTTTTTAAATTTCAGAAAGGTTTTAAAATTTTATTTTTATTTTTATTTTATTTTTCTTTCTTTTTCGAATATCAAAAATTCCAAAAACATTAATAAATGTTTTTTTAATTTTCATAAAATTAAAAAATATCAAAAATTTTGAAAGGTTGTTTTGTTTAATTTTGGAAAATTCGAAAATATTAAAAAAATATTTAAAATATTTACAAATATAAAAAATTCAGAAAAATTCTAAAAAAAATTGCAAAAATTCAGAAAATCCTTAAAAAAGAAATACCAAAATTGAATAAGCCTTTAGGGCTTTACAATAGGTTTTTTTTTTTTATGTTATATTCTCGTGCCTTGTTTTATCGCGATTTTTGAATGTCATTTCTTTACTTTTAGAGTGGTTATGATAGGCTTTTAATTCTCGAAAAGATTGACATGACCTCATTAATACACGATCAAGTTAGGTACCGAAAGGCGTTAATCACATGATTAGTGTAATCAACTCCCGACCCTGACTCTGGGTTACGTAGAAAGTGGAGGCGCGCTCCCACACTTCGCTTGGTTTCTAACAAATCAATAGACTAGTGGTGACTTCTCATTTGAAAACTTTTATGAATACCCAACGTTGCGCGGGGTATGGACTTGGAGAGCCCGAGTTAATTAAATGCCATCGGCCCGAAATTAACAATACCTTTATATATATATATATATATATATATATATATATATATATATATATTGATTTAGAAAAAATTTAGGTCGCGACAAACATTCAAAAAGCAAAACAATAAATAAATTGCAAAGAAAATAGGGAAGTTAAAGCTACGAAAGCATCTGCGATGTTAGCTTAAAAATTACATCAATGATCATAGATATAATTTCTAATTAACACACAATTATTCAAATATTTTTTTAAGGTTTTCACTTATTTAATGATGACTAAAACTATGTGCAATGCATGTAATGACGTACATGTAATATGCAACCTAATATGCAAACTATATGTCACGTGACATTAATTATTTAACTTAATCTAATGCCAAAAAATATTTAATGCAACTATTCTAGTATGTCACGCATTCAAATGACCCTAAAAATGCAATAACTAGATGACACACGAAAGATGACATAATTTTACATGACATGAACATGGCAATTTTTTATGTTTTCTTTTTTTATAATCAAAACTCGAAATTAAAAATAACCTATATTTAAACATGCAGACCATCCTAAAAGAAAATATTATGACAAGAATCAACTATATTTTTTGGGTTTTCTTTTATAAGCAAAATCAATTTGAGCAAAGGCATCAAGAATAGCACGGCAACAAATCAAGCAAGATATTATCCATGTCCGTCTGACGAATCGTATCTCGAGCATGACATTGGATTAGTTAATTTTCACGAAGTCGTGAATCATATCTCGGGCATGAGATCGGATTGGCGATTTTTCTGTGCAATTGCGAATCACATCTCGAGCATGAGATTGGATTAACGATTATAGCACGTTAAGAAATTAGGAAATAATTCCCAATTTAAAGGCTGCTCAAGATTTCATGGATATAACGGTATCGCTTGGATATTCAAATAATATTGCAATTACATAAATTAGGCAATAAAATATAGGAAAATTGAATCGGTCAAGATTCTTACCTAGCTTTCGATATCGCACGGATATCATTTCCAAATTGGGGCTCGTCAGACGAGGGGACTTGCGAGGTGTTGGTGCTAAGCTCGCTGGCAATGCTCACGGTAGGATGCTCTCAAATCATGATGCTCGACGAGGTGGTTCGATTGGGTGCGTCACGGCTATGGGGCTCGCGAGAAGACAAAATTGCCGTAGGAGTTTACCATGCTTGTCGATCTTGGATCACGGCAAACACCAGCGAACTTTCTTTTGAATTCTATGGACTGCACCTGCGCCCACCGAACACACTTTCTCCTAATCACAGTAGACTTTATCACCTGTGGTCTTCTCGTTCGTGAATGGTCCAAGTGCAATCCTTCAGGACATTTTCACCGCTTCACTCATGAATCCCACCTGCACACAAAAAAATCTCTCTTTTTTTCTTCTATCCTCTAGTGGTCACAACGTCCGGGGATCTTTGGCACAGCTACACGCAATCGGAATTTTTCTAGCGATTGATTCGGTGAAGTTGAGCTCGCAGAGGATCTCGGTCACCAACGGCCTGAAGGAACTGCTGGGTCAAGCGAGGCAGCGACATCGATAATGCCAATGGGGCTTGCCAAGGTGGAGCCGCAGCAAAGTTGGGAGTTAGTCGTGGCTTGGCGATGCTCTCCAACAGGCGCCACTGCACGGCTCACGGTGGATGGAGTACCACGGTGAGTCAGTGACGGCAGTGTCTCGACTTGGCTTCTGAATGGACTCACGGATGACAAGTAAAGGGGTTGTTTGCCGGTATGGCTCGGCTCAAGAGTCAACCTGCAAAACAGAAACTCGATGTTGCTGGTTTGGTGGCCGCTGGTAGTGGCACTTTTGCTGATACAGGGACTTCTCAGCGAAGCATGATGGCAACAGCTGGTCGTCGGCAGGAAGCAGGGGCACGGGGATTGCGGAGTCGGAGAAACCCGTGGACTGGGAGTCGCGTTGCAAGGGAGGGACTCGGCTGCACACTCTTTTCTCTCTTTTCTCAATTCTCTCTCCTGTTACCACGAAGAAGTCCCTTCATTTGCTCCTAGATTTCGTGGCCGTCTCTCTCCCTTTTCTCTCGCTCTACCCCGGGCACCCTCACAATTTCACTCGCTCTCACTTTTGCAGCCGTGTACTCAGTGTGTTCTACCCTTTTTGTGTGTGACGACAACACGGTGCCCTAAAAAAAACAAGATAATGACATAATGATCTGCTTGCTTTTCTTGTGGATTTTTTTGCTCTTTTCCTATCTTTAACCATGCAGATATATTTTACTTTTTGAACCAGCTACGTCATTTCCTTTTCTTAATCATGCAAATATGTTTTATTTTTGAACCAGACATATTCCTTCATTTTCTTGACCATGCAGATATTCTTTACTTTTTGAACCAACTACATCACCATACAAAATCAGCCGCTGCAAATACTCCTAAAATTATATGCTATGCAATTAAAGTTTTGTGCATTAAATTACGAATGATCAATCAAAATTTAAGTGTCAACAATAGCGAAGGAAATCTGATTATGGAGAGATTAATTTTTATTAGGCGGGGGACAATTTTTGGTTAGGGAGCAAATGATCGAGTATCGCCGAAGGAGAGAAATCGGGGGAGAGAGGATTTTCTGGCCTGAGGAAAGAAAAACGTGAGAGAAAAGAGGAAGTTGGCTTTGCTCGGGTGACACGACGGTTGTGCTGCCGCCCTTTTGCTGCACTCTCCAAATCCCAACCGTGGACAGTAACAATTGGCGGTGGTACCAGTCCTTGCCGCTCCTGCCCGATCAACCGCCGTAATTCCAAGCAGCCAACGAAGTTTTCCCGGGAAGCTTTGCAATCCTTGTCCTGCCATCTCCAACGAGACTCTCTGGCGAGCATTAGGGCTTCTTAGCCTTGTCCTCTGGCAGCCGTGACCAGCTTGTCGCAACCAAATTCCTTTGTTACTATCCCTCGCAGGTTCCTTGGCGCGCCCTACCCTGCAAGAACAAGCTTTGCCGTGAGAAAGGGAGAGAGCAGAGAACTCAGACATAAAAGACCGAGGGACCGAGAAAAAACGGGAAGAAGAAAACCGCGGGGTAGAGAGCAGGAGGATTTTTTTTAAGGGTTTTCTCTGCCTTCAACGCATTTTCTCCTTGGGGTTCTTGCGTCGAGGGAACGGGGAGAGATCTGAAGAGAAAGAATCGAGAGAGAGCAGGTTTAGCAGGGGAGAGGAAAAGGAGAGAGCGGATCCGGGGATTCTTGGCTTCGGTGAGAGAGCGGGAGAGAGTCCGAGCGAGGCGGTGACTGAGGAAGAGCAGGAGAGCTTCAACTGACTCCTTGGCCACGTGCGAGCTTTGCCCGACAGCTCCTTAGTTGGCGTCCTCGAGCTGAACCGGTAGGCCATTCTTTTTGCTCTGTTTTGCTTTGTCCGCGTGCCCGGGCCAGAGCTCGCGGTAGTTTGGCTCATGCGAACTCCGGCCCCGCCCACCTTTCAGTGATGCTTCTACATGCCCTAGTGTGCATTGTTAGGAGTTTGGATGATGCTTGAACATGTTTCAAGGTAAAAGTCACTCAATTCGGTGATGCATGCTCATTGTTTGTATAAATGCCTGAGAGAGAATCGAAAGAACATTTCATGTCAAGACACGAAACTGATTTATTCTTGCTCTTATATCCACAAAATCATGTCTGCTTTGCTCATGGATATTGTGTCTCTATGCGTTTTTCGTGTGTTTTGTCAAGTCGGCAAGAGAGAGTTTTCACATTCGGAAATGGCTTTAGCGGCCACCAAAATGGGCAGCCGGCGATGATTGGCGCTGGTCGTAAAAAGGACCGGCGGATGGTGATGGTTCGGTGGTGGAAGGAGCAATGGTTGATTCGGTCGATGTGGTCATTTGGCGTGGGTTCGGTAAAGGGATAGTTGCAGGCGAGAAGTTCATGCGTCGGGAGGTTGAAGACGTGCGTGGGGAAAGGAAAAACCTGCATGCAGGAGGAAGAAAGTGCAATAGAAAGGGACTAAAGTGAACAAGACAAAAAGTGAGAAAAAAGGAGAATAAAAAAATAGAAAAAAAAAAGGCTGAAAGTTCATAGTTGGGCCAATTTTGGTGTGGGCTGAAGATAGAAATCAGGAATGGGCATTTTTTATAAAAAAAAAAAAAATGAATTTTCACTGGCTTTTCTTTAAAAAAATAAAAAAAAAAAGAAATTTGTGTGGGCCTTTTTGTTTTCTTTAGTGGGCTTTATGTCGGCCCGGTTCCTTCAGCCCTACCTGGGTCGATGGGATCTGAATCAAGTTAGTTGGGCCGGGTTTTCTGACCCGGTCCGATTTTTTTTGATAAAAAATTCGTGGATATTTTGGATTTTATTTTTCTTGCTTTAGAATGGCTAGGATAAGCCTTAGATTTCTTGAATAGGTTGCTATGGCCTTAATTGATATACAATTGAGTTAGGTACCAAAATGGCGTTAGTTGTATGATTAATATAACCAAGTCCTCGAATGGAGTAAGGAAGTGTCTGGTGAATATGTGCAAATTATTGGGTTTCTAACCGATCCTAAATAGGTTAGTGGCAACTCCTTTGTGTGAATTTGTATAGACTAGATCGATTAAAATTTAAAATATCCAATGTCGCACGGGGTATGAGCTTGGGAGAGCCTGAGTTAATAAAGGGCCATCGATCTGAAATTAACAATACCCCTAAACGTAATCCAAGGTTCCCCAACCAAACCTTTTTAAAAAAATTAGGTCGCAACATTTGGATTCTGCGCTATTTGAAGTCAGCTTCGAAAAAAGGTTGTTCTTTAAAAAGAATGGTCACCTTGAGGTAGAGGAATTTACGGATGTGGATTGGGCAGGTAGTATTTATGATAGGAGGTCAACGTCAAGCTATATCACATTTATGGGAGGAAACTTAATAACATGGAGGAGGAAGAAGCAGAAGGTTGTAGCCTTGTCAAATGCTGAAGCAGAATTCCAAGGGATAGCTAAAGGTCTATGTGAGTTACTATGGCTAAAAAGGTTGATGACAAAACTTGGTTTCCCCCCAGATTTCGAGATGAGATTATTTTGTGATAATAAAGCTATGATTGAAATTTCTCACAATCCAGTTTAACTTGACCATAATAAACGTGCTAAGGTGGATAAGCATTTTGTCAAGTAGAACTTGAATGCTGAGGTGATAAAGTTTCTATTTGTCAAATCTAAAGATCAGTTGGCGGATATTCTCACAAAAGCCTTGTCGAGTTGAGCTTTTCACAAGTGACTTATCAAGCTAGGTATGAAAGACATCTTCTCACCTGCTTGAGGGGGAGTGTTGGCATGAGCTACCTATTAGAGCTAAAATAGGAAGAGATATTCTTGTTTTGATTCTTCCTATATCCCTTGATTAGTAGGTCAATTAGGGTTGGTTCTCTTCTCTATATATAAATGTGCTTATAGCTTTGTAAAAGTGAGCTGGAAAATTGCAATAACAGAATTTTCAGAATTCTTTATTTGTCTACAAGGTAAGCTATATCTCAATGGATGGGAGGACAGCAATTAGCCTAGTTCTCTTTGCCTAGACCTAGACCTAATAGGGAATCTAATGAGCTAGAAGAGAAGGCAGAAAGGGTTTGTGCTTTGATTCGGTTTTCTTGACCGAAAGAGAGATTTGGGTGAATGCCTCGTAAAGAGTAATGGAGGTGTGCCAAGGTAGGCTCAAGCTAAGATTCTATTTGTCAACATAATGATGTAAGCTTGTCTGACTGTGGGACCGACCAATCGAACAGATAAAAGTCGCCCATAATGATCCGAGAATCCTATGTGGAAAGGCTTTTGCTCGACATATCAAAGGTGCAATGGAGATAATAAATCGATAACTCCCAAGAGGACTTATTGATAGGGTCGTTTGGCACTTTGACGTCAACTCATCATGTCTTGGGGTGAAAATCTCAATTTCATTGTAATAGGACAAATAATAAGAGATATGCTCCAATATTTTGATTCCTCCTGTTTTCTAGAAATTTCATTGTTGTGGACAACGGCAAGCTAGGAGTGGTCAGCAACGATGGCCAGCGGAGGTAGTGCTCTGAGTTTGGTATTTAGGGTTTGGGGTGTTTTACGGGTTTGGATAAGTGTGGGAAAATTGGGCAGATATATGTGGTAAAAGGGATGGTATTATCGTGAGGGTTAATACTATGAAATCCTTAAATTGATATATTTATAATAAATTTATCCAAATTTATTTTTTTGATCACAAAAATCTTCAAACTAATACACGTGACAAATTTATCCTGGATTAGTTTCTATAAAATTTTGTTGTTAAATTATTAAGTTAGATGACATGACAGATGTATCGGTTTAGGATTTTATCTTCCGTTAATCATGGGTGTAGTGGTTTATGGTTTTTCACGATGTTAAGTAAATTTAATGGAAACTAACATAGATAAATTCGTTATAAATATATTGATTGGGGATTTTTTATGATTAAAAAATTTAATTCAAGATAAATTTATCACATATATATCGATATTTAATTTTTTGTTATATTAACCCCTTCTCATAAATAAGTCCATAACAATATCCGATTGGAGCGTGCAAAGTAATGATGAAAGTTAGAATTCAGGTACCCAACTTGTGATTTAATGAATAGAGGTACGAAAGTGGCAACGAGGGAAAGCTGAGGCATGCTTTTGGTACTTTTCATTTTACGAATAACGACAAAATATTAAAGACCATTGTTTTGGTATCAATGCTATCCTAATCTCAAAATATAAAAAAAAACATATAATTTTTTTTGGAGTGGCTTTTATATTCTACTTTCCGCTTTTATTCAAATTTGGTGCATCCAAAATGGTTGTGACACAAGCAATTGCGGGCCACTTGTTGAAAATTCAACGCCCACCCTTTTTCTTTGTTTGTGAATGTTAAAAGCATCCATTTCTAATTATTAATTTCACAGCCATAATTTCATTTATTTGAAACACCATTTCTAAAAATCTCATTATTCATATGCTACCGACAATTAATAAAGCATTCTCATTCAAAAGAATGTCTAAAGAGGGAATTGGTTTAGGAAGACATTTAAACGATGGTTAATACCAGAAAAAAAAATTATGTCCATCGTCATATAAATACCTTGATATTTTTTTTTATCACTAAATAACCCTGTTCTTATCCAGCATGATGCAAATACCCATAAAAATTTGAATTTATATCAATGTGACAAATATATCCTCATTGGAATTGAAATATAAGGCATATCTATAATACATATATAAGTTCGGATTTTTTCATGATAAAAAAAGTTAGGGTAATTGTGTCATGGTGGACAAATTTATGGTTTTGGTGAAGTTTATGATATTTATGTCATAGTGGGCATAATTTTGGTTTTTTTTTTTTTGAGTATTTTCCTATTTAAATGAATGTAAGTTGAGAGATTTAAATTCATTTTGGAAAAGTGTGATGTCCACCAGACGAGCCAACGAATATCTTTAAAATTTCAAACATTAAGTTAATCAATTATGTTAGACAATGATATCGTAATCGATCTAGCAAAAGATATGAACATTTCATGGTGGAATTTTCGGAAAAAAAAAGAGAGGATCGAGAGTGAAATCCTATATATATTCTCCTCTTAAATTAATCACAAGTTTGCCAACAAAAAAAAATTAATCACAAGTCAAAATGCGATGGCAAGAACCCCACTGACCCTAAAGCCGCCGCACATTCCGCCATTAAATGACAATGGAATCTACAAAAAGATTCCGTTCCTTCCTCATCTTCATCTTCATCTTCATCTCTCAATTGAGACATTCCACAAAATCAAGAGACATTCCACAAAATCAAACCAAAAAGTCTCTCCCCCAACTTCAATTCACATCATCCCTTGCTTTCCCACTTTTGCAAATCTCCGATTTTTCAAAGTCGGGTTACCTACGAAATCATTTAATTTTCCTTGCCCCTAAAATCTATCGTTTGACCAAACTTTTTTCTAAGTAAACGTGATGGCGATGGGTTCCTCGAATGGAGGCGATGTGACAGGTAGAAGAATACAATCGCGATGACATCAGACGGCCACTGAATCAATATCCTAATCCCAATGTAAGAAAAATAAATAAAAGACATATCATCTTTCTTGACTTTGAAATTCCGTGAATCTCTAATTAGCTTGTGTTTTAAACATTCGCCGTCTCATATGATATAAAGACACTTCCTAATTTCTAGCACGTTGGTAAGACTGTAGTGATTTGTCGCTATATAAATGGGTTTATCAAGTATCTATGGCTCAAATATAATATTAAGTGACAGATGTAAAGCTCTTATAATGAGATTCGAAAGAGTAATTGTGCCGCCGGTCCACTCTTATTTATAAAAAAATACTAGTCGCACTATGATAATGGAGTATCCACATGTTGAGGGACTTTTCCTTCTTTTTTTATCTACTTTTCTATTGAATTTGGCCAACTTGGATCCTTGCTTGGTAATGGTAGTCCAAGCTCTCCAGCATGCTCTACCAGTCAAACCTCCAATCCATATTAAAAGGCTAAACTTAAGCATTTCAAATCACTCCAAACCATACACACATACATAACCAAATCCCCCTCTATCCTCACACATACCCAACACCATGGACGGTGTAGAACTAGAAGCCTGGCCTTCCGCCACCGCCACCGCCAACGGCGCCAACTTGAGAAAACCAGTGGCCCCGAACGATGTGGACGATGCCGAGGACGACCTCTCGCCCATCGAGCAAGTCCGGCTCACCGTGGCCAACAGCGACGACCCTACCCTGCCCGTGTGGACCTTCCGGATGTGGTTCCTTGGGGTGCTCTCGTGTGCCGTCCTCTCTTTCCTCAACCAGTTCTTCGCGTACCGGACCGAGCCCCTGGTCATAACTCAGATCACCGTGCAAGTGGCGACCCTCCCCATCGGGCGGCTCATGGCGGCCATGCTCCCTGCCACCAAGTTCCGGGTCCCCGGGCTCGGGTCGAGGACGTTCTCGCTCAACCCGGGGCCGTTCAACATGAAGGAGCACGTCCTTATCTCCATCTTTGCCAACGCCGGGAGCGCGTTTGGGTCGGGCTCAGCCTACGCGGTGGGCATTGTCAACATAATCAAGGCCTTCTACGGCCGGAGCATCTCCTTCTTCGCCGGTTGGCTTCTCATAATCACTACCCAGGTAATTTCTGTATAGTTGAAGGACTTGGCCTTTATTTATCAAGAGTTTTGATAGGTGTGTATGTCTCTCTCTCTCTATTTTCAATATTTACCCAATGAGGGTCTCTCTTTTGCTTTTTTGCAGGAACAGATCCTTATTTTATTTTATTTTATTGTTCTAAGAATTCCCAGCAAGTCAAGTGTCTGTAGTAAGTTGCCCACGCGACTCTACAATTGCAAAAAATTCTACAATAATTATTTTATGCAGTTATCTTTAAAGAGGAAGCAACCGAAAGGAATATTAAAATATATACACATATATGTATGTATATATGTATCACGTCACTGACATGTATTTAATTAATTAATTACATATTTTATGATTAAATTTCAACTTAAAAGAATAATTTGCTAGTGGTGGGCTCGAGGAGTGATGGGTCGGGGAAAACTTTCTCAATTTTTATACTAATTAAATGAGATGAGGTTTTAGGTCACATTCCAGTCGCCAGCTGGAGCGAAACACTAGGGGCAAAACACAGGCTTATATTCTAAGCCGCACGAAAGCCTTAAAATATCTAGGAAACCAAACTTATTGTACACATATTCCCATTTGCACCTTGCACTAGAAAATAAATCTTAAATAATATCGGTATCTTCCGCACGGTATTCGTTTTAATACCATGACTTTTTAATCAATCGATTGAATGGCATATTTTTTAAAACACGCCCTCAACAAATGACATGAAATTTAATGTCACGCCGAACTTTCTAAAGGAAAATTACATTAACATCATTTGAGTAAATTTTTTTTTTAAATTCTATCATTCAAACCATCGATGGAATGCTGTATGAAATTTATGATATTCTTAACTTCACTTTGTACTATCTACTTGTCGTTGCCCCCTGAGATTGCAAAAGCCCTCGATTTTGTACTTTAGAATTTAAGAAACTTGATGAAATAAGAGAATAAAAAGTCCATAAAATGAGAGTTTGTTTTTTTTTCTTTATTTTTTTGGCCAAAGAGAACGCTAATGATATGAGGAAAAGAGGGGTGCAGGTGCTGGGATATGGATGGGCGGGGCTGCTGAGGAAGTACGTGGTGGAGCCTGCTCACATGTGGTGGCCTAGCACTCTCGTTCAAGTCTCCCTTTTCCGGTAAGCAATTCATCATTCATTCTATTTTTATTTTATTTTACTCTATTTTCAAAGAAAAGTTGAGCAAAATTACTCCTCTTTCTACCCAATAGATGATTGATAATTTTTGCTACTCGAAATTAGGAAATTAAAGGATGAATTGGGTCAATTAAATTATCTATAAACTAAATAGATCCAGGTCATACCAAGAATAATTCTAATAATTAAAATAATAGTAATTATTATTATTATTATTATTATTATTATTATTATTATTATTATTATTATTATTATTATTACGGTGAATAGGAAATCTAGACATTCAAATAGGGGTGACAAATTTATCACGAAATTTACTTCGTGTTGAGGGGGTGCGAGCGCCTCGAAACATGTGACTATCGAAATGCGTGAATCTTTATTTAGAAAAAGCTACATCAAATCCTCTCACTAATTCCATCATGTCATTTAATAAAAAGCGTAATAAGATTTCCCAACAAATTTACCTCCTCTTTCTTTTTCGCCGTCGTCATAAAAATAATGAAAAAAAAAGGGGAGAAAAAAGTTAAGTCATAGAAATACATAATAGTCGGTCCTGGCTATGACCTTAAACTACTTTGTTAAACTACTTCCTTCCTCATGGGGAAGACAAATATAGAGGGAGAGATAAGACATTAATATGTTAAAATAAAGAATGTAATTTTGTCAATCCGTCCACGACAAATCTGTTGGATAGATGGGGCGGCTCTAAGTGAAGCTCTTGGGCTCCTACTCGGTGGAAGAGGATAGCTCAAACACCGAATCCCCGTCATATAAATAATGAAAGAAAAAAGGGGGAGGAAAAAGCTTAAGTCGCAGGAATCCATAGGAGCCACGACTTGGACACTCTTACGCGTCCATTTGGCGCCTTTCTTATTTGACTCCATTCGCGACCTGAAAACGATAGGACACGTAGAAAGGTCCGGGGCAGATGCAAGTGGACGCTGTCAGCAGGTCCGGCTTGAGCAGCCCTGGCCTTTTCTTTTTAAAATTATTTTTTCAATATTATATGTAAATATGTATGGTCTTTATCCAAGGGAAGTCCACGGTTTCAGACCACTAAAAGCGAAAAGAAAGAAGAAAAGTATAAGGAAGAGTATCTGTAGTTCATAGTAGAATTCAAATGGGCAGGGTTAGAGGGTCACTCCGGTCCGGTCCCGCCCTACCCTGGTCCAGCATTATGATCTGAGCAGCTCTCGTGATCGGAAGATACTACTCAGCACGGCATGAGATTTGTCAATTCCCATCGTATGAGGAGGTTCGCATTATGGTGTGGCATCTACTCCATCGAGTGAGGGTATATTAGAGGTGTCGAAAATGGATCATAAACTCATATTATGATTCATTTTTAATTAAATTGGTCAAATATATGTTAAGTAAAAGTTAAATATAGATCAGATATGAGTTGAATGAGTTATTAAGTAGAGCTAGGGGCATCAAGATGGGTGACCCATTTTGTGAGTCATGTTCTATTTTAATAGGTCGAAAATACGTCGAAATGCGTAACCCATTTTCGACCCATTTTCAACCAAATTATAGAACGTATGAGTCATTTTTTTGATCCATTTTGACCAATTTTTGACCTATTTTTAACCCAACCGTAAAATATGTTTTTCTTCTTTGAGTCATCCCTAAGCTCAATGAGTGGTGGTGACCTATTAGTAACCGTGACACTCCGCCGCTCACCTCCACCCCATCTCAATTTATACGTTTTTTACAAAAATATATTTAATTCGTGAAATTCTTTAAAAATATTTCAATTTATAGGTTTTTCACATTTTTTATTTTATTTTTAATTTGATTTGAAGTTTTATTTATTTAACATAGAGCTTAGAGTAAGTATAGGTTTCTCTACAATAATAATGACTTTTAGCAATATGGATTAGGTTGGGTCGGGTATCTACATTACAATGAATATGGGTGAAATGGGTTAAATAGGTTAAATGAGTCATATGGGTTTGGCCATTTTCAACCCGACCCACCTATTTAATGGGTCTAGGGTATATATATATATATATATATATATATATATATATATATATATATATATATATATATATATATATATATTATACACACACGCCGCATTGGATGACTCTTCTTTTTATACCCAATAATATGAAGAGTCGTCCATGCGTGAATGACGGCAGAAAATGGTCAATGAAGGCGACTGGCGTGATCCATGGAATACGAACGAATGATGCGACCTCAGCTCGTGTTCAAAGTCAGTAACGTGGGGGTTCTTGAATCAAGTGAAGATTCCGCCGTAGATTCATCATCCCTCCAATTTCAATCCCCACACGAAAGCATTCACATCCCAACTTCATTTTAAGGTGCTTCTGAGACCCTCGCCAAATCTAGCGAGGGTCAACCTCCAAACAACCTCACCAAGTTTGGCGAGGGCGAGGCCGGTAGTAGCCTTTGGCCGGTCGCTAGATGTTGGGCAACCAATTGAGGAAGAAAAGAGGGGATAAAAAAGCTAGAAAGAAATTTAAAATATTTAGAAAAACTCTAAAAAATAAAAAATTTAATAAATTTTGTCCATATTAGCGAATTCTAGTTAAATTTGGTCAGATATACACAATTAATAAAAAGTGAAAAAGGTTTAGGACTCAATTGACAAAAATGCAATATAAATTGAGGACTTCTTGGACAATTTTCCTGTTTTAATTGACCTTATGATTGAATCCATCGAAACCCACAACAAAATCAAAGATTTCTAGATAACCCTGTATGTAAATCACCAGACAGGATACGACGCATCGACATCTCAGTAGAGAAAATTTTTGCAGTGTCTTTCTGATTTTTTTTCTTCTGTGAACACGGCTGGCATGCACTGTCTAATGCATTTTGCTCCGCTGAAGTATCTATAGCTGTCACGTAAGGTCTAATAGCATCGTACCACCACCAAATCTTACTTCAGCGAGGAAATTAAGGAGCGTTTTGCTCTCAAAACGCGACTTAAGCGGGATGTCGATGCAGGAAGTTCATTGCCGAAACTGTATCAGGGCCGCCTTAGGAGATAGTTAGGTCTAGAGGGTGTCTAGCCCCTGATCAATGTCGGCAACATGAAATCTGTCCCATGATGAAAGCGGTACGACAATGAGATTTTGAGTTAGAGCCGAGTACGACTTGTAGATTAGGAACAACAAGACGGAGCGAGAGACTCAAAGCACCGTCCATAAGTACAAAGAACAATGTCCATTGTCGAAGCTTTCCGTTCTGCAGGGAAAAGATGACTAAAACTCCATGAGACATTTTGACATAGTGAGCTTATGAAGTAATAACTCGATTCTGAAGTTTCTCGATCATCTGTATGATGAAAATTCAATAACTGTCAAGTGTTTGATGGCCATACCATAATGAAATGTGTTGTTATGATAATCGACACTTTCCAAGGCTGCATTTGCCAATGATAAGCTGAATCTGCAAAATTATCCTTGTTCGTTAGGTTGTCTGTCATCTGAAATGGGTATGCAATATGAATTTTGCAGGGCCTTGCATGAGAAGGATGATCGACGCATGTCGCGGGCAAAATTCTTCGTGATAGCCATGATATGCAGCTTCTCGTGGTACGTCGTCCCAGGCTACCTCTTCCCGACGCTCACAAACATATCCTGGATTTGCTGGATCTTCTCCAAGTCAGTCACAGCTCAGCAGATCGGGTCTGGGATGCAAGGGCTTGGTCTCGAGCACTAACCCTTGACTGGACAGCAGTCGCATCCTTCTTATACAGCCCTCTCATATACCCGTTCTTTGCCATAATGAACGTCTTCGCAGGGTACGCATTGGTAGTGTATGTCGCCATCCCGCTAGCATATTGGGGATTCAACTTGTATGGCGCGGATAGATTTCCAATCTTCTCTTCGCACTTATTTACGAACCAAGGCCAGACGTACAACATCACGGCCATAGTGAACAATAACTTTGAGCTGGACTTGGCCAAGTACGAGGAGCAAGGACGGATTCATCTGAGCATGTTCTTTGCTCTCTCTTACGGGTTCGGTTTTGCCACCATCGCTGCCACACTGACCCACGTTGGCTTCTTTTATGGAAGGTACTAATTACATCTTGATCTGATTAAATCTCCGGTTCTTGGCTTTTGTACTCTGATATGGATGAAATAGATTCTGAAATGTTCCTTGCTCCGACACAGAGAAATATACGAGCGGTATCGCGCCTCGTCCGAGGGGAAGGAAGACATCCACACGAGATTGATGAGAAGATACGAGGACATACCTTCGTGGTGGTTTTATTTGTTGCTCGTTCTAACTGTCGCGGTGTCTCTTGTGCTCTGCATATTCTTGAACAAGCAGGTCCAAATGCCGTGGTGGGGACTTCTCTTTGCCAGCGTCCTGGCTTTCATCTTCACTCTTCCAATCAGTATCATCACCGCCACGACGAATCAGGTTACGTCTGCTAACAAAAAACGAACTCATCTTGTCGCTTTGCATCATTAACACCTTACAGTAATTGACACCAATTCTTGATATGACCTTGGTTTACAGACACCGGGATTGAACATTATCACGGAATATGTCATGGGATTGATATATCCGGGTCATCCAATAGCAAATGTGTGCTTCAAGACCTATGGCTACATGAGCATGGCCCAAGCTGTGTCCTTCCTCAATGATTTTAAGCTTGGACATTACATGAAGATCCCTCCAAGATCCATGTTCTTAGTTCAGGTACATTCTATTGCTTCCTTATGACTAAAAATCTTAGATGCTGGGAGTATTTTGGCTGGTTGTTGAAATGCAAAACTTGCCGTGGTTGATGCAGTTCATTGGTACAATCATTGCCGGGACCATCAACATGGCCGTGGCATGGTGGCTGCTCAACTCCATCACCAACATATGCCAGGATCAGCTCCTGCCGCCTAACAGCCCCTGGACATGCCCGAGTGACAGGGTATTCTTTGACGCCTCCGTGATATGGGGCTTGGTGGGGCCCAAACGCATCTTTGGGGCCCAAGGGAACTACCAGGTCATGAACTGGTTCTTCCTTGGTGGTGCAGTGGGCCCATTCCTAGTCTGGTTGCTGCACAAGGCATTCCCAGACAAATCCTGGATCCCGTTGATCAACCTCCCGGTGCTCCTTGGGGCGACGGGTAACATGCCACCTGCCACACCGTTGAACTACAATGCATGGGTCCTCGTGGGGACAGTATTCAATTTCTTCCTCTTTCGTTACCGGAAGAAGTGGTGGCAGAGGTACAACTACGTGCTCTCTGCAGCATTGGATGCGGGAGTGGCGTTCATGGCGGTGCTTCTGTACTTTTGTCTAGGAATGGAGGACAAAGGACTGAATTGGTGGGGAACAGGTGGTGAGCACTGTGACTTGGCGAGTTGTCCGACCGCCAAAGGGATATCTGTAGATGGATGTCCAACGAAGTAACGTATATTCATCAAAAAAGTGCACGTCAATTACAATTGGAAAAGTTTTAAGCTAATGGAGTCTGATTACAGGTAATGTAGATGCTTGATATACTTTGTTTTTCTCGCACGTCACCAAAATTTTGAATTTATTCGTTTGCATTAGTCATTGGATAGAAGTATGATGAATGGTTTCAGTATAGTACTTTGCTTGGAGATACAGAGTAGAGGGTCAGGATTGATTAAAGCTAAAGGAATCAAGCTGTTATAGGCAGCCATGGTCACTGTCTCTATTTGGGATGGTCCTACTCCTCGACTCGAGAGGCTTCTAGTGAATGTTGCGCGGCTTATAAAACTCATTCATGCTTATAAGGAGCTTTCTTCCAGTAGCTTTACCGCAGCTGCACATACTAGTCAACTCTCGACCTTCATCGATCAATTCAAGTTCCAAGGCCAGTTCTGAAATGTGTCTATGTAACCGGAACAACAGAATGTCGAAACAGTGCCAAGCCTCTTTGCAATACAAATTTTGAAAACCCATGTGTAATAGAACGAAATCAACAACTACCTCATGAAGAATGACGGCAAAGCAACAGTTGCTCAATAACATCTCCAACAGTTTTACAGCTTAGGTAAGGGCAAGCTACTGACTGTCTTTCAAGGAGGTTGCTTAACAAAGCAGAGGTCTAACAGTACAACACAAACTCTACTATTTATGCCATCCTCGAAATTCTAAAGTAAATGTCTTAAGAAATTAGCCAAAATTGTAAACCTCATAGGACGGGTTGAAGAAGTTCCTAATCTACTTCTGTCGTTTCCCAGTCAAAATGCAATAAGTAGTAATATTGAAAAATGGCACAGCACAACATTTAGTTAATCATACCTTAAATATATATCTCTTATACAATAACTTGGAGGTTGAGCTTGATGAGACAAGAGATGGCTTCAATTTTCAAACAAGCAATCTCGTCGCGTCATGAATCTAAAAGAAAGATAACCACAAGGTACAAACGCCTCGTAAGAAATTGGAAACACAAACAAATCCTAGCAACACCCATAAAGTTTGTGCATACTATCTACTATCGTTGTATTCTTCTACTCAATTAGTATCTTATTCATGAACAAGTACGCAAGTGTTTGGTCATTTCCTTACTCAAGCGGATTGGGACCAATGGTCTAAACATGCATGAAGACTTCAGTAGTTGATGGATAGACTGGTGGTTCTATCACTTAGGAATAAACACAAGCAGATGGAGGGCAGATGCAATAAGAGAAATAAATTCAGTCAATTTCAATGCAAAAATCACAAAAGGAATGGTATTGCCCATACATACTAGGAATATGTACAAACAGGTTGTGGGCAGATTCAATAGCTAGATGTATCAACAAGAACATAACCCATATCACTTGAATCAGCTCTGAACAATCAAGCTCATTCAAGCGTACACTAGGAAATAAGCCGTTCATCTGCTTTATTCAAGCGAGTAAAGTGGAAGCTATCATCAAATGCAACCCATGGAGAGAGTGACGAAAATGACATAAAAGAGGGACTTAATGAACATTTTGGTAATTTTGTTATAGAACCATAAACTAGGTCATTTACAAGCCTTTATTTGCTTTTCTTGGCCGCCTTTAATTTACCACTAGCATAAGAAATCACCTACTTTTATTTATTGATTTATTTTTGGCCAGACACCAACTACTTGATAACTACTTTTATTTGAACGACTACTTATTTTTTTTCTCCGTTTAAGTTATCAATTAGTATTGGGTTGCCAATTTCCATCTCAGCTGCTTATCATTAATATTTGTTGTTGTTTTTTTAAGTTTACCGATTTTTCTGTTGAGTTAGGGCTTCAATTTGTCTAGCTTGCCAACTTCTTAATATCACCAATTTCTATTAAATAGTTACCAAACTTTCTCTAATTAAATTACTAACCATTTGGCCTTGCAAACTGCTGTTTGTGTTAATTGAAAATGTTTAAAAAATGAAATACTCTTATCTACTTTTATTTATCTTATTTACCAATGGCTTAGGAGTGGGAGCAGCCTAATGCTAGAAGGCTACATGTGAGTGGGAAATTTGTTGAGATATATGTGTAAGGGCATTAGTAAAAACAAATCTCACATCGAGGATGTGACATATGGTGCAGTCATTAGTATGTTACAGTTAGATGACAATTCGGCTTTTAAGTGAAAGTAAATATAATTGGATATGTTTTCGGTTTCAAATTTGAACTCACTCTTGGTAATCTTTCTAGATAAAATTATTGAACTTGTCTCGCACCTCCCAATAGATAGAATTTTCATAACATACACCTTTCCTAAATTTATTTGAGAAGATAATTTGGGCAACCGGCCATCCAATTAGCAGAGGTTGTTGGATGCACTAAATGCATTGAGTTCATCTGGGCTTTAGAATCTAAGTCAGTTCCATATTAAGCACATTTGATCTAAGAATGTTGACGAATTATAACTCATCTCTTCTCTCTAGAATTCTAAATATCATTAGGTTACTTATGTTGGAGCCGTCTTCTGTCGAAAAATATTTTCTCCTAGAATTATCTAAAGAGAGATAGAAATATCTAGGGAGAGTTCGACAAAGGGCAATAATGCCATTTTAATGTTACTTAGTAATTGGTATCAAAGCTTTGCATCTGAGTTCAGCAAAGGGGTGGGCCGCGCGTGGATGTTTTCACCATGTATGGAGTGTTGGAAATTTCCTAAAATGAGCTTACATTAATTAATTAATTTTTTATTTTAAATAATCGGGTTAATGTATATTCTAATATATTTTAAACTCTTAAGTGATCTTATTGGATTGGGTTATGGCATCTATTAATAATGGGCCTAATTGAGCAATAAAGTGTAGGCAATTGTGTTTAACTAAAGCTCGTAATGGGAGGAGCTTAGTTAACACACTATTGATTAGTGTTTGCTAGGTCCCATCTCTAGCCTATAAAAGAGTAGGTTATACCTATCAGTTGCTTGAATCCCATTAAAAGTTGCTATACTGAATATGTCATAAAGAGGAAAATCTGGCATTCCAATAGATCGCTGATTGCAATTAGTCTGATCTATTTTCTTTGAGTGAAGTTATGACTCAAATATGTACGTTTTAATTCCACTGTGTGTATCGATTTTGGTGTTTTACATTCATATATGGATCTAGTTGTTCTAAAATAATTTGTTATTTATGTGGAGAATTTCTACATGTGGTATCAGAGCGGGTCATATATGATTGTAAAACCCAATTTTTTTTTAACAAATCCGATATATTGTTTACTGTGTTTGTTCCTTTTGGTTTTGAATTTTTGTCAGTTTGTGATTCACAATTTCTTATGTGACTTCAGTTAATCAAATTTTTTTTGGGTCAAATCAAATCAAAGTACTTATTAAATAGGTAAAAATAAATAATGTATTAGAATGGAAGAGATGAGCTATGATGATGATATGTTTGATTTCTTAGATGATCATTGTTCTGAAATTTCGGATCTATGATGGACCTCTCTGTGCAAATGTCTGGAAATGAGCTAGTAAACAAGCTTTTTAGTGTTTGATGTCTTCATAACATTCGAAGTTGACTTAAAGAGCTTTCCAATGAGCCATATAATGCCCCGATCCAGTGTCAGTTGCTATCTAAAATCATCATCCAAAGTCAGTTCAGTAATCTGTAATAATGTTTTGTTTAGTTCTAATATGCACGTTGTCCGCCTGTTACTTTTGTCGATTTTTTTCCAATTTCTGTGTTGAGGTCTAGAGGTCAACTCCTTCGTGAAAAATGTTCATATAGATCTTAGCTTTGACATATACTTTTTTTTTTTTTGATTTTTTGGAGCATGATTAGTGGATGAAAACCTTCTGCATAGATCAATCGATTTGAAATTTTAGAGTTTTTGTTTTGCATGTTCTCACCATATATAATTTGTATATAGTTTTATTGAGTATTAAGTGAGAATTTCAAATTTGAAATTCTAGGGGTTCATAATTTTGAAAAGGTTTTAAAAATTTCGATTTTTTTTTTCAATTGAATGATGTATGTTAGCAATTATTATATGGGTATCGTTATATTGTGATTCTTGGGTTCAATGTGGTTTAGATCAGAAGTTGCAATTCTTGGGTTTTGATATGTTCCCTTTCAATTGTTGCCCATGAACCCATGTTGTTTCTTGAGTAGATTGCTTTTAATCCGATTTTGTTTGGTTTTGGACTTTATCCGTTCGTTTTCTTTGCTTTTGCAAGTGCTTGTGTTGCCATCTATCTACGGATTTTTAGCCGTCTATTCGAGTGAATTGAGGCTCGGCTCTATGGTTGATGACGGATCCCTTTGCTTCCCATGCGTGATCGAGTGCACCGATTGATTGGGTCTGGTTCTTGTATTTCTCGATCTATATGGGTAGTTTGACTCTTGGTTCCATCTTGTGGTGGTTTGCCTTGGCTAGAGTTTTGGGTAGTTTCCACTTTTTTTTTTACCTTTTCTTTAGTGAGACAGGGTCTACATCAAAAACTTCTCTTTTTCATTTGATTAAATGGAATGATTATCGGAAAGTAGTATGGATTTTATTGAAATGAATAATATGCTCTATTCGATTATATACGTGCAAAAGAAAAAGTGGCAATCTAGCTTGTTTTTCTTTTCTTTCCCATGATCTCCTCACTTGTGGTTAATTGCAATGTCATGGTTGGGACGTTGAGTCTATCATTGTTTTGAATATTAGTTGTCAAACCTGACGATGCAAATGCAGAGCCTCTAGATGGGGTGAAACTGGAGATACTTCTTTTCAATTGTATCTTGCTGATTTTTGAGGTTTAGAGATTCTAGTATAATGTATTATTGTTTGAGTTTTTTAAGATGAGAAGTAGTAGATTGAAGTTATAACACAAGAACAATAATTTCTTGAAGCTTGGATATGGACGATTTAGTTTGTTTTTTCTTTTCTTTTCTTCGATTAATTCGTCTTGGATTTTGATTGGGTGCAAGAGTGTCTTATTTATTGAAGCACCATGGAGATTGATAAAGATCCCCAATTGAGCCGCTAGCCCCACACACATAGAATGGTGCATGGGGATGTGTTTAGGGTCCTCTGAGACCCATTTTGTTTCAATTTTTTTTAATATGCCTAATTTTTAATTTATGATTTTTTGGTATGGTAAATATTAATTTTGGCATAATTAAATATTTATTTGGAATTATTTATTGTTATCCATATTTAATTCCATGAAAAATAATTTTGTGCCTATATTTCCAATTTTTAATTTATGGAAATTTATTATAGGGTATGAGGGATATAATGACAATATTCACTTTCCCTAATTTAGCATAGATTATCTATACTTTCTTGCTTTAGTTTAACTAGATAATTTTAGATGTTTAATTGTAGAAATAGACACATAAAATTGCGGCAAAAATTGTCTATTGATAAATGCAATATAATCTTGGGAAGCACATGTTGTAAAATGCTTCATATTGTTTGATGAATTTTTGGGCATTGAGTAAATGATACATTATTTACAAATTGTTAAAGTTCGTATATTGTTGAAGTTCCTTATTGATAAAAATTAGTATATACAATCACTTGCCCAAAGGGGGTTATTGTGTATATTAATTTGAAAATTGCATGAAGATACATTTCGAAATTAAAAGATGGGGATGCATGATTTAGAAATATTTATCTGCTCAAAGGCGATGAATTTGTTTGAAAGTTGTATGTAATTCTTCTCTATTTCGATATTAGAGATGATTTATGGGAATGTGTGACTCAACAAATTCATCTACCCAAAGGAAATAAATTTTGAAAGTTACGTGTAATTCCCCTCTATATTGAGATAATGGAGAGGTATAATTTCAAAGATTTATATGCCCAAATGAGATAAATCATTGACGATTATATGTAATTCTCCTTATCGTCTCTATATATTGATATTATAGAAATGTATGATTTAAATTATTTATCTACCCAAAGGAAATAAGTTCTTGACAATTATATGTAATTTTCCTTCTTGTTGTTTTGTAATCTTCATGTTATGGAAAATAATGATGCATTATACACTCTGCCCAAATGGAAGTTTGTAATGTGCTAATTATTTTGTTAAATTGTTTATTGTCCATAATTGATCTTATTGCATTATATGTGACAACATTGCAGCCATGTTTTACTTTTAAGAATGACAAAATTAGCAATGCATCCAAACACATGAAGATCAAATATTATACTATTAAGGACTTAGTCAAAAAAGGAGACATTGTGATTAAGAATATTATAACTGAGTTCATATTAGCCGATCCTCTAACAAAAGGTTTATGACCCATTTAGTTTAAAGAATATGGGTGTTTTAGAGTTTTTTGATCTCTCTTGTTAGTGGGAGCTATATAGTTTGTATTTCTAGATATTATAGTTATATGCAAACTAATAATGCTTTTATAATGTCTATTAAATCATTTACTTTTTGATGATCATTATTGTTGATTATATTGTTATCATTTCTCCTATCGACTGAGAAGTGGAAGTATAAAACAATATCTTTAAACAAATAATTTAAAGATGACTGGATGTCAATAATTATGAGATCTCCTGTTGGATTGTGACATAATTGTGCAATTTCATGTTATCTAGAAATCGTACGGAGACAATTTCATGTTGTTTAGAAATTGCACTAACATAGTTTCAAGTCGTTGAGAAATTGCATTGAGGATCAATAAAAAATAATACATTTTTTTTTATCACATGTTAGCACTATTTCTTACTACACTACTAGGCCCATGATTCATGAAAATATAATGCTTATTATATGTGATTGTGAAAAGTCATGTGTTGCGGTATTTTCTTAACACATTGATCGCTATGATTCTATACTAAGATTATATATAATTGAATTGGTTTTGAAATGCTGTTATTGGAATATTATTTTTCAAAATTATGGCCACATAAAACAAATTTTTAGTTATTAACCCGAGAGTGTCGTTTTCAAAATAAAATCATTTTCAAAAATAAAATAAGTTAGTTAATGTATCCCAAGTGGGAGAATGTTGGAAATTTCCTATAAATGGCTTACATTAATTAATTAATTTTCTATTTTTAATAATTAGGTTAATGAATATTCCAATATATTTTAAACTTTAAGTGATCTTATTGAATTGGGTTATGCCATATATTAATAACGGGCCTAGTTGAGCAGCAAAATGTATGCAATTATATTTAACTGAAGCCCATAATGGGAGGGGCCCGGTTAACACACTATTGATTAGGGTTTGCTAGATCCCTTTCTAGCATATAAAATGGTAGGTTATACCTATTAGTTGTTTGATTCCCATCAAAGGCTGCTATACTGAAATACGTCATGGAGAGGAAGATTTGGCATTCCAATAGATCGTTGATTGTAATCAGTCTGATCTATTTTCTTTTAGTGAAGTTATGACTCAAATATGTACGTTTTAATTCCACCGTGTGTATTGATTTTGGTGTTTTACATTAATATATGGATCTAGTTGTTCTTAAATGATTTGTTATTTATGTAGAGAATTTCTACGTGGAGCTCCTTCCAATGCAACATGGTTCTCCACGTCTATACAGACAATCCCCAATGAGGGCCGTCCCTGTGAATCGCCTGCCCTGTTGAGCATGCTCCATCTTCCTTAAACTATGATTTTCAGGCTCAGCAATTGTAAGAAAAACAAATCTTTAATTCGTGCATTCCAATGTCCACCATCTTTGCCTCATTTCTCCGATAACCATTCTCTCTAATATGAAAACCCATTTGCCTTTTAGGTAACGTGAAGCCTTTTCCAATCTCAAATTCATCAACTCTCTGATCCTTCCGGGAAGAGAAGAACGCGATGCCGAGCGGTCATCTTCCAATGAACCCGAAAGGGGACCTCGACCCGAACCCGCCTCAGACGCCAGCAGCTCACTTGACGGGCCACCGGCTCCGGAGGAAGGGCAGCGGGATCAAGACCTGGCTCGTGGTCGACTCGATGGGCCAGGCCCAGCACGTCAATGCAGGGAAGCACCTGATCAGACGGCAGACAGGGCTCTCGGCGCGGGACCTGCGGATCCTTGACCCGTCACTGTCCTACCCATCGACCGTGACAGGGCGGGAGAGGGCGGTGGTGATCAATCTGGAGCACATAAACGGAGTGATCACGGCTAAGGACGTGTGGCTGCTCAACTCCAACGATCCCGTGGTGGCTCCTTTCGTGGAGGAGCTCAAGCGTCGGTGCTCGCATCATCATCAGGCCAACGCCGTGAAGGTTTGCAGTTGTATTTTTTGAGCTCATTAATACAATCGAAATTTATCGAAGGAGACATGGAATCTACATTCATGGCATCTGATTGATTAGTCCAAAGTGAGCCTATGCCACTTTACATGATGAAGTTGAGAATTATTTAGCTCCTCGTCTACCCCTGTCAATCACAGCATTCCGATATGAAAGAAACTAACGAGAAGAGATTGTAACACTTGGTTCGCTGTGATCCATGATGTATGCTCTTAGATGTCATTTGTCCTTGGCATTTGGTTTAACACTTAAGCTCCGTTCGTTTCACAGAAAATAATTTCCAGGAAAACGTTTTCCAGATTTTTCAACGTTTGTTTCACGAAAAATAAATTCATTGGGGAAAACATTTTCCATGAAGGAAAAAAAGTCTTCTAATGTGGGGGAAATTTTTTTCCACTTTTCAAGTTGGGGAAAACATTTTCCAATAGTCACTCTCTCCTATCTCACACCCCCTATTAGTCCTCACTTCTTTATTTTATTTTTTAAAATCAATTTTTTTTTCATAGATTCGACTTTTTTTTTATTTTTTAATAAAATCGATTTATTATTTTTCTTTATTTTTCTGTCTTTCTTTTTGCTATTTTTCTTTTTTGGCTAGTTGCCGGCCACGACAATGGCCAGCGACCGAGGATAGGTGAGCCGAGCTCGCGAGCCAGATGACGGCGAGGCTCGGGCCTCACCAAATCGGCGACGCCTTGGCCTTGCCAGACGGCAGTGAGGCTTGGGCCTCATAGATCGGTGATGCTCGAGAGTCGTCAGACTATGGCAAGGCTCAGGTGTCGTCGATTTGTGAGGCTCAAGCCTTGCTGCCGTTGGCGATGCTTGAGCCTCACCACAGTTTAGCGATGCTCGAGCATCATTGATCTGCGAGGCCCGAGCCTCGCTGCCTCGAGCTTGCCTCATTGGTGAGCTAACCAAGTGAGCTAGCCAGAGGTAGGCGAGCCTCAAGCCTCACTGGCAAGACAAGCTCGAGGTGTGGCCGACCGCCGACCAGAGACTTGCCAAGGAAGGAGAGAACAAAAAAAAAAAAAATGAAAAATGAAAAAATAAAATTAATAGTCAATTTTAAAAAATAATAAATAACGATTTTAAAAAATAAAATAATAAAAAAAATGTTGAAAAGAGTTTATAAAGTAAATTATTTTTCCAAGTGAATAGTAGAAAATATTTTCCACTTAAAAATCGAGTTTCACTCGAACACCGGAAAATAATTACATTTTCTTGGAAAATAGCTTCTTAGAAAATATTTTCTAGAAAAACAATATTTTTAGTGAAACGAACGGAGCCTTAATGCCGCGTCAGAATTTTCAACTGGTTCGATCGAACAACTGAGCTTTTGTATAGAATGAAATATTGTTCCTAGACTAGTAATGGGTTTGATTTAGATCCTGAGTGATTTTAATAAGGCAAATGTGATATTTATGTCAAGGTTCCATTTATTTCGTGAAAAATGAATAATTTGAGAAATATTTCTTTTAAAAAGATCTCTTGTATCATTTGAAATAATTAGTCGATAAAAAAATATTTCATTATCGATAGCAATTGATGTTTAAACATTTTTGTAGACAATGAAAATTTTCTTCGTGCATTCATTTCGTAGGTGATATAAGTGATCATTTATAGGAAAATATTTCCCAAGTCATTCTTTTTCTACAAAACAAACGCGTCCTTGAACGAATCATGTCATCTTCTTACTCTAGTTTTCAATCAAGATTGTGGGAACTAGAATGGATCGATGATTGTTCACTATGCCTTGGAAACAAGACGACTCAGTTCACTAGTAGAATTCAAGGTTTACTTTTCATGTTATTAATTATGTGAAACCAGCAACATAGTAAAGGAGTTCACCTGTCTATTAATTTCAAAGTCAAACTCTGCATCTTTTCTTAACCAGAACACGAAACATTGTCTTTACTAGTGCAGCTACAATCTAGAAACCCATATATCTTTATATAAAATGTCCTCATAACTATTGTTTTTAATTATTTTTTTTTAAATTCGCCCTCTCACCACTGTGTGTAGGCAATCCTGGTGAAAATGAGTATCGGTAAGGTAAAACTAGTTGGCTCGGGAAAAGCTCTGACAGCAGATATCGCCCGCGAAAATTTGTTTTGCTTAGTTACGGTAGTTGCTCGCGTTTTAAAAACTAGATGCGGGATTTCATTTTGCTGACATTTTGCTTCGGTTATTGTTCTCTCATGATAGGTCAACAGAAGTAGTGGTGGTGAAGAGCAATCTGAGGAAGCTTTACATCAAATTTTCGAAGCTACACAAGGCGAGGGGTTGCACTCTCGAGACGTCAAGCAGCAGCATGACACATCAGAGACTCTTCCTTTCGAGTTTGTGGCCTTAGAGGCCTGCCTGGAAGCTGCGTGCTCGAGTTTAGACGATGAGGTAAAGGGCCTCTGGTGTTTTTTTATCTGCATTATCTGCATCGGAGAGCAGCATGTTGTACTTATTGTTCTGTGAATTGTTTGCCGGAAAATTTAGGCAAAAGCATTGGAGCAAGAGGCAAATCCGGCTCTGGACAAGCTAATCTCGAAGATCAGTACCCGTCATCTCGAGCCGGTCCGGCAGATTAAAGCTCGCTTGGTCGTGCTGACGGGACGAGTTCAAAAGGTTTGAGTTCTCCACCCTGCAGAATTCAATAGAATTTTGCTCAATGCAGGTTGACTTCAAATAGTGTTAGTGTAAAAAACTATTGGTAGAGGAAAAGACTCGTGCCTTTTTTTCTTTAATTAATTTTTTAGTAATTCATCAACACTTTTATGTATAACTTAACATTTTTTTAGTACGATTGATTAAATTTTTGTACTAACTTGCCAACTTTTATTAGCATATCACTAGCCCTTCGGATTGACCAATTATTTTACAAAATTACTAACCTAAATTAGAGTATCTTACCAGTTTTTTCCATGTCAAATTACCACTGAGTTTCATATGACCAACTCGCGTTTAAGTTACATATTAAGATTTAATGTTTTATTATAATTTACCGGTTGATCTAGAGATTTACCAAATTTCATTTGCCTAGTAACTACTTTTACGATTATCAGCCAAAAATTATATCACTTACCTGAACGACGGTCAGAAAAATAAATAAAAAGTGAATAAATCATGAGAGTTTTTTTTTGTTAGAATCATCCGGTAACCCATATAAAATTAACGCTAAGTATGAAAATATAAATTTGGGGTTGGGGAGGCTTATAAAGGCCGCCTAGAAAGTGCCATGATACAGATAGAATTCACAATCAACTAAGCTAAAAATTTAAACAATTAGATGAAAATATAGTTTTGATATTAAATTCCATGATACAATGAATCGGCAGAAACAGTTCATTGCAAATCATAAATTTCATCTCTAGATAAGGAACGAGATTGAGCATCTTCTCGAGGATGATGGAGGCATGGAAGAGATGTACTTGACCCGCAAACTGCAGCAAGATGAAAAGGACAAGTCTTCATCTTCCTCGATCAGTGAAGAGGAAGATGAGCTTCATGAACCAGACGAAGAAAGGCAATTTTACATATCTAGCATCATGTTTTCGATCGCAGGCTGAATAATTTCGAATCTTTCTCTTTATTTCTTCAAAGCCTTTTGCCCCTTAATCCTGCAGGAATCACGAAGGAGACGATAGAATCACGCCGATGAGAGTTCAAATTCTCTTTGCAGCTCGCTGGACGACGATGAAAAGGCAGGAGGGGTCAAAGGTAGTAACTCTCATGGTAGCTTGAGCGTGAGCAAGCGCTTTGGTGGCTCAAACAAGCACCTCGATGTGGCCGAATTGGAAATGCTCCTAGAGGCCTACTTTGTGCAACTCGACGGCACACTCAACGAGCTATCCGCAGTACGAATCTCAAAATCTACACTTGAACGCACGCAAGTGCACGAACTCTCGATGACCAATCTCATTCGATTCCTTTTCTCTGTTGAAAGCTAAGGGAATACATTCAAGACACGGAGGACTATGTGAACATAATGCTGGATGACAAGCAAAACAATCTGCTGCAAATGGGAGTGGTGATATCGACGGCGACCATTTTCATCACCATGTTCATGGTCGTAACTGATATATTCAACATGAAAGTCGGAGATGATATCTTCCGCAGTCTGAATCCGAAGATCAACAATTTCCTCTGGACAGTCAGCGGATGCACCTTCGGGACAATCGTCTTGTATGTTATTGCAATAGCATGGTACAAGTATAAACGGTTCATATAGCTAGCAGGTAAAGATCAACATCAATGTTCTGTTTGGAAACACACAAAAGCTTATGCATTTGCAAGATATGTCTATATCTGTAGGTTGCCAACTCTTGTTTAAGTCAAGGATCAATGTTTATTCAATCGATTTTGAATTTCGACTTTTTCTAATAATATATACACCTTATATTGAAGTTACCAAATTTCATATTTAATTATTGACTTTATTTGAGTTATTTATCAACTAATTACAACTCTCATTTAAGCCACTTACAGACATTGATTAGCTTGTTTTGAATCACTACTTTTTTAATAAGTGCTAACTTTTATTGAAATTACCAACTCTTATGTCAAACTATCAACTATATTTACCCTCTATTAGTTATGGAAAAGACTTAAAAGCTTAAGGCCGAAACAAGTATGCTATCCCCAACTAATAGGCACCACAAGCCATTTTTCACATGACTGCATCTTAGTTTCTTGACCTTTTACTGTTCAATCTGGACCTTTGAATTTCAGATTTTTTGATCCATAGGTTCCACAAGGTGGCAAGTGGGCAGCATACTGAAACTATACCATCTTATCGGGTTAATAACAAGATTCTAGTCTAGGGAAGAAGGAAAAGGGATTTAGAAAACCATGAAAGAAATCACAATAGGATTTTATTTAGGGAAAGCTAGTCCGCCCCTCCAATACACAATACATCGCCTTATATAGGTAGGAACAAGCATCACTTGCTTTGAATGGAAAACATACAAGGCATCTAAATGACAAGTCGCTCTTAAGATGCACATTACATCAAAGATTAGGGTACGAAAGATGCTATCACGCTACACACTAAGCACACAATAAACACACATAGTACAAAAGATGCTGAAGTATGTAGTGTTGTCTATTGAGCTGTTTGAGCTATAGACCTTTGCTTTGTGAAAGGTGTGAATAAGGTTATTAATTTCCCACTATGACAAAAGCTGATCAACAATGGGGTCATAAGGGATTCCTGATGAAGATGGATCATATGTTCTTCTCTTTTTAGAGGGAAAGGACTAGTCTATTTGGGGTTGTGGCTAGTGGGACAAGTCTCCAGAGGTGGTGGAAGCCAACTACAAATTTCTGGAAAGGAATTCGGCTGAGTACGAGTCTTGAGCTAGTGGCCTACCCCATGGATCTTGGGAGGAAGAAGCAAGTGCTTTATCAAGTCTAGCATTGAGGTCTTCTCCATGGTATTCTCTCAAGACCTGATGAATCTGATGGATTACTTTAGTGTGTTGTCAAATAGTGTTACCTTCTCACCAAATCTCTGGAGGAATCACTCTGCTATGCTGGCACATGATTCTCAGGAGTTGTTTATATTCCTCCGAGAGTTGTATAACTATTGCCGGAAGAGTTTTGAAAATATCATTCAGACTTGGTTGAGATTTGACAGTAGAGACACCAACTTTTGTCGGAGTTTGGTGAAAATCTCCATTTGGCCTAAGACACATGCATAACTTGTGAAAGATGATTAAGGTGTGAATTTCTAGATTTGGCCGTGGAGTCTTCAATTGTTCTTGAAAAATTAACCTCCAAGCTTCTAAAAGTTTAAACCATGATAGGAATCCTCCCAAATGCATAAAATATGTTTGTTCTTGGATGATTTGTCTAATGACAAAAGGCATCTTAGCTATTGGAAATTCGATAGCTACTATATACAGATATAGTAGAATCCAAAAAACCCACTTAAGTTCTTCAAGAAATGGGTTTGTAGGTGATATAATCAAAGGATATATGAATGGATACTTAGAACGAACCCTAATGGTCCCAAACATAATCCACCATATTTGCTAAAGATTTTCAGCTGATAAACCTATAACATATCAATTAGACTTTTGAAGAGAACATCATGTTGAATTAGTCTTGTAATTTCAAGAGGATATTTCCTGCTTGGCCATTTTGGCAACATTGGTTGACCTTAGATTTGCCCACTAGCTATTCTACTTACTTACATGTTGATGGAACTAATCGAAGCCTGATTTGGTATGAATAGAAAATCAATAAGCACACTCTTTTTCTCCGCAATGTATTTAGTTTCAAAAGAGTACTTGGAAGGAATAATGATAGAGATGGTCCTTGAAATTTAGCCCAATGCAATTTAATCCCTTAAATTTTAATTTGTTCAATGTGGTCCCTGAATATTAACCCAATCTACAATATGGTCCATGAACTTTTAATTTATTCAATGTAGTTCCTGAATTTTTGGTGCATGTTCAATACAATCCCTGAACTATATGAAAATATTCAATGTAGTCTTGAATAATTATGAAATGACTATATTGAACATTTTTTATATAGTTCAGGAATTGTATTAAATATGTACTAAAAGTTTATGGACTACATTAAACATATTAAAAGTTGAATGATCATCAGGCTAAAGTTTATGGACCACATTGAGCAAATTAAAAGTTCAATGACCAAATTGCACATTGGGCCAAAGTTCAAGGACTATTTGTGTCAATTTCCCTACTTAGAAAACTATTTTGCCCACTTTAGAAGCTATGGAAGTGGTACTGTCTTTTGCTTGAATTTCCAACAGTTTTACAGCTTAGGTAAGGGCAAGCTACTGACTCTGTCTTTCAAAGAGATTGCTTAACAAAGCAGAGGTCTAACAGTAGAACACAAACTCTACTATTTATGCCATCCTCGAAATTCTAAAGTAAATGTCTTAAGAAATTAGCCAAAATTGTAAACCTCAAAGGACGCGTTGGAGAAGTTCCTAATCTACTTTTGTCGTTTCCCAGTCAAAATGCAATAAGTAGTAATATTGAAAAATGGCACATCACAACATTTAGTTAATCATACCTTAAATATATATCTCTTACACAATAACTTGGAGGTTGAGCTTGATGAGACAAGAGATGGCTTCAATTTTCAAACAAGTGATCTTGTCATGTCATGAATCTAAAAGAAAGATAACCATGAGGTACAAACGCCTCGTAAGAAATTGGAAACACAAATAAATCCTAGCAACACCCATAAAGTTTGTACATACTATCTACTATCATTGTATTCTTCTACTTAATTTGTAACATCATGGATTAGTATCTTATTCATGAACAACCCATATGCAAGTGTTTGGTCATTTCCTTACTCCGAGGACCGAGGCGCGGATTGGGACCAATGCTTATTCTAAATATGCATAAAGACTAATGCTCTAAATATGCATAATGATGGGATAGATTAGTGGTTCTATCACTTAGGAATAAACACAAGCAGATGGAGGGCAGATGCAATAAGAGAAATAAATTCAATCAATTTCAATGCAAAAATCACAAAGGGAATGGGATTGCCCATACATACTAGGAATATGCACAAACAAGTTGTGGGCAGATTCAATAGCTAAATCTATCAACAAGAACATAACCCATATCGCTTGAATCAGCTCTGAACAATCAAGCTCATTCAAGGGTACACTAGGAAATAAGCCGTTCATCCACTTTATTCAAGCGAGTAAAGTGGAAGCTGTCGTGAAATGCAACCCGTGGAGAGAGTGATGGAAAGGACATAAAAGAGGGACTTACGAACTTTTTGGTAACTCTGTTATAGAACCACAAACCACGCCAATTACAAACTTTTCTTTGCTTTTCTTGCCCCCCTTTAATTTACCGACTATCTTAGAAGTCATCTACTTTTATTTATTTATTTATTTTTGGCCAGACACCTACTAATTGATAACTTAATGGAAAAAAAGAGTAGTCGTTGGTTGCTAAGTTCCATCTCAGCTGCTTATCATGAATTTTTTTTTTTAAGTTTACCGATTTTTCTGTTGAGTTTTTTTTTTTGTAAAGGTATGTATTATAAGATTTTTAACCAAACAACTATACAAGGGGTGAAACCCGGCACCAACACACACTCAACGGGACAACATGTCACTAGAGTGGGGGGGGGTTGCCAAGTTCGCAACAGAAACCCAATAGGCTACAAAAGCAAATCAAACAAAATATACACGAACAGAGAGAGCCACCCCTCTCACATCTCTAAGCCAAAAATATGAGGGTCAAATCCCAATCAGCACTATAGTCTTCTGTTTCTCGGGGAAGCTACCATAGATTGAAAAGAAAGTGCTTTGTCCTTGACCGCTTTGATTAGGTGTTGCTTCATGGACGGCATAAATAAGCTAGTGGCCCGAAATATAAGATCCTTCATGGTCTTCCAAATCACATAACAAAGGGCTCCAAAGGAAAATCGAACAATATCAAAGTAAAAGCCATTACCAGCAAAAGTATTGATAGCCCACTGAAGGTTTTCCAACCAAGACTGATTTCTCCAAGGAAGGTTACACTTGGCAGCCCAAAATGCGGTGAGGGAATTAGAGACGTGGTAATCAAAAAATAAATGGTCAATTAAATCAGGCCTTAGGTTGCATAGGGCACATTGCACCGAAGGAATTCTTTCATAAGACATTAAAAGAACTTGGGTGGGAAGCCGATTCCGAGAGATCAGCCACATAGGAGAAATTGATGTCTTGGAACAAGAGCCTTGTTCCAAACAAATGAAGCCCATGTGACCTATGCAACTTGCCTTAGGATGATTGACCATGTTGAAGCAATTGAGAATTTGCCTAAGGGGTGTGGCACCCAAGTGAAAGAATCTCTAACTTGGTTTAAGGGAGGTATGGCAACTTGCTAAGAACGGAGCTCTTGAAGAAAGGCCTGGCTATCCTGAGTTAAAAGATCAGCAACCTTGGCATTTCTTGGAAGACCCAATTGGTAAATATAACCATCAATGAAAAATCAAATTAAGGGGTCCCATATCCAGCCACAGATCGAACCACAAGGATGTAGATTCACCATTTCCAATATTCCACCTGAAGAATCCTATAATATCATCCCTCAGTGCAAAGATTTTCCTTTAAGCCCAAGAGCAGAAGGTTGGAGTTGTGGTGATCCATAAATTCTTTCTTTTAAGGTGAGTGGCATGAATTCATTTACACTATAAATATTTCTTATCAGTAAAAATGATCCATTATGTTTTATCATAATGGCTTCACAGATCGAACCACAAGGATGTAGATTCACCATTTCCAATCTTCCACCTAAAGAATCGATAATATCATCCCTCAAAGAATGTAGATTGGACCATTTCTTTCTTTTAAGGTGAGTGGCTTTCATTTACACCATAAATATTTCTTATTAGTAAAAATGATCCATATATGTTTTATCATAGCAACTTCATAGATTGAACCACAAGGATGTAGATTCACCATTTCCAATCTTCCACCTGAAGAATCCTATAATATCATCCCTCAGTGCAAAGATTTTCCTCCAAGCCCAAGAGCAGAAGGTTGGAGTTGTGGTGTTCCATAAATTCTTTCTTTTAAGGTGAGTGGCATGAATTCATTTACACCAAAAGATTTCTTATTAGTGAAAATGATCCATATATGTTTTATCATAGCAGCTTTATTACAATCTCGAATTCTCCGAAACCTAAGACCACCTTCTTGTTTAGGGAGGCAAACATTTTCCCACGATATTTTTGCACCTCCCGAACCGAGGCCCGAACCTTTCCAAAAGAATTGCCTACAAATTCGTTCAATTTTGTTTACTATTGAAGATGGTAACCAAAATATGGATGTCCAATATACTTAAATAGCATGCAAGACAGTTCTAATAAGTTGTAACCAGCCCGTAAATGAGAGAAAACGGTGAGTCCAAGATTGAACTCTAGCCATAAGAAGGCATACTAGGGCATTGCAGTCTGTTTTGCTCAGCCTTTTAGTAATAATTAGGACACCCAGGTACCTGATTGGAAGAGACCCAACTTTGAAGTTCAACATTTGCACAATCTGGGTCTTTGTTTCCTCATGGCCACCGGAAAGGAAAACTTCACTCTTGCTAGCGTTTGGAATTAACCCACTCCACTGGGAGAATGTATTAAGCCCATATTTCATACAATAAACCGAAACTAACCATCCTTCACTAAAGATGAACACATCATTTGCAAAAAATAGATGTGAGAGACGAGAAATTTCGCATCTCCAATACTACCGATATTCAAGGCGTTGTGTCTAAAATTCTAGGATTCATCGCCAGTGTAAAAAGATAAGGGGAGACCGAGTCACCTTGCCTTAACCCATGCCCACTAGCGAAGAAACCATGCAGTTCTCCATTTAGAGAAATAGAGAATTTAGGTATGCAAACACATACCATGATAAGCCGAATGAAATGAGTTAGAAATCCAAATGCCTAAAGGGTTGTCTTCAGAAAATCCCAATCCAATGTGTCAAAGGTTTTGCGAAAGTCAACTTTAATGGCACACTTAGGAGAGTATATGTCTGAATGAAAACCACTAAATAACTCCTGCGCAAGGAGTATGTTATCACTTATCCTTCTACCTTTGACAAAAGCCATTTGAGCCGGGTTTATGATATCAGGAAGAATCGCTGCAAGTCTGTTAGAGAGAATTTTGGTGATGCATTTATAAATGGGTTGCAACATGCAATAGGGCGAAAATCAGCAATCGAAGAAGCATTCTAGATTTTGGGAACAAGTGCAAGGATTGTACAATTAATCTTCCGTAACATTTGCCTAGTGTTAAAGATCAAGGACCGCCTCTGTTACAGAGGGCCCTATAATATCCCAGTTCCTTTTGAAGAAATCCGAGTTATACTCGTCAAGACTCGGGGCATAGCTTCTCTAACATCTTGAGGAAGAATAGGCTCAGACAGGGATCTAACCTGATCATCATTCAGCATGTGCCTAAGCATTTCCCTCACCTCCAGGGTAGATGGCCGCGAAGATGTGTTCACCGGGGCTAGGAGATCCTAGGAGAAAGAAACAAACACTTGTTGAACTTCCCCTGGGTCCGTGACCAAGTTTCTAGCGGAATCCATGACCGAAATGATCCGATTGTGCAATTGTTGGTATTTTACCGATTGGTGAAAAATCTAGTGTTCTGGTCGCCTTCCTTTAACTAGTGAATCCTAGATTTTTGTTTGAAGAATGATTCTTCCAATGATTAGAGCTCATAATAACATTGAGCTTGGGTATGCTCAGCCTTTGCCAAAGCACTGTTTAGGGGCTCTCTATGAAGAGCTTCTTGAGTAGCATGAAGGGCCCTCATGGCATTAGCAGGTCGGAGAGAAATATCTAAATATACTTGTTTGTTGAGTTGCTTGAGCCTGCATTTTAGAAGTTTGAGCCTAGAATAAAACTTAAACATAGGAGTATTTGATGCTTGGCTATCCCAAACCTAAGAAACTACTGTAGAGAAATTCGGGTGGGATATCCAGAAGTTGAAGAATTTGAACAGTTTCCTGTGGGGTCGAGGGCCAATACTCTTATTGGCATTGGACTATGATCCGAGATACCAAGGGTGAGGAAGGTAGCTTCCAAGTATGAGAAATCCAACACCCATTTGTTATTGACTAAGACACGGTCAATTTTCCTTTGTTTCCTTTGCTCTCAAGATGAGGTTGTCCACATGAACCTAAAGCCCACATGATGGAGATCATCCAATTCAACTTGGTATAAGCATTCCCAAAACTCATTAAAAGAAGGAATCCAGTTATCCGGGCTACCCAAACGGTCTGAGGAGTCCTTGATAGCATTGAAATTCCCCTGCTACTATCCAAGGACTATCCCTGAGTGAGGCACTCAGTTGAATAATATCATTCCAAAGCGGTCTATGAGTAACAAATGTGTGCTCCCCATAAATAGCTGATAAATAAAGAGTTTCCCCAAATTGCACCACATTTAACAATACCATGAATAATTTGGCTAGTAATAATGGAACCAGTAAATTCCACCAAAATTGGGTTCCATCCCACCCATAGGTGATCCCACTTTGAGTGCTCATAGTTGGCAATCCACTGCCAACCAAAAATCAAACTAGAAGATATAGGAATAAAATGATGAGGTGAAACCTTGGTCTCCATCAATCCAAGACAACAAAGATTGTTAGCATGTACAAAATGCCTCACCTTGGATTGTCTAACTAAGTCCGTCCATAATACCTCGAACATTCCAAAAACAAAAATTCATATATGTATATGTATAAAGAGGATAACAAACACCTACATGCGTTTTCCAGTCCGACGCTTGCTGGCCATTTGTTTTTGTGGTAGGACTTTCTGAACCGGGGGGGAGTTGCCCATACTAGAACCCAGACGGAGTGGGGGCTGCTTAGGGAGGTTGAGGATCTGCAGTCTCAGAGGGAGGATTGGTGTTTTCGTATTCCTAAGAGGTGCCTGCCTCTTTGGATTCAATTCTAGTGGTCATCAGGATACCAGCCTCCTACATATCTTCCTCAAAGCTACTAGCAATGTCTTCATCATCAAGGTCATCTGTCAAGGAAAAGAATGCAGGGGATACCTTTGGTTTAGCAGGGCTTTTGCCAGCTAGCCACATAATAGCATCATCAAACCGATGTGAATCTCTAGATTACCGTGTCTGGTCAAGTCTAAGAGTAGGAGGAGATGAAGCACCGAACTTAGAAGATTGCTTAGTCTCCGAGGGACCTGCCTTCCAATGGAGAGCACGCCGACTGGCCTATTGAACCTGCCATTGTTCTGAGGGGACATGGGATGGCACCGGAAGCTTAGGATTTTCAATAGTGGAACCTTGTCGAGGAGGGACATTTCCTTTCACTCCACTCCCATTTGATTTATGGGGGTGTTCAATATACCGATCTTGAGGGGCATTTACTTCTCTTGTTGTCAAGCTTGCGTGTCCAACAACCGGATTAGGACTTGCATTTGCTAGAATAGATGAATCAGAGTGATTTTCCTGAGCGTTGCATTGATGGCCAAAAGTGCCACAACTTGAGCACAAAATTGGTCTCCATTCATACTCCATGGAGACAATTTGAGAGGCCCCATTCAAGCGTACCGCCACCTTGTCCCTCTTGATTTCAGAAGCTGCTATTTCTACATATACTCTTGCATAAGAGAGCATTTTCATATGTTATATATTCTAATCCACATACAATGGGTTGCCAATAACACTAGCAATGCCGCTAATTCCAGGAGTAGACCATAACGCATATGGTATGTTCCTCAAGTGGATCCATACTAGGACTTTTGTGTGGTTGTCTTTTTTCAGTTTTAAGAGGGGGTGCCATTGCTGCAAAATCAGAAGAACACAAGCTACCATGAGTGGACCACTATCCAAGATCCTCCTCCTAAACTCAGCATCCGAGATTCTGTAGAAGAAGAATCCTTCATCATTTGCCATGACAGCCTCCAGCTTCGCACCCCATGCATGTTTGAGGGCTGTTTCAACAAGTTTAAAGGATAGTTTTTTGCCTACAAATTACCCCCACTACACACTCAAACCACTATGGGTTTGTTGCCTTTAGAACATCCTCAGTAAAATCTGCGATCAGGTCCTCATTGAGAGATGCAGGTGGGATATATTTTAGATTGTACTCCTTTACAGTTGTACAAACTACATTAGCCCATGAGCGAGGTGTAGGAATTTCCTTCCCATTTTGCAATTGTGTAGGCAATTGTGGCTGAGAGGCCTAAGTTTCACTTCGAGGAGGTAACTGGCCATCCCCGCAAACACCAATCAAAACCAGCCGAGCACCCGTCAACGGTCTTGTTTCATCTAGAGCTAACACAGAATCAAATTTACTAGCAATAGTAGCTATAACCTTCTTGTTCGAAACTATGCGGCCCCAGGATCTAGGACGGTACACCGAAGGTTGACTCTTGCTCCTTTGTCGACTACATTCCACTTCATGTGGTGTATGTGTTGCCATGGAATGATTCTCAGTCACATTTCCAGCCCCCAATGGCTCAACAGTAGGATTCATCATAGCATTTACAAAACAAAACCCTATCCCAGATCTATAATATGGGGGATTGGGACATACCTAGCCAAATCGCTTTGATGAAGATGAAGAGCAAGGTGAGAGGAGCAGTCCCTCCAATAATCAGCTTGATCGGAGCCTTATAGCCGCCAGAGCAGTTGCTCTGCTCTGGCGGGTGAACAGTAGCTCAAGGAACCAGAGTAGAGAGGATTGAAAATCTTTTATCGAAGCAAATGTTTCCATCCTTCTTAATATCACCAATTTCTATTAAAGTAGTTACCAAACTTTCTCTAATTAAATTACTAACCATTTGGCCTTGCAAGCTGTTGTTTGTGTTAATTGAAAATATTTAAAATATCAAATGCTTTTATCTACTTTCATTTATCTTAGTTACCGATGGCTTAAATTTACTAGGAGTGGGAGCAGGCCTAATGCTAGAAGGTTACACGTGAGTGGGAGATTTGTTGAGATATATGTGTAAGGGCATTAGTAAAAACAAATCTCACATTGAGAATTTGACATATGGTGCAGTCATTAGTATGTTATAGTTAGATGACAATTCATGCTTTTAAGTGAAAATAAATATAATTGGATATGTTTTTGGTTTCGGATTTGAACTCACTCTTGGCAATATTTCTAGATAAAACTATCGAACTTGTCTTGTGCCACCCAATAGACAGAATTTTCATAACGTACACCTTTCCGAAATTTATTTGAGAAGATAACTCAGGCAACCGGCCATCCGATTAGCAGAGGTTGTTGGATGCACTGAATGCACTGAGTTTGTCTAGGCACTAGAATCTAAGTTAGTCCCATATTAAGCACATTTGATCTAAGAATGTCGACGAATTGTAACTCATCTCTCTCTCAAGAAATCTAAATATCATTAGGTTACCCATGTTCGATCCGTCTTTTGTTGAAAAATATTTTCTCCTAGAATTATCTAAAGAGAGAAATATCTGGGGAGAGTTCAACAAAGGGCAATAATGCCATTTTAATGTTACTCAGTAATTGGTATCAAAGCCTTGCATCCGAGTTCAGCAAAGGGGTGGGCCGCGCGTGGATGTTTTCACCATGTATGGAGCTCCTTCCAATGCAACATGGTTCTCCCCGTCTATACAGACAATCCCCAGTGAGGGCCGTCCCTGTGAATCGCCTGCCCTGTTGAGTATGCTCCATCTTCCTTAAACTATGAATTTCTGGCTCAGCAATTGTAAGAAAAACAAATATTTAATTCATGCATTCCAATGTCCACCATCTTTGCCTCATTTCTCCGATAAACTATTCTCTCTACTATGAAAACCCATTTGCTTTTTAGGTAACGTGAAGGCTTTTCCAATCTCAAATTCATCATCTCTCTGATCCCTCCGGGAAGAGAAGAACGCGATGCCGAGCGGTCATCTTCCGATGAACCCGAAAGGGGACCTTGAGCTGAACCCGCCTCAGACACCGGCGGCTCACTTGATGGGCCACCGGCTCCGGAAGAAGGGCATCGGGATCAAGACCTGGCTCGTGGTTGACTCGACGGGCCAGGCCCAGCACGTCGATGCAGGGAAGCACCTGATCAGACGGCAGACAGGGCTCTCGGCACGGGACCTGCGGATCCTTGATCCATCGCTGTCCTACCCATCGACCGTGACAGGGCGGGAGAGGGCGGTGGTGATCAAGCTAGAGCACATAAAGGGAGTGATCACGGCCAAGGACGTGTGGCTGCTCAACTCCAAGGATCCCGCGGTGGCTCCTTTCGTGGAGGAGCTCAAGCGTCGGTGCTCGCATCATCATCAGGCCAACGCCGTGAAGGTTTGCAGTTGTATTTTTTGAGCTCATTATACAATCGAAATTTATCGAAGGAGACATGGAATCTACATTCATGGCATCTGATTGATTAGTCCAAAGTGAGCATATGCCACTTTACATGATGAAGTTGTGAATTATTTAGCTCCTCGTCTACCCCTGTCAATCACAGCATTCCGATATGAAAAAACTAACGAGAAAAGATTGTAACAGTTGGCTTGCCGTGATCCAAGATGTATGCGATTAGATGTCGTTTGTCCTTGTCCTCTGGTTTAACACTTAATGTCGCATCTGAATTTTCAACTGGTTCGATCAGACGGTTGAGCTTTTGTCCAGACTGAAATATTGTTGCCAGACCAGTAATGGGTTTGATTTAGATCCTGAGTGATTTTAATAAAGGACAATGTGATATTTACCTTAAGGTTTCATTTGTTTCGTGAAAAATAAATGATTTGAGAATTTTTTTTTTTAAATTGATCGTTTGTATCGTTTAAAATAATTATTCGATGAAAAATATTTTATTATCAATAGCAATTTATATTTAAACATTTTTGTGGACAATGAAAATTTTCTTCGTGCATTCATTTCTACAGATGATACAAGTGATCATTTATAGGAAAATATTTCCCAAGTCATTCTTTATCTGCAAAACAAATGTGTCCTTGAACGAATAATGTCATCTTCTTACCCTAGTTTCGAATCAAAATTGTGGGAACTAGAATGGATAGATGATTGTTCACTATGCCTTGAAAACAAGACAACTCAGTTCACTAGTAGAATTCAAGGTTTACTTGCTCTTGTTCTTAATTATGTGAAACCAGCAACATTGTAAAGTAGTTCACCTGTCTATTAATTTCACTTTCAAAGTCAAACTCTGCATATTTTCTTAACCGGAACACGAAACATTGTCTTTACTAGTGCAGCTACAATCTAGAAACCCATATATCTTTATATAATGTGTCCTCAGAACTATTGTTTTTAATTATTTTTTTTAAATTCGTCCTCTCACCATCTCTCTGGGGCCTCAGACTGTGTGTAGCCAGTGCTGGTGAAGCAGTGCTTTATTTGTTTGATTTATCCAATGTTCAACTGGAGCAACAAATATATCATACCCCAGATAGTGCCTCCACCTCTTCCGTACAGCAATATCACCGTTGACCGACTATCGGAACAGATATCGCCCTGAAAACAAGTCTCGGTAAGGTAAAACTAGTTGGCTCGGGAAAATCTCCGACAGCAGATATCGCCGGCGAAAATTTGTTTTCCTTCGTCGTTATGGTGGTTCTAGCACTTTAAAAACTAGATACAAGATTTTATTTTTGTAAGATTTTATGGGGTCACTACCAATTGATCTAAAAATTTAAATTGTTTGATGAAGACATAATTTATTATCTAAATATTATAACACTTCTTCTCACGCTTAGTTTGGTTTTTTTGTCTAGTACTAAATGTGGAAATTTAATTAGAAAGGCAAACGGGGTCTGCAAAGATTTGAATTCATGACCTCCAGCTTTGATATCATGTGAAATTTTGGTAGAATTACTGTCAATTGTTCTAAAAGTTTAAAATGTTAGATAAAGATATAGTTTATTATTTAAATATTCTAACAATTTTGCTGACATTTTGCTTTGGTTACTGTTCTCTCATGATAGGTCAACAGAAGCAGTGGTGGTGAAGAGCAATCCGAGGAAGCTTTACATCAAATTTTCGAAGCTACACAAGGCGAGGGGTTGCACTCTCGAGACGTCAAGCAGCAGCATGACACATCAGAGACTCTTCCTTTCGAGTTTGTGGCCTTAGAGGCCTGCCTGGAAGCTGCGTGCTCGAGTTTAGACGATGAGGTAAAGGGCCTCTGGTTTTTTTTATCTGCATTATCTGCATCGGAGAGCAGCATGTTGTACTTATTGTTCTGCGAATTGTTTGCTGGAAAACTTAGGCAAAAGCATTGGAGCAAGAGGTGAATCCGGCTCTGGACAAGCTAATCTCAAAGATCAGTACCCGTCATCTCGAGCGGGTCCGGCAGATTAAAGCTCGCTTGGTCTTGCTGACGGGACGAGTTCAAAAGGTTTGTGAGTTCTCCACCCTGCAGAATTCTATAGGATTTTGCTCAATGCTGGTTGACTTCATATGGTGTTGGTAAGTGTAAAAAAACTATTGGTAGAGGAAATGACTCGTGCCTTTTTTCTTTAATTAATTTATTAGTAACTCATCAACACTTGTATGTAAAAATTAACTTTTCTTATGGTACGATAAATTGAATTTTTGTACTAACTTACCAACGTTTATTAGCATATTACTAGCCCTTCGAATTGACTTTTTTTTTTTTTACAAAATTACTAAACTAAATTAGAGTATCTTACCAATTTATGCCATATTAAATTACCACTGTCTGACAAAAAAAAAATTACCACTGAGTTTCATGTACCCAATTTGCGTCTGAGTTACTTACTAAGATTTAATGTTTTATTATAATTTACTGGTTAATCTAGTGATTTACCAAATTTCATTGCCTAGTAACTACTTTTCAGATTATCAACAGAAATTATATGACTCGCCCATAACGACGGTAAGAAAAAAAAAGTGAATAAATCATGAGAAATTTTTTTGTTATAGACTAGAATTGTCTGGTAACTCATATAAAATTAACGCTAAGTCTGAAAATATAAAATTGGGGTTGGGGAGGCAGATAGAGGCCGCCTAGAAAGTGCCATGATACAGATGCAAAAGAAGCCACGATCAACTAATCTAAAAATTTAAACAATTAGATGAAAATATAGTTTTGATATTAAATTCCATGATACAATGAATCGGCAGAAACAGTTCATCGCAGATCATATATTTCATCTCTAGATAAGGAACGAGATTGAGCATCTTCTCGAGGACGATGGAGACATGGCAGAGATGTACTTGACCCGCAAATTGCAGCAAGATGAAAAGGACAAGTCTTCATCTTCCTCGATCAGTGAAGAGGAAGATGAGCTTCTTGAACCAGACAAAGAAAGGCAAGCATTCTACATCTCTTGCATCATGTTTCGATTGCAGGCCGAATAATTTCGAATCTCTCTTTATTTATTCAAAGCTTTTTCCCCCTTAATCATGCAGGAATCACGAAGGAGACGATAGAATCACGCCAGATGAGAGTTCGAGTTCTCCACGCAGCTCGCTGGATGACGATGAAAAGGCAGGAGGGTTCAAAGGTATTAACTCTCATGGTAGCTTGAGCGTGAGCAAGCGCTTTGGTGGCTCAAACAAGCACCTCGATGTGGCCGAATTGGAAATGCTCCTAGAGGCCTACTTTGTGCAACTCGACGGCACACTCAATGAGCTATCCGCGGTATGAATCTCGAAATCTACACTCAAACGCACGCAAGTGCGCGAACTCTCAATGACCAATCTCATTCGATTCCTTTTGTCTCTGTTGAAAGCTAAGGGAATACATTCAAGACACGGAGGACTATGTGAACATAATGCTGGATGACAAGCAAAACAATCTGCTGCAAATGGGAGTGGTGATATCGACAGCGACCATGTTCATCACCATGTTCATTGTCGTAACTGGAATATTCGGCATGAACGTCAGAATTTATCTCTTCCTCAATCCGAATCCGAAGATCAACAATTTCCTCTGGACAGTCAGCGGATGCACCTTCGGGACAATAGTCTTGTATGCTATTGCAATAGCATGGTACAAGTATAAACGGTTCATATAGCTAGCCGGTCAAGATCAACATTTGCTTGGAGAATGTTGTGTGTGGAAACACAGAAAAGCTTATGCTTTTGCAAGATATGTCTATATCTGTAGGTTGCCAACACTTGTTTAAGTCAAGGATCAATGTTTATTTGATCGATTTTGAATTACGACTTTTTCTAATAATATATACACCTTATATTGAAGTTACCGAATTTCATATCTAATTATTGACTTTATTTGAGTTATTTATCAACTAATTACAACTCTCATTTAAGCTACTGATAGACATTGATTAGCTCATTTTGAATCACTACCTTTTTAATGAGTGCTAACTTTTATTGAAATTACCAACTCTTATGTCAAACTATTAACTATATTTAAGTATTTATTGTTGTTTTTTTTTAGGGTTAATACTACAAAAAATCTTAAATTGGTACATATATTGCAAATTAACCCAAAACTAAGTTTTTAACCATAGAAAATTTGAAACTGGCACACTTTTGATAAATTTACCCTCTATTAGTTATGGAAGAAAGGCTCAAAAGCTTAAGGCCGAAACAAGTATGCTATCCCCAACTAATAGGCACCACAAGCCATTCTTCACAGGACCGCATCTTAGTTTCTTGACCTTTTACTCTTGAATCTAGACTTTTGAATTTTAGATTTTTTGATCCACGGGTTCCACAAGGTGGCAAGAGGATAGCATACCAAAAGTATACCATCTTATTAGGCTAATAACAAGATTCTAGTTTAGGGGAAGAAGGAAAGGGAGTTAGAAAACCATGAGAGATATCACAATAGGATTTTATTTAGGGAAAGCTAGTCTGCCCCTCCGATACACAATACATTGCCTTATATAGGCAGGAACAAGCATCACTTGCTTTGAATGGAAAACATACAAGGCATCTAGATGACAAGTCGCTCTTAAGATGCACATTACATCAAAGATTAGGGTACGAAAGATGCTACAGTATTCAAGCACACTATAGAGCATCATAGTATGAAAGATGCTATTAATGAAATATGCTATTGCACTACACACTAAGCACAATAAGGTTATTTAGTGTTGTCTGTTGAGTTGTTTGAGCTATTTCCACCTTTGCTTTGTGAAAAGCGCAATAAGGTTATCAATTTCCCATTGTGACAAAAGCTTATCAACAATAGGGTCATAAGGGATTCTCTTCTCTTTTTAGAGGGAAAGGACTAGTCTATTTGGGGTTTTGGCTAGTGGGACAAGTCTCTAGAGGTGGTGGAAGCCAGCTGCAAATCTGTGAAAAGGAATTTAGCTGAGTACGGGTCTTGAGCTAGTGGCCTATCCCATGGATCTTGGGAGGAAGAAGCGAGTGCTTCATCAAGGCTAGAATTGAGGTCTTCTCCATGGTATTCTCTCAAGGCCTAATGAATTTGATGGATTACTTTTGAAAATTTTGGATTAGTGTGTTGTCAAATAGTGTTACCTTCTCACCAAATCTTCGGAGGAATCACTCTGCTGTGCTGGCACATAATTCTCAGGAGTTCTTTATAGTCCTTTGAGAGTTGTATAACTCTTGCGGGAGAGTTTTGAAAATATCATTCAGACTTGGTTGAGATTTGACAGTAGAGACACCAACTTTTGCTGGAGGTTGGTGAAGATCTCCACTTGGCCTAAGACACATCCATGACTTGTGAAAGATGATTAAGGTGTGAAGTTCTGGATTTGGCCATGGAGTCTTCAATTTTTCTTGAAAAATTAATCTCTAGGCTCCTAAAAGTTCAAACCATGATAGGAATCCTCTTAGATACGCAAAATCTGTCTGTCCTTGGATGATTTGTCTAATGAGAAAAGGCATCTTAGCTATTGGAAATTCGATAGCTACTATATATAGATGTAGTAGAATCCAAAAAAACCACTTAAGTTCTTTAGGAAATGGGTTTGTGGGTGATATAATCAAAGGATATATGAATGGATACTTAGTATGTAACCCTAACAGTCTCAAACATAATCCACCATATTCGTCGAAGATTTTCCGCTAATAAACCTATAACATATCAATTAGACTTTCGAAGAGAACATCGTGTTGAATTAGTCTTGAAATTTCAAGAGGATATTCCCTGCTTGGCCATTTTGGCAACATTGGTTGACCTCAGATTTGCCCACTGGCTATTCTACTTACATACATGTTGATGGAACTAATCGGAGCCTGATTTGGTCTGAATAGAAAATATATAAGCACATTCTTTTTCTCCGCAATGTATTTAGTTTCAAAAGAGTACTTGGAAAGAATAATGACATAAACATTCCTTGAAATTTAGCCCAATATGCAATTTGATCCCTTAACTTTTAATTTGTTCAATGTGGTCCTTGAATTTTAACTCAATCTATAATATGGTTCATGAACTTTTAATTTGTTCAATATAATCCTTGAACTTTTAGTGCATGTTCAATATAATCCCTAAACTATATGAAAATATTATGTTATTAGAGCAATTAATAATTTTGAATTGATCAAATAAAATTTAGGGAATGGCTCAAAAAAAGCAACATTAGACTAGTCAATGGCTTCATTAAAAAAGATATTGGTTAATAACTCAAATTGGTATTTTCACGTAAACGAGAGTAGACTTAAACATAAGAGGGCTAGAAGAATCGGTGGTTCTGGTCCAAATAAGAGCTGCTGAAAAGAAAAATTGGAACTTGTCTCTTTAGCATGGACTTGATTTGAATTCCTTAAATTCTTAAAAGATGATCGACTCAATTTATTAAATTAACTCATGCAACATTTGCTCGTGATATTAGGGTGTTTACCTGATACGTGTGGCTCATTCTTTTCTTCTCTTTCTTAACATATTTCAGATTGAATATTTTAGCAATCCTGTTTTTTAAAAAAAATTATAATGAATAATTTAGCAATTTGATGAATGGTCATTTTAGGGAAGTCAAAGCTTGCTCTCTTCTTCAAAAGCTGAACCCCGCGTGCCATTTTGAAGGACATCCATTGGTATTATAATCATCAACAATTGTCATCACGTGAAGCCGGCGCTGACTTCCTTTTTGCAAGCGAACTCCCATTCAATTCGTATCATATATCTATTTAATTAGGTTGTGAATTGGCGTAATTCTTCTAATATAGACTGGGTTTTGCTCAGTTTGATTTTTTTATTGTACCACAAAAAAGAAATAGTAGACTCTGCGATACCAGACCTTGTCCCAAGGTTCCATCTCCAGCCTTACTTTTAATGTTTGTAGTTTAGGTGTTTGACACAGATAAACTTGATGGATAGACCTGTCTAAATGAGTCATAGACTTGTTTCTTGATCCATATCTGATGAGATGCATAGTATATGGGTTAGTTAATTCAATAAATGTGTCATAAATGATTTAAGATGGTAAACTTAAAAATAATATGGATTGTTAAATGAGTTCACAACTTGTTTAAATCCAACCCACCTCTACAACTTTCTCTTGTTCTCACTCGATCTCATACTCGCTTCATTCACCTTTTCACCTCAATTTAGGTATGAGGTTTCCTATATGAGATCAAATATGGATCGCTAAATTTATTTAGCAAGGAAATAAGTTAATTTTGGTCAGATAATTTTTGACTCAATTCAAATTTAATGGGTTTGCCGATGCGTTGAGGTCATGAAAAGTGAGAGATTTTATAGGACTATTGCCAATAGTTATTAAAAAATTAAGCTATTATATCAATGTACGGTTTAATATTTAATTATATCATCATTTCCCTCCTAACGGTTAATATGGTCTTTTTGCCTGGTACTAAGAAAGATTTAAATTCAAAACCTCTTGTTCTGATGCCGCTATCAATAGTTCTAAAAACTTAAAATATTTGTTCTAAAACTTCAAGCTATTAGGTACACAGAAAAATGCAATTAGAGAGGTTAATAGGAGCTTGGAAGATTTAAATTTAAGACAAGTGCTAAGATATTATGTAAAATGTAGTGGAACAATTATTAAATGTTCTAAAAATTTAAATTGTTAATTATAAATATAATTTATTATTTATATATTTTAACCTTAGTCATGTATTGACAAATCTCGAGAGATCCATATTGGATATTGTCACACTGGTACAACAAAATGATAAATTATTCCTGCCAAATCTCTTGTAAAATAATTCTAACAAATGTCCTTGTGGCATGACTTTGATAGTGCGTGCTCTTCTGTACCTAGAAAAGTGATCCCCACAGGACAGTGCCAGCCTAGGACAGGGTTCATGCCCGGTGGAGACCGTCACTGCAAATCACCTGGCTCGTTAAGCACAGTCCACCTCATAAATAACACCATCTATGCCCAATAGCTTATTTATCTAAGAGTAAATACACCTCGCTCCATAAGCGTATGGTCCCAAAGCAATCTTCATTCGATGGCCGTGTCGAGCGTTCGTCTTCCGACGATGCTCCGAGGTGACCCGGCAATGAGCCCAGCTGCCCCAGTCATCGTAGGCGATACGAATGACCATCGGCCCCGGAAGAAGGCAATGCGGGTCAAGACCTGGCTTGTTGTTGACTCAACCGGCCGGGTCCAGCAGATCGACGCCGGTAAGCAGTCAATCATGCGCCGCACGGGACTCTCAGCCCGTGACCTCCGGATCCTCGACCCGTCCCTCTCATACCCGTCGTCCATCACGGGCCGTGAGAGGGTGATTGTGATCAAGCTGGAGCACATCAAAGGGATAATCACTGCGCATGATGTTTTGTTGCTGAACTCCAGAGACCCAGCGGTGGTCCCTTTCGTGGAGGAGCTCAAGCGACGGTTCTTGCATTATCATGAAGCCAACGAAGTGAAGGTTTTCAATCTTTCCTTGATTCAAAATAAATGTTTCATATTTAGTTGTTTTAGTATTATGTTCATTTTGGATTGAATAATGCATTTATCACGTTAATGGAAACTCTTTTACAATATATAGTTGACTACATATCCTTCCATATTTAGGGCATATTTGTTCATGATGGTAAATGTGTTGGGTAAAATTTCAAACAAAAGCATGAAATGAGGCTGTTTTCTTAAAAAAAAAGTGCATAGTGAACATTATCTCAGAAAAAGGTTTGAAGTAGTTGGCTTGATCTCAAATAAGAAACTGAACTCACGCATGCCTCTCGCATGTCGATTTTCTAGCTATATGACTAATGTTTGGTGGTGATGGGTGTCGGATTGTTGTGCAGTGTACATTTGTTTGGGGCTAATTCTCTAAAAAAAACACCACACATAAGATATAATCCCAATTTTGCTTGGAACTTATTTTTAGAAATAGCCCCAAACATTAGGTCTAGTCTCAAATATGCCCCAAAAAAAAATTTGTCTTAAAAAAGACCATAAACTTTAGATTTAGTCCCAAATATACCTTGTACTTTTCTTTTGTTTCAGAAAAAACCCCAAACTTTAGGTCCAAACCCAAATCTACCCCAATTTTTTTATATTGAAAAGAAAATCATCAATTTTTAATTTAATCCTAAATTCCCTTTGTTAGTCCTCTATCCAAAAGTCGTGGTTAGTCATCCTTAATTTTTATATTCTAGAACGGTTTTATTTTGAAGATAATTTTCCATGTCGTCTTGCCGATGTGATTTATAAATTAAAAGTTGGTTATTTTTTTTTAGACAAACGAAAATTTGAGGTAGTTTGGGACTAGACCTAAAGTTTAAGGTTTTTTCTTAGACAAAAGAGAGTTCGGGATAGATTTGGGACTGGACCTAATGTTTAAGATTTTTCTTTTAGACAAAAAATAGATCAGAACATATTTGAGACTAGACTTAAAGTTTAGGGTTCTTTAGGGAATTAGCCTTATTTGTTTGTTTGTCCATTTTTGTTCAAGTTTTCCAAGGAGACCACTAGGGAATTTGCCAAATTTCGGCATTAAGGCTTTGGACTTTGTCTATAGATTCCGAGACTTACATTTCAAGAGGCTGAGGCCACCATGTTTATTGCTCCGATCCATTTTGTCCCAGCTCACAAGGTGCATTTTGTTCTTACCTTCAGAACTACCAAGAAGAAGATGAAAAGAGAAAATAATGGAAATGAAAAAGACAAAGGAAAAAATGTGCATGGGTGAAAATGCCCCCGATCATAGCTTGAAAAGTGACGCGTGAGATGCAAATGGGAGCTAAGGCCTTATTTAAAACAAATTTGGCCACTTTAAGCTCTTATTTGAGTTCAAAAAAAGAAGAAGATAAAATCTACTTTGAATTTTTTTTTATAGGAAACAGCCCCATTTTAGGCTTTTATTAGAAATTTTCCCAATATATTGTCCTAAAATCAATGAATAGGGTGCTTATTGTTGTAATATATTTTAAGTTGTATCTTACAAAATTGAATATCATCAATATGAATGTTAAATTAAAATCTATTACAATATCACATAATATGGGCGTACCTTGTTGTCTGATGTTACAAATTCCTATATGGGATGTTCCTCTACATCAAACGAGGCAACACATGCTTTCATATTGTTGTCCTCAACCACCAACTTCACATGTATATGAATTTTAGAATAGGAACCAATAAATTATTTTTAAATATTATGTTAGTGATGATTGTATAATTACTAAACGTCTCACTTTTTTAAAAAAACATTACGTATGGTAGTAAGTTTTTCCGAGGCGTCCATGCGCAGGTCCGAGGTGCGCATCCGGGTCCTTAATGATTGACAGGAGTGCGAAAGCACTTCGACGAGCTAGATTTGAGGCTCTTTCAGAGCCCCTCTTCTTTCTTGATGTCTTTCCACAAACATGGGACTGTTCGAACCCACGATTGGCTAGTAAGAAAAAAATTGACCTTGTGGTTTTTGTAATCAGATTCGCGGAAATGGTGGCGCTGAGCAAACCGCAGAGGAGCTAGCAAAAATCCTTGAAGGTTCGCAAGAGAGTGTGGAACGCAGTCTAGGGTTGAAGGAACAACGAGACAGATTACAGACTCTTCCTTTCGAGTTTGTTGCTTTAGAGGCATGCCTTGAAGCAGCTTGCTCCTGTTTGGACGAGGAGGTACACTGTCTCTATGTTGTTTGGGTTTCTGTATTTAGTTACTTGGTACTCAGTGCTCATGAAACTAGCCAACTTTCGTATTCAATTATTCCTGAAAATACAGACAAAAGCATTAGAGCAAGAGGCGTATCCCGCTTTGGATAGCCTGACTTCGGAGATCAGTAGCTTCTATCTCGAAAGGGTTCGTCAGATTAAAGGCCGCTTGGTTACATTAACTCAACGTGTTCAAAAGGTTTGAGACTCTTCTTCTCTATCTATCCTAAATGTACACTCCTCCTCATATTAGAAATTTGGATTCGGCATTGAATGGTCGTGTCAATCCGTGACAAATCTTGATAGGCTTGTAGAAATTGGTTGGTTTCTATTGAAATACGCCGACAGATTAAACCATATAAATTGGGGCAATTGGCTGGGGGTCTAGGGGATTCCTAACTCAAATAGAGGTCATTTGTTCGAATCCCACTGATTACACCCATGCTACCTTTGGAAGAGGGCTACTTGTATTGACTAAAAGTCTAAAGTTAACTGGTTCATTGGGTTTGCGAGGTATTTCTTAGGCCTTCTGATAGATGTTATGTTCATGTCCAATGTTCATAAAATAAAAAAATACACTAACATATGATTAATTAACTACTAACGTAGGCCTTAAGGAAAAGTGAGGGCAATGTTATGCTTATACTGGAGCCAAAGGTTTTAGAGCACATGCGAAGTGAGTTGAGACAATGCCTCGCTTTGATACCAGGTAGGAAAGTTCAACACAAAAGCCAAAAGGTAGAGGAGGCCATAAGTATATATTTTTGTGTGTGTATATATATCTATCTATCTGCCAAAAACATATAACTCTGTCGTTAAGCAATGTGAGATATCTATACAAAGTAAGACATTAAAGTAACATTGCTTTCATTAAAGACATGTCTCAAATGGTTACATTTCATAGCATGAGCCTTTTCCATGTACCTTTAGGTAAGGGATGAGCTTGAGCATCTTCTGGAAGATGATGGAGACATGGCGGGGATGTATTTGACCAGCAAACTGCTTCAAGAAGAAGATGAAGACGCCTCTTCTTCCTCAGCTACTGTCGAGGAAGATGAAAATCATGAACTAAACAATGACAGGCACATACCTAATCCCTTGCTTTCTGTTAGTTTCAATCCTCTTGCTATTGTCTTATCATCAAATTATACGGACATCGCAGTGGAGATCGTGACATCTCACCCGACGATCGCTTGACTCCTCAGCGTGGCCCGCTGAATGATGAAATTGAAAGGGTTGAGAGCAACGATTCTCGCGGCGCCCCAGCTAGTCATGCCGACGTGGCAGAACTAGAGATGCTCCTAGAGGCATACTTTGTGCAAGTCGATGGCACACTTAACAAGCTCTCTACAGTATGATACTCATTCTTACTCTCTAATGAAAATTTAATTTTCCTTATGAAAACTCATAACCCAAAAAGAGAATCTGAAAAACCATTTCGCTGTGAACTAGTAGCTTAACTTGTTAAATTTCTTCTTATTTTTTTATGATCTTAAAGCTGAGGGAGTACGTCGATGACACAGAGGACTACGTGAACATAATGTTGGACGACAAACAAAACAATCTTCTGCAGATGGGAGTGCTGATGACAACTGCTATTCTGGTGATCAGCGTGTACATTGTCGTCGTCGGCGTGTTGGGCATGAACATCACCATCAACCTTTGGGATCCCCCAAATAATTCCCAGGAAGACTTCCTATGGACCATCGGCGCTTGCAGCATCGGGACCATCGTATTGTATGTCGGCGTAGTCACATGGTACAAATACAAACGCGTGCTATATTGAGGGCATGTAGAAATTTAAGATCAACTGCAAAATATGCGAAATATATTAGTCCCTGCAATTGCAGGCCCTATCGAGCCTAATTTCTAATGTGCTTAGCTTAGGCATAGACACGCATCAGTCATGAAAAGGGTGAGATTTTGTAGAATCATTATTAACAATTCCTAAAAGCTTAAGCTATTAGTTGAATGTGCAGTTTAATATTTAAATATTTAATCATTTCCCTCTCATGTTTAGGCTTAAGTTGTTAGTTGAGGGTGTAGTTTATTATTTAAATATTCTGACACTCCCCCTCATGCGTAACTTAGACTTTGGCCTTAGTGTTAGCTTTCACCTAAAGCATTAAAATCAAACAGGTGTCTAAAAGATGTGAACCTAAGATAACTGCTCTGATATTGTGTAAGATTTGATGGGATTATTGTTAATTGTTCTAAAAATTTAAGATGTTAGCTAAAGATAGGGGTGATTGGTTCTCGATTCCCAAAATTGGGAACCGGGGACCTAACCATTGGTCCGGTTTAGTTCTGGTCTCGTCCAATGGAACTAGTCACCTTTTATTTTTCTAGTATTTGATTTTATATGCTATGAAGCAAAAAAAAAATGGTTACTCATATATATGTAATTGGTCCAATTCGATTCTTCTTTGGAATCGAGAACCAAACTACTAGTTCTACTTTTAAGAACTAGGAATCGGACTGACACTTTTGGAAACCAGATCTAATCATCCAGTTCGATTTGGTCCGAGCAATTTCCGGTTTAGGCGGTCCATTTTGCACACCCCTACCTATATATATAGTTTATTATTTGTATATTCTAACATCAATCACGTATTAACAATCCGCAAGGGATGCATACTGTATTATCTAAAGGTTGTCGCATTGTTGTCACAAAATGATAAGTTATTCCTGCCAAATTTCTTGTAAAATTATTCTAACGAATGTGCTTCTGGCATGACCTTGATAGTGCGTGCTCCTGTGCCTAAAAAAGTGATCCCCACAGGACAACCTAGGACGGGGTCCATGGATAAACCCAATGAGACCGACACTGCATATCACCTGGCTCGTTAAGCACACCCTCCCGACCCATATCACCAAACAATCATGCCCTATAGTTTATTCATCTGAGAGTTGAAATACACCCTGCTCCATAAGCGTATGCTCCCAAAGCAATCTTTTCTTGATGGCCACGTCGAGCGATCATCTTCCAACGATGCCGCGAGGTGACCCGGCAGTGAGCACGGCTCTGGTCGACATAGGCGACACGAACAAGCATCAGCCCCGGAAGAAGGTGGTGCGGGTCAAGACCTGGCTCATCATCGACTCGACCAGCCAGGTCCAGCAGATTGACGCTGGGAAGCAGTCGATCATGCGCCGCACAGGGCTCTCAGCCCGCGACCTCCGGATCCTTGACCCATCCCTCTCGTACCCGTCATCTATCACGGGCCGTGAGAGGGTGATTGTGATCAAGCTGGAGCACATCAAGGGGATAATCACTGCGCATGATGTTTGGCTGCTTAACTCTAGGGATCCGGCGGTGGTTCCTTTCGTGGAGGAGCTCAAGCGACGGTTCTTGCAATTTCATGAAGCCAACACAGTGAAGGTTTTCAATCTTTCCTTGATTCAAAATAGATGTTTTATTTTTAGTTGTCTTATCGTGTTCATGAATAAAGCATTCATCACGTTAATGGAAACTCTTTGACGATGTACAGTTGACTACATATCCTTCCATAGTTAGAGCATATTTGTTTATAGTGATGAATATATTGGATAAAATTTCAAATGAGAGCATGAAATGAGGCTATTTAGAATATTAAAAAAAAAAAGCTTCAAAATGGACCTTATTTCAAAGAATGATCTAAAGTGATCGGCTTAATCTCAAATGAGAGCTCAAATCTACATATACTTCTCACGTGTCAGTTTTCAAGTGTCAGATTGTCTCGGGATATATGTTTTTTTTTTTTTTTTTTTTGGTAAGGTAAGATATTATATAAACGACCAAAATGTACAACAAACGTGAGGCGTGGCGCCTGAAGGCACTCAGCTAGACAACAAGTCTTTGGAGTGACAGGGTGCCCCGGTCACAAGAGAGTAAAACATGTACATCGAAGGAGAATAAAAGGACTAAAAGAACCCAACCATTCCCAAGTCAGTCCACATCAAAAATTCGAGGATCAATACCCCAACATCGCTGCATCCTCCTGTTCCTTGGGTTGTCTTCAACCCTTTTGAAGGTCAACGCCTTATCCTTTACCACTTTAGCAAGGTGCATCTTCAGGGATGGAGTGTAGAGATTCCGGCCACAGAAGATGATCTCATTCCTGGATTTCCAAATGATATAACAGAGAGCTCCAAAAGAAAACCGAGCTAACTCTTGGTAAAACCCCTTGCCAGAAAGGACATTATTAACCCAAAGGAGGTTGTCCGGCCAAATCGAATTGGTCCAAGGGATATTGCATTTAGCGGCCCAAAAGTTGGCAAGTGAGTTGGGAACGCAGCATTCAAAATATAAGTGATTGATTGAATCAGGCCTGGACTTACAGAAGGCACACACCATGGAAGGTATTCTCCCATAGAGCATGAGGAGTACCTGAGTCGGGAGCCTGTTTTTGGATATGAGCCACATGAGGAATTGGTGTCTAGGGGCGAGGGCCTTATCCCAGACAAAAGAAGACCAGGGTACCGGGTTGGCTTTACAGCGAATTGTGGCCCATGCTGAAGCCATCGTGAATTTCCCGAGGGGGTCCTCCACCCAACTAAAAGTGTCAAGACCTTGAGAGCGTGGGGGAACCGAGATTTGCCAAAGTGACAGGTCTTGAATAAGTTGGAGCCCATCCGGAGTGTATATGTCCTTAACCTTAGCTTGCCTGGGTAGGTCTGACTGGAGGATGTAATCATCAGAAAAGAGCAAGTAGAGAGGGCCACATTCTAGCCAAGGATCGAACCACAGCGATGTAGTTTCGCCATCTCCAACCTTCCATCTAAAGTGCGGTTGGAAAACTTCTCTTAACGCGAGAATTTTCCGCCAGGCCCAAGAACAGATCGTTGGAGTAGAAGAGATCCAAAATTTTTGTCTTTTAAGATATGTGGCGTGTATCCATTTGCACCATAGTGATTCTTTGTCGGTGAATAGCAGCCATATGTGTTTAGCCATAGCTGCCTTGTTGCTGTCTCTAATTTTCCTCAAGCCAAGTCCACCTTCAGGAGTGGGGAGACAGACATCGGCCCAAGATACTTTTGCACCTCCCGGACCCATTGTAGGACCTCTCCAGAGGAACTGTCTGCAAACCTGCTCTATCTTTTCCACCACTGAAGCAGGAAGCCAAAAAATGGATGTCCAATAAGCTTGGATGGCATGTAAAACCGATTTAATGAGTAGTAAACGTCCCGCAAACGAGAGAAATCGGTGTGTCCAGGATTGGACTCTAGCAGTAAGATGGCTGACCAGGGTGTTGCAATCCACTTTATTCAGTCGGGAGGTAATGATAGGCACACCCAGATAACGAACTGGAAACGAGCCCAGAGTGAAGCCCAGTGTTTGTATAATTTGGTCTCTGATTGTATCAGAGCCTCCAGAAATGAATACTTCACTTTTGTTAGGGTTTGGACTCAAGCCGCTCCATGAGGAAAATAAAGTGAGCCCTTCCTTGATACAGATATGGAAGCGAGGCTCGCCCGGCTAAAGATAAGGACATCATCTGCAAAGAATAGATGAGATAGTCGCGTAGCCTTACATCGCCAGTAATATTGGTACCCTGGATGCCGAGTGTGAGCATCAATGATACCCGTAAAACCTCCATTGCCAAGGTGAACAAATATGGAGACATGGGGTCTCCTTGACGTATGCCTCTTCCACTAGAAAAGAAGCCATGGAGTTCGCCATTGATAGAAATGGAAAATTTAGGGGAGCGAACACATACCATGATCAATCTTGTAAGATGGTTTGGGAAACCAAATGCTAGGAGGGTGTTCTCAAGGAAGTCCCAGTCCAACGTGTCGTAGGCTTTTCTGAAATCTACCTTGATAGCACATTTTGGAATGTGGGGCTTTTTGTGAAACCCACAGAATAGTTCTTGAGCAAGGAGAATATTGTCACGATCCGCCTTCCCTTCACAAATGCTGTTTGAACCGGGCTAATAAGTTCAGGAAGGACTGCTGCAATTCTAGAGGAGAGAATCTTGGTTATGCATTTGTATATTGTATTGCAGCAAGCGATTGGTCTATAATCTGAGACCGATGATGCATTGGGGACTTTGGGCACCAAGGCAATGATAGTGTTATTGACTTCTTTAAGTAGACATCCTGACTCAAGAAAGTCCATAATAGCTTCATTCTGAGAGGAGCCCACCTTGTCCCAATTTTTCTTGAAGAAGTCTCGCATTGTAGCCATTCGGACCCGGGCTTTGTTCCCATCAATAGAGAACATCGCATCATGAACTTCCGAAGGACGGAAGGGGAGAGAGAAAAAATTAACCTGGTCATTTGTGAGGGGGGTGTGAATGACTTCAATGATCTCCTGAGAAGTTGGTCTCAAGGACACCGCAGCCGGGGCTAGTAAATCCTGGAAATAAGAGACAAAAACTCTCTGAACTTCTGCCTGAACAGAAACCATTTGACCAGTGTTGTCCATGACTGAAAGGATTCTGTTACGGAGATGTCGATGATTCACCGAATGGTGAAAAAACTTGGTATTATGGTCTCCTTCCTTTAGCCAGCGAATCCTTGACTTCTGTCTAAAGAAAGACTCCTATAGGGACCGGAGCTCATAGTACTCTTTGATTTGGGAATGTTCAACATCCACCAGGTGGCTATTCTGAGGATCATGAAAAAGTGCTTCTTGGGTGTCTGATAGCAGCCTTTTAGCTGTAGAGACTCTCATGGAAATGTCCGAGAAAGCCTCTTTGTTTAGGCATTTAAGGCGGCCCTTAAGAAGTTTCAGACGGCCATAGAGTTTAAACATAGGAGAAGCTGTGACTATAGTATCCCAAGCCTGCGTCACAATAGTGGAGAAGTCCGGATGGCTCATCCATAAGTTATAAAATTTGAATGGAATCCGGCGGTGAACAAGCGGCAGGACTTTCACCACCATCGGCGTATGATCCGAGATGCCCGGAGCTAGAAAGGAAGCTTCAGAGAAGGAGTAAGACATACACCAGCAGTTATTGACCAAAACACGATCGATTTTCCTTTGTTTTCTGGAAGCACCGGAGGAAGTAGACCAAGTGAAATAGAATCCCACATAACGTAGGTCTATTAGCTCAGCTTGATCCAGACATTCCTTGAATTCATCAAAGGCGGGAATCCATATATCAGGACTCCCTATACGATCCGAGGGGTCCCGGATGGCATTAAAGTCGCCAGCAACAATCCAGGGGCAATCCTTAAGGCCATGGCTCAATCTAATAATGTCAAGCCAAAGAGGTCTCCGGGAAACAAAAGTATGTTCCCCATACACCACAGAAAAGGTGATAGTTGTGTCTGAATTTAATATTTTTATATCTCCATGGATGAGCTGACTAGTACCAAAAAGGAGCTTGAAATCCACTAGTAGCGGGTTCCATCCCACCCATATACGCCCCCGGGGGGAGTGCTCATAGTTGGACAACCACAACCATCCAGGCAGTAAATCAGATGAGATAGTATCAAAATTGTCAGCAATGACTTTAGTTTCCAGAATACCAACACAACAAATATTGTTGCGGCGCACAAAAAGTCTAACTTCCGCTTGTTTTAAGGGGTTCATGAGACCCCTTATGTTCCAACATCCAAAAAACATAGTATAGTGCAAAAAGAAGGTCAAGAACTATCTTCTCTTAGGGCGCCGCTTGCTGGTTGTAGTCTTGGCCTTTGTATGAGGGGAACCGGAAGAGGGTTCCCGCATGTTGGCCAGCTTACAACTCGTTCAGCATCCTCCTGGATGGGGGAGACAGTGCAAGTCAGATCCTTCTTCAGCTTCGGCATAGCAGGGTCCTGATCTAGCGTGGTAGGCATCTGCAAGGGGGGGTCAGCAACTTCCATTCTAGTCGGGGAATCCTCCCGCAAAGTAGCCACCTGCCTGGGAGGGGGGTCAGTAGGGACAGCACACTCCTTGTCTGACCTTTCTGATTGCACCAGCACATGGCTCGAGCTTGCTGTCAAATCCACCTCCAGCGACACCTCATTGTTCCCCAAATGCAGCAGAGAATGATCCGGCATGTGAGCAAGAGCTGGTTCTTTTTGGGCTTCAACAGAGGTGCAGGGGGGAGGAAGGTCTGCAGCTGCCATGGTGTACAGTTGCTTGACAGGGGCTGCTGGAATAACAGTTTCCTGTTGTATTCTTGCCCCACAGGTCGCTGAAGGACTACTTGGAATTGATCGTGCTAGCACATGTTCTTTTCCAGCTCTCCTACGAACCATCTGCCACTCCTCTATGGGGTTTGGAGTGGGAGATAAGCCCAAATGGGTGGGCTGGCCAGATTCTGCAGCAGGAGGTGGAGAGGTTTGAACCCCATGTTGGTTCTCTTGTGTAGGTTGGTCACTACTGGGGTTGGTGACAGCACATTTGTGGCCAAACACGCCACAAGATTGGCATGAAACAGGCTTCCATTCGTACTCTACTTCAACCACACGAACAGCCCCATTTATGAATATATCTATGGTATCATGACAGGCTTTGGAGGCCTCTAGTTCAACACAAACACACGCAAAGGAGATCATTTTTAATTGCTCCGGAACTACCTTCTCTTAGGGCGCCGCTTGCTGGTTGTAGTCTTGGCCTTTGTATGAGGGGAACCGGAAGAGGGTTCCTGCATGTTGGCCAGCTTACAACTCTGTTCAGCATCCTCCTGGATGGGGGAGACAGTGCAAGTCAGATCCTTCTTCGCCTTCGGCATAGCAGGGTCCTGATCTAGCGTGGTAGGCATCTGCAAGGGGGGGTCAGCAACTTCCATTCTAGTCGGGGAATCCTCCCGCAAAGTAGCCACCTGCCTGGGAGGGGGGTCAGTAGGGACAGCACACTCCTTGTCTGACCTTTCTGATTGCACCAGCACATGTCTCGGGATATATGTTTGTTTGTCTATTGTTATGTTTTCTGGGGAGACCAAAAGGGAATTTGCCAGATTTGGGCATTAAGGATTTGGACTTTGTCTACTGTTTCCATGACTTATGAAATGAGGTTGAGGCCACCATGTTTTTTTGCTCTGAGCCGTTTTGTCCCGGCTCACAAGGTGCATTTTTTTCTACGCTTCAGAGCAACCAAGAAGAAGATGAAAAGGGAAAAGAAGAGAAAAGAAAAAAGACAAAAAAAAAACATGCTTGGATGAAAATGGCCCTGATCATAACTTAAAAAGTGACATGTGAGATGCACATACGAGCTTAGTCCCTTTTTGGAAACAAACTTGGCTACTTCAAAATCTTATTAGAAACAAAATCCGCTTAAAATTTTTTTTTTATAGAAAATGGCCCCACTTTAGGTTTTTGTCAGAAATTTTCCAAATAGATTGTCCTAAAATATATGAATTTGGCACTTGTCGGTGTAATATATATAATGTTGCATCTTACAGAATTGAATATCATCAATATGAATATTAAATTAAAATTTATTACAATATCACATAATATGGGCATACCTTGTTGTTTGACTTTACAAATTCATGTACGGGATGACCAATGATCTTTTCCTCTACATCAAACGACGTGACACGTGCTTTTGTATTGTTGTCCTCAACCACCAACTTCACATGTATATGAATTTTAGAATAAGAACAAATATATTGTTTTTAAATATTATGTTAGTGATGATTGTTAACCACTACATGACTCACTTTAAACAAAACAAAAAACATATGGTAGCAAGTTTTTCTAGGGAATGTAATTCTAATTTGATTATATGTCTACGCTGTTCTTTTTAAGTTTTTCTTTAATAGAAATATTTACATTGATATATCACCATTTCATAAGTTTAAAAAGATGATGGTTCACAAGAGAAAATTAATTACAATAAATTTTCTAAATTTAAAGAAGCAAGAAATTTATTTCACCTTTCCTGCATTAGTAGGTTATAGTAGAATAGATGCATTATTAAATAAATTTTCAGGGAATGGTATTTCCACAACCAAAAGCTTTTCTTCAACAAGTTTTTCGTATTCTACATTTTGATTGGGCTAATTTTTGCTTAACAATTCTTCCACAATCGCTACGAGGATTCATAAAAATTATAAAACAAAAGTACCTTCTCACTCTGTCATTGAAAATGAAGAAGGAAGGTAGAGCTAGGTTTTTTCGCCATAGGAGAAAGAAAAAGGTAAGTTTATGGTGTGTTTATTTCGCACAAAATAAATTGATTTGGAAATTGTTTTCCTAAAAACGGTTGCTTGTATTGTTAATTAAAATAAATGAATGAAAAATATTTTCATTATTCACGAAAAAAATATAGACATAATTTACTGTTGATGATGAAAAAATTTATAATTGGCTGATTGTTTCAAGCAATATAAATGATCGTTATTAGGGAAATATTTTTTAAATCACTAAACAAAATGTTTATCTTACTTGTCTCTGACCATTTACCTCTTATTGAACCCAAAAATTGGAAAAACAAATAACATTATAGTATCTTCAAACAATATTCTTAGATAATATGGCATATTTTTTAAAATAATGAATAATACTAATATTGGGGAATTCTACTTAATCCCTAAATATGAATGAAATATAATAAGAAATCTAAGTAGATTATTTTTAGTTTGAATTATAGATTACTTCTTTCTTTTCTCTTTTGCTATCACCAAAAAGAATGATGATTCCGTAAGCAACAAAATTGTCATTAGTGGTACTTGGGCAACTAAAATAGTGAGAAACTTGGATGGAGAGGGATATGTTCCACATTTAGAATTAGTTTCAAGAATATCTATGGAGAGGGTTATTCTTCAAATACATAAATTTTAACATCCTGATACCGTACACGGAAAGTGGGGGATCAAGCAGGGCAGTGGCTAGCGGCATAGGAGCCGACTCAGCGTTAGCAGTTTTGTGCCATTGCTAGAATAATCCAATATGTGGTTCCACACGTTCCGCTACTTCTCTGTTCATTTCCAATGCCGATCATGAAACACCATGAGCAGCACGATATTGAGCCACGAAATTCAAATTGAAATCTTTTATGTGCCTATTTCTAATCGTCATGGGAAAGAAAGGGAGAAATAAGAAAGAGATTATTCCCTAGAGCTTTTCCAGTACTATCGGTACCTGAAATGCATCTCCTTTGACATTGCTTGAGTTATATCCGCAGTCAGAAAAATCCTTTGTTCCTCTTCTTCAAACCCTCCACTTGCTCGGACTGAACAAACTATCCAAGGCGTCCATGCGCAGGTCTGAGATGCGCATGCGGCTGGGAAAGCGCTTCGATAAGTTCGACTTGAAGCTCTTTCAGAGCCCCTCTTCTTTCGTGCGAAGACTGGATGGAGTACACTACTTTAGATCTTTCCAGTGATTATGAATCTTTATAGGTTCTTGTTATCTTTCCACAAACATGGGACTGTTAGGACCCGCGATTGGCTAGTAAGAAAAGAATGACCTTGTGCTTTTTCCAATCAGATTGGCGGAAATGGTGGTGGCGAGCAAACTGCGGAGGAGCTAGCAAAAATCCATGAAGGTTCCCAAGAGAGTGTGGAACGCAGTCCAGCGTTGAAGGAACAAGAAGACAGATTACAGACTCTTCCTTTCGAGTTCGTTGCTTTAGAGGCATGCCTTGAAGCTGCTTGCACCCGTTTGGACGACGAGGTACATTGTCTCTATGTCGTTAGGCTTTCTAAGTTTAATTACTTGGGACATCGTGCTCATGAAACTGACCAACTTTCGTACGCATTTGTTCCTGAAAATGCAGACAAAAGCATTGGAGAAAGAGGCATATCCCGCTTTGGATAACCTAACTTCGGAGATCAGTAGCTTCTACCTGGAAAGGGTCCGTCAGATCAAAGGCCGTCTGGTTGCGTTAACTCAACGTGTTCAAAGGGTTTGAGACTCTCCTCTATCTATCCTAAATCTCTGTTCTTCCTCATACTAGAAAGTTAGATTTGGTATTGAATAGTCATGTCAAGCGGTGACAAATCTTGATATGTAGAAATTGGTTGATTTCCATTGATATACACCGACTGATTAAACCCAATGACTCGAGCAATTGGCTGGGGGTTTAGGAGATTTCTAACTCAATTGGAGTTCATATGTTCGAATCCTACTAATTACACCCCAACTACTTTTGGGAGAGGACCGCTTGTATCGACCAAAGGTCTGAAGTTAACTAATTCATTGGGCTTGCAAGGTATCTCTTGAGCCTTTTCATAGATGTTGTGTTCATGTTCAACTGTCATAAACAAAAAAAAAAATTTACACTAACATATGATTAATTAAATAATAACTTGGGCCTTACAAAGAAGTGAGGACAAGGTGAAGTGAGTTGAGACAAGGCCTTACTTTGATATCATATAGAAAAGTTCAACCCAAAAGCCAAATGATAGAGGAGGCTGTAGATATGACGGCATAGGTATATACTTTATATATAAAGCATATAACTCTGTTGTCAAGCGACATGGGATATCTTAACAAACTAAGACTTCAAAGTAACATTGCTTTCATTAAAGACTTGTCTCAAGTGGTTAAATTTCATAGCATGGGCCTTTTCCATGGATCTCTAGGTAAGGGATGAACTTGAGAATCTTCTGGAAGATGATGGAGACATGGCGGGGATGTACTTGACCAGAAAATTGCTTCAAGAAGAAGATGAGAACGCCACTTCTTCCTCAGCTACTGTCGAGGAAGATAAAGATCATGAACTAAACAATGACAGGCACATACCTACTAATCCCTTGCTTTCTTTTAGTTTCAATCATCTTGCTATTTGTCTTATTATCAAATTATACAGTTATCACAGTGGAGATCCTGATATCTTGCTCGATGACGGCTTGACTCCTCAGCGTGGCTCGCTGAATGATGAAATTGAAAGGGTTGAGAGCAACGATTCTTGCGGCACCCCGGCTAGGCATGCTGACGTGGCGGAATTAGAGATGCTCCTAGAGGCATACTTTGTGCAAGTTGATGGCACGCTTAACAAGCTCTCTACAGTATGATTCTCATTCTTACTCTCCGATGACACTTTAAATTTTCCTTGTGAAAACTCATAACCCCAAAGAGACTTTGAACAACCTTTTCGCTGTGAATTAATAGCTTAACTAGTTAATCCTCTTCTTATTTTTTCTCATGTTAAAAGCTGAGGGAGTACGTCGACGACACAGAGGACTACGTGAACATAATGTTGGACGACAAACAAAACAATCTTCTGCAGATGGGAGTGCTGCTAACTACTGCTATTCTGGTGATTAACGTGTACATAGTCATCGCCGGTGTGTTGGGCATGAACATCTCCATCAACCTTTGGCATCCCCCAAATCAGTCCCAGGAAGACTTCCTATGGACCATCGGCACTTGCAGCATCGGGACCATCGTCTTGTATGTCAGCATAGTCACATGGTACAAATACAAGGGTGTGCTATATTAAGGGCATGTAGAAATTTAAGATCACCTGCAAAATACACGGAATGTTTAGGATTGGTTTAGGTAGACACCCTCGCCGGACAGTTTGATTTGACTACTGCAAAACTGTCATTCTGAACTTGTGGCTCATGTACTCTTGAAGCATGTGGATACAAGGAGAGATAATTCACTGTGCAGTGAAGTAGAAACGAAAAGTGGATATGAAGGGATTCTACTGTATTGATTATCAAGTTTGTAAAATGAGACAGATTTCGACCAGAAAACGAGAAAATGGGTTGAACCAATGCATGTTGACAAAGAACCGTTCACATGGAAGCTAGAATGAGGCCCACCAGCATGCCCTACATGCGTATTCTCGAGGAAAAACTTCATGGAAATGGTCGTAAAAGAATGAGAAGCCCAAAAAGAAAAACATCAAGTTACATAGAAAAGAATGACTTGTCTTCCCAAAACACTATATAGATAAGAAGTTTGACCCCAATATCCCTGACATCAATATCCTAGTCTTTAATTCTACCACTGACGCTAAGTAGGCCTTCATAGATGATCAATACACTGGTACCCAAATGGCTTCACAAATACTCACAAACAGTTTCAATAAAACTATCAGTACAACATTCTTCTGCTGACAAAATCTTTGATGGAGGCCATTCTTCAAAAAGTCGATTGACCATAGATCGAGGAGGCCTAATAGATCAAAAGCTGCCACAATAATTTCACTGTTAATCTGAGTCCATGCCCTGGGAAGGATCATTATCAGGACTTTTCATTCTAGAATCGTTGACAGCTTTATTGAATGTGCCCCTTATGTGTTGACACATCAGCATCAGATCTTGGCATGCATCTTTCAATACCTCCCTTGCTGGATCACCTGAGAAATACCACATAAAAGATTCAATCATAGAATGCTCGAAAAGCCATTGAGATCACCAGAGAAGATTATGTTGGATGACCAACAGCTCCATTGATTACACAAGGTGGGGGAAAGATGGATGTGAGACATGAAAGCTAGGCCTAATGCCTGGGAAAGGGAGGCATCTATTCACCAGGGTAATATATTGGAAAAGTTTTGAGGCATTAAGGTGCAAAGTTAAAACAGAGAGTTAGTACAATTTTGAATAATTTAACAGTGCTGGGTATGGCAACATGTATTTAAGATTCCATGATGTGCTGTGTGGATTCCATGAACTCATCAACCATTTTTTGACAAAATCCTGCAACACTTTATCCTTATTTCCTGGTCTACCCATCCATGCAAACAATGCATAACCAACTACAATTTCACACTATAACATGATGTTTAGAAGCAAAGCAAAGCATCCAAAGTGCATCACATCTCTTAGGCTTGACATTGATGAGAGCACATACTACCTGTCGTTTGAACTCTAACATTAACCCGGGCTTCCGAAGGATGAGGAATGCTGTAGCCACAAATTATTACCCGTGGACTGCAGAATAGACACAACATGCATTAAAACTAAATGGAATCTAAACTTACCAAAAACATACAAACTGTGCAATAGCAAGAACAGAAAATATGGAGAAGATCCTACTAAATTCTATACAAGGAGAAAAGGGAAAGCATAACAGGAAATGTTCCAGTTAGTGGTTCATCATAACATTATTCCAGATTCATTACTCCCCAACAAGACAAGTAACTCAGGCTTCATTTGCTGGTTTCACCCAATGAAAAGCAACAGTAAGACATAACCTTCATTTTGAGGGAAAAAAGAACATTCAGTATGTAATAATGATAGGTGAAAACTCATGTGTAATAACTATCCAATTAAAATTCTTCCTTTTAGTAAGTTCACTGCTTAATAGCATCCCTGATCCTGATGTTTAACATTCACATGCTGATATTGACCAAAATAATTAATGGATAGATGATCCTACTATGTAAAGATCTGACAAATAGCACCAAGTACGGTAATGTAGTACTGACTCTTGATTCAAGGTAAATCTGAGGGCATTTGCAAGGGTATGATCCTCCTCAGCAAGAGAAAATGTGGCATTCCGTTGATCTCCAAAGGACGTGTGTTCCATCAGCAACAACTACTGTACAAGCAAGATACTGCACAATGTTGAGAAAAATATCACTAACCATGCAGAAAGAGAGAGAGAGAGAGAGAGAGAGTTATTTTATTATTTATGGTTAGGAGAGTAGATTCATATAAAGATTCATCTCTAAAGTTCAGAACAAAAAATACTACTTTACTCAAGACAGCATTCCTTCGAAGGGTTAATTTTTACCAAAATTAAAATCCTTCAAAAGTCATTAAACATAAGCCGTTGAGCTTGAATTCCACAACGAACTCAATTACATCAATTGATTCGTTTCACTCACTCTTCCATGAAACTTAACTTACAAGACCACACTCAACCTATCAGAGAGACACAACTCGCTGCTTTTGAACCACTCAGCAATCAAAACACTCACTTATCCCCTTCCACACAGCTCACCTGCCGCAAACCACACTTATCCCACTCACCCTTACACTTAACTCTTACTTTCGCAAACCGCAAAATGGCAGTCCCCTCTTCCAATCTTTTGATAGCAACCTCCGAGACAATCTCCGCCTCACTCTATCTACATTTTTCCCTTATGCTTAAGAAATTTGGCTGCTTTTTCATCCAAAAATGGCCTACTTTTTCAACGAAGAATCAGAACACAAAGAAAGAGAGCTAGCTTTACAGAGAAATATATTGTCATGAGTTTGAGTGGTGTTTATCATTTAACACGAAGTGGGTCAGAAATTTTTCGCCAAATAAAAATGAAATCTTTAATAAAAGGACAAGAAAAATGGGATAAAAAAAGAAAAAAAAAACGTATCATCGGATTCATTCCTAATTCAGATTCTTGAATTTCACAAACAGAAGGAAGAACAGAACGGCGTGAAAGGGTCACCTTCACAAAGTAAGTCAACCCAGTTGATTTACACAAATTTATACCTTCTCGCTGTACTTTCATAATTCAACAACCAAGATTCGAGTGATCATTTGCCCGAACAAAGAAACAAAAAGATTTTACGCAGGCGAACGGCGATTCGCCCAACAAACATACCTTCCCGAGAAGCTAGACGGCGATGCTCAAGGGAGCTGAGGAGCTAAACAGCGAGAGAGGCAACCTAGCGAGACAGACAGACAGACAGACAGACAGACAGAGACAGAGACAGAGACAGGGAAAGAGAGACAAGACGAGACGGGAAGCGACCTGAAGAGCGACGGACAACCGGCGGCGGAACCTCGACGAGACGACGGAGAGCGCGGGGCGGTCGGGGCGGTCGGGGCGGTGGACGACGGCGAGCAGGCGAGACCGTCGTAGTGTTAGCGGCGGCGGCGCGAGAGCGAACAGGAGGGCGAGCGGGCGACGGAAATGGGAAAAGGTTTATGGTTATGTCCTTTTTATTGTTATTGTTATTTTTATTTTATGTTTTTCTGTTAGTATTTCTCGCTATGTAATGAGAAATTAATAAAAGTATTATACTTATAAATAAAAATAACAATATGAATAGTAAGTTAACGCGTTTGCTTTTCTTATTTTGAGTTAAAATAGCTTCCTTTTTTTCCAATTCAAATTCAAAATGTTATCTAACTTTAAGAAAAAAAAAATCATGAAAGCTATGTGCCAAATTACAAATAAGATTTTGAGCATTTTATGCTTAAAAAAGGTCAAAAAATGCGTGTGCGTAAATTCTTTAATAAAAAAATAAAAGGTAAATAATGCTCATTAGTAAATAGGAAAATATTTTTCAGGCACATCAAATTTTAGGCATGGAAGCGAGACAAATTCAGAATAGCTGAATTATAGATTTTAGGTACTTTCCCATAACCCACAAAAGTTTACTAATCTAGTAACTATATATCTAATACTAAGCACGTTATGTCAAATTTGCCATCGCAACAATCACATAAATATGTAAAACTGAAAAATCTTATATTGTGAATCTTCAATTTGAAAAATCTACATAAATACGTAAGACTAAAAGAGCTAAAAGCCCAACAATCACAAAAATTTAAGATTAAATAAACTTAAAACGAGAATTTGGGCTTATATCAGCAATTGTTATTGAAAAAGCTAGATTAAAATTGATATTCTTTGACAATTGACGAAATATTTTGTAAGTAATCTTAAGTATTTAGTAAATCTAAAAGAGTCCCATACTCTAGAAGGATTGTAATAATTATGCACATATGCTAAAAATAACCTTAAAGAATATAAAGCAAATAAAATCATTTTAGTCATTAAAATATATTAAATTCTAGTATCAAGTTTTCCACACTTGGTCCTAAATTTTTATAGGGTTTTTGACAGTCAACTACAATTTGTTCTACCAATCAAAACCGTCTAGAATTTTCACTGAATTTGAGTCCATTGCATCGCAAATACCCGCCAAGTTTAAAGAAGTGGATTAGCGCTAGTAATCGTTTGGATGTCACTTTAAAATTCCACACATTTCAAGAAATGTTTGTACAGAGTCATAATTAATCTTTATCGCATATGGCATCCAATTAAATGTGGAGAGCCAATGCTGCATTAGAGGTGTGCACGGAAAATGGACCAACCCAGAAATTAGACCAAACTATCTGATTCTTGATTCTTGGCGCAAATCAAATCGCTTGGACCATCCGAACTAGATTAGGCTAGAAAAATCCTTTTCTTTTAAAGAGTAAAGAGAAGGAAGTTGCCAAAACTCTAAATCCAGTTCCAAGTTTCTATTCGGGAATCAGACCAACCCAGGAAGCGACCATCCCTGTCGAGCGCCAATAAAATGGTGGTGGGGCCACGTATATCTCGGCTGTTTTCTCTCATCATCCGTAGAACATCGCCCCCGACACCGCCGTTATTGCAGTTCGCAGCGGTTGCTTCATTGCTCTGCAACGTGGATTGTGCACAGAGACTGATCGAGTTGCTGAGTGCTATGATGGTTAGCTCTCTCTCTCTCTGATGACCCATCACCCTCTTTTTCTCCCACAAGAATTCCTCGCATTAATGTGGCCGAAAACGGCGGAAAAAAATGTATTGGCTCTTGCCATCTTATTTCGCGTAGAAGTCGTTCAGATATCCTGAAGATGTAGTTAAACATGGTGGGATCACTGGAGAGAGGAATGATTCACGACTAGTCCGGCGATGACTTCGTACTAGGAAACGCAAGTGCATGGAAACTGAATTCCTAATCATCCTAATCCAGTGATTTGTCTGCGACGCCTAGAGGCTTAGTGTGTTGTCCTTCATGTCAGAGGAAGGTAATTTAGATGAAGACTCCTAAAAGGATACCGAACGATGAAATCAATCCAGTCAGGACATGAAAAGTGAAGTTCATGCGCATCCTAATCCAGTGATTTGTCTGTGACGCCTAGAGGCTTAGTGTGTTGTTCTTCATGTCAGAGGAAGGTAATTTAGATGAAGACTCCTAAAAGGATACGGAACGACGAAATCAATCCAGTCAGGACATGAAAAGTGAAGTTCATGCGGATGGTCACATATTCGCTCTGTATGTAATATGGCTTTGAAAGAGCTGGATGTATTTGTTATTGACACGGAATGAGCTGTACACATGTTGCTCGACTTAAGCCATATTTAGAGGAAGCTTAATTGATTGATCCATCTGCCTGTCCCTTTATGCGTGATTAGATGCTATGTTTATTTGGTCTATCTGCTATGTCTGCACACTATGTTTCATCCTTTGCATCGCATTACGACAAAAGGGATGCTCAAATTGTTGTGCTGGCTTGGATTTTCAATTTTAAGCAGCATTTCCTACGTGCTTATCAACTGTGCAAGGATGCCGGGATGTGTATATGCTGTTGCAAATTTATCTATGAAGATACTGCATACTTTGTCACAAAAGGAAGCTGAACGAACTCTCCAATGCATGATCTTCTTGTTGTATCTCTTCATTCTTTGTGTTTATATGTCACATAGCAGAGGTGCATCCTTTTAGACCCTTTATCTTACACATAATGTGTAGGTTTCAAACGATAATCTGCAAACGTCTGCAAATATTTTTAAATTGTTTAGAAACTTGAGAGGGCACACTTCTGGAAGAAAAGCAGTGACCAAGACTGATTTTTTAGAGTAGAATCAGCAGTGCAAACCTTTTAACAGATATCCGTTAAAACAAAGAGGACAACTTAGCTGATGATGGTCACTACGTTCTGGCATGTTGCCTTGCTTTTGCAATTTAATGACATGAATTAGTGTCCCATTTCACAATGGTTTGTGTAATAGACGTGACATACCAGATCTTGAGGTCTTGCTGCTTAATATACTTGTTTGTTGTCTGAAATGAGCTCAACACTTGTAGGAGCTTGAGCTTTTTAACTGTCCGCTAGCTTTCAACGCAATACAGTTGATAACCATCGATTGTCCAACTTGTGCTAATGCAGTTGCAGTCTGGTTCACGGTGCTTTATTAGAACCTTTGTGTGACAAAATGACCTTGATAAAAATATGTTCTTCAAAATAATTAAGTTGGAAATTTACCCCAGATGGATTGCTTCTAGACTGGCTTCTCTACTCTCAGGCTGGGGCTGGCTTAGCTGGAGGTTTGAAGGTCCAAACACATCATGTACTATGGCCCTATTCAATGGGTCATGGGAATATTGGTTACCTTCGCTCACATCGCTTGCTTTATGAACCTATGGATTAGAAAATTTGTCAGTCAAATAACAGATGAGCAATTGATTGATTCTAGGTTAAGTAGATGTAATAGATGCACTTGTAATTTGAACTAATACCTTCTCTTTCAATGCATTATTTTCCTGGAGGAGGAGGCTTATATTCTTATGCAGCTCTATGTTTTCCTGATGCATCGCGTTTCCCTGGAATGAATTAAACTTACGTGAGTCACTTGATGGTTGATAACCATACTATTGAAAGTGGAGTTGCCGGTTTTGTGAAAACCTTTAGGTTCAGCTCTTTTATCTTGTCAGAGAAAATTTGCTTCTGCAGAGAAAGAATTACCAGAATTATTCCTTGCATATATTGAGGTAGTGCTGTGTCTTTTGCTGAATTTGGTAATAATACATAAACAAAAATTCAACAATTCGAAGCATATATTCAGCTAGTACCTTTTTGGCACGAACGGTCTTCAAGCTCATCTCCAATTGATTTTCTAGATTTTGCAGACTTGTCACATTGAGGCTAGAGAGTTGTTCTCCCATCAATTGCCTGCATGCATCAGATTGAAGAGTTTTTATCATGCCTAGACTCAAAAACGTATCTATTTCCTGGCACATTTTGCAAACCTTCTTATTTCTCTAGAAACTTGACATTCTGATAGCATATCATATCATGAGGCATTCAAACACCCTTTCCAATCCTTAGTTAAGTGAAATGACATTCTTCTAATGTATAATTTGACACATTTTCAAATCCAGAAGCTGTTGTGACGAGTTGCTTTAGCAATTCTGAAACGGCTTTACTGATTTTATCAATGAAATTAGTCATTTTTAAAGTTTTGGACCCAGTCTAGCTTCCCAAGACTGTACAAACTCCAGAAAACATTCTGGATTTCTTTTGGCTTGCAGCCCAGCCAAAATATTTCAGAAAGTATACTCAAAACGTGATAATTTATGGATTTCTTTGTCCTAGTAGCTCACCTAAATAGATAGAAGTATGCCCTTTATGTGATAGTTTCAAAATTAATCCTAGAATGTATTGTCTCCTCTCCTAATGAAAAACATGTTGGCCTAATCCAGGACCACATTCATCACGGACTAAGAAGATCCATTAGATCACAACAAATGATACTTCATGCTACGTCTGCCTGGACATTTGTAGCTCTCTTGAAACATTGACATAAAAGTAGACAGAATACACTTGGCTGAGTGATTATGCCCAACAACTATTAGAGAAGTTGTTGACTTCTTTGGTTGTGAAATAATTACTGTGCTGCACTATCTCCCTACGGTTTCATCTACTGTACACAGGGATTCTCAATGTACATATTGAGAAGATGACATATATCTTGTTCTCTCCTCGGACGTGGATAAGTTGTGGATGTATATTCCTAGGCTAGACATTACATGGGGTAATTGGCTGATACATTATAAACAACAGAATCTCTTTTTGCGCTAAGTGGAGTTAATTATATGAATTCTTAGACACCATGGCGATACACACTTTTGAAAACTGACTCCCGATATTCCTCAATTTACAAAATGACAATTTTAACAGATGCTAACAGTTGGAACAGAGATTTTAATTCAGGTAAGCATGCTAAATATCATTCAGTGAGAAACTTGGAAGAGTTCTCAATCCTTTTGGAAATCCACTTCTACACCATTCATGTACATTTCTCCAAAAACTCATGACCAAGTGGAAAATTACTGTACCTGTGGCGCACTTGCAGGTGCTGCAGCTGTTGTCTTAAGCTTGCAACTTCTCTTTGGCAATGCTAGTAACATCATAGAAGTGGCATGACAGAAAAGTTAATGAATGGGCAGGCATTAGTGTGGTGCATGTTTAACATTGGGATAGTGCACTTGCATTGCGTTATTATTGATAGATTGTCATGTTGTGTGATTTTATTGACACGTCTTGCTTACTTAGGAAAACTTAAGCTCAATTAGTACCGTCTCAATTATGCCATTTCCATTTAGGTGTTGGGTGACGAGGAGTGAGAGAGAGTAAGGACTTGTACAATCTTGACCATTTAATATGACTCTGATGACATGATAACATTTGTAGAGGCCAACATCATACACCTTTGTATGAATTTTAGGTACTTGATTGTAAAACAAGCAAAAGTTCAAGTAATTGCAGAGTCATTACCCCTTTAGCATATGCTATTGCTACTAATATGTTCTTGGCACTTATCCAGTTGTATTGTAATTGCAATGTATCAATTGCTTCAGCTACCGCACAATTGACCGATAAACTTCTCATTTGGTTTGGCATTAGTTTTATCACATATAATTTGATTGTATGAAAGGGTAGATGATAAGGTGGGTAAGCATTTCTTTACTTTAGTCTCTCTAGCTCATTGACAGTAATGATATTCTCAAACCTGGGATCATTAGCATTATTTCTATGAATCTTCATGAATTTCCTATTTCTAGATGATCGCTTGAACCCAAAGAATTTTGTTTCTCTTCTAGGCCAGGTAAAAGAGAATCATCCTTCAGTCAAATTTCAGTCATTACTTCAACATGTTGAGCCAGGAGAGTGATCCATCATTGGGTGGCAAGGCAGTGAGTTGCCAGTACCTCTTCCTCTCGCTCATCTTTCTTACGACTTTGAGGTGCTGATGCTCCATACGTCTGGTCAAATTAAAGATGCAGGCTCATTGTTGCCCATTTGTCAATTTTCACTGTCATCGGCGTCATGTGATACCTCTGCTATGTAAATTTTTTTCCTTTGTTTCATTCCTAGTTGGTCAATAGGGTGATCTAGTAAACTTGATAACATTTGGATACTTCGCCTGGATTTGTCAAGTTAATAATATTGACAATGACTTGTATTTTATGGAGCTCAGAGGTTCTTTGTTGCTTTGATGCCATTTCCCCAAAAAGTTACCTTAGACACTTCTTTTTTTGTTCTCCCAGGTGCCATTATGTGCTTTGCTTCAGAATATACAAGCAGAATTTAGCTAAAACTTTTTGGGAACTTCATATGATGGCGTGTCCTTCCGTTGTTCATGAGACGAGCTTCTTGAGGAAAATACTAGACTTACATCACATGAAATATCTTGTTTGAGTGGCTTGGTACACTTAGATCACATAAATGGAGAAGAGCTTGAAGATTAGCAAAACATTTACATAAGTGTTTAATGATTCTGATGAAAGAATTTCCAAGCGATATATTCTTAAAGCAACTCAGATCAAATTCTATTATGAATATTATTAGACTCAGAGACTTATCAAGACATTCTTATCATCAATTAATAAGATTGTGTTATGTCATGATAGTCAAGGACAACGATATAAGTTGTATGAGAATTGTCAAGAAAATACACATTTTCAGACATTATGAAAAGATCTTAGATCTTCATAATCAGTGGAAAGCCTGATGCGATGCCGTTAGATATTATCTATCAGAACTTATGTCGAGGCTAAATTATTTATTTTCATATTTGTTATGTCAAATGGTTAGGAAGAAGCTAATATACTTGTGCAACAGCTAATGGAAATTGATTGGATTCCTTGCTTTATTTATAAGGAGTTCGAAAGAAAAGATTTTCAAAATATCTCTCGAATATTTGAATTTCTGGAACGTTAGTCTAGAGGCGATATGTTCTTTCCAAATTGGAATGCTCGACTTATGGAAACCTAAACTGTTGCATGGGTTGCAGAATCTATGGGAAGCTTTATTCTTGACAATTTTGAAGCAATTAGATCTTTTAAGCAAGATCCAGGCTAATAGGTAGATTGGTTGGATAATCCTTCAGAGATTATGTCCAATGGTTAGCTTAGCTTAGATAGGGGAGGAGTATAAAAGGAGATCTCGAAATGGAAGAGTGTAGCATATGCAACAAGAATGAAAGCTTACGATTCCTAAGTTCATAAGAGCATTTTCTGATCAAATACATTGATCTTTATGAGCTATATTGTGTTAACTAGTTAGAGGTTGAGAGTGTGTGAGGAGTTATTCACACGAATTTGAATAATTATTACTCAGATCTTGTACTCTTTGATTTGTTTGAATAGTGGAATCTAGCTAATGGGCTATTGGCACAGGAGAGTGGACATAATTTGTCAAAGCCAAACCATTATAAACATTTGTGTGCAATTTTCTATCCCTTACTCTTTTTTATTTTATTAGATAGAAAAACTTGCACACTAGTAAGATTTGACAATGGTACATTCTATCCCCAAAAGTTGTTCTGTTGCGATATTAATTTTGAATTATCATAAAATTTCACTATATCACCTATTCACTCCCTCTAGGTGATTATAATAGCCATAGCAATTTTGATCCCTAGTCACTTTAATCAGTCAGATCTATACTTTCAAACATAAAGCAGGACCTTGATTCCATCTCCAAGAGACTTATCCGTTGGTTCTCTCATTGCCACATAGCATATTTGCTTGATGGAGTATAAATCACCGTCTATTGACAACTAATTGGCCAATGGATACATATTGGCTTCCCCCGTTTGCTTAATCCATTGAAGTCCTCCATTACTAGACTTCAGCAGAAAGGGTCTTTGACATTCTCTGATAACCCCTGCTACACTGCTCTTGCAGTCTATCTTTTGTGTATTTGTGTTTGGTTAGATATCTAGTCTTGAAGCCATACATTATGGGGATGTCATCCTCATGCATGGATTGGTTGATGAAGAATCTTGCCCGAAGTTTCTTAGTTTGAATGATGACTTTCATGTGAGTAAATCCAAATTCCCTCTTCCAACCAAACATTCAGACGCCATGTTTATTAAATTCGCCAGTGGTTAAGAAGATAATTCTAGTTGCTAGAATAATTATATATTAAACCACATATTTATCTAACGGTTTAAACTTTTAGAACAATTGGCAAATGGTATCAGGGCATAAGGCCTTAAGTTCAAATCTTTTTAGGCCTAATTTGCCTCTCGAATTATTTTTTTCCACATTTTTGTCTTAGGCCAAAGTCTGGCCTACACATGAGAGGGAGTATTAGAGTAATTAAATATTAAACCATATTTTCATTTAATAGCTGGCAGTGATTCTATAAATCCTCGTATGGTGTTAGAGCATAAAATTCTGAGTTGAAACCTTTTCAACCCTCTTTTTACGTCCCCACTAAGTCCAACCTACATGTGAGGGGCAATGGCAAACTAACTAATATTAAATCATGCATTTATGTAATAGTTTAAGTTTTTAGAAGAGTTAGCAGTGATCCCATCAAATTTTCATACTGGTCATCATCATTAAAATTTATAGCAATATGGTGAAAAGCTTACATAAATAAACAGCAAAAAGCTCATTGAAATCTTATTTGATGGTATACTATGGTTGAACACATTTTAAACAACAATACTATGTTTAGCCTGTGTGGAACTATTTATAAGACCTGGAATGTTATATCTTCAATCAATGGGGCAAATGTCAGTTTTCAGCTGCATTAGTTACTATGTTCTTCAAAGGAAAGGTCTATTTTAAGCTGCACGTCACAAAACTTTCTTGCCACTTTCTGGGATAGGCAAAGTTTTATATACACCTAATCTTTAGTTTAGTGCTAAAACATGTTCACATAAGGTACCATATTTCTCATGCATTTTTGCTTGTTAAAATGATAAAGTGAAACATTTAGACAGTGAAGTGTGGTATTATGCAGGTGACTTTTACAGCTAGAATGCGAAATTACTAATGGAATGACCAAGCTTTCACAGGATACTGATGCCATTTTAGTGTAAAATGAGTCTTGAGAAAGTGAAAGACATGAAGTTTCCATGCAAACTATGTAGGGAAAGAGGTAATCATTTCAGATTCTTACCTTGATTTCTGAAGCTGGATTAAGTAGTTGGTGGCCTTCCTCCCTTAAATCCTTGTAACGTTGTAGCACCGATTGCATACTGCGAAATTGAAGTTTATAGATAGAGATTAACTGATATATTTCATTTTAATAGTAATCAGTTTACTAATCTTTTTTATATAATAATCAAATAATTATTTTTAATAAATAAAAATGGCTGATATCGAGTGTAGTTTACAGGAGCTAATAATCTTCTGAAGGATTTTCTCAATTCAAATTATGACTATACTTATATAAATATATTAGTTTTCATTGATAGTTAATGTGTGCTTGCAAAGTGTTCCGTTTCAGTGTAACAAAACTAAATTTTATATATTTTGGATAGCATTTAATTGTTGAACATGGTGATTATTGACACCTAACACATGCTACGGTCATCCATATTCCTGACTTCATATATTCATATTAAAAATGTTATATGAACTAATGAAATCAACTTATCCAAAGATAAGGTTGTGTATCACGCACACATAATTTGCATCTTCTGAAAAATTAGTACATGAAATAGTGTCACTTGCTTAAAGGGGAATCATGTATCAATTCTTAGTCATCGTAAACTCTTTAAATAGTTAATATCTTTTGGGATCTAATTACAAATTATGAATTATGAATCCATCAGTTTATATATTCTAGCTTCATTAGAAAAGGCTAAACAACAACGACAATACAATTAATGAATAAAGCTTGAATAATATTCATAAACACAAAACAATTAGGCTTTGGCATTTTCAAGCATGATTAGGAGTTATATCGATGGTAAAGTTGAGGGTTTTGTATTTCCATTGTCACGTCTTTAGATTTTTTGTGAAGTCCTAGCACACAATTCGCATTGTGAGCCGCTTCATGGCACATCGCCTGTCTTTATATTCCACCGCTTCGTAGCACACTAATAGTCTCTATCTTAGAGCTAATATTTGCAAAAGAAAATTTTCTTTCTTCGAAATATGATGTTGAAAACACAATTAATAGAGGGAGATGGTGAAAGTTAAGGAGCACCATTCTCTCCACAATGATCAGTTGACAAGTGAAGAAGGGGAAGGCAGTTATCTACAAAAGAGACCGGAGATTTTTAATTTTTTTTAATTTTTATGTTTATGCGGTTAAAAATTATAATATGAAATTAAATTTGAAAAGTATTAAGAGACACCAAGAGGTGATGTCTCTCTTACTAGTAATATTAGCATGACGCGTTCCAAACTACAGTAAAGACAAACACAAGCATCTTATGCTTCTGTTGGAGGCATAAAACAACTGACGCAATGCAAACCTATCAATGAATATATTATATAGACTAAATCTTAATTTTCTTGTTGTTTACATACTATTCTAACCTCATTCATAGCATGAAACTAATTAGGGATTAAATATGAATTTTTCTTGGGTGGACACTAAATTCAAAAATAAACTTGGTTTTGTACATGTTAGATATCCTTGAATAATTTTGGGAGTATCATGTTGGGAATTTTGGGGTTTTGACTTCCAAGAGAGTCTCTATCTATGTCAATGTATCAAAAATATATATGTGCTCTCTTTTTTTCTCCTGTAATCTTTTTTGTTTGAGAAAGTGGATTCACTGCCCAATATTAATATGACTCATCCTGAAATTATGTACTCTTGGACATAATATGTTGTCAATGTATGTTCATATATTTTGTCATATACCTGCAATATACTTAGGCTACAAGAAATTAATCTTGTAGAATTATGTGCTTGATTAAAGTCATTTTTTGAAGGAGACAATATTTCCCTAAATAATTTCTAGGCCATATCCATGACTGCTTCGTAAGACCTAATTCTCATTAGAGCTGCCAAAATGGAGATATAAGACAATGTTAGGTCTATCGTATCAAATAAGGAAAACAAACAAATGAATGTGAATTCCAAATACAGCAAGAAAGGACAAAAGTGGATTAGGGAAAAAAATTGTCCTCCCATATATATATATACACGGGGAGAAGTGAGCAATTCTAGGGACATGGCATCATAAGTTTTTCTAACTTTGGCAAATACAAATATGCATATCAGCAATTTTTTTTTATCAGTCATATCGTAACTCTTAACTTACTCTCATATTTTTGTTCTATCTCTTCGCAAGGTGTGGAAGTCGAAACCCATACTTAAAACTAATTTTTTCCACCCCAACCCTTTTGAAAATGTGGAGATTTGAACTCTCCATTTCCTATTTCTCATGTGGGAAGAGTGGTCATAAAGGCAAACTCAAGTGGTTATCAAAAGTGTTGTTAGTACTAAAATGTTTTGGGTTCCCTCCTGTCAAAAATTCAAGATAACAAAGCCCCGATATGATGTTCAAGTAGAACTGAGGCCTCTAGAAACTAGTCAAGGATAAATGTTCAGCATAGGATAGAAGATATTGACTTTGAGGGAAGGAAAGACATGGAAGAGATCTAACCTAGAGCTTGCGAAATCATACAACTTTCCAGTGCAAGAGAAGATGATGACTCCCACCTCGGCATCGCAGAGTATGGAAAGCTCCCTTGCCTTTTTGAGCAATCCTTTTCTTCTCTTCAAAAAAGTGACTTGCCTGCTTGTGGAGTCATCAATTTTCTTTATGACAATCTTTCCTCTTCCCATTTCTTACCACTCTTCTCCCTTCGATACTTAGGGTTTCTTGCCCTCTTTATAGGTAAGATCAATGACTAAACTTCGATGCTTAGGGTTTCACGCATCAAGATGCTTCACACACTTCACCGCCGGCACAAGGCCAATGAAATTCATGCTTCTCGCTTAAGAACAGGAAGCATGCGCCAATTAATTATAAAGGGAAACCACAGAGGTGGACCAGATTCCCTTCACCTAGAAGAGACGTCAGTACATTGACCCAAGACATAAAAGGGTTAGTTATCCCACTCACCATCGGATGCACACTCTCGCGAGTAGGATCTTAGCTGACACTCTCCTTCCGAGAGTCCCATTGAACTAACATTGAACACGTGTCAGTCCAATAGGGTCCTCGTACTCTCATACAGTTGACTCGAGGTTGCTGGGGACCCATGAAGTTTGGACAGCGCCGCTATCGTATGAACAATTGCCCCGCTTTATTCCCGAAAGCCTCCGGCCTGTTCATCCAATCCCATTCCATCCATTCTATTTAAATTTCATTTTTTTTAACTTTTATTTCGTTCATTCCAAAAGAAAAGAAGGGTTTTTCCAAGAGTTGCTAATCTATTACCACATATGTACTGTCAGAGACTTTCTTTCTCCCACGAACTTATTGCACACTTATGCTTGATTAACATTACTTGCATGAATATTCTTTTTACATTATTATTTAAGAAAAATAACACAAATGGCCACCGAACTTCAACAGAACGTGTAATGTAGTCCATGAACTTTTAATTTGCTTATTGTGATATTTAAACTTTAACCTAATATACAATGTTGTCCAAGAACTTTTAAATTATCCAATATGACCCATAAAATTTTGATAAATATTTAATTTAGTCCTCACTATATGAAAATATCAATGCTCTCCTGAATTTGAATTAATGGAATGATAATATTGAATATTTGTATATAATTCAGGAACTAATTTATATATACCAAAAGTTTATAAATCATATTGAACAATAGATCACTTTAAACAAATTAAAAAAATTTGAGCTAAAATTCATAGAATATTTTTGTCCTTATCTCATATATTTATTACCAATGTTTTGGGAATTTAAATTACCTCAAGGGTTTGGCCCAGAAAAAATTACCCGAGGGGCTCAATTACTGATATGGTTTTCTTTTCACCCTCTTAATTCAATTGTTCGTCAAAACAATTTCTTTGTTTTGCACTTGCGTTGTAACCTTCAACATTGTTTCTACGGCTGATCATCACCTCGGCAGCCTCATTTCCATCATCTCTGTGATGAGCTCGACATTACCCTTGTCACCTCTATGACGGAAGACAAAAGAGATGTCATTATTTTTAGGTTGATTAATGGGAGGGAGAGAGAGAGAGAGAGAGAGAGAGAGAGAGAGAGAGAGAGAGAGAGAGAGAGAGATCCGGTGGTTGAGCACAGTCCATGGAGTGATGCACCAACTATGGTGATGTGATAGAGAGAGATCCAGTGGTTGAACACCGTCCATGGAGTGATGCACCACCTATGGCGATGACTGAGTAGGCAAACGTGATTGATCTGGTGGCAGTCTTGAGTCGTGGTGTCATCACCGATGTTAGGCCTGGGGTTAGTAGATAAGAGATCAAGAGCATGTTGGGGGGAAAGGGCTAATTTTGCATGGTCAAGCACAAACAAGTTTGAGATAATGCAGGATGGATTGGCCTGTGTATAGAGTGAGTGCTCTCTTTGTCATGACGAAGATGAATTTTTTGTTAGTAACTCTCCTGCTTTTACTTAAAATACATGTACGTGATTTTTAATGATTCTCCTCTTTTCATATGGTGGAGCCAACATTCAATATTGTAAAGGTGGATGGCTAATTACTTTCATTGACACTTCACCATTTTGGATAACATATTACAAAAAAAGGAAAATTTCTAAATAATGACCTAAAATGCCATCGTTTTTTTTTTCAAATATGAGCTTGAAATAGACATTGTTTCCAATAAGACCCTAAAGTGCATTTGTTTTTTCAAATAAAAGCTTGAAATTGACCTTATTTCAAATAAGAACTTGAAGTGACATGTCAATCTCAAAGAAAGGTCCCACCTCACCTAATGATCAAGGGCATTTTCATCATTTACATTTTTTCTATTTTCTTTCCTATTTTCTTGCTTTTTTCCTTTTCCTTCTTTTTCTTTCCATAAAAAACTCAAAAATTACAAAATTAAAAATTAAAAATACAAAAAAGGCATAGAGGGTTCCTCTTGACTACGGCCCCTGCCCTATTGTGGTGGCGCGGTGGCCATGGCCAACGGGGTTGCCGACACCTTGGCAAAGTCTGGTAACCTTAGCCCAAATTTGGAAGAGGGTCCTAGCCTTCTCCTGACCTCTAGCCAGTGAGGGTCGCCAGCCCTCACCTATGTGTCATTGGCAATGGGGTGACAGCCATAAGCGAAGGGGCTGGCCCTAGCCCTCCAACCCGTTTGCTTTATTTATTTATTTGTGTGTTTTTTTTAAGTTTTAACTTTTTTTTCTTTTTTGAGTTTTCATGAAAAGAAATAATGTAAAAAATAAAAAAAATAAAAAAAGCAAATGACTGAAATACCTTTGATCATTTGGTGAGGCGAAACCTTTCTTTGATACTAACATGGTATTTTGGACCCTTATTTGAAACAAGATCAACTTCAGGCATTTATTTGAAAAAATAAGGGTACTTCATATATTTATTTGAAACAAAGTCCACTTCAAGTTCTTATTTTAAAAAACGATAGCAAGTTCTTATTTTTTTAAAAAAAAAAATTCCACAAATATTACCCTTTGCATCCAATTTGCATCCTCAATTTTTAAAACTCGTGAAGGTGCACGTGTGAGAATATTATATGAAAAAAGTTCCACATCGAGAGGTTAATAAAATTATAACTGGTCCATAACTCATTTGTTTAAATTTTAAAATAAAAATAAGTTCAATTGGATATGTTAATGAGCTTAGACATAGACTCTCTCGATGATTTCTTTGGTGAAGATATCAGGTTTTTGTTCTGTGACTGCGATATAACTAATAACTCACAGCCATGTGTCATAGATTAAAGGATTTGTTAAAATATGTCTCGAGTTTGAATCCAAAGCAAAAATCTAAAATTTGAAAATAAATTAAGGAATTTGACGGCACAAGGGAAACATACGGAATGCTTCTGCATGTTAAACTGAGGGACTGAATTTGGAAAGTCCAGCATGGGGATTATTCGGTCAACTTGAATTGGAGAGTGCTCACCGAATTGGATTTCTTCAGGCGGTGGATATCTATCTATAAACTATTTCATAAGCGCTTTTTTTTTTTGACAGGTGACTTGGTTGGAAAAAAGAATAGGAAAGTTAGACGTGGACTTTGTTGACCGAATCCTGGTTTGTTTCGGTTTCCTCCCCAGTACGACCGGTCAAATTTCAGATTTCTCTAGCCGCGGCTTATACATATCATTCCTCAGAGGTTTGTTTGGTGCGCCGCTGTTGAAGAAAAAGAAGAAGCACCACTTACGTGAGTGCTTGGGCCGCCGTTGTTGATGAAAATAGCAAGAGGTCTTCGTGCTGTGGTCGACGGGCGAAGAGTAGAAGCACCGTTCTCGACGAGTGCTTGATGTTGGTTTCTCTTCGTGAATTTCTTCGGTAATTATGTCAAATTCATGTGTTGAAGCATATTGAATTCTTGCATTAAGAATTTGTGTATAATTATCTCGTGAGATTAAAAGATTATTTTGGGATGAATTGTAGGGCTAAATATCAAGTGAGTTATTGGATATAATTGAGGCTTGAGAAATAATGAGTGTTTGAATAACTCGAGTATATAATCTCTATGTACAATTGTTTTATAATGGAATTCGTTACTGTTTTTCCCATGGATGTAGGTCACTATAACTGAAGCATGTAAATCTATTGTCCAGTTTATTTTTTTTATTGTGTCTATTTTATTATTCGGTTGCTCACCCTTCCGCAACAATTCAAGACCCAACTTACCAAAGAAATAGTCTACATGATCGGCAAACCTTGAAGTGTCTTGGACACTAGGGTTTTCATGAGGATTCTAGAATACTTCTAAGGATGGTATGAGAAATGTATATTTGTATTTTAGACATTTCTTATATTTAGGGGCATAGATTGTAGTAGTGTATTTAATAGGAGAGATGATAGTTGGGGAGAATGGATCTTCAATTTTTGATCAAGGGGTGATCCATAGTAGTAATTAAAAGGCCTCAAGTATAAATAGGGGGTGGTTCTCGCCTATTTTAGGAAAGGAAAAAATTCGCGGCTAGTCCAGTGATGACTTCGTTTCAGGAAATGAAACTGCATGAAAAAAATGAATTCCTAATCATCCCAATTGATGGTCTGTCTGTGACACTTAGAGGCATGCTCTTCATGTCAACGGAAGGTAATTTAGATGAAGACTCCCAAAAGGGTAAGGAATGATGAAATCCATGTGGTCAGGACATGAGAAGTGAAGTTCATGCTGATGGTCACATACTAGCTCTCTATGTAATATGGCTATGAAAGAACTGGATGTATTTGTTGTTGACACAGAATGATTGTACAAATGTTGCTCGACTTAAGCCAGATCTAGAGGAAGCTTAATTAATTGACCCATCTGCCTGTCACTTATGCGTGATTTAATACTATGTTTATTTGGTCTATATCTTCTATGTCGGCACACTATGTTTCGTCCTCTCCATTGCATTACGACACAAGGGATGCTCAAAATTGTCGTGCTGGCTTGGATTTTCAATTTTAAGCAGCTTTTCCTATGTGTTTATCGACTGTGCGAGGCTGCTCAGTAGTGTATATATGGTCGTAAATTTATCTATGAAAAAATAGCACGTACTTTGTTTCGAAGGGAAGCTGAACGAACTCTCCGATGCATGATCTTCTTTTTGGATCTCTTCATTCTTTGTGTTTATACGTCACATAGCAATACTGGGGTGCATCCTTTTAGACCCTTTCTTGTACACGCAAAGTGTGGGTTTCAAATTCTAATCTGCAAACGTTTGCCTATATTTTTAAATTGTTTAGAAACTGTAGAGGGCACAACTCTGTAGAGGGCTATGATTTTGTAGCGTAAAATTGGCAGTGCAAACCTTTTAACGGATATCGGTTAGAATGTAGAGGACAACTTATCCAATGATGGTGAGTACCTTCTAGAATGTTGTCCTGCTTTTGTTATTTATGCATTAGGTCCTGTTTGATAACTGGCCAAATAGTGACTATTTGGTTCTTTTGTTCCCTAGAACTAAAAAAGAATCAAAATTCATTTGGTAATGTCAACTGATTTTTCTATTCCTAGGAAAAGATTTTTCCTGGAATAGATTTGAAATAGAATCAAGAAGTAGAAAAAAGTTACTCCTTTATTCCTGAGAACAATTCAAGAGTCAAGCAATTTTCTTTCTTTTCTTCGTTTTCTTCTTCTTTTCCTTTCCTTCTTCTTCTTCCTCTAATTGGTCGCCGTAGGTGTCACGACCCGACCCTTGAGCTCACAACAACCCCAATTTACTTGAGGTCTAACTACACGACATCCCAAGTACTGTCGTCGACCAATTCATTTTATATTATGTTGACACTTAAATTTTGACCTAACGTGTGGCTATATTTGCAGGCTAACTCGACCCTTAAGCAAAACTAGCATTGTGTAATTTTATATCACAAGAAGGATACTTTTGGTTGATTTTTTTTTATGGAAAATATGTTAAGCCTAATAAGGGACCATGAACCTCACCCATAATATGAGGAAGGGGGCAGATAAATTGCACACGTGAGGATAGAAAATTTGGAAGGAAATCAATTGGATACTAGGGGGTCGCACTATCCACAAAGAATCTTCTCTCTAATAAATGTTGGAGGAATTCATGGGATAAGACAAAAAATGGAAAACGAAAACATTTGAGGAAGGTGTGGGTTGTGGAAACTTACAAAATGAAGCTAATGAGCTGGAAAATAAAAGGGGATCAATTTGATTAGCTATGAATATTCGGATTTTGGTAAATGAGGATCCAAATTTCTGATTAAGAATCAAGAGCAAAAACAAATAGGTGAACAAGAAGGCAGGAAATTTGACAAAGGAAGGAATCGAGACGTTCGGGACTGATATAGGAAAAATTGAGCTAGCCACAAAATCACGTACCAATTTGCAGACCGTGAATTAAGGCAATGAGAAAAGGAAACTAATACACTGCCCGTAGAAATAGATGCTTGGGGCCATTATAAAAGGAGGGGAGAAGAGCACGGAGGGATGATAAGTTTTTCTCATCACCATATGAAGCTCTCTCATGATTTCACAATGTTGCGGTGCCTTGCATACATTACAACACAATCCTTTTCTTAAGTCCTCAGTCTTCAAACGAGTCTCCAATAGCAGCTACAAAAGCTCTGCCATCACTGAAAATCTCCATCATTGATCGTTGATGTTGTTCATTGCTGATTTGCTGCTAGTCGCTACTGTTTTGCCGGCGTTCGTTGTTGCTCTTGTGGGTCAGTGTTGCTACATTGCTACTGGTCATTGCCGTTACACCCCTTTAGTTGCTTCCTATAATGTTGTGCTTCCGATTTGTGACAATCTCTCTTAGTTTACTCAAACTAAGAAACCTTATGATAATGATAATATCATTTTTTAAATATGTTCAGGTTCATAATTTTTTCATGATCATGATCGTTGGACGTTATTTTATTGTTTTCTTAATTGCTTGGTCATATTTTATACGTTAATGGTGTAGTATTACAAAATCCAGCAAAGGTTGTATGCAAAACATTTTTTAAAAATAAGGAGAAAAGGTATAAGTCCTCAAACTCATGATTTTTGGTCCGCCGAAGTAAAATGTATTCCCACATTTTACTTGGGTGTCTAATTGACCCAAAATTGATTAGTAGCAGCTCCAATAGGTAAGATAAAGATCATGATTGAATCGAGTACCAAGTTGTGATTGGTAAGACTTGAAAGAGTCTGTGCTAAGCACTGCGTTTAGCAATCCATTAACCTCTTTCGGGAAGGTCGCAACATCTTACAATTAAACACATGTAGAAACGAACAACCTCTCCCCAATTAGAAACAATAGGGATAGTAGCAATGATAGTAGAGGAAAGATAAAACACTATTTTATTTATTTATAGGATTAGCCTGCACATTAACAAATATATATACTCCTTACTATAGGTGATAAGCTAAGGCCTACTCAAAAAAGAACCGGCTGGGCTAACCAATCTTTGTACAAGTGGGGGAGGGCTTGTCAAAAAGGGAATAAGCCACAACCGCCTACTCGCTAGTCTCGGAAGAATCAATCTCTCCAATCGTCGAGTCTGAGAGCTCACCATCAGGGGGATCTATGTCCATAGGATCCTAGACCTCATCAGTCGGCCCCATTGAAGGGATCGGTCCATCAAAACCTTAGAGAGGACCGTACGAAATGTCTCCCATCTTGAGGAACCACGCTTTAAAGACGTGAAACGCGTAATGGTCCATTGACCCCTCATCTACCTATACAGTAGTCACATGATGCTCGTACACAAAGGCACGGGGTAGGCCGCGTAGTGACTGTAGTACTCATGTCCACAAGGATGCCGAACCACACTGGGCATTGTGTCCTCTAGGTCCTTAAAAAAGTATTAACTACAACGGGTTGAAATAAACTCAGGAAGTTAAAGTCTTAAGCATCGATTAGGAATTTCACTCGCCTTGGGGTAGTCTAACATACAACCTAATCCATCAATCCAACAAACACAACAACTCAAAGAAATGCTAACAGAAGACAATTTAATAATCAAATGCAACCATAGGAGATTCTACCTTGTATTGGCACACGCAACTTGTGGAAACTATCATTTGAATCATCATAACATTAAGAGGAATGCTAATAATCAGAGCCTTTCACATAACTTCCTCATATCTCCATATTCATACATACTCTAATTATTACTACCTTCTGGGCTATGGCACCACCTTATGGTTGGTGGTCACTAGTCTAAGCCAGGCACTATCCTCCTCCTTGAGGCACGGCGATGTCATGAACTATCCCTCACCGACGGCATTCCCAAAGGAGCATGGGCCTAATCTCTACTGCGACTCCATAATTGACCACCATCAAGTATCTGATTGAAGTTAGGCAACCAAAAGACCACGGTACAACCACGAAAGATTGGCAGTCATCCGGCAGTACTGGATTCTCAATTTAATGTGACCATGCAACACATCCTCAAGCAATTCATTATTGTCTTTGCTCTGTCATGAATGCAACATAGTTCGTGCTCACACGACATGTTATTGCAGTTAACACACGTATAATGAAATGCAGCAATAATCGACAATCGCGTACAATAGTACAGTCCAACCACTCATGAAAGTTTGTGCCAAACCAAAAATCAATTCCAACTGATCAACAACCACATACACCCCATAATTCTTGAGAATAATCGACAATCAACAATTCAACATGCCTTAACGATCATGAATGCATCAAATTAAGGCTATAATTCGCTTCTACATAATAGTGCCACGTAAACAGTACTCGTAAACAATACTTGTGAACAGTAACTATTCATAAATTAAATAAATAATAATAATTTATAAACTTAACCATGGTTACTAAATTTAACCTAACTAGTGTTAATTAACCTAACCATGGTTAACTAAACTAACCTTAGTTACTTTAACCCCTAACCATGGTTACTTTAATATTAACAAAGGTTACTTTATTAACTAACTATAGTTACTTTAATTTAACCATAGTCAACACTAATTTAATCAGCCACAATTAACCAGCTAACCCATCATTAACCAAGCACAATTTAAGCTAATTAAACTAACCTAAGCAAGATTAACTCTTAATTAAGGATTAGGAAATTAACTCACTTGGTTCGGAAATCTGGCGACACTGGCATGAAGGCAAAAGCAAGGACTACACGGAGTTAGCTCGAGGATGGCAATGGACGACGAATAGTGGCTGAAACCAGCCAAAACAGTGCTGGAGCATTGTTTAATCGGAAGAAAGCAACAGTGGTAAAAATGGCCGAACTGGGACCAAGGATAGTTGTTGGTGAGCGGCTGGCCTTCAAATGTCGGCAACTCCACATTGGATAGTGGCAACAGCTGCGGCGACGGTGGCAAGGGCGGTTTCTTACGGTGGGCAGCAAGGACGGCAAAAGAAAGAAGAGAAAAGGAAGAGAGAGAAAGGCTGAGGTGGGGCGGCTGAGATGGGGAAAGGAGGAGAGAGAATGGGTTGCTGAACTTGATCAAGAAGCTAAGGCAAGTGGCTAGCCCATTTGCTTCAAGAACCAATGAAAAACAAGCAAAACAAAGCCAAACAAAGCCCACTTGGGACACCAAAAGAAAAGGCCATGAAGAGAAGCTCATGAGCTGAAAAGGGAGGAAGGAATGGGTTAGCTTGGGCCCCTCTTGGGTCGGATTGGATGGGCACATGGCCCATTGGGCCGTTGGTCTTGAGCCGACCCACTTGCGGGCTCGAAATCCGGTCCAATTTTTTTTATTTTTCGACACTTTAAAGTGCAATGGAAAACCCAAGAATAGATGAGTTGACATCCAAATAATTAGTTCTAACATCCCTAAGAAGTCGATTCCCAAAATCGAATTAAAAATCGAGGCTAAATGGAGTCGATCGCAACCGTAGTACAATTTGGACTATCGGGAGCCTCTTTAAGACTTTTCCTCACATTTGACATGTGGTCAACATTCTTCGATCCACGTTTATGCCATTTCTCAAGTCAAGGACGTCCCTCAATTGTCCTGTGATGTCAAGAGCTCAATTGATAATCTCAAGTACAAGATGAAAATGATTCGGTTTAGCGTCATTCGTAGTTCATATCAAAGTCGTATGGAATTCACCCATAACTCGACTTCGTTCTTCTACCGAATCGATTTATTTTTGTTTCCCTAATAGTCTAGTACTAGAGGATATCGTTCCCGCCCAGGTCCTCATGGTCGAAGGGTTCGTTCCTATTCGAAATTGCAAGTCATACGCATATTGTTTCATATTAGTGCCTCTCTATAATCCGTTATCCCTCAAACAATTAATTCGGAATATTTGTATTGACCAGGCATTCGATCAACATCGCCATTTTATAAAATCCTAAAATTGGGTCGATTTTTAGGATGTTACAATAGGTCGATGAGGTTGGGCAAGGTCGAACCTTGTTGTGGCTAGGCAAGGCTTGACCTTGCCTAGATCTGATGAGGTCAGCCTCGCCATGGCCAGGTGAGGTTGTTAGCTCTTATCTAGCCTATTGTCGGCCATAGTCGAGGCTAGTAACTGGCTAAAAGAAGAAGAAGAAGAAAATGAAAAAAGTAAAAGAAAAAAGAAGAAAAGAGAAAAAGAGAAAAATGTAATATACTTATTAAAAAAATTAAACAAAATTTTAAGTCACAAAAAAATTTAAGGGTGGTACTAAACACATTTCTATTCTGGAAAAAGAAATTAATTACAGTTACCAAACATATTTGAATGCTCAGAAACTCATTTAAGGAACATAATCTGAAAATTTATTTCTAAGCAAATTTTATTCCTTGAAATAGAATGATTATCAAATGGGTCCTTAGTGTCCCACTGCACGATGGTCCTGAGTAATAGACATGGCATGCCATATCTTGAAGTCCCACTGCTGGATATACTTGTTTGTTGTCTGAAATGAACTCAACACTTGTAGAAGCTTTAGCTTTTTAACTGTCTGCTAGCTTTCAACACATGACGGTTGATAACCATCCACTATCCAACTTGCACTAATGCAGTTGCAATCTGGTTCACTAAGCTTAATCAGATCTGTCGTGTGACAAAAATGACCTTGATATAAAATATGTTCTTCAAAATAATTGAGTTGGAAATTTACCGCAGATTGGTTGCTTCCAGATGGGCTTCTTTATTCTGAGGCTGTGGCTGGCTTCGCCAGAGGTTTGAAGGTGCAAACAAGTCATGTACTGTGGTCCCATTTGATGGTTCATGGGAATATTGGTTAGCTTCATTCACATCCCTCGCTTTATGAACCTATGGATGAGAAAATTTGTCAGTGAAATAATAGATGAGTAATTAATTGATTCTGGTTTTAAGTAGATGTGATAGATGCACTTGTCATCTGAACTAATACTTCTTTCTCAATGCATTATTTTCCTGAAGGAGGAGACTTATCTTCCTATGCAACTCTATGTTTTCCTGATGCATCACATTTCCCTAGAATGAATTAAGCTCATGTGAGTCACTTGATAGTTGATAACCATACTATTGGAATGAAGTCACCAGCTTTGTGAAAGCCTTTAGGTTTAGCTCTTTTATCTCGTCAGAGAAAATTTGCTTCTGCAGAGAAAGAATTACCAGCATTATTCCTTGCATGTATTAAGGTAGTGGTGTGTCTTTTGCTGGATTTATTAATAATACAGAAACAAAGTTCGAAATTTCAAGACAGATATTCAGCTAGCACCTTTTGGGCTCGGACACCCTCTAGGCTCATCTCCAATTGGTTTTCTAGATTTTGCAGATTTTTGACACAAAGGCCAGAGAGTTGTTCTCCCGTTGATTGCCTGAATGCGTCAGATTGAAGTGATAATATCATTCCTAGACACAAAAACTTATTCATTTCCTGCCACTTGAAGACCTTCTTATGTATCTCGATGCTTGACATTCTGATTACATATCATATCACGAGGCATCAAGCACTCTTTCCAATCCATTAGTTAAGTGAATAGACACTCTTCTAATGTACAATTTTGCCACATTTTCAAATCTAGAAGCTGTCATGACGAGTTGCTTTAGCAATTCTGAAATGACTTTACTGATTTTAGCAATAAAATTCGTCAATTTTAAAGTTTTGGACCCAGTCTAGCTTCCTAAGATTGTACAAACTTGAGGAAACATTCTGTATTTCTTTTTTGCTGGTAGCTCAGCCAAAATATTTCATAAAGTATAGTCAACATGTGATGGTTTATGGATTTCTCTGTCCTATCAGCTCGTCCCAATTAATTAGAAGAAGTATGCCCCTAATGCGATAGTTACAAAATTAATCCCCGAATTTATTGTCCCCTCCCAATCTAAAAATTGTTGGACCTAATCCACGAACACTTTCTTCACGGACTAAGAAGATCCATTAGATCGCAACAAATCATACTTTATGCTACCTTTGCCTGGGCATTTGTAGCTATCTTGAAACATTGACATCAATTCGATAGAATATGCTTAGTGATTTTAAGAGAGTCGTTGTCTTCTTTGGTGATGAAGTAATTTCTGTGTTGCACTATCTACCTTCGGTTTCTTCTGCTCTACGCAAGGATTCTCAATGCGCATGATTGAGAAGATGACATGTATATTTTGTTCTCTCCTTGGACATGGATAAGTTATGGATGTATTTTCCTAGACTAGACATTACATGGGGGTAATTGGCTGATACATTACAAACAACAGACTTTTTCTCTTTCTGCACTAAGTGAAGTTAATTAGGTGAATTTTTAGACACCATGGCGATATGCACTTTTGAAAATTGATTCTTGATATTCCTCAATCTACAAGATGATAATTTTAACAGATGCTAACAGTTGGAACAGAAATTCTAATTCAAGTAAGCATGCTAAATATCATCCAGTGAGAAAATGGAAGAGTCCTCAATCCTTTCAGAAATCCACTTCTACACCATTCATGTACATTTCTCCTAGAACTCATGACCAAGTGGAAAATTACTGTACCTGTGGCGCACTTGCAGGTGCTGCAGAAGTTGTCTTAAGCTTGCAATTTCTCTTTGGCAATGCTGGGAGCATCATAGAAGTAGCATGACAGAAAAGTTAATGAATGGGCAGGCATTAGTGTGGTGCATGTTTGACAATGGGACTAGTACAACTGCAGGCAGGATCTGTAAGGTAAGAACTTGCCTATGATGTACTTCTAATGGATGCTTCATGGGTATTTTTCTCCTAAGTAGAAGTTTTGGAGATTCTACTGGAGGTGGTGAACTATTATGTAAGCATACATAAGTGAGTTTTTCTTCATCAAGTGCCGATCAAATTAACTATAACAGTTTCTACCAAATCGAATTTAGTGTTTGATGAGTGAAGCATTTGTGGCAAGTAGGGTTTCCAAAGGTGAGTAGACTAGAAAAATGTGCAACCTTGCGGATAAGAGTTCGAATATACTAGCTGTGGATCATGTTTATATTATAATAGGTGTTGCAATGTTTCAAAAACTTGTTAATGATGTCACACAATCAAATGTTTAAAAGCTCAAACTGCACAATATTTCATAGTTCTGAGCACATGTACCTTGCCGGTGCAACCTACGAGTGCACTCGTATGTGACATTATAAATAAATGGTCATGTCATGTGATTTTATCGATGTGTCTTGCTTAGTTAGCAAAACTTAAGCCTAGTTGGCATCGGCTCAATAATGCCATTTCCATTTAGGTGTTGGGTGAAGGGGGAGAGAGAGAATATTGACTTGGACAATCTTGACCATTCGATATTACTCTAATGACATGATAACATTTGAAGAGGCAAACATCATATGCCTATGTAGACATTTATTGGCTATTTACCAGCATTAGCATCCGATTTGGCATTTTCCATCTGTGATTTGAATTAAGGCCTCACATTGATCCGCACTGGAAAATTTGAGGTATTTGATTGAAAAAAAAAATTGGTAATTGATTGTAAAACAAGCAGAGTTCAAGTACTTGCGAAGTTCTTACCCCTTTAACTTATGATATTACTGCTAATATGCTCTTGCCACTTACCCAGTTGTATTGTAATTGCAAAGGATCGATAGCTTCAGCTACCACACAATGACCCGATAAACTTCTTGCTTAGTTTTGCATTAGTTTTATGCACTCATAAGTTGATTGTATGAAAGGGTACATGAAAAAGTGCGTAAGCATTTCTTTACTTTAGTCTCTCTAGATCATTGAGAGTAATGATATTCTCAAACCTGGGATCATTACCAATATATTCTACAAATCCTCATGAATTTTGTGTTTCCATGAAAGAAAAAAAAAACAGAGAGCTTGTTTCGATCCCCAGTCCCTTTAGTCAGTGGGAACTTAAATTATTAACATAAAGCAAGGGCTTGATTCCACTCCAGTAGACTTATCCGTTGGTTCTCTCATTGCCACATAGTATATTTGCTTGATGGAGTATCAATCACCGTCTATTGACAACTAATTGGCCAATGGATACATATTGGCTTCCCCCGTTTGCTTAATCCATTAAAGTCCTCCATTACTAGACTTCAGCGGCAAGGGTCTTTGACATTCTCTGATGACACCAGCTACACTGCTCTTGTAGTCTATCTTTTGTGTATTTGTGTTTGGTTAGACATCTAGTTTTGAGGAAATGCATTATGGGGATGTCATCCTTATGCAGGGATTAGTCGATGAAGAATCCTCCCTTAAGTTTCTTAGCTTTTTTTTTATCAGTTCTATCCTAACTCTTACTCTCAGACTTTTGCTATGTCTCCTTATAAAGCGTGGGAGTCAAATCCCACACCTAAAAACTAAATCGCCTCCACCCAACCTCTCCTAAGAAAGTGGGGATTCAAACTCCTACCTCCCCTTTCCTATGTGGGAAAAATGGCCACTAGGGCAAACCCCAATGGTTGAAGTTTCTTAGCTTCAATAATGACTTTCATGTGAGTTAATCCAAATTCCCTCTTCCAACCAAATGTTCAGACTCCATGTTTATTAAATACGCCAACAGTTAAGAAAATAATTCCAGTTGTTAGAGTAATTGAATATTAGATAATGCATTCATCTAACATCTTAAACTTTTAGAATAATTAGCAATAGTTCTACAAATTTATATAAGGTGTCAGAGGCCCTAAGTTCAAATTTTTTCAGGCCCTTATTTACCTCCTAAGTTATTTTTTTCCATGCCTTATGCTTAGGCAAAAGTCCAGTCTATGCATGAGGGAGAGTGGTAAAGTAAGTCAATATTAAACCACACATAGTTGGCATTGGTTCCACAAATTCTTACATGATATTAGAGTATGAGATCCTGAACTCAAATCTTTACAACACTCTGTTTGCCTCTCTACAAAGTCTAGCCTACGTGTGAGGGGGAGTCATATTCATTTAATAGTTTAAACTCTTAGAACAGTTCGTAGCTATCTTATAAATTCTCACATTGGTCATCATCACTAAAATAAAATGGTGAAAAGCTTACGTAAATAAATAGTAAAAAGCAAGTTGAGATCTTATTTGGTAGTATCTGCGGTTAAACACATTTTTAACACCAATACGATGTTTAGTTTGTGTGGAACTATTTATAAGGCCTGGACTGTTATATCTCAATCGTTGTGGCAAATGTCATTTTCCAGCTACATTAGTTATTATGTTCTTCAAAAGGAAAGATCTATTTTAAGCTGCATGTCACAAAAACTTTCTTGCCACTTTCTGGGATAGGCAAAGTTTTATATGCAGCTAATATTTAGTTTTAATACTAAAAATGTTCACATGAGGTACAATATCATGCATTTTTTTGCTCATTAAAATGATAATGAAACATTTTGACAGTGAAGTGTGGTGTTTATGCAGGTGCACTTTTGCAGCTAGAGTGTGAAATTACTAATGGAATGACCAAGTTTACACAGGATGCTGATGCCATTTTAGTGTAAAATGAGTCTTTTGAAAGTGAAAGACAACTGAAGTTCCGTGCAAACTATGTAGGAAAAGAGGTAGTCATTTTAGATTCTTACCTTGATTTCTGAAGCTGGATTAAGTAGTTAGTGGCCTTCTTTCAACTCCTTGTAACGTTGTAGCACCGACTGCATACTGCGAAATTGAAGTTTATAGACAGAGATTGACTGATATATTTCATTGTTATGGTACTTTATGCGGTATTACTTCCAAAATTGTAAAATTAATGCATAAACAAGCTGAGGTGTATCTGCATAGTGCAGATGCGCAAGTCCTCTCGTGTCAACCCCAAAATCCTCATCAATTTTTGAAATACCTATTGAAAGTTTTTACTGTTGTTACCGAAATCACCAAGGAAATGTGAGAGACTTGTGGATTTTCTCTTATGGCCGCACCCATCAAGGTCTGTCATCTCAAGGCACTGTTGGACTTTTTTGGTATTTTTTTTTTTTGGTTTGAAATGTAAGTATCATTTATAAGATGACGTACAGGAGTTTAAGGGCATTCCCCAGCATTACATAGATAACTAAGAACATAAAAAAAATGGAGTGAGGGAGCCTCTATATAGTAGACAAAATTACATTTGCCTATGAATGTTTAAAATTTTTGTAGTATGATCCTTACCTTCTAACAAGCTTACGAATTTTAGCCACAATGACGGAGACATTATTTGACCTGTTTTGGAAACGTTTATGATTACGTTCCACCAAATACAGTATATGGTCATTAAAAAATCATATGGCTTTTGGGTACTTAAATTCCAAGAAATTGACAGAAAAAACGGCATAAGTACAAATGGGAGTGCCAAAACTTGGCACAAAGGGACACTTAAGTGCCAAAAGTTACAAAAGGTACACTTAAATGCCATTTTAAAAAAAAAATTGGATCACTTAAGTGCCAAGTCGCCGAACCCCGCGGAAATCTTACGTGGCAATTTTTTATTAATTTTCTTGCCTACGTGGCTTGCCGGAAACCGACGGCCAAAAATCAGCCAAAACGACGTCGTTTTGGCTGACGTGGATTTAAAAATTATTAATTAAATAATATTAAATAATTAAAAATATATTATTATAAAATCGATTTTATTATAAAAAAAAAAAAAAAAAAAAAAAAAAAAAGAAAGAAGAAGAAGAAGGGAGAGGAGGGGATCGGCGAGGGCAGCCCTCGCCGCCGCCGCCGCCGCCGTCGCCGCCCCACCTCGCCGGGAAGGGCCGGCGAGGGTGGGCGAGGGTCGGCCGGGTCGCCGGGCCCGGCCACCGGGGCGGCGACCCCGGCCGACTGCGGCGAGGGCTGCGCGCCCTCGCCCGAGATGCAGGGCGAGGGTCGCGACCCTCCCAGATCCGGCGAGGCGCGCAGGCCCTCGCCGCAGGGCGGCCGGGGCCCGGCGACCCCGGCCGACCCTCGCCCACCCTCGCCGGCCCTTCCCGGCGAGGTGGGGCGGCGGCGGCGGCGGCGGCGAGGGCTGCCCGCCGATCCCCTCCTCCCCCTTCTTCTTTTTTTTTTTTTTTTTTTAATAAAATCGATTTTAATTTTTTTTAAATCGACGTGGACAATTTTAAAAAGAAAAATTGCCACGTGGATTTTTTGTTTTTGAGAAAAATGCTCCGTCAGCAAATGAAGTCGCCGGAAAATGTACACGTGGCAATTTGGCCGGAATTTCTCGCCGTTGGCACTTAACGATCCATTTTGCTCCGATTTTGGCACTTAAGTGTACCTTTTGTAACTTTTGGCACTTAAGTGTCCCTTTGTGCCAAGTTTTGGCACTCCAGAGGTCCGCACCCCCAGAAAAACATTTGGGGTGGAGGTCATTTTCGAAACTTTTTATTGAATCTTAAATTGGGAGAATATAATGCAGTGGCAGATGCGTTCTGTTGTGCAAGAGATCCCCATTCTTAAATATGTTGAGCACTTGTGTTATGAGGTTTGAAGAGCTAAAAAATGAGTACCCCATTGACCCTTATTGTCACTGGAAAAAGCAAGTGCAGACGTTTCACCTTCTGGTTGCGTGGTAATTGTTTATTCGAGGATAAAACCATGAAACTGATGGCCGATTATCATTTTGGTCGATGTACCAAGACCTGAGCAGATTGGTGAGAGTGTTTGTCTTGTCAATTTGGTAGGGGGACTCAAAGAACACAGTTTAACACCTGCATTCAGCATATACGAGAAGCACCTTGGATTCATTTGACAATGACAATGGATTTCATGTTAGGACTTCCATAGCCAACGTAGGGTTTGATTCTCATTCTTGTTGTAGTGGATTGACTGCTTTGAGAAAGTCCTACTTCATTATTGTTCTTTTCAGAAGTTGCTGAGGTCACTTGGTTTTCTGGCTTGCTGATAAAGATGTGAAAACTCATGGGCCATTGTTAGACATCGTGGAGGAGATTCAACATTCAGTTTAGACAGAAATGGTTAACAAAAGCTCCAGTAATATGATGGGTTTTCTCATTGGGAATGACATGAAGAGTAGGGATTTTATCATTTGCTCAGGCCTAATTTGCCTTCAAGTTAGTGAAACCCATTTGGAGCATTTACATAGGTCGAGCCCTTGATATCTGCTTGATCTTGTTCTATTTTCATAAGAGGCTAGAGGCGGTGATATTGATAAGGCTTTTGCAAAACATATTCAAAGGGTGTATGAGGAGGTAATAGCAGCAGTGAATGGCTAACAATTTTGAGGAGCGAGACTCGGTACAGTTGGTTCGAAGCAAACACCACGATCTTAGGTTGACGAAGGTTGGACCTTTCTAAAGCGTTAAAGAGAAGCTTTACCTATTTTGCAGAGCTACTATTCAAGTTACAGACTAGCCTGATTATAATGTTTCTGACTTACACGGTTTTGACCAGTTTGATAGAATGGTTGTTGCAGCTGAAGATCAAGTTAGTCAACTGTTGAAAAACCTTTGAGATGCTTAAAATAATTAGTCAATGAAAAATGCTCTTATTATCGACAATAATTTAAGTCGAAACATTTTTTTTTTTTTTGGTAAGGTAAGTATATTGAGCATTCAACCAAGAGATCCTGTACAGAAAAGAGACCCACGGCACCGGCAAACACTCTATGGGACAACATGTCACTAGAGTGAGGGGTGCCGTAGTCGCCAAGAAAAGGGAAGATTACATCTTCTCAAAGGAGCCTAGGCGGCCCTACAAAAGCCTCACTCGAGACTTGTACAAAAGATACGGTGGTCTATCCCCCAACTCCGTTGCATTCTCCTATTGCGAGGTTGTCCTCCACCTACTTAAAAGCAATCGCTTTATCCTTTACCGCCTTAATAAGGTATTGTTTCAAGGCCGGGAGATAGAGAGCATGCGCTCGGAAGAGGATATCATTTCTAGTCTTCCATATTATATAGCAAAGTGCGCCAAAAGAGAATCGAGCAATCTCCTTGGAGAACCCACTTCCTGACAGCGTATTGATGGCCCAAAGAATATTGTCTGTCCATGAAGAGTTATACCAAGGTAGATTGCATTTGGAAGCCCAAAACATAGCTAAAGAGTTGGAGGTACCACAGGCAAAAAAAAGATGGTCAACCGAGTCGGGTTAAATATTACAAAAGGAGCATACTGCATTAGGAATCCTTCCAACGGACATAAGGAATACCTGGGTTGGAAGGCGGTTCTTAACAATCAGCCAAAGGCAGGGTGGTGACGAGGAACAATGGCCTTGTTCCGGACGAAGGATACCCACTGCACCAAATGAGATTTCCTGCGAATAGCTGCCCAAGCCGATGCCACCGTAAATTTACCCGAGGGATCCTCGGTCCGGGTAAAGGAATCCGGGCCTTGAGATAGGGGGAACCATGATTTGCCAAGATAAAAGCTCATGGCGAAGCGTTTGACCAAAGGGAGTGTATAGGTCTGCAACTTTAGCTTGCCTATCGAGATCCGATTCGTATATGAAGGAGTTCGAGAAGAAAGTGGAAAGCGGACCAATATCAAGCCAAGGATCAAACCACAGCGAAGTGGTCAAGCCATCCCCTATCTTCCACTTGAAAAGAGGGAGGGATTCACCTTTAAGGGCAAGGATTTTCCTCCAAGCCCAAGAACACTTTGTAGGAGGATTAGCATACCAGAATTCCTTGTTTTTGAGATGTATGGCATTGATCCATTTGCACCATAGAGACTCTTTGTCAGTAAAGAGGTTCCATATGTGTTTCATCATGGCAGCTTTATTACTGTCGCGAATCCTGTGGATACCTAAGCCCCCTTCTGTTTGGGGAGGCAAACATCCTCCCACGACACTTTTGAACCTCCGGGCCCATGGCCGGCCCTTCCATAAGAACGTCTGATTTGCTCTATTCTCGTGCACTACGATGAAGGCAGCCAGAAGATGGATGCCCAATATATATGGATTGCATGCAGGACAGATTTAACTAGCTGTAGTCTTCCCGCAAAGGAGAGAAAGCGATGTGTCCAAGGTTGGACTCTAGCAGTTAGAAGACATACCGGGCGTGGCGGTCTACTTTGTTCACCTCGGGGTAATGATGGGTACACCCGGATAGCGAACCGGAAATGAACCCGAGTCTAAAGCCAAAAACTTGTATTATTTGATCTCTAACCTCCATCGAGCCCCCGGAGATGAAGACCTCACTTTGCCGGCGTTCGGAGTCGAGTCCGCTCCAAGCGAGAACAAGTCAAGCCCATCCTTAATGCATGAGATAGAATCAAGACTCGCTTTACTGAACAGAAATACATCATCAGCAAAGAAGAGATGAGATAAGCGAGACGCCCTACATCTCCAATAGTAGTGATATTCTGGACGCCGAGTATGGGAATTAATTATCCCTGTGAAAACCTCCATGGCCAAGGTAAAGAGATATGGGGATATGGGATCGCCTTGCCTCAAGCCCCGCCCACTAGCAAAAAAACCATGAAGTTCGCCATTCATGGCAATAGAGAACTTCGGAGTGCGAACACATGTCATTATTAGATGAATGAAGTGGTTTGGAAACCCGAAGGCTGAAGAGTTGTTTCCAAGAAGTCCCGTTTAGAGTATCATAAGCCTTCCCCGAAGTCAACTTTGACGGCACACTTCGGAACATACGACTCGGTATGAAACCCACAAAAAGCTCTTGAGCAAGGAGAATATTGTCGGTAATTCTCCTCCCTTTTACAAATGCGGTTTGAATCGGACTAATGAGGTCCGGAAGGACTGCTGCTATACGTTTCGAAAGAAGCTTAGTGATGCACTTGTAGATAGTATTACAACATGCAATCGGCCGGTAATCTGACACCGAGGTGGCATTGGTGGTTTTAGGAACCAAAGCAATAATAGTGTTATTGATCTCCTTTAGCATACATCCAGAAACAAGGAAATCCAAGACAACTTCAGTTACTGAGGGACCCACTATGTCCCAATTCTTTTTAAAAAATCCGCATTATAACCATCGGGGCACGGAGCTTTATTCCCAAAGCAATGGAGAACATGGCATCACGGACTTCGATGGTAGGAAGGGTTGGGATAAGAAAGTAACCTGGTCCTCATTGAGCGGAGTCCGGATGACCTCGTGATCTCTGAATGGATGGTCTCAACGGCACCTCAACCGGGGCAAGGATCTCCTGGAAGTATGAGACAAAAACCCGTTGGACATCCCCCATATTAGTAATCAAGAGACCAGAATTATCCAGGACCGAGATGATCCTATTACGTAGGTGCCAATGGCTGACTGTTTAGTGAAAAAATTTGGTGTTCAGGTCCCCCTCCTTGAGCCACCTAATTCTAGACTTTTGCTTGAATAACGATTCCTCCTGAGATCTGAGGTTATAGTAGTTCTTGATGTGTAGATGCTCTAGGTCCACCGGTTCCCTATTAAAAGGGTCTTGGAGCGAGCTTCTTGAGAAGTGATAAGAGCACAGCTTAGCTTCGGATACTCTCGTGGTGATGTCGAGAAGGCTTCTCTATTGAGCAACTTAAGACGCCCGAGGAGCTTGAGACGACCATAGAGCTTGAACATTGGAGAGCCCCTTAAGTGTGTTTGCCGGACACGGAAAACTATCATGGAGAAGTCTGGATGAGTCATCCACATGTTGAAGAACTTGAATGGCGAACGTCGAGGGTTGGGTGCAAGAATCCTCACTACCATTGGCGTATGGTCCGATATACCCGGGGCAAGGAATGACGCTTCTGAATAGGAGAACGTAGTGCACCGGGTATTATTAACAAGTACACGGTCTATTTTCCGTTGTTTCTGTTAACACCGAGAAAGACGACCAGGGTGAACCGGAAGCCCACATACCTTAGATCAAACAGTTCCGCTTGTTCTAGACATTCCTTGAGCTCATCAAAAGCGGGGATCCAAATGTCGGGGCTACCCATACGATCCGAAGAGTCCGGATTGCATTGAAGTCTCCCGCCACCATCCATGGACTCGTCCTTGAGTGAGGCGCTCAACCGAATCAAATCATTCCGAGAGAGGTCTCCCGGCAACAAACGAATGCTCCCCATATATCACCGAGAGGGATATACTAGCCACGGAGGACAAGATTATAAGAGAAACATGGATAATCTGGCTAGACATATAAAGAACTTGTACATCTACCAAAAGCGGGTTCCATCCAACCCAAATGCGGCCACGGGCAGCATAATCATTATTAGCAATCCGGGCCCAACCGGAAACGGACCCGGAGGGAGATAGTTCTAAATCTTGGAGGAGGTACCTTGGTCTCAATCAATCCAACACAAAGCATATATGGTTGGATTTAACAAAATTCCGACTTCAGATTACGACCGGGTCTATTAGACCACGGGTATTCCAAAACCAAAATTCATAAATATTATTTATTCATTGTGAACCCGGAGACCTACCTCCTCCTTGGACGCCCACGGCGTCCAGTCGATACATGGTTGGTCGGGGGGGACAATGACTTGAATCTTGAGCTGCCGAGAGAGGCACTATGTCATCGTCCAAGTCGTCCTCTGAGGAAAATGAAGCTGAAGTGTATAGGTCCAGCCCTCCTTTTGCAGCCGAAGGTAGAGTGGGAGCAGCTCGAGGAATGGCCTCTTTCGTAGGGTTTTTAACCAGCGTGGAGACTACCGGCCTAGATGAAGTTGGCCGCGAAACAGGTGGCCGGGGAATGTCTCTCTTGCGGCTTTTGACTTGTTGCCAACCCTCCGCCATAGCGGGTTCCACAAAGCAACGGGAGGGGGCTTTGAACAAAGAGGCTCGGAGCGGTTTCCCGAGGAACTGTACATACAAATCAATGGCAGCAACTTCGGTAGAGTGAGGCGAGGGTGTATGCCACGACAAGACTCCACATCGGCCTCTACTTGCGGGGGAGGACTCCCGAACAGCGAAAAACCGCCCATTACGGGAGGCCATCCTTCGAGGGAGGGCCTGGATACCGAACCATCTCCGGAGAGTAGACCATTTCCGCAGCACCCTTGGAAGCGGCATTGGCCCCGCATCATCCGAACGGCAGCCACCGATTAGAGTTGAGGATCCAAGGGGGCGAGCTGCGGTGGCCACCGCACGCCTTCCAACGGTCGCCCTCACTATCTTCTCAGCAGCAAGCATCCTGTCCTCATCATTCCTTCTAGCTGCAGAAGGAGACCCGGCAACTTCAGCAGGCATACCAGCAACAGCAGGCATACCAGCAAGCCCAGAATGCTCTCTGGCTTCATTGGAGGAGGTCCGGACAGCTTCTACAGCAGCATTGCAATCCACAGCAGCACTCACAGCAGCACTCACAGTAGCATTGTAGTCCCCTGCAGCAGAGGGTTCCATCGAAGCAGCAGCAGCACTCACAGCAGCATTGCAGTCCCCTGCAGCAGAGGGTTCCATCGAAGCAGCAGCTGTACGTAACTCTTGCGCGGGGGCTTGCACTGGACATTTATGTCCGAATGTGCCACAGATTTTACACGAAACCGATATCCACTCATACTCCACTTCCACCATTCGAGGTTCCCCATCTAGATCAATCTTCAAAGACTCACAGCAATCCTTTGTTGCTGTAATTTCGACACAAACTCTCGCATAAGAGATCAACTTCAATTGTTCCGTGCGTTGATCAACATATAGAGGCTTCCCAACCCGACTTGCAATGGCACTAAGTCCCGGGGCCGTCCAAAGAGCATACGGCAGATTCTTGAGCCTTATCCACACCGGGACCGCGGTATGGATTCCTTTTCTCAACTCTAGCTTAGGTAGCCATTCTTTGAAGGATTAATGGAACCCTTGCCACCGTCGGTCCACTCTCGCCTACCTTCCTTCGGAATTCATGGTCGGGTAAGTGAAAGAAAAAGAAGCCTTGATCATTTGCCTTTACCTCCTTCAACTGGTGACCCCATAGATGTTTAAGCGCTGTTTCAACCAACTTAAAGGGAGTTTCTTGCCAACAAGATACCCCACTAAACTTTCCTTCCAAAGTGAATCAGCCGCTTCCAGACTTTCATTCGAGAAGTGCACAACATCATCATCAACATCAAAAGGTGGTATATAGGATAAGGCATACCCTATTGTGGCTGATTTAGCCACATTCGCCCAAGATCGGACTGCTGAGGACGAAGGTCCTCTTTGCTGGGACAGGGAAGGTAGAGTTCTATCAGCCATGGCTGATTCTTGGCCCCGCCGAGCCCCTGCAACACCCAGACCAGGTAATGGGGCTTCACGTACAGCAGTATGACCCCCCCCCCCCAACAATAGAATCCGACCTAGCAGAAGACAGGGCTAGCCCTTTGTCTTTCACCATACGCTCTCGGGACTGTCTAGCGTGTGGCGGTGCCTCTTCAGGCTGCGAGCTCGACCTCCGCCCATCCTAGGGAGACTATTACCAACTAAAGGCTCCATCATACGAGCATTCACGGATCTAACGGGGGATTTCGAAGTGTCCATGGGAAGAAAATCGAATGAAGCCCTAGCATTTCACGGCGAAATGCTTTGAGAGATACGAGCTTACTGTGTGAGAACCAAGTTGGAGGATGCGAAGGTCCAAGATCTGCTCTACATTTTCTCCAAATCTCACACCACGATCATCGCCGGAGGCCGTACGAACGTCGGTGCCACGTGTCCGGAGCTACGGTAACCAGGGGAGAAGCTCGGGAGCAGAGATGGTTAAATGCTTTCTCTTTTTTAAGTCGAAACATTTTCGTAAATGATAAAAATATTTTTCATTCATTCATTTTTGTAAGCATTACAAACAGTAAGTAAATGATTTCAAAATCATTTGTTTTTATGAAACAAATAGAGCCTAAGTGACTTTCTTTTTCTCTTAACCCTAGAATGTCCAACTACTGTTGCAGCTTCGGTTCTTCTCATTCTAGCCTTGTTTTTTTGTTCTTTTTACCCTTCTTGCATCCCCATCTACATCAAAAATGATACGTATACATCAACATAGAGCCAATTCTAGTGGTGGAGAAATGATTCCTCTATTTTCATCAGATTTAATTTTCATCTGGTGATATAGCAAGAAGTCATGTATTTCAATGTCTCCAAATCCTTTATTTTCCTCTCTGATTCAATTTTCATGCTACAATATCTAGGTAAATTTAGCTTATGCACAGGTGGAATGTCATTGCGTTGAACTATTGAACCACATCTTACTTAATAGCTTGAACTTTTAGATTGGTTGGAATCCCCATAGTGCCAACACCCCAAGTGCCAAAACTTCCAAAAAATATACTTAAGTACCAAAATCGTAGAAAAAATGAATACTTAAGTACCAACAATGAGCCACATCAGATTTCAAACGAACCATATCGGATTTCTGGCAGTCAGATGGACTGGTTTTATTAATAAAATAATGTCACGTCGGATTTCCGGCAAAACCTTACCAAAGCTAACACTTAAGTGTCTAATTTTTTATAAGAAAAAAGTGGTACTTAAATATACTTTTTGGAAGTTTTAACACTTATGTGTCCACTTGTGCCAAGTTTTGGTATTTGAGGTGTACTTTTTCTTAATCAAACTTATCTTATCACAACAAACCTTACCTTTCAAAATAGTATCAAATCTATTAATCCAACAAGTAAACTCCCTCAATCCAAAAACTATTTTAGTTATGTTTTTATCCTTTTAACATTGTATATTTCCAACTTTTGTCTTTAAGGACATGGTTTTTCATGTAAAGAAAACCTTAGTTTACTGTTTTTCTTAATGTAAATCAAATAATTATTTTCAAAAATAAAAATGGCTGATATCGAGCATGAATTTACAAGAGCTAATAATCTTCTGAGAACTTTTTCAATTTGGATTATGACTATACTTATGTATATATTATTTGTCATTCATAGTTAATGTGTACTTGCATAGTGTTCTATTTCAGTGTAAGAAAACCAAAAAAAAAAATATTTTCCATAGCATATATTTATTTATTTTTGTATATTTAACTCTAACTTTCAACTTACTCTCAGACTTTTATCTTGTCTCTTTATAAGGCATGTGGAGTCGAAACTCACATCTGAAACTAAACGTCCCCACCCCAATCCCCTAAGAAGATGGGGATTTGATCCTCCTACCTCCCCCTTCCCATATGAAAAGGTAGTCACTAAAGCAAGCCCAATTGTTAGAGCATTTATTTGTTGAAAATGGTGATTGTTGACACTTAACACATGGTATGGTTATCTATATTCCGAACCTCATATATTCATAGTAGAAATGTGATATGAACTAATGAAATCAACTCATTTAAAGATAAGGTTATGTATCACGCATACTTAATTTCCATCTCATTCTGAAAAATTGGTATATGAAATAGTGTCGCTCGCTTAAAGGGGAATCATGTACCAATTCCTAGTCATCCTAACCTCTTTAAATAGTTAGTATCTTTTGGAATCTAAGTTTACAAATTATGAATTATGAATCCATCAATTTATATATTTTAGCTTCATTCTAAACAACAATGACAATACAATTATTGAATAAAGCTTGAATAATATTCATCAACACAAAACAATTAAGCTTTGGCATTTTCATGCATGAGTTATATCGATGATAAAGTTAAGGGTTTTGTATTTCCAATGTTACGTCTTTAGATTTTTTTGAGAAGTCCTAGCAAGCAATTCACATTGTGAGTGGCTTCATAGCACATCGCCTGTCTTTATATTCCACCGCTTCGTAGCACACTGATAGTCTGTACTTTAGAGCAAATATTTGGAAAAAAATTGTTTTCTTCGAAATGTGATGTTGAAAACACAATTAATGGAGAAAGATCGTGTAAGTTAAGGAACACAATTTCTACACAATGATAAGTTAACAAGTGAAGAAGGGAAAGGCGGTTATCTACTAAAGAGACCAGAGATTTTTAATTTTTTTAAAATTTTTGAAATTTTTATGTCTTACCAATTAAAAATGAAAATTGAAATTAAATTTGAAAAGTAGTAAGAGACACCAAGAGGTGATCTCTCTCTTACTGGTAGCATTAGCATCACGCATGTGCGCCAAACTACAGTGAAGACAAACAAAAGCAGTTTAAGCTTCTGTTGGAGACATAAAACAACTGACGCAATGCAAACTTATTAACGAATTTGATAAATAGACTAAATCTTAATTTTCTTGTTGTTTACATACTATTCCAACCTCGTTTAGCAACATAGCATGAAATTAATTAGGGAATATGAATTTTCTCGGGTGGAAACTAAATTAAAAAATAAACTTGATTTTGTACATATTTGATATTCTTGAATAATTTTGGGAGTATCATGCTGGAAATTTTGGGGTTTTGACTTCAAAGAGAGTCTCTATCTGTGCCAATGTTTCAAACATGTATGTGCTCTTAATCCTCCTATAGTCTTTTTTGTTTGAGAAAGTGGATTCATTGCCCAATATTAACACACTCATCCAGAAATTATGTACTCTTGTACATGATATGTTGTCAATGTCTGTTCATGTTTTGAGTCATATACCTGCAATATATTTAGGCTATCAAATAAGGAAAACAAACAAATGAATGTGAATTCCAAATAAAGCAAGGAAGCATAAAAGTAAATTAGAGAAAAAAGATTGTCCTCCTCTAGAGAGGTATATATATGTAAATGGAGAAGTGTAAATGGAGAAGTGAGCGGATCTTGGGACATGACATCAGAAGTTTTTCTAACTTTTGGCAAATACAAATATGCATATCAATAGTGTTGTTATCACTAAAATATTTTGGGTTCCCATTGTCAAAAACTCAAGAAATCAGAGTCTCAGTATGTTCAAATAGAACTAAGAGCCCTAGAAACTAGCCTAGGAAAATGTTCGGCATAGAATAGAAGAGATTGACTTTGAGGGAAGGAAAGATGAATAAGGGATCTAACCTAGAGCTCGAGAAATCATAAATCTTTCCAATGCAAGAGAAGATGACGACTCCCACCTCGGCATCACAGAGTATGGAAAGCTCCATCGCTTTCTTGAGCAACCATTTTCTTCTTTTCAAGAAAATGACTTGTCTGCTTGTGGAGTTATCGATTCTTTTTATCATAGTCTTACCTCTTCCCATTTCTTGCTGCGCTTCTTCCTTAGGTGCTTAGGGTTTCTTGCCCTCTTTATTGGTTACAACTAAACTTCGGCGCTTAGGGTTTCATGCATCAAGATGCTTCACATACTTGGTCGCCGGAACAAGGCCAATGAAATTCATGATTCTAGCTTAAGAATAGGAACCATGCGCAAATTAATTTAAAAGGGAAACTATAAAGGTGGACCAGATTCTCTTCACCCAGCAGAGAGGTCAGTACATTGATCCAAGACATAAAACGGTTAGTTCTCCCACTCACCAGGCGGATACACACTCTCGCGAGTAGAATCTTAGCTGACACTCTCCTTCCGAGAGGCCCATGGAACTGACATTGGACACGTATCAGTCAAATGGGGACAGTTGGCACGAGGTTGCTGGGGACCGTGAAGTTTGGACAGCGCCGTTATCGTATAAATAATTGCCACGCTTTATTCCCAAAGCCACCGGCCTTGTTCCTCCAGTCCTATTCCATCCATCCTATTTAAAATTCATTCTTTTACTTTTATTTCGTTCACACTAAAAGAGTTTATCTTTTTTCAATAGTAATGCTAATCTATCATCACGTATGCACTTTCAGAAACTTTCTTTCTCCCACGAACGTATTGCACACTTATGATTGATTAACGTTACATGGAAGAATATTCTTTTTCACATCATATATATAAAAAATTTTAAATAATGATATGAAGTATCATCATTCTCTCAAATAAAAATCTAAAATAGACATTGTTTCAAATAAATACCTTATAAGCCTCTTTTTTTTTCAAATAAAGATGTGAAGTAAATTTTGTTTCAAACAAAAACTTAAAACAGTTACCTTAGTTTCAAAAAACATCTTGATTTTTCATTGGTCAAGATTGGTCAAGAATATTTTCGTTCTTTATCTTTTTTTTCCTCTTTTTTTTTTGTTTTTTCTGGTTGTCTCTTTCTTCTTCATCGATGGCCAGCCACCAACAATGCTTGGAGAGGGTTGGGCAAGGGCAACCCTCGCCGACCATAGGAGAAAGATGGCCTCACCTAGGCAAAGTGACCCTCACCCTAGGTGAGGAGGCAAGGTCGGCCCTCGCTAGATCTAAGCTAGGGTCACCTTGGTAGACACTGGGGAGGGATGGCCTCACTTTGGGTGAAACTATAACATCCTGAAAATTGACTCCATCTTGGGATTTTATAAAATGGTAATGTTGGTCAAATGCCTGGACAGTACAAATATTCTAAACTAATTGTTTTTGGGATAACGGATTATAGAGAGACGTCGATAGAAAGTGATACGCTTACAACTTGTAATTTCGATTATGAACGAAACCTTTGACCAGAAGGACCTAGATGTGAACAATATCCTCTAGTACTAGACTATTAGGAAAACGAAAATAAATCGATTTAGTAGAAGTACAAAATCGGGTTACAGGTGATTTCCGCACGACTTCAATACGAACTACGAACAATGCTAAATTGAATCATTTTCATCTTGTACTTAGGATTACCAATTGAGTCTCTAGGATCACATGACAATTGAAGGACATCCCTGACTCGAAAATTGGCATAAATGTGGATCAAAGAATGGTCGACCATGGGTTGAATGCTAGGAAAAGTCCTAAAAGGGCGCCCAATAGTCCAAATTGTATTACGGCCGCAATCGACTTAATTTAGCCCGATTTTTAATTCTATTTTGAGAAGCAACTTCTCAGGGATATAAGGACTAAATATTTGGACGTTGCCTTCATTTATTCTTGGGTTTTCCATTGGGTTTTAAAGTGTCGGAAAAGAAAATTTAGATCGGGTTTCGAGCCCGTAGGTGGGTAAGCCCAAGATCGGCTACCCATTGGGCCTTGCTCCCATCCATTCCCTTCTATCTTCTCAGCCCATGGGCTTCTCTTTTTGGCATTTTCTTTTGGTGGCTCAAGTGGGCTTTGTTTTGGCTTGTTTCTCATTGGCTTTGAAGCAAGTGGGCTAACCACTTGCCTTAGCTTCTTGGACAAGTTAGAAGCTCTCTCTCTCTCTCTCTCTCTCTCTCTCTCTCTCTCTCTCTCTCTCTCTCTCTCTCTCTCTTTTCTTCTTTCTTTTGCTACCCTTGTTGTTTATCACCGGTTACTGCCCTTGCCACCGTCAACGGAGCTGCTGCCATCGTCCAGCGTGGAGCCGCCGACATCCAAAGGCCAGCTGCTCACCGTCGGCCACCCCTGGTCCTTGCTAGCCACCCATCCGACTACTTCTGCTGCTACTACCTTTTTTGCTTGAACAACCCTTTCGGCGTTGTTTTGGCTAGATTCAACCACCGTTTGTCATCCGTCCCCTTCCTCGAGCTAACCCCGTGTAGCCTTCTCTCTTACTTTTGCACCCGTGTCACCGGATTCCCAAGCCAAGTGAGTTAATTTTCCTAATCCCTTAGTTAGGGATTAATCTTGCTTAGATTAGTTTAATTAGTTTAATGCTTTATATTATGCTTTAGTTAATGATGGATTATCATGTTAATTGTTGCTGATTAGATTAGTGTTAACTATAGTTAGTATTAAAGTAACTATGGTTAATTATAAAATAACTAAGGTTAGGTTAGTTAACTTGGTTAGGTTAATTAACCTTAGTTGAGTTAAGATGAGTAACCATGGTTAAGTTTATTAATTATTATTATTTTTGGATTAAATAATAATAATTTATTGTTTTCGGAAAATTTAAATAATTATTTATTAATTATATTATTATTTTATAATTTCGAATTACTATTAATATTTAATTCGGAATATTAATTATTTTTGGCAAAAATAATTATTGGTAATTATTTATCGGAAATGGTTTTTGTCGAGAAATTTCATGGAAATTATGTTTAAAGCTTATTTTACCCTAAATTAATTGTGATTGGTTTCTTGATTATTAAAGGGAATTGTTTTGTTAATTGAAGGTTTTAGAAGTGTAATTTATTGTTATTATTATTGGTTGGATGAATTGTTTTATGGTTATTATTAAATGTTGGTTATTTTTACGAGAATTATGGGGTGCACGTGATTGTTGATTGATGATTGTCGTTATCCGTTGATGAAATATGTGGCCTATTAATTGTTGATTGTTGAATTGTCATAAGTCTTTGAATTGCTGTTGTTGTACGTGATTGTTGGATATTGCTGCATTTTATTATACGTGTGTCAATTGCAATAGCATGTCGCGAGAGCATGAATTATGTTGCATTCACGATAGAGCAAAGAAAAGAATGAATTGCTTGATTATGTGTTGCATGGTCACATTAAAATGAGAGTCCGGTATTGTCGAATAACCGCCAATCCTTCGGGGTTGTGCCATGGCCATTGGGTCGCCTAATAGTAGTCAAATGCGGAGTCACGGTAAAGACCGAGCCCATACTCCCTTAGGAATGCCGTCGGTGGGGGGATAACCCATGACGTTGCCGTGCCTCAAAGAGGAGGATGATGCCTGGTTTAGGCTAGTTGATTGCCAACCATAAGGTTGTGTCGTAACCCAAAGGGTCATAATAATCGGAGCACATGTGAATATTGAGATATGAGAAAATTTTGTACAATGCTTTGATTATTTGCATACCCCTTATTGTTGTTATGAAGTGATTGACAGTTTCTGCATGTTGTGTGTGCCAAAGCCAGGTAAGGTCACACGTAATTACATTTGTTTATCAAACTATCTTCTATTAATATTTCTCTGAGGTGTGGTGTTTGATGGTTTGACGGGTTAGGTTGTATGTTAGACTACTCCGAGGCAAGCGAAATTCCTAACTGAGGCTTAGAACTTTAAATTGCTAAGTTTATCTCAACCCATCATAGTTAACAATTTTTCAAGACCTTAGATGATGCAGTACTAAGTGCGGTTCAGCGTCCCCGTGGATATGAGCACCACTATTACCATGCGGCCCGCCCCGGGCCGCAATTTTGTGTACGAGCACCACGTGATGATGGTATAAGTGGACGAGGAGTCGAGGGACCATTACGCGCCTCATGTCTTTAAGACATGGTTCCTCAGGATGGGAGGCATCCTATACGATCCCCTCCGAGGATTTGATGGACCAGTCCCTCCTATTGGGTCGACCGAGGAGGTATGGGATCCCATAGACTTGGATCCCCCTAATGATGAGATCTCTGACCTGACGACTGGAGAGACTGATCCCTCTAAGGATAGCGAGTAGGCAATTGTGGCATATTCCCTTTTGACAAGCCCCTCCCCCACTTGTATAGTGATAGGTTAGCTAGGCCAGTCCCTTTTTGAGTAGGACTTAGCATATCACCTGTAATAAGGCATGTATATATATACTATTGTTTAAGCTAACCTTGTAGATAAATAAAATGGTGTTTTTGTCCTTCCTCTATTATATTTGTTGCTATCCCTATTGATTCTTGGTTAGGGTGTTTTGTTTCGCTTTGGCATGTGTTAATTATAAGATAAAATAAATTGATTGATGACAGTATCTAGAACGTCGTACAACTTGACTTCAAGTGAATTGGGATTGTCGTGAGCTCGAGAGTTGAGACATGACAGAAGCTACCCTTGCAAGCCATTAGCAAAGGCCTACAAAGCCCTTGCCTAATAGCTAGCAAGGGTTGTTGGGCCCTTGCTGGAGAAAAATAAAGGAAAAGAAAAAAGAAAAAAAATTCCAATTAAAACTTGTCTTTTGACGAAAATGCCCTTAGTTGGCCAAAATATCTAGCCGGCTGGTTACCAAGAATGTCAAGCTTTTATTTGAAACTATCATTGCCACTTTAAATCCTTATTTGACACAAGTCCCACTTTATATTCTTATTTGAGAAAATAAGAGCATTTTAGGCCCTTATTTGGAATTTTCCCATATATATTTAGGGAAAGTAATAAGAAATTATAAAAAAAATGTTAAACATATTATAATTATACCAATTTCAATTCATCCAGCCAATTTTGGCCGGTCGGCACTAACGTGGACGCCAATTGGCATTAGTTGTTCAAGCGATGCTAAGGTAAATAATTTTTAATAACATTTTATTTTTTCCTTTTCCTTTTCTTTTTTTCTATTCTTCATTCTTTTGCTCTCTTTTTTCCCCATAGTTGCTAGCAAGGTTGGTTGGCCACTAGGCAAGGACCGTGAAGCCCTCACTAGCTAGTAGCGATGGTCAAACCATCACCCGAATTTCCCATGGCCTTGCTTATTGTGGGTCAAGGCTACCTCACCCATGGTTGGCGAGGTTGCCTTCCCCGATAATAAGGCCATGGCAAGGCTAGCCTCACCGAACACTATGGGAAAAGAAGCAAAAGAAGGAAGAAGAGCAATAAGAAAAGGAAAAATTAAAAATTAAAATATTGTTAAAAAAATTGTTTACATTAGTGTCAGCCACCCGAATGTATTGAATTGGCATAATTGCAAAAGACTAAGGACTAAATTGGCAAAAAAAAAAATTTAGAATTGAATTAGCACAATTATAATAGATTTATGACTTTTTTGGTAACTTTCTCAAAAATAACACAAATGGTCACTAATTGTTAACCCTCCATAAACTTCTAATATGTTCAATATGATCTAAAGTTTAGCCCAATGTGCAATATCATCCATAAATGTGATCCCTAAACTTTTGATATATGTTTAATTTAATCCCAGCTATATGAAAATATCAATATCTCTCTCAATTTGAATTAATGGAAGGATAATATCGAATATTTTTATATAATTCAAGAATTAGATTAAATATATACTAAAAGTTTATGAACCATATTAAACAATTTAAAAATTTAGAGATCACATTACACATTAAGCAAAATTCAAGGACCACATTGAATAATTGAAAGTTAAGGAATCACATTACATATTGAGCCAAAGTTTATGGACCAGAATTTAAATTACCTCAAGGATTTGCCCATAAAAAGATGACCTTGGGGCGCAATTTGCTATTATATAATTTTCTTTGCACCCTCTGAATTTAATTACTCGTAAAAACAATTTCTTTTGTTTTCCACTTGCACCATAACCTTCGACATTGTTTCTACGGCCGATTATCCCCTCGGCAGCCTTGTTGCCATCATCTGTGTAATGAGCTCGACATTACCCTCGTCACCTCTGACGGAAGACAAAAGAGGTGGCATCATTTTTTAGGTTGTTAAATGGAGGAGGAAGGGAGGGAGAGAAGGAGGCAGAGAGAGAGAGATCCGGTGGTTGAGCACCGTCCATGGAGCGATGCACCGACAACCGCGATGACTGAATAGGCAAAGGTAATTGATCATGGTGGCTGTCTAAATCATGGTGTCATCATCGATGTTGGGCCTAGGGTGAGTAGATAAGAGATCAAGAGTGTGTTAGGGGGAAGGGCTAAATTAGCATGGTCAAGCACAAATAAGTTTGACATAACGCAGGATGGATTGGCCTATGTATAGAGCGAGTGCTCTTTTTGTCGCAATAAAAAATGAATTTTTCGTTGGTAACTTACTCTTGCTTTTTACTTGAAATACGTGTATGTGATTTTTAATGATTCTCCTCCTTTTCGTATGGTAGTTCATCTGGTGGAGCCAACGTTCAATACTGTAAAGGTGGATGGTTAATTGCTTTTATTGGCACTTTCATCATTTTGGATAACACATAAAAAACATTCCAAATACGCTTATTACCCTTTCCCCAAATATCAATTTGCATCCTCAATTTTTAAAACCTTTGATTTGACCTTATGTTTGACAATTAATTTGTTAAGATGCACATGTGAGAATATTAGATGAAAAAAGTTCCACATTGAGATGCAATCTACAATGGATCGGTCAATAAAATTATAATTGGCTCACAACTTATCCTTTTAAACTTTTAAATGAAAGCGAGTCTAATTAAATATGTTAATAGATTCGGATGTGGGCTATCTTTTGATGATTTCTTTGCTGAAGATATCGAGTTTTTGTTGTATGCCCCAACATAACTAATAACTCACAGCCCTGTGTCATGGAAAAGAGGATTCAATACCCAACTTACCAAAGAGATAGTCTAGATGATCGGCAAATTTAGGGTTTTCATGAAAATTCTACAATACTTCTAGGGACGATCTCAAAAATGTATATTTGTATTTCAGATATTTCTCGTATTTAGTGTAGTAGATGATAATCTTGTATTTAATAGGATAGATAATAGTTGGGGAGAGTTCAAGGTTTGATCAAGGTAGTAATTAAAAGGCATCATGTATAAATAGGGGTGTTCTCTCCTTATTTTAGGAAAGGAATACTTCACGCCTAGTCCAGCGATGACTTCGTTTTAGGAAATGAAACTGCATGAAAAAATGATTTCCTAATCATCCCAACCAATGATCCGTCTGTGACGCTTAGAGGTATCGAGTGCTGCTCTTCATGTCAAAGGAAGGTATTACATGAAGACTCCTAAAAGGGTAAGGAATGATGAAATCACTCCAGTCAGGACATGAAAAGCGAAGTTCATGCGGATGGTCATGCGGATGGTCACATACTTGCTCTGTATGTAATATGGCTTTGAAAGAGCTGGATGTATTTGTTATTGACACGGAATGATTGTACGCATATTGCTCAACTTAAGCCACATTTAGAGGAAGCTTATTTGATTGACCCATCTGCTTGTCACTTGACGCGTGACTAGATGCTATTTTATTTGGTCTATCTGATGGGTCTGCACACTATGTTTCATCCTTTCCGTTGCATTACGACATAAGGTGTAGCAATAATAGGATTTTTTAGAGATATTAAGGATAGTTTCTTGGATTTTCTATATTTATTTTGATTATGTAAATCTGATTTAATTTCCTTTGATTTTTTGCATGTAAGCCTAGAAATAGGTTCTCCATGTACTCTTTTCTATATATCAAATCATGCAGAATATTCACCAATCCTCTTTTATACTTTACATTTAACTGGATATCAGATCCTTTGAGGAATCCTATGAAATTTCCCAATTTTTTTATTATTATTATTATTATTTGCTTTGCACACATGCATCCAAGCAAATAAATCCATCCTTGTTGCCTGACAATATTCACCCAAATGCATCATTCTCGTTTGAGTAAGCACTATGATGGTTATGTTACGATGTATTTGACACATCACCAAGTTAGGCTTTTCTTTTGTATGGAGGTATTTTTCGAGGCCGCGAAGATGCATTTTGGCATAGTAACTTTTCTCTCAGCAGTGTCTGGCTTATCCACTTGCTGTAACCATGCCGGTTGTATCAATTGTGTTTAAGTTACAGTCCCGACAGCAAAGTTGACTGCAAAGGATGCATATTGCTTGGCCCTAATTCCTTCAATTCTCAAATTTTAACTTTATTTCAAGAAGTCGATTACACCACTAGATTCACTGCTATTAAACAATCAAAAATATTGAAATCTTCTTGTCAATAGAAGCTGGAACCAACACATGCCCCACCACATGCCACCTCACCTTCGATTTGTTGACCTAATTTTAATCAAAGATTTTGTGACATTGTTTATATTATTTTTCGAATTCAAGTTGATTTGTTTCAATTCAACTTGCATTCGATGGGATGTTAGTAATATTAGGATATCTTAGAGATATTTAGAATATTTTTCTAATTTTCTATGTTTATTTTAATTATACACATCTGGTTTGATTTCCTTCTATTTCCTCCTTGTAAGCCTAGAAATAGGTTCTCCACATACTCTTTTTTATATATTGAATCATATAGAAAATTCCCCAATCTCTATTCTAATTTACATTTAACTCAAGGGATGCTCAAAATTGTTGCGTTGGCTTGGATTTTCAACTTTAAGCAGCTTTTTGTATGTGCTTATTGACTCTGCAAGGCTGCATGGTTGTGTACATATGGTTGCAAATTTATCTATGAAGATATAGCGCGTACTTTGTCATGAACGGAAGCAGAACGAACTCTGCTACGCATTATCTTCTTTCCCTATCTCTTCTTTCTTTGTGTGTATATGTCACACAGCAATAAAGAGGTGCACCTTTTAGACCCTATGTCATACACATAATGTGTGGGTTCGAACTATAATCAAAGTTTGCAAACATCTTCAAATTGTTTAGAAACTGTATAGGGCACAACTCTGGAAGAAAAGCAGCGATCAAGACTCTGACTTTGTAGAGTAGAATTGGCAGTGCAAACCTTTTAACAGATATCGGTTAGAAAAAAGAGGACAACTTAGCCAATGTTGGTGAGTACCTTCTGGCTTTTTTATTTATCGACATCCTTTAGTGTCCCACATCTTGAGGTCCTTCTTCTGGAATGAACTCAACACTTGTAGGAGCTTCAGCTTTTTAACTTTCAGCTAGCTTTCAACACAATATGGTTGATAACCATCCACTGTCCAACTTGTGCTAATGCAGTTGCAATCTGATTCACAATGCTTAATCAGATCTTTTGTGAGACAAAAATAACCTTGATATAAAATATGTTCTTCAAAATAATTGAGTTGGAAATTTACCCCAAATGGATTGATTCAATACGGGCTTCTTTACTCTGAGGTTGTGGCTGGCTTGGCCAAAAGTTTGAAGGTGTAAACACATCATGTACTATGGTCCTATTCAATGGTTCATGGGAATATTGGCTACCTCTATTCACATCCCTTGCTCTATGAACCTATGGATTAGGAAATTTGTCAGTGAAATAACAGATGAGTAATTGATTGATTCTAGTTTAAGCAGATGTAATAGATGCAGTTGTTATCTGAACTAATACCTTCTTTCTCAATGCATTATTTTCCAGGAGGAGGAGACTTATCTTCTTATGCAGCTCTATGTTTTCCTGTTGCATCATGTTTCCCTGGAATGTAAGCTTATGTGAGTCAATCAATATTTGATAACCATACTATTGGAATGAAGTCACCAGTTTTGTGAAAACCTTTGGGTTCAGCTCTTTTATCTCGTCAGAGAAAATTTGCTTCTGCACAGAAAGAATTACCAAATTATTCCTTGCATATATTGAGATGGAGGTGTCTTTTGCTGGATTTGGTAATAATACAGAAACAAACTCTATAGTTCAAGGCAGTTATTTAGCTAGTACCTTTTTGGCACGGACTCCCTTTAGGCTCATCTCCAGCTGATTTTCTAGATTTTCCAGATTTTTGACACTGAGGCCAGAGAGTTGTTCTCCCATCATTTGTCTGCATGCGTCAGATTGAAGAGTTATTATCATGCCTAGACTCAAACTTATCTACTTACTGCCACAAGTTTAAAGACCTTATGTCTCTAGATACTTGACATTCCGATGGCATATCATATCACAAGGCATCCAACACTCTTTCCCATCCATTAGTTGAGTGATAAAACATTCTTCTAACATATGATTTGCAACAATTTCAAATCTAGAAGCTGTCATGACAAGTTGCTTTAGCAATTCTGAAACCAAACTTCACTGATTTTATCAATGAAATTAGTCCTTTTTTAAGTTTTGGACAGAGTCTACCTTCCCAAGACTGTACAAACTCGATAAAATATTCAGAATTTCCTTTTTGCTGGCAGCTCAGCCAAAATATCTCAGAAGTATACTCAAAATGTGATAGTTTCTGGATTTTTTTGTCCTACCAGCTCATCCAAAATAAATAGAAGTATACGCCTAATGTGATAGTTTCAAAACTAATCCCCGAATTTATTATCCCCTCTCCCAATAAAAGACTTGTTGGGCCTAATCCACGAACACGTTCATGGACTAAGAAGATCAATTAGATTGCAGCAAATAATACTTTATGCTACCTCTGCCTGTACATTTGTAGCTCTATTGAAACATCAACACCAAAGTAGATAGAATATGCTTGGCTGAGTGATTATGCGTAATGATTATAAGAGAAGATGTCTTCTTTGGTTATGAAATAATTAATGTGTTGCACTACCTACATACTGTTTCATCTGCTCTACGCAAGGGTTCTCAATGCACATGATTGAGAAGATGACATATATTTCGTTCTCTTCTCGGACAGGGTTCTTATCTGTTCTGTCAGTCCTCGGCAGTCATCATGGACATTACATGGGAGTAATTGTCTGATACATTACAAACAACACTCTTTTCTCTTCACTAAGTGGAGTTAATTATATGGATTCTTAGAAACCATGGCAAGATGCACTTTTGAAAAAATGATTCTTGATATTGCTCAATCTACAAGATGATGATTTTAACAGATGCTGACAATTAACAGAAATTTTAATTCAGCTAAGCATGCTAAATATCATTCAGTGAGAAAATTGGAAGAGTCCTCAATCCTTTTGGAAATTCCACTTCTACACCATTCATGCACATTTCTCCAAAATCTCACGACCAAGTGGAAATTCACCGTACCTGTGGAGAACTTCCAGGTGCTGCAGCTGTTGTCTTAAGCTTGCGACTTCTCTTTGGCAAAGCTGGGAACGGCATAGAAGTAGCATGACAGAAAAGTTTATGAATGGGAAGGCATTAATGTGGTGCATGTTTAACATTGGGATAGTTCTGAAAGCATTGCATGGATTTCAAGGTCCATGATGACTGTCGAGGACTGACCGAACAGATGATGTAGACTAGTACAACTGTTGGCTGGATCTGTAAGGTAAGAACCTGCCTATGATATATTTCTGATGGATGCTTTATGGCTATTTTACTACTAAGTAGAAGTTTTGGAGATTCTATTGGAGGTGGTGAAATTTTATGTAAACAAAGATAAGTGAGTTTTTCTTCATCAAGTGCTGATTAAATTAACTGTAACAGTTTCTACCAAAAATTGAAATTGGTGTTTGATCCGTTAAGCATTTGTAGCAAGTAGGGTTTTCAAAGTGAGTAGACTGAAAAAATGTGCAAACTAGCGGATAAAAGTTGGAATACACTAGCTGTCAATCATGCTGTAGATTATAAGTGTTGCAATGTTTCAAAAACTCGTTAATGATGTCACACAATCAAATGTTTAAAAGCTCAAACTGCACAATGTTTCACAGTTCTGAGCACACGCACCTTGCTGGTGAACCTGCGAGTGCACTTTCACCATGACATTATTAATAAATGGTCGCGTGATTTCATTGACGTGTCTTGCTTAGTTAGCAAAACTTAAGCCCAGTTTGTACCAACTCAATTATGCCATTTCCATTTAGGTGTTGGGTGAAGGGGAGAGAGAGTACTGACTTGGACGATCTTGACCATTCAATATGACTCTGATGACATGATAACTTTTGAATAGGCTAACATCATATGCCAATGTAGACAATTTATAGTTGTTTACTAGTGTCCAATTTGGCATTGATCCACATTTGAAAAGTTGTGCTATTTGATTAAACAAAAAACAAATTAGGTAATCAATTGTAAAATACGCAAAATTTCAAGTACTCGCAGAGTCATTACCCCTTTAACATATGCTATTACTGCTAATATGTTCTTGGTAGTTATCCAGTTGTATTGTAATTGCATTGGATCGATTGCTTCAGCTGCCACATAATGACCCAATAAACTTCTCGCTTAGTTTTGCGTTAGTTTTATGCACTCATAAATTGATTGTATGAAAGGGTAGATGATAAGGTGGGTAAGAATTTCTTTACTTCACTCTCTCTAGCTCATTGACAGTAATGATGTTCTCACACCTGGGATCATTAAGCAATATTTTCTACAAATCTTCATGAATTTCCTGTTTCCATAAAAGAAGAGAGCTCGTTTCGATCCCCAGTCCCTTTAGTCGATGCGAACTTTACTTTCAAACATAAAGCAAGGGCTTGTTTCCATCTCCAAGAGACTTATCTGCTGGTTCCCTCATTGCCACATAGCATGTTTGTTTGATGGAGTATAAATCACCGTCTATATGACTATTGACAACTAATTGGCCAATGGATACGGATTGGCTTCCCCCGTTTGCTTAATCCATTGAAGTCCTCCATTACTAGACTTATCCGCTGGTTCTCCGCTCTTGCAGTCTAATTTTTGCGTATTTGTGTTTGGTTAAATATCTAGTCTTGAAGCCATGAATTATGGGGATGTCATCCTTATGCACACATTAGTTGATGAAGAATCTTGCCTGAAGTTTCTTAGCTTGAATGATGACTTTCATGTGAGTTAATCCAAATTCCCTCTTCCAACAAGGTTTAGACTCCATGTTTGTTAATTATGTCTGGGGTTATAAAATTAATTTCAGTCATTGGAGTAACTATATATCAAATCAAGTTTTCATTTAACAACTTAAACTTTTAGTATAGTTAACACTAATCCCACAAATTCTCACATGGTGTTAACGCAGTAAATTCTGAGTTCAAATCTTTCCAGGTCCCTATTTGCCTCAACAATTATATATTTCGACACATTAGACTTAGGCCAAAGTCCAACCTACGCGTGAAGGGGAGCGTTAGAGCAATTAAATATTAAATCACATCTTCATCTAATAGTTGGTTGCGATTCTACAAATTTTCACATAATATGAGAGTAGGTCATGAGTTCACATCTTTCTAGGCTCCTGTTTGCCTTCCCACTAAGTTTAGCATACACGTGATGGGCAGTGTTAGCCTAATTTAATATTAAACCACGCATTCATTTCATAGTTTAAGCTTTCATAAAAATCGGCAATGATCCCACAAATTTTCACACTAGTCATCATCAATATAGTAATATGGTGAAAAGCTTACGAAAATAAACAGAAAAAAGCATATTGAGATCTTATTTGGTAGTATACTGTGGTTAATACATACTTAAACAACTATGACTGTGTTAGCTTGTGCGGAACTATTTATAGGACCTGGACTATCGTCGCAGCTACATTAGATACTATGTTCAAAGAAAAGCTTTATTTTAAGCTGCATTTCATTAAAACTCTCTTGCCACTTTCTAGGATAGGCAAAGTTTTATATGCAGCTAATCTTTAGTTTTAGTGCTAAAACATGTTCCCATTAGGTACAATATTTCTCATGTATTTTTTGCTAGTTAAAACGATAACGTGAAACATTTTGAAAAGAAAATGCGATATTCTATAGGTGCACTTTTACAGCTAGAGTGTGAAATTAATAAGGGAATGACCAAGTTTTCACAAGATGTTGATGTCATTTTAGTGTAAAATGAGTCATTTGAAAGTGAAAGACATCTGAAGTTTCCATGTAAGATATGTAGGAAAAGAAGTAGGCATTTCCGATTCTTACCTTGATTTCTGAAGCTGGATTATGTAGTTGGTGGCCTTCCTCCCTTAACTCCGTGTAACGTTGTAGTACCGACTGCATACTGTGAAATTGAAGTTTATAGATAGAGATTGACCAGTATATTTCATTGCTATAGTACTTTGCGCGGTATTACTTCCAAAAAAAAATTAATGCACAAACAAGCTGAGGTGTATCTGGGTGGTGCAAATGCGCAACTCCCTCATGTCAACCCCAAAATGCTTGTCAATTTTTGAAATACCCATTGAAAGTCGTTACCGTTATTACTAAACTCACCATTGAAGTGTGAGACTTGTGGATTTTCCCAATGGTTGTAGCAATCAAGGTCTGCCATCTCAGGGCACCCTCAAACTTTTTTGGATACTTAAATTCTAAGAGGAAGATTACTGAAAAAGATGTGGAGTGGAGGACATTTTTTAATTATGTTAACGTTTCATTGAATCTCGAATTGGGAGAATCTAATGTAGTGGCAAATGCGTTGAGTTGAGCAAGAGATCCCATTTTTGAGTATGTTGTCGAAGAGCTAAAAAATAAGCACCCCATTGATCCTTATGGTCACTAGAAGAAGCAAGTGCGGAGGTTTTACCTTCTGGTAGCATGGCGGTTGTTTATTCGAAGATAAGACATTTGAACGAGGATAAAACCAAGAAACTGATGGCCAATTGTCATTTTGGCCGATGTACCAAGACCTGAGAAGACTGGTGAGAGTATTTGTCTTGTCTATTTGGCAGAGGACTCAAGAAACACAGTTTAATAACTACATGTAGCAAATACCACAAGCACCTTGGATTCATTTGATTATGGATTTCATGTTAAGACTTCCAAAGCCAACGGAGGGTTTGATTCTCATTCTTGCTAAAGTGGATTGACAGCTTTGAGAAAGGCATAATTCATTACTATTCTTTTCAGAAGTAGCGAGACCACATGGTATTCTGACTTGCTGTTAAAGATGGGAAACACACAGGCCATTGTCGGACACTTCGTGGAGGAGATTCAACATTCAGTTTAAACAGAAAATGGTTAACAAAAGCTCCGGGAATATGATGGGGTTTCTCATTGAGAGTAGCATGAAGAGTTGGGATTTTATCATTTGCTCAGGCGTGATTTGCCTACAAATTAAGGAATGGAAGCATAAAGAAGAACCCATTTGGAGCATATAAGTTGGTCTAATCCTCAACACCTGCTTGATCTTGCTCTATAATTCACAAGAGCCTAGAATAAGCTATGGTGATGAGGCTTTCGCAGAACATATTCAAAAGGTGTATGAGGAGGTAATAGCAGCAGTGAAGGCTAACAAATTTGAAGAGGGAGACTCGGTACGGTTCATTTGAAGCAAACACGGCAAACTTAAGTCGACGAAGTTTGGACTTTCTGTAGTGTTGATGAAAAGCTTTACTTATTTTGCATTGCTTCTATCCAGTTACAGACTAGCCTGATTATAATGTTCTCAACTTGCACGGTTTTGAGGGGTTTGATAGACAGGTTGATGCAATTGAAGATCGTTAGTAAATTGCCGAAGGACCTTCGAGATACTTAAAATATTATGTCAATAAAAAATATTTTCACTATTAATAATAATTTATGTCTAATATTTTCATGGGTGATGAAAATATGTTTTTTTATCATAGACGAAGATATTTTTCATTCATTTATTATTGCAAGTAATGTAAATGATCATTTTTCAGAAAATATTTTTAAAATCATTTATTTTTCATTTTTCATGAAATGGATAGAACCTACATCAGTTTCTCTCTTTTTTTAAACCCTAGAATATCCAACTACTGTTGCAGCTTCAATTCTCCTCATCCTAGCCTTGTTATCTTCTTTTCACCCTTTTTACATCCCCAACTACATAAAAAATGATACCTACACATCAACAGAGCGTGAATTCTAGTGGTGGAGAAATGATTCCATTATTTTTCATCGGATTTAAATTTCAACTAGCGGGAGAGCAAGAAGTCATGTATTTCGATATCTCCAAATCCTTAATTTTTCTCTCTAATTATCAATTTCCATGCTTCAATATCAAGGTAAATCTAGCTTATTGCGTTGGAATATTTAACCCTTTTAGTATTGTATATTTACAACTTCATCACTATGGATAAGACTTTTCATGAAAAGAAAACCTAGTTTACTAATTTTTCTTTATAAAAAAATCGAATAATTATTTTTCATAAATAAATATGGCTGATATCCAGTGTGAATTAACAGGAGCTAATAATCTTTTGACGAACTTTTTTCAATTCATATTTTGATTATGTTTATTGATATCACCCTTATATGCATATATTAGTTTTCATTGAAATTTAAAGTTGTGCTTGCATAGGACTGTTTCAGTGTAACATAAACTAATTTTTATTTATTTTCCATAGCATTTATTTGTTGGAAAATCGTGATTATTGACATCTAACGCATGGTATGATCATCTACATTCCTAACCTCTTATATTAATATTAGAAATGTGATATGAATCTAATGAAATCAACTTGTCCAAAGATAAGGTTATGTATCACGGATACATGAAATCCATCTCATTGTCACTTGCTTATAGGGGAATCATGTAAAACCAATTTCTAGCCAACCTATTTTTTTTATAAAAAAAATAGTTACTATCTTTTGGAATCTAAACTTACAAATTACGAATTGAAAATCCATCAATTTTGTATATTATAACTTCATTAGAAAAGGCTAAACAACAAACAACAACAACAACACAATTAATGGATAAAGCTTGAGCATGGTCTAGCCACATAGCATAATCCATAAATACAAAACAATTAGGGTTTGGCATTTTCATGCATAATTAGGAGTTATTTTGATGATAAGGTTAAGGGGTTTGTATCTCTATGATCGGGTTTTAGATTTTTTTTTTTTTTAGAAGTCCCAGCACGCAATTACCATTGTAAGTGGCTTCATGGCATGTCACCCGTCTTGATAATCCGCCAGTTCTTAGCACACTAAGAGTCTCTACTTTACAGCTAAAATTTGAAAAAAAAAATTGCTCATATTGAAATATGATGTTGAAAACACAATTCAAGGAGGGAGATGATGTACGTTAATGAATAACAATTTCTCCACAAAGATAAGTTGACAAGTGAAGAAGGGGAAGACAGTTATCTAAAAAAGAGACCGGAAATTTGTATGTATGTTTTATCCAGTTAAAAATTAAATTTGAAATTAAATTTGAAAAGTAGTGAGAGACGCCAAAAGGTGATCTCTCCCTTTAATAGTGGTGTTAGCATCACGCATGCGTGCCAAACTACGGTGAAGACAAACAAAAGCATCTTATGCTTCTGTTCGAGACATTAATTTGTTCATTACTATACCAACCTATTAATGAATTTGATGTATAGACTAAATCTTAATTATCTTGTTGTTTACATACTATTCTAACCTCATTTAGCAACTTAGCATGAAATTAATTAGGGGTCAAACATGAACTTTTAAGAGGCAAACGCCTAATTCAAAAAGAAAGTTGGCTTTGTATGTATTAGCTCCTCTTATATAATTTTGGGACTGTCATGTTGGGCATTTAGGGTTTCAACTTCCAAGAGAGTCTATCCATGTCAATGTTTCAAATACATATATATGCTCTCTTTTATCCTCATGTAGTCTTTTTTGTTTGAGAAAGTGGATTCAGCACTCAGTATTAACATACTCATCCCCAAATTATGTACTCTTGTACCTAATTTTGTTGTCAATGTATGTATCACTAAAATATCTTGGGTCACCATTGTCAAAAACTCAAGAAATCAAAGCCCCAATATGATGTTCAAAAAGAACTGAAGCCACTAAAAATTAGTCAAGCAAAAATGTTCAGCATAGAATGGAAGAGATTGACTTTGAGGGAAGGAAAGATGAGAAAGAGATCCAACCTAGAGCTGGCGAAATCGTAGAGCTTTCCAGTGCAAGAGAAGACGATTATTCCCACCTCGGCATCACAGAGTATGGAAATCTCCCTTGCCTTCTTGAGAAAACCTTTTCTTCTCTTAGAGAAAGTGACTTGTCTTCTCATGGAGTCGTCGATTTTCTTTAGCACGATCTTTCCTCTTCCCATTTTTCGCCGCCCTTCCCTTTCCCTTTCAACACTTAGGGTTTCTTGTCCTTTCTATCGATTGGATCTACGATTAAATTCCGGTCAAATCACCAATCTCTCATAAAATTGCGCATCCAAATACTTTGCATACTTTATCGCCGGAATAAGGGGAATGAAATTTAGGGTTCTTACTTAAGAGTAAGGAGCATGCGCAAGTTAATTTAAAAGGGAAACCACAAAGGTGGACCAGATTCTCTTCGCCCAATAGAAAGGTCAGTTCATTGACCCTAGACATAAAAGGTTAGTTCTCCCACTCACCTGTCGATGCACACTCTGGCGACTAGGATCTTGGCCAACACTCTCCTTCCGAGAGGCCCATCTGTCACGGGCGGCGTGAGGAACTTGACATTGGGCACGTTCCATGAGGAGAGTAGAGTTAGTTTTGTACTCGAGAGGACAGAGGGAGGGAAAACCTCGTACTCGTAGACTAGTGGCTCGAGGATCTTGGGGGACCGTGAAGTTTAGACAGCGCCGTTTTCGTATAAACAATTGCCACGCGTTACTTTTTTGTCGTACACTATCAAATAAACTCATTTTTCAACAGGGATGCACTTCTGTCATCACGAATGCACTTTCAGACTCTCACCCGAACGTATTTCACACTTATGCTTGATTAACATTACTCGGAAGAATACCTTTTTCGCATAAGATATTTTATTACGGATTGTTGACACCAAAAATTAATCATATCGTCACATATTGATCATGAAGGAAAATTTGATAAAATCAGATTGCGCTCACATGCATATCACACAAGTAGTATTTGGTACATGCTTGACTATCGACAAGCATAAGGGGAACTATCCGACTATTGATAGCAATATAAGAAAATGCCACATATCCGGTTGTTGAGGTTGCGACAATGAATAGTTGGTGGATGCTTGAATGGATTTTGACGGCAAATTTTTCAATAAAAACACTTTAGACCCAAGACGTTAGGATAGTAGGTACTAAAGTTGCCTATTTTGAAAGAGCAGTTGCTATTTAAGGACTCAAGCATGGAACGGTCATTGATACTGTATAACCTCCGGAGCATGATCAAGATGGTTGTATGAAAATGAGTAAAGTGAGTTGCAAGAAAAAAAGGAGTACGGCAAAGCTGGGAACAGTTACTAAAGGATACACAATGGCAAAGCAATTACCAAGTTTTCACTATATATTTTTTTTCTTGGAGCACGGCAAAGCTGGGAACAGTTACCAAGTTACTAAAGGATACACAATGGCAAAGCAATTACCAAGAAAAAAAGGAGCACGACAAAGCTGGGAACAGTCATTCAAAATATTATTTTTTTATCTTCACTTTTCATGTACTACACCTTAATTTTCATAGCCGAAACTTTTAGATTCCTATCATTAATTAGATTTCGATGTATTTCTATATTACAGTGCATCGTCATTGACTAAATTTTGTCATTGTATATTACTATATTGTTGCATTGTTGATTAAATTCCGGCATTACATCTCATTATCCCAATACAGTGACATTGATTAGGTTATGGCATTATATTCTACTATCTTTGATTTTTGTCATTGTTTGAATTCCAACGTAGTTCGAGTCTAATCTTGTAACTTTTAGGCCTCATTGTTGATTAAATTTCAACTCAGCCCAATATTGTACAATCTTGTTTGGGTCAAAGATGTTAAATTTGATATTGCATGAGATATCCTCTGTCTAGATTGATGCATAACCTTTGTCCCCTTTGATAAAACCGAAAAGTAACTTTTAGTGAAATATATTTTGTTGTGAAAGTAATGCCAGCGAAACACTGATGTTTTGGGAATTAATTCCACTTGCACCGGAATCTTCGACATCATTTCTACGTCCGATCATCACCTTGGCAGCCTCATTACCATCGTCTCTACAATGAGCTTGAAATTTTCGTATTTTAGGTTGGTTAATTACATGGAGGAGGGGGCGGGGGATTAAGTGGTTGAGCACCATCTATGGAGCGATGCGCGGATGATGGCGATGACTGAATAGGTTACTTACTTTCATTGGCATTCCACATTTTGGATAACATATAGAAAATAAATAAATCTCCAAATACGCTTATTACCCTTTGCCCAAATATCATTTTGCCTTCTCAATTTCTAAAACCTTTGATTTGACCTAATTCGTGACAATTAACTTGTTAAGATATACATGTAAGAATATTGAACGAAAAAAGTCCGACATTCTGATGGTTGTACTATGGATTGGTTAATATAATCAAAATCGGCTTATAATTCATTTGTTTAAGCTTGTTAATGAAAGTGAGTCTAATTGACAATGTTAATGGACTCAAACGTAGACTCTCTCTTGATGGTTTCTTTGGTAAAGATATCGAGTTTTTGCCGTAGAACCCCTATATAACTAATAAATCAAAGCAATGTGTCATGGACAGGGAGGTTTCAAGACCAAAGAGATAATCTAGATGATCGGCAAACCTTGAAGTGTCTTAATCTCTAGAGTTTTCATGAGGATTCTGCAATACTCCTAAAGATGGTATGGGAAATGTATATTTGTATTCAAAATATTTCTTGTATTTAATGGTGTATTTGGTAATTTTGTAATTAATAGGAAAGATGGTAGTTAAGGAGAGTGAATCTTCACCGTTGGATTAAGGGGTGATAAAAAGGTAGTAATTGGAAGTCCTTATGTATAAATAGGGGTGCTCTCAACCCATTTGTATCCTCCAACATTCAAGCAATAATGTACATTCTCTCTTAGAGTTTCTCTCTCTAAATACATCATCTCTCTTAAATGAGCTAGTGAGTGATACATTGGGGAAGGCTAAGCTTAGGCGCCCAAGCAATAGCCCAAGAGAACCTAAGTGTCGGCACGGTTCGCTATCTCAAGCATCGGCTCATGACATATGTATCACTATATATACTAAGTGCCTTCTAAATATCCATCTAAGAATATCTAATCACTTTTTAGAGAATATTTTAAGGAAGGAAAAAGAGAACATCATATCATTTGTGTTAAAATCTGTAATGGCTCAAGTCTCGTGTTAAATACAAAAAGCCAAATGAAATAACTTGTAAGTGAGTGATCAACTAAGCCAAACCACTGTAATGATTTGCAAGTATCATTTTCTATCTCTTTACTTATTTTCACATTAATGTGATGAAAGCATACCACACTCAATATCTGTTGGGAGAGCACAACAAAAGCCGATACCTTCACTTGAGAAGAATGCTAATGTTGGAGTGCATAGTAAGAACCGATACCCCTTTACCTAAGAAGAATGCCAAGAGAGAGCCTAAGTCCAAATCCATCAATATATACAATTGGACCCACATTTATTCAAAAACTTAAGCCAATGAGTTATAAACTAACTATGACATATTAATCACTCCATATTATATCAGTTCTTTGATGTGAGATTTCTCTAACACAACTCACACGTGTACCCTAACAATCTTCCTCTCATGTATAAAATCTGTGTTAGGTTTGCTCCCTCTTAATTCATGTATCCTTCTAGCTCAACTTCATCCTTACAGGTCTGCATTCCTACGTTTCTACACCACAACTAGCATGTGCAACCTAACAATCTCCCTCTCACGTATAAGCTTAATGTTAAGTTTGTTCCCCCCTTCTAGCCCAACTTCATCCTTACATCCACGTTCCTACGTTTCTACACCACGATTGACATGCGCAATCTAACAATCTCCCCCTCATGTATAAGCTCAATGTTAAGTTTGTTCCCCCCTTCTAGCCTAACTTCATCCTTACATCCGCATTCTTGCGTTTCTACACCACAATTGACATGCGCAACCTAACAATCGCCCCCTCATGTGTAAGCTCAATGTTAAGTTTATTCCCCCCTTCTAGCCCAACTTCATCCTTACATCTGCGTTCTTGCATTCTACACCACAACCGACATGTGCAACCTCACAATCTCCCCTTCATGTGTAAGCTCAATGTTAAGTTTGTTCCCCCCTTCTAGCCCAACTTCATCCTTACATACCTACATTCTCGCGTTGCTACACCAGAATGCCCACTTACCAGGATACCACAATCATTGGCTTTGATACTATTTATTGGGAGTGACCTTTAATCTGGTAGATTGCTAAGAGGGAGCCTAAGTTTAAACTCGTTAATATATCTAGTTAGACCTACATTTACTCAAAAATTTAAATCAATGAATTATGAGCTGACTAGAAAATATTAACTGTTCCACATCATATCAATTCTTAGATGTGGGATTTTTCTAACACAACTCACATGAGCACCCTAACGATATCATTTCCTACAAATATCAAACTTGATTTTAACAGTTTCACACAAATATATTTCAAGTTTCATAAATCAACCTGTTTACCCCTCTAAGTTGTATTGTTCTCCAAAACACTCTTAAAGTTTACCAACTCTTTCTAGAAATTACAAACCTTAATTAGAGTGATTACAACTCTTGTCCAATTAAATTACCAATACCGAGTCTTATTTGTGTAAGTTACCAATGTTTATTTGTTTTTTTTTTTTTGGACTAAGCACAATAAAAGTTCTAAAACTCATCACGGAAGTGCTATTGAATCCTGTAACTTCAGACAATGCAATTAAATTTTATAACTTGTTAAATCAATGCAACCAAGTTTTTTTATTAACTCCGTCTGATTTGGCGGACGGACTTTTTGTTTCCTTTTCATCATTTACTCTCTCCCACGTGATGTTACCGTTGAACCAATGCCCAAAGCGTCTATCTTTTTTCCCCACATCTCAATTTTCCCACAAACTTCAATCAAACCTTAATTAAACGAGCCAAACCGTGACCGCCATGCCCTTCCACGAAGAGCTTAGAGGTCACTACAGCAGCAACGACAAGCGCCGTTGTTGGTGGCAAAGTGGAGGTTCCGGTCAGAGAGCAGCTCAATGGGTTGGGCGTGGCCACTGCATGAATTCAGATAGCTCGCTGGTCGTTCTCACCATCATCTTCTTGTTATTGCTCTTCCTTTCGCCCAGCTTCTTGTTCCAAAAGCAATGGCTTCTCTAACTCTTCGGATTTGGGCTCTTCTGCTCTTCGTCTTCACAGCGAGAGACGTTGGTTTTGACCTTTTCTCTGGAATCTTCACTGGTTTTGCCCTGGATTTCAACGAATACGCTCGAGGAATGCGGTATATCATGGGTCACTTGCATCATCGCTAAACTCTATTTTGAATTTTTCTCACAGGGTCATTCACTTTAATAGGAAAAAAAGGAAGAATTTTCTCTTGCGGTTTTGCTTTGTGTGTGTGAAATGAATGGGGGTGGGTGAAGTACGGAATTCGATGTTTGAAGCTTGCGACCACGTTAGCTGGAGCTTCTACGCGGTCATTGCCACTCGAGTTACATCGAGCTCGAGCAGCATGGAGAGAAGATCTGAAGCTTGCAGATGGCGGTTGAAGCTTCTACCAGCTCACGGCCTTTGCTGCTCGAGCTTTGTTGAGCTTGACCATGGCCGCCTGAGTTTTCATCAAGCTCATGGAGCGAAGGAGATTTGGAGATCACGAATAGCAGCCGAAGCTTTGTCAAGCTCCTAGGACATTAAGGTTGAGCTTCGTCGAGCTCGGCTATGGCGGCTGTGCTTTGTCCAGCTAGACGACTAGCAAGGTCTTGCATTAAAAAAAAAAATAATATAGCTTTTTTATTTTTCTCACTCTTGTCCTTTTTCTCTTTTATCCTCTTTTTCTTTTTATAATATTTTATCCTTCTTATTTTTCTCAATCTTTTCACTTTTTTCTCATGTTGTGCTTGGTGGAAGCTCGTTGGTGCCATAAGTTTTAAGAAAGTACCATACCAGCATTTTTATTAGTTAAATTGGACGAAGTTAACAGATAAATTTGATTATATTAATTAGAAAATTTTAGAAATTAATTGCACTTTTTGAAAGATTACATATTTGTAATTAAATTCTAAAACTTATAATGTACTTTTATCATTTTTTTTTCAAATTAATTTTTTAAAAAGGTCAAGAGCGTTGCATGATTTTGTCAATTCTAGATGTCGATTGAAAGGCCTTCCTAGCATGAATTAACATTTGAGATTCAATATCCGATTCAATTAATTGTCAAATTAGTTCTCATACATAATTTGAATAGAAAACTTCTTAATTTCTCAAGAATAAAAATGTGATTATAGTGGCAATTGTTACGCCTAGTGAACTGAAATTTGGATGATTGCACAATTTGCAAAATACTTACAAGCAAGATCGCATGCTAGACTCTAGATTGGGAAAGTTTTGACATAAGTTCATCGTAAGAATGATCAAATCTATAAATTTTCTCAAATCCATGACCGAGTCTATATTAACAACATTGCCCTCACGCTTCTCCTTCCGTTCCTACTTCTCCTTTTTCAAGTACTTTGTTGTGAATGCAAAAGATATCGAGAAATTTTCCATATGTAAAATCATGATAAAAACACTTAAAAGGAGTCAAAAGAGAGGTAATGTTTTCAAATAAAGCATATGTTAGTGAGTTAAAGAAAGCAATTATTTGACGTTCTCCTATTTTCTCTAATGGGATGTATGAAACCGTTGTTACCAATAGAACTCATAAACGACAAACAGTGAAGTTTACCAGCGTAGTGGATGGTCTAGTAATGCAGAGCTTACTCCCAAGTAGTTTGGGCTCCTCGAGTCATGGGCTTGAACCCCTTAATCGTTTCTCACCCTTAGGAAGCCTTGATTATCTTGTGGCATAAGTTTGGTTGTGCCTTAATAGAAGATGACCTAAAGTGGATTTTATTTCAAATAAGAACCTGAAACAACTACAATAGTTTTAAAAAAGGGCTTGACTTTTTCAATGTGTCAAGGGCATTTTCATTTTTTTATCTTTTTTACTTTTTTCTAATTGTCTTTTTCTTCTTTGTCAGTGGCTGGTCTTAAGCGATGGAGCCACCCACAATTCTTATTGAGGGCTGGGTAAGGGTCGCCCTTTGCTCGATCCGATGAGGCCAGCCAAAGGAGAAGGACCGCCTCACCTTAGTGAGGCCCCCTTCGCTAGCCATAGGCAAGGTCAACCCTCGCCAGATCTAAGCAAGGGACAGCCTCACCTTGGGTGAGGCTACCGTTGAAAGCCATTGGTGAGGGCTTGTAGGCCCTCGCCTAGCAGCTGGCAAGTGTCGCTGGGTCCTTGCTAGAGAGAAATAAAGGAACATAGAAAAGAGAAAAGAAAAAGGAAAAAAGGAAAAAATTTAAATTGAAATTGCCTTTTGACAAAAATTACCTTAATCAGTCTAAATATCTAGCCAATCGACGATTAATAAAGTCAAGCCCTTTTTTAAAATTGGAATAGCCATTTTAAACCCTTATTTGAGACTAGCCATTCTAGGTCTTTATTTGACACAAGCTTCACTTATTTTTTGAGAAAATAATGGCACTTTAGGCTCTCATTTAAAAATTTTCCTTATATATTTAGGAAAAATAATAGGAAAATTATCAAAAATCCTAAATATATTGTAATTGTGTCAATTCTAATCCATCTGACCAATTTTGGCCAATTGATGCTAACATCAATGCTGGTTGGTGCCAAGTTGCTGCATGTCCAGCTGATGTTAATGTAAATAATTTATAATATTTTTTCTCTTTTTTTCTCTTTTTCCTTTTCTTTTTTCTCTTCTTCTTTCTTTTTCTTTTTTTTTCCACAATGGCCAATGAGGCTGGCTAGCCACTAGGCAAGGGCCTCGAAGCCCTCGCCGACCACCAAAAATGGTCAAACCCTTACTTGACCTTGCCATGGCCATGCTAATCGTGGGCCAAGGCAACCTCGCTTGTGATTGGCAAGGCTGCCTTCACCCTTGATAAGGCCTTGGCAAGGTTGGCCTTGCCCATGGCACCTAGGTCTCGCCGACCACAATGGAAAAAGAAGCAAAAGAATGGTAGAATTGACACAATTGTAATAGATGTATGACTTTTTTGATAAATCCTCGAAAATAACACAAATGGTCACTGAACTTTAACCCTCCATAAACCTTTAATTTGTTCAATATTGCATCTAAAGTTTAGCCCATTGTGCAATGTTGTCCATGAATGTGGTTCCTAGACTTTTAATATATGTTTAATATAGTCCCGACTATATGAAAATATTAATATTATCTCTAAATTTGAATTAACGCAAGGATAAATTGAATATTTTCATATAGTTTATGAACTAAATTGAATATGTACTAAAATTTTATAAACCATATTGAACAAATTAAAAATTTAGAGATCACAATGCACATTGGCCACAATTCAAGAACCACATTGAAAAATCAAAAAATTCAGGGACCATATTGCACAGTAGATCAAAGTTTATAGAACCATTTATTTCATGATCTCATATATTTGGGGTTAGGACACCAAGAGTGCCATTACTTTTGTACGGCGCTCACTTTGATGCCAAAACTTTTTTTTTCACTCACTTGAATGCCACATCGGAGTAAAATCAATCACTTGAGTGCCACATCAAAGTAAAATCGATCACTTGAGTGCCACATCGCCGGAATAGTTGACGTGGCAACGTCGGAAAATGCTGATTTTAATTGAAAATTTTATTTTTTTGATTTTTTTGTTTTCTTTTTATTTTATTTTTTAAGGCCGGCGAGGGCCACCGTTGACCCTTGCCGGCCGCCGAACTCTTGCCTAGATTGGGCAAGGGCCCCCTCGCCGTTGGCCGCAAAGGCCTTTAGTGAGGCCGGTGAGGCCGTCGAAGGCCCTAGGTGAGGCCAGCGAGGCCGTCGACGGCCTCACCCGTGGCGGCGATGGCAAAGGCCGAGCGGCCCTTGCCCAGATCTGGCCTTGGGCAAGGTTGCAATGGCCCTCGGCAGCCGCGGGAAGGCAGCGACAGCCTCACCAAAGGCCAAGCGGCCAACGGCAAGGGCCCCCTCGCCCAAATGGGCGAGGGTTCTGCGGCCGGCAAGGGTCAACGGTGGCTCTCACCGGCCTTAAAAAAAAACTAAAAAAACAAAGAAAAATTAATTAAAATATTAAAATAATGTTTTCCGATTGCCACATCAGCATTCCGGCGGCCACGTTAGCTTTTCTGGCGATGTGGCACTCAAGTGAACGATTTACTCCGATGTGGCACTCAAATGAGCGAAAAAAAAGTTTTGGCACTAAAATGAGCGTTGTACGAAAGTAATGACACTCCCAATGTACTTACCCCCATATATTTATTACCAATATTTTGGGAATTTAAATTACCTCAGGTATTTGCCCATAAAAAGATGACCCCAATGGGGCAAATTGCCGATATGATTTTGTTTGCACCCTCTGAATTTAATTGCTCGTAAAAACAATTTCTTTTGTTTTCCACCTTCAACATTGTTTCTACGGCCGATCATTACCTTGGCAGCCTCGTTGCCATCATCTATGTAATGAGCTCGACATTACCCTTGTCACCTCTATGAAGGAAAACAAAAGAGATGTCATCACTTTTTTAGTTGTTTAATGGGGGAGGGGTTGGGGAGGGAGGGAGGGAGAAAGATCCGGTGGTTGAGCACCGTCCATGGAGTGATGCACCGGCAATGGCGATGATTGAATAAGCAAAGGTGATTGATCATGGTGGCTGTCTAGATCACCGATGTTGGGCCTAGGGTTAGTAGATAAGAGATCAAGAGTGTGTTGGGGGAAAGGGCTAATTTAGCATGGTCGAGCACAAATAAGTTTATTATAATGCAGGATGGATTGGCCTATGTATAGAGTGAGTGCTCTCTTTGTCATGAGAAAAAAAAAGAATTGTTCGTTAGTAACTTACTTCTGCTTTATACTCAAAACGCTTGTATGTGATTTTTAATGATTCTCCTCCTTTTCATATGGTGGAGCCAACATTCAATATTGTAAAGGTGGATAGTTAATTACTTTCATTGGCACTTCATCATTTTGGATAACATATAAAAAAAAATTCCAAATACGCTTATTACCCTTTGCCCAAATATCAATTTGCATCCTCAATTTTTAAAACCTTCGATTTGACTTTATGTGTGACAATTAACTTGTTAAGGTGCACATGTCAGAATATTAAATGAAAAAAGTTCCACATCAAGATGCAATTTACTATAGATCGATTAATAAAATCTTAACTAGCTCATAACTCATTTACTTAAACTTTTAAATAAAAGTGAGTCCAATTGAATATACTGATGAGTTCGGATGTGGGCTATCTCTTGATGATTTCTTTGGCGAAGATATCAAGTTTTTGTTGTAACTCACAGCCATGTGTCACGGACTACAGGATTCAAGACCTAACTTACCAAAGAGATAGTCTAGATGATCGGCAAACCACGAGAATTCTGGAATACTTTTAGGGACGATATGAAAAATATATATTTGTATTTCAAATATTTCATATATTTAGTGGAGTAGATGGTAGTCTCGTATTTAATAAGATAGATAACAATTGGGGAGAGTGAATCTTTGATGTTTGATCAAGAGGTGATCCACTGTAGAAATTGGAAGGTATAATGTATAAATAGGGATATTCTCTCCTTATTTTAGGAAAGGAATAATTCACACCTAGTCCAGCAATGACTTTGTTTTAGGAAATGAAATTGCATGAACAAATGAATTCCTAATCATCCCGACTAATGATCCTTCTGTGACGGTTAGAGGCAAAAAGTGTTGCTCTTAATGTCAAAAGAAGGTAATTTAGATGAAGACTCCTAAAAGAGTAAGGAATGATGAAATCAATCCAGTCAGGACATGAAAAGTGAAGTTCATGTGGATGGTCTCATACTTGCTCTGCATGTAAAATGGCTTTGAAAGAGCTGGATGTATTTGTTATTGGCACGGACTGATTGTACACATGTTGCTCAACTTAAGCCACATTTAGAGGAAGCTTAATCGATTGACCCATCTGCCTATCACTTCACGTGTGACTAGATGCTATGTTTATTTGATCTATTTGCTATGTCTGCACACTATATTTCATCCTTTCTATTGCATTACGACACAAGGTATTAGCAATATTAGGATATTTTAGAGATATTTAGGATATTTTCTCTAATTTTCTATAATTATTTTGATTATACACATTTAATTTGATTTCCTTTAATTTTCTCCATGTTAACCTAGAAATAGGTTCTCCATTGACATATCAAATCATATAAAACATTCATCAATTATCTTTTATACTTTACATTTAACTTGGTATCAGAGCTTTCGTTCCTGAAGTAATCCTAGTGCACCGAGTGCAATTCGCACCTAGTGCACCTAAGAAATTTTTCAATTTTATTATTATTATTTTTTTTTTTTGCACCTCACCCATGCATCCAAGCAAATAAATCTATTCTCGTTGCCTAACAATAGTCACCCAAGTGCATCATTCTCATTTGAGTAAGCATCTAATGCTTGTGTTACAATGTCTCTAACACGTCGCCAAGTGGGGCTTTTCTTTTGTACGGAGGTATTTTTCGACACCACAAGACGCATCTTCACAAAGCAACTTTTCTCTTAGTAGTGCCTAGCTTATCTGCTTGCTATAACCAAGCTAGCCATATCAGTTGCGTTTGAGTTATTGTCCCAATAGCAAAGTTGACCACAAAGGACACATACTACTCAGCTCCAATTCCTTCAATTCTCGACTTTTAACTTCTTGTTTCAAGAAGTCGACTAGACCACCAGATTCACCGCTATTAAATAATCAACATATTGAAATCTTCTTGTCAACAGAAGTTGGAGCAATCACATAACACACCATGTGCCACCTTGCCTTGGATCCATTGAGCTAATTTTAATCGAAGATTTTGTGACATTGTTCGGATTATTTTTCAAACTCAAGTTGATTTGTTTCAATTCAACATGCGTTTGAAGGGGATGTTAACAATACTAAGATATTTTAAAGATATTTAGGATATTTTCTCTAATTTTCTATATCTATTTTGATTATGTACATTTAATTTGATTTCCTTTGATTTTCTCCATATAAGCCTAGAAATAGATCCTCCATGTACTATTTTCTATATAACGTCAAATTTATCTTTAACTCAAGGGATGTCAAAATTGTTGTGCTGGCTTGGATTTTCAATTTTAAGCAGCTTTTTGTATGTATTGACTTTGTCATGAGGATATAGCGCGTACTTTGTCATGAAAGGAAGCAGAACGAACTCTGAGATGCATTATTTTCTTTCCCTATCTCTTCATTCTTTGTGTTTGTACGTTACATAGCAATGGGTTTCAAACAATAATCAAAGTTTCAAATATCTTCAAATTGTTTAGAAACTATAGAGGGTATAACTCTAGAAGAAAAGCAGTGATCAAGGCTGACTTTGTAGAGTAGAATTGGCAGTGCAAACCTTTTAATAGATATCGGTTTGAACAAAGAGGACAACTTAGCCAATGGTGGTGAGTACCTTCTGGCATATTGTCTTGTTTTTTTATTTATTGACATCCTTTAGTGTCCCATTGCACGATGTTTCTGACACGTGACATGCCATAACTTGATGTCCTTCTTCTGGAATGAAATCAACCCTCGCAGGAGCTTTAGCTTTTTAACTGTATGCTAGCTTTCAACACAATATGATTGATAACCGTCCACTGTCCAACTTGTGCTAATGCAGTTGCAATCTGGTTCACAGTTCTTAATTAGATCTTTTGTGAGACAAAAATAACCTTGATATAAAATACATTCTTCAAAATAATTGAGTTGGAAAATTACCCCAAATGAGTTGATTCTATACCGGCTTCTTTACTCTGAGGCTGTGGCTGGCTTGACCAAAGGTTTGAAGGTGTAAACACATCATGTACTATGGTCCCATTCAATGGTTCATGGAAATATTGGTTACCTCCATTCACATCCCTTGCTTTATGAACCTATGAATTAGGAAATTTGTCAATATAACAGATGAGTAGTTGATTGATTCTAGTTTAAGCAGATGTAATATATGCACTTGTCATCTGAACTAATACCTTCTTTCTCAATGCATTATTTTCCTGGAGGAGGGACTTATCTTCTTATGCAGCTCTATGTTTTCCTGTTGCATCATGTTTCCCTGGAATGTAAGCTCATGTGAGTCACTTGATAACCATACTATTGGAATGAAGTCGCCAGTTTTGTGAAAACCTTTAGGTTCAGCTCTTTTATCTCATCATAGAAAATTTGCTTCTGCAGAGAAAGAATTATCAGAATTATTCCTTGCACATAATGAGATAGAGGTCTGTCTTTTTCTGGATTTGGTAATAATACAGAAACAAAGTCGACAGTTGAAGGAAGATATTCATCTAGTACCTTTTTGGCACGGACTCCCTTTAGGCTCTTCTCCAGTTGGTTTTCTAGATTTTCCAGATTTTTGACACTCAGGCCAGAGAGTTGTTCTCCCATCAATTGCCTGCATGCATCAGATTGAAGAGTTATTATCATGCCTAGACTCAAACTTATCTATTTCCTGCCTCGGTTTAAAGACCTTCTAATGTCTCTAGATGCTTGACATTCTAAGAGCATATCATATCCCAAGGCATCCAACACTCCTTTCAATCCATTAGTTAAGTGAATAGACATTCTTCTAACGTATGATTTGCAGCATTTTTAAATCTAGAACCTGTCAGGACAAGTTGCTTTTGCAATTCTGAAACAGAGTCTAGCTTCCCAAGACTGTACAAACTCAAGAAAACATTCTGGATTTCTTTTTGCTGGTATCTCAGCCAAAATATTTCAGAAAGTATACTTAAAATGTGATAGTTTCTGGATTTCTTTGTCCTACTGGCTCATCGAAAATAAATAGAAGTATACCCCTAATGTGATATTTTCAAAATTAATCCCCGAATTTATTGTCCCCACTCCCAATAAAAAACGTGTTGGGCCTAATCCACGAACACGATCTTTACAGACTAAGAAGATCCATTTTATTGCAACAAATAATACTTTATGGTACCTCTGCCTGGACATTTGTAGCTCTCTTGTAACATTGACATCAAAGTAGAATATGCATGGCTGAGTGATTATGCTTAACGATTATAAGAGAAGTTGTTGTCTTCTTTGGTTATGAAATAATTACTGTGTTGCACTACCTACCTATGGTTTCATCTGCTCTATGCAAGGACTCTCAATGCACATGGTTGAGAAGATGACATATATATTCTGTTCCCTTCTTGGACATGGATAAGTTGTGGATGTATTTTCCTAGACTAGACATTACATGGGAGTAATTGGCTGATCCATTACAAACAACACTCTTTTTTCTTCACTAATGGAGTTAATTATAAATTTTTATACACCATGGCGATATGCACTTTTGCAAACTGATTCTTAATATTCCTCAATCTACAATATGATAATTCTAACAGATGCTGACAGTTGGAACAGAAATTTTAATTCAGGTAAGCATGCTAAATATCATTCAGTGAGAAAATTAGAAGAGTCCTCAATCCTTTCAGAAATCCACTTCCACACCATTCATGTACATTTCTCCAAAATCTCATGACCAAGTGGAAATTTACTGGACCTGTGGCGCACTTGCAGGTGCTGCAGCTGTTGTCTTAAGCTTGCGACTTCTCCTTGGCAATGCTGGGAACATCATAGAAGTAGCATGACAGAAAAGTTAATAAATGGGAAGGCATTAGTGTGGTGCATGTTTAACATTGGGATAGTTCTTAAAGCGTTGCATGGATTTCAAGGTCCATGACGACTGATAAGGACTGACAGAACAGATGATGTAGACTAGTACAACTGGAGGCCGGATCTGTAAGGTAAGAACCTGCCTATGACATATTTCTGATGTAAGGTAGAAGTTTCGGAGGTCCTATTGGAGGTGGTCAACTATTATGTAAGCATACAGAAGTGAGTTTTTCTTCATCGAGTGCTGATTTAATTAGCTATAACAGTTTCTACCAAATTGAATTTGGTGTTTGATCCGTTAAGCATTTGTAGCAAGTAGGGTTTTCAAAGTGAGTAAACTGGAAAAATGTGCAACCTAGCGGATAAAAGTTGGAATACACTAGCTGTCATCATGCTGTCAAGTATAATATGTGCTGCAATGTTTCAAAAACTTGCTAATGATGTCACACAATCAAATGTCTAAAAGCTCAAACTGCACAATGTTTCGCAGTTCTGGTGCAACCCGCGAGTGCACTTGCATTGTGACATTATTAATAAATGGTCCCTTGATTTTATTGACGTGTGTTGCTTAGTTAGCAAAACTTAAGCCCAGTTGGTATCGGCTCAACTATGCCATTTCCATTTAGGTGTTGGGTGAAGGGGGAAGAGAGAGAGAATACTGACTTGGATGATCTTGACCATTTAATATGACTCTGATGACATGATAACATCTGAAGAGGCTAACATCTGAAGAGGCTAACATCATATACCAACGTATACAATTTATGGCTGTTTACTGGCATTCGTGTCCAATTTGGCATTTTCCATCCAAAATTTGAATGAGGCCTCACATCGATCAACATTTGAAAAGCTGTGGTATTTTATTGAACAAAAAATAAATTAGGTAATCGATTGTAAATTAGGCAAAAGTTTAAGAACTTGTGGAGTCATTACCCCTTTAACATATGCTATTACTGCTAATATGTTCTTGGCAAGTTATCCAGTTGTATTGTAATTGCATTGGATCGATTGCTTCAGCTACCACATAATGGCCTGATAAACTTCTCGCTTGGTTTTGCGTTAGTTTTATGCACTCATGAGTTGTGTGAAAGGGTAGATGATAAGGTAGGTAAGCATTTCTTTACGTTAGTCCTCTAGCTCATTGAGAGTAATGATATTCTCAATCCTGGGATCATTAGCAATATTTTCTACAAATCTTCATGAATTTCCTGTTTCCATGAAAGGATAGAGCTTGTTTCGATCCCCAGTCCCTTTAGTTAATGGGAACTTTACTTTCAAACATAAAGCAATGGCTTGTTTCCATCTCCAAGAGACTTATCCGCTGGTTCTCTCTTTGTCACATAGCACATTTGTTTGATGGAGAATAAATCACCGTCTATACTACTATTGACAACTAATTGACCAATGGATACAAATTGGCTTCCCCCGTTTGCTTAATCCATTGAAGTCCTCCATTACTAGATTTATCCGGCTGGTTCTCCGCCCTTGCAGTCTAATTTTTGTGTATTTGTGTTTGGTTATATATCTAGTCTTGAAGCCATGCATTATGGGGATGTCATCCTTATGCACGGATTAGTTGACGAAGAATCTTGCCTGAAGTTTCTTAGCTTGAATGATGACTTTCATGTGAGTTAATCCAAATTCCCTCTTCCACCAAATGTTCAGGCTCCATGTTTGTTGAGTATGCCTAGAGTTAAAAAAATAATTTCGGTTGTTGGAGTAATTAAATATTAAATCATACATTCATTTAATAGCTTAAAATTTTAGTATAATTGATATTAATCTCACAAATTTTCACATGGTATCAGAATAGGAGATCCCAAGTTCAAATATTTCTAGGTTCCTATTTGCCTCCCCAATTATAGATTTCAATGCATAGGCTTAAGCCAAAGTCCAGACTACGCATGAAGAGGAGTGTTAGAGTAATTAAATATTAAATCACATCTTCATCTAACAGTTGGCAGCGGTTCCATAAATTCTCACATAATATCAAAGCAGGAAGTCCCGAGTTTAAATCTTTCTAGGCTCCTATTTGCATTCCCCACTAAGTTTAGCCTACATGCGATGGGTAGTGTTAGATTAATTAAACATTAAACTATGCATTCATCTTATAGTTTAAGTTTTTGTAACAATTGGCATTGGTCTCACAAATTCTTACACTAGTCATTATCATTAAAATATATAGTAATATGGTGAAAAGCTAACGTAAATAAACAGCAAAAAGCATATTGAGATCTTATTTGGCAGTATACTGTGGTTAAATAATTTTTTAACAACTATTACTGTGTTAGCTTGTGCGGAACTATTTATAGGACCTGGATTGTTATATCTCCAATCGTTGCAGCAAATGTCATTTTTTAGCTATATTAGTTACTATGTTCATCGAAGAAAAGCTTTATTTTAAACAGCATTTCATAAAAACTCACTTGCCACTTTCTAGGATAGGCAAAATTTTATATGCAGCTAATCTTTAGTTTTAGTAGATAAACAAGTTCCCATTAGGTACAATATTTCTCATGTATTTTTTGCTAGTTAAAACGATGAAGTGAAACATTTTTACAGGAATTGTGGTATTCTATAAGTGCACTTTTACAGCTAGAGTGTGAAATTACTAATGGAATGACCAAGTTTTCACACGATGTTGATGCCATTTTAGTGTAAAATGAGTCATTTGAAAGTGAAAGCCGTCTAAAGTTTCCGTGTAAACTATCTAGGAAAAGAAGTAGGCATTTCCGATTCTTACCTTGATTTCTGAAGCTGAATTAAGTCGTCGGTGTCCTTCCTCCCTCAACTCCGTGTAACGTTGTAGCACTGACTGCATACTGTGAAATTGAAGTTCATAGAGAGAGATTGACTGGTATAATTCATTGTTACAGTACTTTATGCGGTATTACTTCCAAAAAAAAATTAATGCACAAACAAGCTGAGGTGTATCTGCGGGAAGTCCCCTCATGTCAACCCCCAAATCCTCGTCAATTTTTGAAATACCTATTGAAAGTCGTTACTGTTATGACTAAAATCTCCATTGAAGTGTGTGAGACTTGTGGATTTTCCCTATGGCTGTAGTAATCAAGGTCTGTCATCTCAAGGCACCCTCGATGTGGTGACAAATGCGTTGAGTTGAGCAAGGGATCCCAGTTTTGAGTATGTTGAGCACTCGTGTTATAAGCTTCGAAGAGCTAAAAAATGAGCACCCAACTGATCCTTATGGTCACTAGAAGAAACAAGTGCAGAGGTTTTAGCTTCTGGTAGCATGTTGGTTGTTTATTTGAAGATAAGACATTTGAACGGGGATAAAACCATGAAACTGATGGCCAATTGTCATTTTGGCCGATGTACCAAGACCTGAGCAGATTGGTGAGAGTATTTGTCTTGTCAATTTGGTAGAGGGACTCGAAGAACGCAGTTTAATAACTGCATTCAGCAAATACCATAAGCACATTGGATTCATTTGATAATGGATTTCACGTTAAGACTTGCACAGCCAACGGAGGGTTTGATTCTCATTCTTACTGTAGTGGATTGACAGCTTTGAGAAAGGCATACTTCATTACTATTCTTTTCAGAAGTAGCGAGGCCACATGGTATTCTGACTCGCTGATAAAGATGGGAAACTCATAGGCCATTGTTGGACACTTAATGGAGAAGATTCAACATTCAGTTTAGACAGAAAATGGTTAACAAAAGCTCCAGTAATATGATGGGGTTTCTCATTGAGAATAGCATGAAGAGTTGGGATTTTATCATTTGCTCAGGCGTGATTTGTCTGCAAAATTAAGGAATGGAAGCTTAAAGAACCCATTTGGAGCATATACGTAGGTCGAATCCTCAACATCTGCTTGATCTTGTTCTATTTTTCACAAGAGGCTAGAGTAAGCTATGATGATGAGGCTTTTGCAGAACATATTCAAAAGGTGTATGAGGAGGTAATAGTAGCAGTGAAGGCTAACAACTTTGAAGAGGGAGACTCAGTACTGTTCATTTGAAGCGAACATGGCGAACTTGATTTGACGAAGTTTGGACCTTCTATAGTGTTGGAAAATCGTGATTATTGACATCTAACGCATGGTACGATCATCTAGATTCCTAACCTCATATATTCATATTAGAAATGTGATATGAAACTAATGAAATCAACTTGTCCAAAGATGTGGTTATGTATCACAAATACATAAAATCCATCTAATTCTGCAAAATTGTACATGAAATAGTGTCACTCGCTTAAAGGGGAATCATGTAAAACCAATTTCTAGCCATCTTTTTTTTTTTTTTTATAAATAGTCACTATCTTTTGGAATCTAAACTTACAAATTATGAATTGAAAATCCATCAATTTTAGATATTCTAACTTCATTAGAAAAGGCTAAACAACAACAACAACAACAACAACAATACAATTAATGGATAAAGCTTGAGTATGGTCTAGCCACATAGCGCAATCCATAAACACAGAACAATTAGGCTTTGGCATTTTCATGCATAATTAGGAGTTATATTGATGATAAGCTTAAGGGGCTTGTATTTCTATGATCACGTCTTTAGATTTTTTTTTTTTTTTAAGAAGTTGTAGCACGCAATTACCGTTGTAAGCAGCTTTATGGCACATCGCTCATCTTGATATTCCGCCACTTCTTAGCACACTAAGAGTCTCTACTTTAGAGCTAATATTTGAAAAAAAATTGCTCATATCGAAATATGATGTTGAAAACACAATTCATGGAGGGAGATGATGTAAGTTGAGGAATAACAATTTCTCAAAAAGATATGTTGACAAGTGAAGAAGGGGAAGACGGTTATCTAAAAAAGAGACCGGAAATTTTTATGTTCTTTTTTATATATATTTGAACTTTTATGTTTTATCCAGTTAAAAATTAAATTTGAAAAGTAGTGAGAGACGCCAGAAGGTGATCTCTCCCTTTAATAGTGGTGTTAGCATCACGCATGCGTGCCAAACTACGGTGAAGACAAACAAAAGCATCTTATGCTTCTGTTCGAGACATTAATTTGTTCATTACTATACCAACCTATTAATGAATTTGATGTATAGACTAAATCTTAATTATCTTGTTGTTTACATACTATTCTAACCTCATTTAGCAACTTAGCATGAAATTAATTAGGGGTCAAACATGAACTTTTAAGGGGCAGACACCTAATTCAAAAAGAAAGTTGACTTTGTATGTATTAGACCCTCTTGTATAATTTTGGTCGTGTCATGTTGGAAATTTAGGTTTCAACTTCCAAGAGAGTATATCCATGTCAATGTTTCAAATACATACATACATATATATATATATATATATATATATATATATATGCTCTCTTTTGTCCTCATGTAGTCTTTTTTGTTTGAGAAAGTGGATTCGGCACTCAGTATTAACATACTCATCCTAAAATTATGTACTATTGTACCTAATTTTGTTGTCAATGTATGTTCATGTTTTGGTGAGGATTATTTTTTTCACGCTACTAAAAACAAATGAATGTGAATTCTAACTAAATAAAAAAAGGACAAAAGTGAATTAGGAAACAAAACAATTGTCCTCCTCTGAAGAGGCATGTATATGTATGTAAATGGAGAAGTGAGCAATTCTAGGGTCATGACATCACAAGGTTTTCTAACTTTGCCTAATACAAATATGCATATCAACAATGTTGTCACTAAAATATTTTGGGATCCCATTGTCAAAAACTCAAGAAATCAAAGCCCCAATAAGATGCTCAAAAAGAACTGAAGCCATTAAAAATTAGTCTAGGAAAAATGTTCAGCATAGAAATGGAAGAGACTTGAGGGAAGGAAAGATGAGAAAGAGATCTAACCTAGAGCTCGCAAAATCGTAAAACTTTCCAGTGCAAGAGAAGACGATTACTCCCACCTCGGCATCGCAGAGTATGGAAATCTCCCTTGCCTTCTTGAGAAACCCTTTTCTTCTCTTGGAGAAAGTGACTTGCCTACTTGTGGAGTCATCGATTTTCTTTAGCACGATCTTTCCTCTTCTCATTTTTCTCCGCCCTTTTCTTTCCCTTCAATGGTTAGGGTTTCTCATCCTCTCTATCGGTCAAATTTATGATTAAACTCCAGTCAAATCACCAATCTCTTAAACCACGCATAAAGATGCTTCACATACTTTATTGCCGGAACAAGCGGAATGAAATTTAGGGTTCTAGCTTAAGAATAAGAAGCATGCGCAAGTTAATTTAAAAGAGAAACCACAGAAGTGGACCAGATTCTCTTCACCCAATATAAAGGTCAGTTCATTGACTCTAGACATAAGGGGTTAGTCCTCCCACAGGCCAGTCGATGCACTTTCGCGAGTAGGATCTTGGCAGACACTCTCCTTCCGAGAGGCCCATCTGTCACCGGCGGCGTGAGGAACTTGACATTGGACATGTGTCAATGAGGAGAGTAGAGTTAGTTTTGTACTCGAGAGGACAATGGGAAGGGAAAACCTGGTACTCTCAGACTGTTGGCTCGAGGTTCTTGGGGGCCCGTGAAGTTTAGACAGCGCCGTTATCGTATAAACAATCGTCACACATTACTTTTATTTCGTACACTCTCAAATAAGTTCATTTTTCAAGAAAGATGCTCCTATGTCATCACGCACGCTCTTTCGGAAGCTATATTTCTCACCCGAAAGTATTGTACACTTATGCTTAATTAACATTGAAGATGCTAGTATAGACATCTAGAGGGGTGAATATATGTAAATAAACTTTTATGTCAAATCGATCAATACAAAATATGGATATAATAGATGCAAAAATTAAAGTTAAAGTCCGTCTGTATGAAGTAGACTTTTGTTATATGCAATCAAAAATAAAAATATAAGAGAAGAGAAGATTGCAACATTATTATAGTAGTTCAGTTTTTGTCAAGCCTATGTCCACTCTCCCATGCTGTCAGCCAATAGACTGAATTCTACCATGTAATCAACAAATGATTACAAGCTCTTGAGTGCAAAGACTTAGTGGCATACTTCCACACTATGCAATTCACTCTAAATCACTCAATTTTTGCACTTAATGAGACAATCGGATGTTATGACATAATCATATTTTGGAATTTAAATTTGCATTGTCCCTTCTCCAAGTCATATATCCTCCTTAAATACCCCTTCAAGCCACAACTAGCTGTTGGCTATCCAAATGAAGGATTATCTTCAAACTTTCCTCCTTAGACAAATTTAATTAAGAAAGATTTCCTAGTCATTAAAGAAAAATTGAATCTCTTTAGATTTTGGTCGCCCGTATAAGCAGAATCTTAGTTTCCATAAGTGTTCCATCCTTATTTGGAAATTTTCTTGAGAATTGATTTTGTCAATCAATTGATTAGCAAAATCAATATAAATATAGTAAGTGAAATTCATAGCCGTTGTGGGACTCTTTTTTGTTTTGATCCTTGAAGTATGTTTTGGATCCCTGACAGAATGAGATATTATGCGTCTACTTCAAACTTAATATGGAATCTTTTGTAATGAATAGACTTTGATGAATACAGAAGTCTCCTTCCATAATCTATTCTAGAATTTCACTTGAATAAAACTTAGAAAGTTTTATTAGCATCAAAACTACTAGTTTTCTCAACAAACATTACTTGGAAGAATACTCATTTTCACATGAGATATTTTATTATTAGTTGTTGACATCCAATATTAACCCTATCATCATGTGCTAGTAACAAGGAAAAATGCAACAAAAGCATATTGCAATTACGTGTATATCACACAAGTAGTACTTGATACATGCTTGACTATCGACAAGTTTATAGGTAACTACTCAATGATCAATGGCAACATGAGAAAATGACATGTGTCTAGTTGTTAGGGTTATGACGATGAACAGTTGGTGGTCACCCAAATGGATTTTGATGGAAAAATTTTCAATTTAAACACTTTAGATGTAACCCAAGACGCCGAGATAGTAGGCATTAAAGGTGTGCATTATGAAAGAGCAGTTGCTATTTGAAGACCCAACCATGGAATGGTCATTGATAGACGTATAATCCCTAGAGAATGATCAAGATAGTTGTATGAAAATGAGTGAAGTGAGTTGCGAGAAAAAAGGAGCGTGGACAAAGCTAGGAGCAGTTTCAAAAATATACACAACAGCAAAGTGGTTGCCCAGTTTTCACTATAAATACCACTAGTCATCCAGCGAGAATCCCCAAACAAATCAAACAAGATGTTATCTCTTTATCTTTACTTTTCCTATATTGTTCCTTAATTTCCCTAGCTATAGCTTTCCAATTCCTATTGTTGATTAGATTCTGACATGTCTCTATATTATGGTGCATCGCCATTTATTAAATTCTGTCATTGTATCTTACTATCATGGTGTATCGTTGATTAAATTTTGGGGTTGTATCTCATTACCCTGGTATAGTGGCATCGATTATGTTCCGGCATTGTATTCTACTATCTTCAATTTTTGCCATTGATTGAATTCCGACATAGTTTGAGTTTGATCTTGGAACTTTTGAGCCTTGTTGTTGATTAAATTCCAACTCAGCCCAAGGTTGTACAATGTTGTTTGGATCAAAGAAGTTAAATTTGATATTGCATGAGATATTCTCTATAACCCTCTCCCCTTCTTCTTCTTATTTTTAAAAACTAAATTTAATTTTTAATATAAATTAATTATTAGATATATTAAAAGCCCTATTAACATCAAAATGATGTGGTTTTACTCTTCTTTGCTAAGTAAGCTTTTTAGTGAGCTGCATAACAATTTATATTATTAAAATAAATTACGTCGAATTTTCGATACTTTTCATTGAATTTGATACTTAAATGTTATAATTTTTTTATATAAAAAAAAAGACCCTTAAATGTATTTTTCAGAATTTTTGGCATTAAATTGTCCCCGTGCTAAGTTTTGATGCTTTTACTGTACTTCTGCCTCGTTCTAGAAGACAGTGTCCGTCACGACTGGCGAGCTGTCTGGGTTCATGCAGGAGAACGTGGACTCAAACTCTTGTTGCTGTCACCGTTGTTGTCGTTCTCACCATCATCTTCGTGTTCTTGCTCTTTCTTTTGCCCAGCTTCTTGTTCCGAAAGCAATGGTTTTTCCAACTTACCGGATTTGGGCTCTTCTGCTCTTCGTCTTCACAGCGAGAGACGTCAGCTTTGACCTTCTCTCTCGAATCTTCACTGGTTTTGCCCTGGATTTCGACGAATTTGCTCGAGGAATGCGATATATAATGGGTCGCTTGCATCGTCGCTAACCCCAATTTTGAATTTTCGCTTACAGGTTCGTTCACTTTAATGGGAAAAAATGAAGAATTGTCTTTCTTCTGATTTTGTTTGGTGCGTGTGAAATGAATGGGAGTGGGTGAAGTACGGAGTTTGATGTTTGAACCTTGCGACCATGGTCGCTGGAGCTTCTACGCGGTCATTGCCACTCGAGTTACATCGAGCTCGACCATGGCTGCTTGAGCTTCATCGAGCTCGCGAAGAGAAGATCCGAAGCTTGCAGATGGCAGTTGGAGCTTCTTCGAGCTCGACCATGGCCACTTGGGTTTCATCGAGCTCATGGAGCGAAGGAGATTTGGAGCTCATGAATAGCAGCCGAAGCTTTGCCGAGCTCCAAGGACATTAAGGTTGAGCTTCGTCGAGCCCGGCAATGGCGGCGGAGCTTCGTCAAGCTAGGCGACTGGCAAGGTCTTGCATTTAAAAAAAAAAAAAAATAGCTTATTTTTATTTTTATTTTCTCATTCTTGTCCTTTTCTTCTTTTATCCTTTTTATTTTTTTAATCTTTTCACTCTTTTCTGATGTTGTGCTTGGTGGAAGCCCCGTCGGTGTCATAAGTTTTAGGAAAGTATTTTTTTTATTAGCTAAATTGATCGGAGTTAGTAGATGGATTTGATTATATCAATTAAAAAAATTTTAAATTTGATTCCACTTTTTGAAAATTTTAAGATTTAATTATACTTTTACAATTATGTATTAAAACTTTTAATGCATTTTCATTCTTTCATTTTAATGCAAAAGTTTTGACATGTTGGTCATAAGAATGATTGGAGTTGTCAAATCATGATTGAGTCTATACTAACGACATTCCCCTCACGCTTCTCCTTCCCTTCCAACTTCTCCTCTTTCAAATACTTTGTCGTGAATAAACAAGATGTTGAGAAATTTTCCATATGAGAAATCATGATAAAAAAAACACTTAAAAAGGGTCAAAAAGAGAGGCAATGTTTTCAAATAAAGCATATGTTAGTGAGTTAAAGAAAACAAATTCAAGACTAGCATGTTTGTGACAATTTTGACCGCCAAGAGGTAAGCTTGCTTTAATATGTAAGAAGCAAAGTTGAACTTTTGCTCTTTTGCCAGCTTCAACTAATGAAAAAGGAAAGCATCTTTTCTTTTTTTTCGGTCTAATAAAACAAAGGAAACCATGCTCAAACAACAAGTTTTGTTCAAAGAAGGAACTTCCCCAACTTGAACTATACTTGTCTTCTAGGTGCAAGCTCTTCTGTCTTAAATGTTGGGGTCAATTAAATATCAAAATCCAATTTTGACTTTGCTTCTTCCCCCAAAATCAATTTTAATATTTCCAACATCTACTTCCGCTAGTATTATGGTGGGCAATCGTGCTAAGCTCGCTTATCATGAAAAGTAATTATGGTTCAGATGTTGAGAAATTTTCCATTTTTCTTTTTTTTTCGGTCTAATAAAAAAAAGGAAACCATGTTCAAACAACAAGTTTTGTTCAAAGAAGGAACTTCCCCAACTTGAACTCTACTTGTCTTCTAGGTGCAAGCTGTTCTCTCCTGGTCTTAAATGTTGGGGTCAATTAAATATCAAAATCCAATTTTGACTTTGCTTCTTCCCCCAAAATCAATTTTAATATTTCCAACATCTACTTCCGCTAGTATTGTGGTGGGCAATCGTGCTAAGTTCGCTTATCATGAAAAGTAATTATGGTTCAAACTTAACATTCTATCACAGTTATAAAACTCATGTAGTAATACTCAGAGGAGGTCGTTGACAGTTGCCCATTCCTATTTTTGTTACTTATCACAAAAGCAAACAAAGGCAGTTTTGTTCACGTGTTCTTCATATTTCACTGCCAATAAATCTTGGGATTGTCAATTCTTTATCTAAGCATCTCATATTTTTAGTGTTTTTTTCTTTATAATTAAAATTTTATATCGATAGATCCCAAACAGGAAATTTACCAATTTTAGTATTAAAGCTTTTGTACGAATACTAATTTACTTTTAAAGTTTTCAATTTTGCCAAGATAATCTTAAAACAATATACAAAATTCCTATATAATTCTTTCCACCAATTATCATAAAAAATTACTGACGTGTGGCGGTGTATGTAGGACTGATGGCTGAACACCCCCTCAGCAACTTCCATAGATAATTAACCAGAATAATTATATTAGAGTTTAGTGAAAAAAATTTAGGACTATTTTAGCAAACGTGGAATGTTTAGAACTAATATGACAATTATCCGCTCCTAAACTATTGCGACCGTCAGTCTCTCTACAGAGCCGAAAGAACAGTCAATGAGCAGAGCAACTCTGCTGGCGACACCTCCCCCTGTCCTCCCTTTCATTCGCTCTCTTCAAATTCTTTACTCCACCTGCTTCTTGAGAAGACAGACAGAAAACGGAATCACCATCACTTATTCAACTCCTCCTTCTTCTTCACTGCCACTGTTCATTCACTGATAATTCCTAGAGAGAGAGAGAGAGAAAAGAGAGATGGAAGATACGGTGCTCCCTAGCCCAGTGATCAAGGTTGCGGCAATCTGCGGGTCAATTCGAAAAGCTTCAACCAATCGAGGCCTCATTCGTTCCGGTAAGCACGTTGATCCTAATTTTCAAAACCCGCTTGCTGAATGTGTAGTTCTTTAACCGGAATGTGTTGGATTCTGTTTTCACGTTGATGTTGATAGCGATCGAGATATGCGAGGAATCGGTGAAGGGGATGCAAATAGAGCTGATCGACGTGTCGCCGCTCCCGATGATAAACCCGGACCTCGAAGTCGAGGGCAGGTTCCCGCCGGCAGTGGAGGAGTTCCGCCAGAAGGTTCTGGCAGCCGACAGCATCCTCTTTGCTTCCCCCGAGTATAACTACTCCGTCCCTCGTAAGTCATAACCACTTTTCTCTGCTTTATCTGAGTTAGGTACTTGCTCATAGTTGGGTCAAACTTGCTTTTTGTGCTGTCTTATAAATATATATATAGGCTTTCCCAGCCAAGGTTTTAGGAAAACTTGATTTATGATATATCATGCAGTTGCTCCGGCTTCAGCCAAAAGGATACAAAGGAACACCATCTATCCACACAGTCCTGGCCATATCTTGCAAAGAGCTATTCTCTCTCTACAACTCCAATGGAGAAGAGAAATTGTGTTCAAAATCACTTTCATAACGAAAATCATAAAAATGTTTTGATTTTCTAATTCTCCCTCATGATCAGTTTTGATAGATGAAGCATTGTAACCCTTTTTCATCATGAACCTGTTTTAATATAGGGAATCACAAGTGAGTAGAGGCACAATTTTAGTAATTAGAGACTGAGATAGTATCAAAGTTGTAATTTCTCTATTTTCACCACGCCCTTCAAGCTGCTTTGAATCTTCTTATATAGATCCTAGTCTTCAATTTAGTCGTTAGAGAATCTTCAAGAAGATTAAATAGCTGTTGGAGATGATGGCCAATGGCCACAATCACTGGGGATATTGTCACCCTGCAACAGGGAAGTTTTATTGTATAGTGTAAGCTAATTTTGTCAATTATCTATTCCTCTAGTCATTTGAACAAAATAGGCAAGAAATCATTTGATTCAGTCTCCAGTTCTCTTGTGAGTTTCAGAATATGTGATTAGCGGAAAGATAACCATTGTAACTTGTCCCAATGCCCACCATTCCCACATAAGAAGAGAAATGTGGGTTATTCGAATCCCCACCTTTTGAATGGAGCTAGAGGTGGGAATAATTAATTTTAGGTGTAAGTTTTGACTCTCATACTTTGCAATGAGGGAGAGCATATATCTGAGAGTTGGAATATGGTAGGTAAAAAAAAATAAGCCATAAGACACCAATTAAAATTAAATTGGAAAGAAATCTAGGTCTCTTATCTAATTAATTTGAAAAAACATGATGGAACGCCTCATGTATAATTGATATAGGGAGCTGCCAATATCGGCAATCCAATGAGTTTATTTAAGCTGGCCGTTGGAAATTGACTTATGATCTGCTAATTCATGGGTCTCCGTAATTATTTTAGCGATCAAGATTACAGCTTACGGTCTCTCCAAGTCCTCCCAAACGCCTTGCTCGACCAAACTTGTTCTCCCTCCATTAAACCCATCGAGCTTGTAGATGTCCTTCCACTGTACACTTCAAAAATCGCTAGTAGTAACAATGCACTCCTTGCATCAACTTCACCTGATATCGACAACATATATATTTATCAATAATTAATATATATGGTTTTATCAACTTCAAAATATCATTGAGAGTTTTCCCAACATATATTTGACTAGTTAGAGGAAGGTGTGTTAGTATACGTATCTAATTATCATTCTGAGCATTGAAGCTTGCTTGACAGCCATCTAAATTCTCAGTGGACCAATCATTCAGTTTCTTTCTTTACCATGAGACTGATCTCCTTCCTGCACCTATTTGAGAATGCTACCCCACCAACACTTCAGATGTAATGAGTCAGTTGTCTCATGTGGAAGCCTTGTTGCTGGTAATAGGTATAGGGCAAGGTGAGCATCTGCATTAGTACTGATTCCTGGCAAAATGGTATCTTTGTGTGCAAGAAATCATAGTATATCGTCCGTCTCTCAGATACTATTGGATCTTGAGTACACTAAAGAGAACTATATACTCCTATTTTGAATTTATAAGTCTGGCAGTGATCTTATCCAACTCAGTGGTAGACTAGACATTGCCAACATCGTTCGATCTCAGTAAAGCACAATAAATCCAAAAGAATCTCAATTTCCCCGTCAAACAACATAGTCATGCTAATCTCCCAACGCTTGTTAGGTATGTCTTTTTGCCACTTCAATAAATTGGATTCAAGGGTACAAAGTAATATTACAAGTAAACAGAATTTCCGCTCTACCCATTGTGTCCAATGGAGCAAAATGATCCTCTCTGATAATTTCCAAGCTATAAAAGTTGCGGAAATGAAAGATTTTTATGTTTCATACAACGAACCCACCTTAGGTGAGTAAATCTTGGGCCATGAACACCCTAATGATCTCATAGATCAAGTAAGACCCAAGCTGAAGTCATAATGCATAGCCCAAACATGAGATCATCAATACTCCATGGTATTGGGAGAGTGAACCTGTGTCGTTTGCGTCAACCATGCACATGTATCCGTTTCTTTACTATTAAGCCGACTCATCATTGTTGGAAAGTAAGTTTGACATAGCTGTCCATTGTGCTTTGATCCATTTCCTGCTTAGAAGGTAAATAAGTACGCAACGTCCATTGCCAGCTTGAGTTTTTTGCTAGCATTGACATGATGGTAAAGGATGAGGAAGTTATGTATTTGTGAAGTCATTCATTTCTTAATCATGTTCTTCTATTTGCTATACCAGCACCTTTGAAGAATGCAATTGACTGGGCATCTAGACCACCAAATGTTTGGGCCGATAAGGCAGCCGCCATTGTGAGCTCGGCAGGAGGTTCTGGTGGGAGACGAGCACAGCATCATCTCCGTCAAATTGGAGTCTTTGTCGATCTCCATTTCATCAACAAGCCTGAATTCTCCGTGAATGTACACGAACTGCCAAAGAAATTCGATAGTGAAGGGAACTTGGTTGATCCAAAGACAAAGGAGAAACTCAAGCAGGTTCTTCAAGCACTGCAGCGATTTACATTGCGACTGCAGGTTCGGTGATGCAGAAGTCATTTAAGAGCATAAGTACTCTGCATCATTGGTATCTTATTTTATTTGGTGACAGTGAGGACTTGAAATTGATGTACTGATGATGAACACCAAAATTCCATACAAGCAAGAGATGTATTGGTAAATAAGGGTGTGCATGATAATATTTAATGTGCCCGAGAATTAAAAAATAATCCTTTTTTATTCTGTTATTGAAAATAATTTCTGAAAATTTGAAAGCGTTTGGTAATTGTCCAAAATTTTTTATTTTTGAGATAAAAATGCATTTGGTAAAACTACCTAAGATTCTTAAAATTTTTCGTTGATTTCAATATTTTAATACTTTTATTACATTTTTCTTATTTTGTCTTTGTCTTTTTTATTTTTCCTTTTATCTACTTCCTCTCTTATAACCAGTTGCCGGCACTGTCAGTAGCTAGCAATTTGTTGGGCAAGGTCCAACGAGCTCACAGGAGGCTCACCAGGCCAAAATGAGGTCCGACAAGCTTGCCAGACCTCGCCCAATCACTCGCCGGCCCATTGGCAGTGATGGGGGCAATATGTTGAGAGGAGGAAGAAGAAAAGGAAAGAGCAAGAGAAGAGAAAAAAAAGAAAAAGAAAAAAACTCTTTGGAATTAGCCATCGGAAAAAAAATAATTTTTTTCTTAATTTTGTTTCAAATCTATTTTCAAAAATAAATTTGTCATTGAAAATAAAAAATTTACCAAATCAACTGTTATAAATCTACTCTAAAAATAAATAAATAATAAAAATTATTACTGTTTTGATAGATTGATTGCCCGACAAACCCTAAACATTCCTCCGAGCAATGACAGATAAAAGGAGTGGAGTCCAGCGCATTGGATTCTGATCTGCGGACTAAAATTTTCAACGACTGACATCTCCAGTGGTTTAAAGGCAAGGGTGCTTTTTAAAACAATTTTTTTACGAATAGCAATGAGCACTTTTGCAGTGGAGATCTCTAATAAAGATCATGTCCATAACTTTACCCAAGGAATAGGCCAGAATCTCCATCATCTTTGCTTAAATGTAGGTCCTTAAATCTTGATAGCCAACTCCTTGCTGACATCTCCAGTGGCTTAAAGGCAAGGGTGCTTTTAAGTCAAATTTTTACCAATGGCAATGAGCACTTTTGCAGTGAGATCTCTGACAAAAGATCATATGAATAACTTTACCAAAGAAAAATGCCAGAATCTCCATGTTCCCCTTGCTTAAATGTAGCTCCTCGAATCTTGGTGGCCAACTCAAAAGAACAGAGAGAGAGAGGTTTTTAGTTTCTTCCACAGCTTTGTGACTGCACTAACTATAATGCCCTTCATTGTAGAGAAAATGTCAGCTCTTTCGACTGGAATTTCCTTCAGCGGGTTATCTTCTCTCTCATCGTAGCATATTCATCATTCCTCACCCTTTATGCAAAAACCAAAGACCATTTGTGTAAAAGAGAGATAGATATATTTACTCTAACAAACGTACTTTTAAGCTCCATTTATTTTTTATAAATAAATTATGTGAAAAATATTTTATCAAAAGTGATTATATATTTCATTTGAAATAATTAATCAATAAAGGATGTTTTCATTATCAACAATGATTTATATCTAAATATCTTTATGAGCAATAAAGATATATGTCATTTATTCATTTTTATAAGTGATATATGAAACAAACGCACTGTAGTAAATTTGAAGGACGAGAGGCATTAAGGCATTGATACACAGGTTTCCCAAGTTGTTTCTTTCTTGATAAAGGGTAAAATAGTCGATAAGTTTTTATTCACATTGTGTCGATAGCAAATTTTGTTTGTGGAAATAGAGTCTCCCAAAATTGAACATTGATAAGTAACTTAAATAAAAATTAATCCTTTAATCTAACAAAAGTCAATGAGCCAGCTTAAATCAGATTGGTAATTTTATGTGAGAGATAATAAATTTGAAACTTTAGCAAGTTTTATAAAAAAAAATCGAAAAGTTAGTAAAAAAATTATTAACTTGCAAATTATCGAAAAAAAGTTCATAATCTCACATAAGTGTTTGGTAAGTTATCAATGAGTTACTTGAAAAAAAAATGGCCGTTATTTTTTCATTGGTGTTTTTTTTCTACATTTACAGACATTTATTGAAATTTACTAGCACAAAAAGATCCATACTTTTGGGCCTGGAACAATTGAGTTTTTCTCTAACTTGTCAACTCATGGTCCTAGTTTCAATATGAACGCATTATGTTCCTTGTATGTTTTCAAAGTCCAACTTCATTCCTGATCTCTTTTTTTCAGACCAAACCATTAAGTTAGTTATCGAGCCTAGTAACTTTCTTCAAACCGAACCATACAGTTTGTCATTAGGCCTGAATTGCTGGACCACAACACCCATCTCCCCATCTCCGAAGTTGGCAATCTCCATCAATTACCAATTTCATCCCTAATATCTTTCTTCAAACCAATGTGTGAAGTTTGCCATTAGGCTCGCATTGCTAGACCATAACGCCCACCTCGTTGGTATCATGTTCAAAGAGATCATGGATGAAGTGGACACTATTATTGAGTGATCTTGGGCCTTTCTTACCCCAAAAGCAAGTTCAAAGAGTAAAACTTTTCTTCACACTTATAAATTAACAACCAACTACTTCTACAACCGATGTAGGAAAATACTAACAAAACCTACTACATTTGTGTATCTGTCCATTACCTTTTATGACAATATCTCACCTAACGAAGATAACTGGGTATCTTGAATAGTTGTGCTATGTGAAAAAGCTCAAAGTTTGTAAATGATTTTCATTACAATTAATTTACAAATTGTACACATTTATAAAGAGAATAAAAAAAAAATACAATCTTTAATAAAGCAAAAATCAAGGAATACTAACTCATCTATAGTTGGTATGCTAATTTGAAATTCAAAAAAATATCAAAAAGATTTCATATTAAAAAAATATCAAAACGATTATATATTATAACACGCTCTTGCAAGATGGGCGTTCTATTAGAAATACCTATCTTGTCTCGTAATTGTATTATCCATGACCTTGATAATAGTCTCGTGAGAATGTTGGCAAATTAATCACAGGTGAAAATATGGGAGATTTGCATCTTGCCAGTTTTAACAAGTCCCCGAATGAAATGATAATCTATCTCAATGTGTTTCAATCGAAAATGAAAGACGGGATTTGCACAAACATAAGTAATGCCTATATTGTCACAATACAAATTTGGTGCCGTGTCTATGTAAATGCCAAGTTCTTGAAGCAAAGATTTACCTAAATGACTCCACCAAGGCTGTGGCAATGGCTTGGTATTCTGCTTTAGTAGATGCCCATGCAACCAATCATAGCTTCCAAGAACTCTAGGAGATAGGATTAATCCCAATATAAATGACAAAACCGAAGTAGATGTGCGATCATCAATGTTTTTTTGCTCAATTTGCATTGGTGTAGATATAAAGCAAAAGTTTCATGTCACATTTCAAGTGTAACCTATGAAATAATATTCCCTTAAGATAGCGTAAGAACTGTTTTGCAATTGTCCAATGGATTGTTGTCGGCTTGAATCAACTCACACCACATATTTCATATTAAATATATATATCAAAAAAATTCCATATCTTAACACTTTGCAAATTGCCTCCCTTCAAGCGTTGCTTCATCAATAGAGCAATCGATATAAATTGCATAATTAATTTGAGTAGGAAATGTCGCGATTCGTTGCATTCAGATTGAAGACTTAATCACTTAGTCAATTAATAAAGATGAAGAGATCTTCCCTTCTTATTCCAACAACTCTCCCGGCAATTCTCCTTGTCGACCAATGCATTCACGAGGGAAGAAATAGACATCGATCGAGTACAAAAAGCCGACTTTCCTCACGTATTTATTGGTCAACCAAACAGCATTAGAGCAAAGCCATTAAAGAGGGAAGACTGTCTCTCTATTGAATTACTTGCACCTAATCCTCATAAAACTAATCAACTTAGAATGCATTTTTTTTTCCTGAAAATTTAGAGAAAACCATCAGAGCAAGAGGCTTATCCAGCTTTGGATAAGCTAACTTCAGAGACTAGTAGCTTTTCGTGGCAATAAAGGCCGTTTGGTTGCATGAGTTCAACACGTTCAAAAGGTGTGACTCTTCTTCTATCTATCCTAAATCTATGTTTTCCTCGCACTTGAAATTTGGATTTGGCATCTAATAGTGGAGTCAATCCATGGCAAATCTCAACAAGCTTGTAGAAATTGATTGGTTTTGTTGGAAATACACTAATAGATTAAACCCCCAAAATTGATGCAGTTGGTTGGGGCAATGGGCGTTAGAGGACTTTCAGTAAAACTGAAAGTTACCCGTTGAAATCCCATCAACTATGAGCAAATTATTTTAGGTCAAGGCCACTTGCATAGGTCAATGGCCTAATCTTTACCGGTTTGGACTTGTAGGGTGTTTAATAGACTTCCAAGTAGCCGTTATCCCTTGCTTCTGCCTGTGGGTTATCAAAAAGAAAAGAAAAAAGTACACTAACATACGATTAATTAACTAATGACTTAGGCCTTATAGAGAGGTAAGGAAAACATGACTCTTATGCTAGAACTGAGCATTTACCATACTAGCACAAAAAAGTAAATTGCTTGCATTGAAGACATATCATTAATGGTGGTTACATTTTATAACATGGGTATTTTCCATGTTTCTCTGGGTGAGAGATGAGCTCAAGCTTCTCGAAGATGATCAAGACATGAGTTGGGTATCAACAATCTTCCGCTAATAGAAGTGCTAATAACAACGGCTATTCTGGTATTTAGCGCATACATAGTCATCATTGGTGTGATGGGCATCGACGTCAGTATCTCACTTTGGCATCCCCTAAGTCAGTCCCAGGAAGACTTCCTATGGATCGTCGGCACTTGCACCATGGGGACCATCTCATTGTGTGTCAGCTAAATTGCGTGGTGCAAATACAAAGGATGGTTTATTAAGGGCATGTAGAAATTCGATATCACCCACAATATACATGAAATGTATAGGATTGGTTTAGGTAGACATCCTTTATGGATAGTGTGCTCCGACTACTGCAAAACTGTAATTTGCACTCATAGCTCATGTAATCTTGAAGCATATGGACACAAGGGGAGATGATTCCCAGTAGGATGAAGTAGAAAAGAGAAGAGGATATAAAGAGATTCTACTGTATTGATTATCGAGTTTGTAAAATGAGACAGAATTCGGCCAGAGAATGAGCACCAATGCATGTTGACAAAGAACCAGTTGCATGGAAGCCAGTATGAGTCCACTGGCATGCCCAAGATGCATGTTCTCAAGGAACAACTCGATGGAAATATCATAAAAGAATGAGCAGAAGCAAAAAATGAACGGTTATGTAGAAAAAAATTATTTGTGTTCCCAAAAAGCTATATAGAGCAGAAAAATGACCCCAACATCGATATCCTCATCTTAAATTCATATACAATCGATATAATGATGCCCAATGGCTTCCCAAATACTCACAAACGGTTCATTTAAAAATATCAGTGCAGCATATTTCTGCAGACAAGAACTTGATAGAGGCCATTCTTTGAAAAAGTCAACCGAACATAGAATGAGGAGGCCTAATAAATCAAAAGCTGCTACAAGAATTTAACCATTAATCTGAGTCCATATCCTGGGAAGGATGATTACCAGAAGGATTTTTTGTTCTAAAATCATTGACAACTTTTTCGAATGTGCCCCTTATGTGTTGACACATCTGCATCAGACCTTGGCATGCATCTCTCAATAACACTCTTGCCTCCTTATCTGAGAAACACCAAGCAAAAGATTCAAACAGAGTAGGATACATGAAAAGCCACCCTGGAGATCACCCAAGAAGAAATTTCTAGATGACCAACAGCTCCATTGGTTACTCAAGGTGAGGGAAGATGAAAACGAGACACGAAAGCTAGGCCTAACGCATGGGAAAGGGAGGCCTCAACTAATCAGGGCAGTCCTCTCCAATGTTCTGTGGAAGAAGTTTCATGGCGTTAAGGTGCTAAGTTAAAACAGAGAGTTAGTACAATTTTGAATGACTTAAACAGTGCAGGGTATGGCAACACAGGTTCAAGATTCCATTATGTGCTGCACGGATTCCCTGAGCTTGGCAACCATTTTTTGACAAAATTTGGTGACTTTTTATCCTTATTTACTGGTCTACATATCCATAAAATGGTAACAAAACCAACTACAATTTCACATTATAATATGAAGTTTATGAGAAAAGCAAAGCATCCTAACTACATCACATCTCTTAGGCTTGAAATAGCATGTAATACCTGTTGTTTGAACTCTAACATTAACCTGGGCTTTAGAGGGATGAGGAATGCTGTAACCACAAAATATGACCTGTGGACTGCAGAATGGACACAACATGCATTAAAACTATATGGAATTTAAACTTACCAAAATCAGGCAAGCTGCACATTAGAAAGAATAGGAAAACTCAACAAGACTGAAGTCTACTAGACAATCCAGCTAAATTCTATACTGAGGAGGAAAGGGGAAGTAAAACAGAAAATGTTCCATTTAGTAGGCCATCATAATATTTTTCCAGATTTATTACCCCTAACCAACTAGATGAGTAACTCAGGCATCATTCAATGGTTCTACCCAATGTAAAGCAAAAGTAAGAAGTAAACTTCATTTTGAAGGAGAAAGATTATTGAGCATGTGATAATGATAGAATAAAACTCATACCAAATAAACTATCCAATTAAAATTCTTCCTTTTAGTAAGTTTAATGCTTAATAACACTCCTGATGTTTTGCACTCACATGTTGATATTGACAAAAGCAATTAATGAATAGATGATCCTCCCAAGTAAACATCTGATGAATATCACCAAGTACAGTAAAGAAGTACTGACTCTTGATTCAAGCTAAATCTGAGGGCATTTGCAAGTGTATGATCCTCCTCAGCAAATGAAAATGTAGCATTCCGTTGATCTCCAAAGGATGTGTGTTCCATCAGCAACAACTACTGCACAAGCAAGATATTCCAAAATGTTGATAAAAAATATCACTAACCCAGCTCAGGGGCATGCCACAGAGAGAGAGCGAGAGAGAGAGAGAGGGAGAGATTTCACAATTTACAGATAGGACATTATCTTCATATGAAGATTCATCTACATTCCTGAAAACAGCAATTCTTTGAAGAAATATTTTCTACCGTAGTTAATATCCTTCAAAAGTCAGTCAACATAAGCTGCCAAGCTTGAATTCAACAACAGACTCAATCACAATGGCCGATTTGTTTCACTTACTCTTCAGTAAAACTTAGCCTCAAAAGACCACAGTCAACTTATCAGAAAGACGCAACTCGCTGCACTTGACCCACTCAGCCATCCAAGCACTCACTTATCTCCCTTCCAGCTGCAAACCCCACTCATCCTCTCCCAATCTTTCGATTTCAATCTCGGTGACAATCGCTGCCTCACTCTAACCTGATCTTTCCTGGTGCTTAAAAAATGTGGCTGCTTTTTCATTCATAAATGGCCTACTTCCTCAACCAAAAAAAATAATCAGGACAATAAGAAATCAATATGGAGAGAGAGAGAGAAATTCTCATGAGTCTGAGATGGTGTTTATCATTTAACATGAAGTGGGTCAGAATATTTTGCCAAATATAAGATGAAATCTTCAATAAAGAGACGAAAAATTCGAATAAACAGGAAAACGTAACATGTAACTCATTCCTAATTCAGCTTTGTGACACACATGCAGAAGGAAAAACAGAAGAGCATGAAAGGACCCCCGTTTCACAAATTGAGCCAGCACAGTTGATCTTTTCACAAATTTACATCACACCTACCCACTTCACTACCGATTCTACTTCGAGTGATCAGCCGCATGAACAAAGGAAAAAAATTGAAACTTTCGCAGGCGAACGGCGATTCGCCCGAGAAACAGACCCTCCCCAGTAGCTAAACGGCAGTGCTCGAGAGGGCGGAGGAACTAGACAGTACAAAAGAGAGAGAAGGAAAGAGAGACCAGTAGATACGGGGAGCGACCTGAAGAGTGACGAACGATCGACGGCGGCCGGAGCTGTCCCGTGGAGACAGCGGAGCCTCGAAAAGACGACGAGCAGGCGCGCTCGAGGCACAGCTGGGGTGGTGGGTGGCCGCGGCGGGCGGGTGAAGCGGCGGCGGCGGCGGCGGCGGCGCGAGAGAGGGAGGAGGCGAGCGCGGGACGGAAATAGGAAAAGGTTTATATGATTTGGAAGAAATTACATAAATAGAAATAAAACCTTCTACATATAAACTTATGAAAGATATTATAGTATCTTATAATGGGATTCTGTTAATATTTATCCTTATGTAATTAGATATCAAAAGAGTGTTCTATTGATAAATAAATAATACTGTGGATAATAATAAACATCTTTTGTCGTTAATTGAAAAGGGAAAGCAACGATATTCACTTTAACATATTTATTCTTAACTTCTTTTATGATATAAATAATCTTAAATTATTAATATATTTACTCTATATTTTTTCTTGTGACATAAAAAATCAAAAATTTGTATTTATGTGATTTATTTACTCGCAAAAATAATGTTTTATACTATTTGCTTTTAAGAATTTATGTAGTAAGATTTTTAACTATTCTCTTTGACGAAAGTTTGATGGAGAATAAATGCATGATACTACTATAAATTTGAGATTTTTGTGTTTAGTATTAATGTATTACAATTCAACAAAAAAAAATTGTTAGGCATAATTAATGATTTTTGTGACTTTTATTGAATCAAGAAAAATATATGAAATAAGTTAGATTAGTATAAAATATATGAGCAAGGGCCACGATGCCCTCGCCTAAACCAAGTGAGGCCCTATTGCCAGCAATCTCATGAACCCATAATTAAAAAAAGAAAAAGGAAAAAAAAAAAAAAGTAATAAAAACCTCAAAACAAAAACAAAAAAAGTTCTCATTAATGTGAGTTATAATGTCATGTACGATGATCGATGTTTATATCAATAATTAATCCCAAACTCGTCCACTATCTAAAACCCATATGCATCTTGTTATAGGGTTTTGAGAAAGTCAGCTCTCAAAATTATAGGTGCTCGCAATCCTTTTAACTTTATTATGGTAAATTGCACTTACCTCGGCTTAAAAAACTTAAATTGATCACCAAAAGACTTTTCAAATAAATATTTACCAAATATCATTTCGCCAAAGTTACTTCCAAGACACTTTGCATATGACAAAGACTTTTGTATTTCCCAGAGGCTTTTGCAAAAGCCAAACCAAATGCATTATGAGTGATCGATTCCTAATCCAATTTCCAATTTTGGGAATTAGAGATTAGACCATTTGGTCTTAGAATTGAGAGCATGATTGGATCTTATATTTGGGCTTAATGGAACTATTTTTTATTAAAAAATGGCTATACACGATGAAAGAGTAACAAATCTTAAGATGTTGATGAAAGTAAAGAGTTATTATACCATAATTTGTAATATCATTGGACAATATAATATTTAGTTTATATTTTACTAATTTTTTTGAAAAAATATATGTACTCAGCCCAGTCTGATTCCCTATTGTAATCGGGAATCGAACCATTCGGACATCAATTTTACTTTTGAGGATTGGAACCAGACTAATACTTAAGAATTGCATCGAATCAACTTTGTCCAATCTGATGCGGATGGCTCTTGGTTTTGGTTTTGACAGACTGTTTAGCATACCCCCTGAAAACGCACCCCATGCCAGACGTCCTGACAAAGCCCATTATGCTCTGATGAGAAGGTGGCTGAGCCTTCTGTGCGTGACCCTGGAGGGAAAAGGGGCGACTCGGTTTTCATGGAAGACGAAGGCTACCCCGCGTCTTTGTTCTGGCGTGCGATCTCGCGAGTGTCGTTCCAACTGTGAAGTCCATCGAGTTCGTCTCGTCATCTCGACTGTTTCTCTCGTCATCGGTCGAACGTGGCTGCAGAGACTGCTGTCGTTGCAGTTCGCAGCGGTTGCTTCGTTGGCCTGCTGTGTGGACTGTGCACGGAGGCTGGTCCAGTTGCTGGATTGCTACGATGGTCAGCTCTCTCTCTCTTTGATAACCCATCACCCTCTTTTCTTCCCAAGAATTTCTTGCGTCAATGTGGCCGAAAATAGTGAAGAAAAATGAAATGGGTCTTGCCATCTTAGTTCGCAAAGAAGTCGTTCGGATGTCCCGAAGATGTAGCCGTGTTGACAGGGTGGGATCACTGAAGGGAAGGAACGATTCACGGCTAGTGCAACAAATGGCTTCGTGATGGGAAATGAAAATGCGTGAAAAATGACGTCCTGAGCATCCATCAATTGATGATTTGTCTGTGATGCATGGGGCTTAGACTTTTGTTCTTCATGTCAAAGGAAGGTAGTGTAGAAGAAGACTCCTAAAAGGGTAAGGAATGATTAAATCAATCCAATCAGGACATGAAAAGTGAAGTTCGTGCGGTATGGTCACATACTTGCTCTGTAGGCAATATGGCTTTGAAGGAGCTGGATGTATCTGTTGTTGACATGGAATGAGCTCTACACATTTTGCTCAACTCAAGTCAGATTTAGAGGAAGGTTAATTGATTGACCCATCTACCTGTCACTTCATGTGTGATTACATACTACGTTTATTTGGTCTATATCTTCTATATCTGCACACTATGTTTCATCCTATCCATTGCATTACAACACAAGGGATGCTCAGAATTGTTGCGCTGGCTTGGATTTTCCATTTTAAGCAGGTTTTTCTCATATGCTTATTGGCAGTTTTGAGGCTGCTCGGTTGTGTACATATGGTTGCAAATTTATCTAAGATGGCGCGCACTTTGTCACTAAAGGAAGCTGAACAAACTCTTCGATTCATGCTTCTTTCTGTGTCTTTCATTCTTTGTGTTTATATGTCACATAGCAATAGAGAGGCCCATCCTTTTAGACTGTTTCTCATACACATAATGTGTGGATTTCGAACAATAATCTGCAATAGTTTGCAAGTTTTTAAATCATTTAGAAACTGTACAGGCCACACTTTTGGAAGAAAAGCAGGGGTCAAGACTATGATTAGAGCAGAATTGGCAGTGCAAACCTTTTAACAGATGTTGGTAGAATGGAGAGGACAACTTAGCAATGACGGTGAGTACCCTTTGGCATGTTGTCTTCCTTTTGTTATTTATCGACATGTTTTCATTGACAAAATAAAGAGTTCCATCGCACAACGCTTCTGAGTTTTAAACGTGACATACCATATCTGAGGTCTTTCTGCTGGATATACTCGTTTGTTGTCTGAAGAGAACTCAACACTTGTAAAAGCTTGAGCTTTTTAACCATCTGCTTGTTTTCGACACAATGCAGTTGATAACCATCCACAGAGTGAACTTGTGCTAATGCAGTTGCAACCTGATTCACAGTGCTTAATCAGATCTGTTGTCAGAAAGAAATGAACTTCATGGAAATTATGTTCTTCAATATAATTGAGTTGGAAATCTACCCCAGATTGGTTGCTTCTAGAGGGGCTTCTTTACTCTGAGGCTGTGGCTGGCTTAGCTGGACTTTTGAAGGTGCAAGCAAGTCATGTACTATGGTCATAGTTGATGGTTCATGGGTACACAGGTTAGCACGATTCACATCCCTTGCTCTATAAACCTATGGATTAGGAAATTTGTCAGTGAATAAAAGATGAATAATTCATTGATTGTGCTTTCTATAGATTTAACAAGATGCACTTGTCATCTGAACTAATACCTTCTTTCTCAATGCATTATTTTCCTGAAGGAGGAGATTCATCTTCCTATGCAGCTCTATGTTTTCCTGATACATCAGGTTTCCCTGGAATGAATTAAGCTTATGTGAGTCAATTGATAGCTGATAACCATACTATTTTAATGAAGTTGCCAGGTTTTTAAAAAACCTTTAGGTTCAGCTCTTTTATCTCGCCAGAGAAAATTTCCTCCTGCAGAGGAAGAATTACCAGAATTATTTCTCACATATATTGAGGTAATAATGTGTCTTTTCCTGGATTTGGTGGTAATACAAAAACAATGTTTGAGAGTTCAAGGCAGATATTCAGCTAGTACCTTTTTGGCTTGGACACCCTTTACACTCATCTCCAGTTGGTTTTCTATATTTTGCAGATCTTTGACGCTGAGGCCAGAGAGTTGTTCTCCCATCAATTGCCTGTTTATGTCAGATTGAAGAGAAAAATCATGCTTAGACTCAAGAACTTATCAATTTCCTGCTACATTTTGAAGACCTTCTTATGTCTCTAGATAATTGACATTCTGATAGCATATCTGACAACCTTTCCAATTGTTTAGTAAAGTGAATGAGTTCTTCTAATTTGCCATACTTTCAAATCTAGAAGCTGTCGTGATGAGCTGCCTTAGCAATTCTGAAAGGACTTTACTGATCATTTCAATGAAATTAGTCTATTTTAAAGTTTTGGACACAGTCTAGCTTCCCAAGATTGTACAAACTCAAGGAAGCCTTCTGAATTTCTTTTTTCTGGCAGCAAAGCTAATATAACTGAGAAATTATACCCAAAATATGATAGTTTCTGGATTTTGTATCTTAGCAGCTCATCCAAAATAATTAATAGTATTACCCTAATGTGATGGCTTCAAAATGTATCCCTGAATTTATTGTCCCCTCTGCCAATAAAAAACTTGTCAGACCTAATCCACAAACTTGTTCTTCATGGACTAAGAAGATCTATTTGGACGCAACAAATAATACTTTATGCTACTGCCTTGACATTGGTAGCTCTCTTGATATATCAAGTAGATAGAATATGCTTGGCTCAGTGATTCTTGTTAATGATTATAAGAGAAGTTGTTGCCTTCTTTGGTTATGGATTAATTACTGTGTTGCATTATCTACTAAAGGTTTCGTCTGCTCTACACAAGTATTCTCAATGCATGTGATTGAGAAGATGACATAAATATCTTGTACATGACAAGGGGTAAACCTTTGGCTGTACATTACAAACAACAGACAAATTTTTTGCACTAAGTGGAGTTAATTATATAAATCTTTTATACAATGGCAATTTGTACTGTGTAAACTGATTTTTGATATTCAAGATGATAACAGTTGGAACAGAAAAATTTATCCAGGTAAGCATGCTATATCATATAGTGATATAATTGGAAGAGTCCTCAATCCTTTTGGAAGTCCACATCCACATCATTCATGTTAATTTCTCCAAAAACTATAGCCAAATGTAAAATTACTGTACCTGTGGCGCTCTTGCAGGTGCTGCAGCTGTTGTTGTAAGCTTGCAACCTCTCTTTGGCAATGCTGGGAACATCAGAGAAGTAGCATTACAAAAAAGCAAATGAATGGGAAGGCATTAGTGCGGTGCATGTTTTACAATGGGAAAGTTCTCAAAGCGTTACATGGATTTCAGTGGCAATAATGACTGATGAGGACTAATGGAATGGATGATCCTATGACTGAGTAGACTAGTGCAACTGCGGGCAGGGTCTGTAAGGTAAGAACCTGCGTATGATCTTTTTCTAATGGATGCTTTATGGATATTTTACTTATATTTTACTCATAAGTACATGTTTTGGACATTCTATTGGAGTGGTGAAGTATTATGTAAGCAAGCAGAAGTAAGTTTTTCTTCATTGAGTTTTGATTAAATTAGCTATAGTAGTTTCTACCAATTGAATTTGGTGTTTGATCAGTGAAGCATTTGTAGCAAGTAGGGTTCCCAAAGCAAGTAAACTGGAAAAATGTGCAACCATGCGGATAAAAGTTGGAATACACTAGCTGTTGATCATGTTGTAGATTATAATGTGTTGCAATGTTTCAAAAACCTGTTAATAATGTTGCATGATCAAATGTTTAGAAGCTCAAACTGCACAATGTTTCATAGTTATCTGCACATGCACCTTGCTGGTGCAACCTGCGAGTGCACTTGTACTGTGCTATTCCACATGGATTTTGCTTGTAGAACTCATGAACCAGTCCACTAGCTCATGAATCTAATCACTCTGTTCTTGAATTAGCCCATGCACAGGATAATGCATCATCTTGAATGAGGCAGCATGGGCCTTGTTCAACCAACTGTGAGACAGTCCATAGTTGCCCACTCACAACCCTTTTGGAGTGCACGTGGCCTTCCCCAACACTCAAAACACTCTAAGTCCCAGATAGAATAGGATAGGGATGTTAAGTGCTCAACACATTAGTAGCTGCTGACTCCCAAAGGTCATCACCGCCTTGAGTTCTCCTTTTGGGGCTAAGCCCACATGGTTGGGCCAGGTTGTAAGAAATGATAATGCACCAGCCAAAATGCTGTATATATCATATATTCCTCATATGGTTTTGGGTTTAATGGGTTGACCTCTATGGGTGACATTGATAGTGGCATTATTGCTACACCTCAGGGAGGATATTGTAAGACCACAGGTTGTAGACAGAGTGAGAAAGAAATTTCACTGATACATAATTAGCAGCCTACCCCTGTGGTCACCACTGATTTGAGTAACTCTTTCAAGGATTTGGCTCATTTGGTTCCAGCTGGATTGTTACAAATAGCCTGTGCATTAGGGGACTTGTGCACCATCAGCTTGCTGCCCTCATATACTTGCTTTACTCTCTTAAGCACATCCCTGCCGGGCCATGAGTAAGGTAGCCAGCCTTCATTAGGGGACCAATGAGTCATTGCCCATGCTATGCTTCATTCTTAAACAAATTGTCTGCTTGCCAATCTCATGTCCTTAAACTTGCACAACATGCTTTAGCAGCAACACCTTGCTCTTACATGTCCCAACACATGTCATAGCACAGTTCATGTGATGACTTAATTCATCCCCAAAAGGATTATTAAAATGGTGGCTGTTGGAAGTGGCTCATTTCCTTGAGAAAACAATAAGTCGTCTTCCATCGGATGTGAGATCAGAGCATCACAAACTTTCCTAGTTACAAACACTGATGTCCTTGTCAATGTCAGCTCTTTAACGAAACACCACAATAATTATGTAGGATTCTACGAGTGGCCTATAGGTTCAAGAGGTGGCTCTTATGGCATAGCACCGTCTTACATTCTCCTTAGTTCGCACACTTCTCACTAGTGCATTGTTTAATACCATTTTATAACGAGCCAGTCCGGTCCACATGGATCAAGCTCCCAAAAAAAGTACTCAAATAGTGGCCTTTGGGGTTGGCTAAAATAAAGTTGTAAGTCTTTTCCCATCCTATGTGAGAATGAGGCATTATGGTTCAAGGACTAACTCCAGTGCCAACATTTGCACTACATGCTCAAAGATCTAATTGATAGTATAGAGAACCCTGATTTGAATCATAGGTTTGGTTAAGGTTTCCTCAATAAGCCAGGGTTGTTGCCAACCAATAGGGGCTGTCTATGCCTTTCCACTCATGTAGTGGGCTGCCAGACTGCATTCTTTATTTTAATGTGCAGGTGCTCGCATGCCTTGCTCCATCTTGTTGGTATAGAGTATCTTTATCAAGCCCTAAACCTGGCTCTACCCTCTAGTTGCTTTACATCCTAGGGACTCCGAGGTCCAAGCAAGTCCTAGGAAGAAGTCTTTTAAGGACTTGTATAGGTCCGAAGGTGTAATTGATAGTATAGAGACGAGTATATTTGATGAAAGGTGAGTATGACCTCAATCGAAGGTAAAATGAGGAAAGCTCATCTGAGGTTATTTGGAAATGTTAAACAATAGCCTTTAGACACTCCAGCGAGAAGATGTGAGTACATGATGGATATGTAGTTTAATAACGGCAAGAGAAAAACCATAAGGACATGGGAGAAACAATAGGGAGAAAGTTGGAGTACCTAAACCTTACATAAGACTCAGGTCAAAAGAGTGCACAATGACAGACTAGTGTAAACAAATCTGATCACACTAAGTGGGAGAAGACCTAGTTTTTGTCGTTGTTGTTGCTAGTTCTCCACTTTTACAAAGGCATAATGACAATGCAAATATTTGAACTTTTGTCTTTTTTACGAATGAGTACCTTGTTCAATCAAGTACCTTAACTTTTCAAATGTTGGTTGATATGAGACCTTCTTTTAATAAATGGTGTGTCATGTAATTTTATTGATGTGGCTCATTTAGGTTTTGGTTCATGAGGAGAGAGAGAGTACGGACTTGGACGATCTTGGCCATTCAACTGTTGACATGATGTCATTTGAAGAGGCCAACATCATATGCCAATGTAGAAAATTAATGGCTATTTACCAGCATTAATGTTCAATTTGGCTTGCATCTGCAATTTTGATGGAGACCTCACATTGATCCACAGTTGAGAAGTTAAGGTATTTGATTGAATTAAAAAAAAGTTAGGTACTCGATCGTAAAACAGGCAAAAAAGTTCAAGTACATGTGCAGTTATTACCCCTTTTATATATGCTATTGCTACTAATATGTCCTTGGCACTTGTTGACCCCAATTGAATTGCAAGTGCAATATAATGATTACTTCAGCTACCACATAATGATCTGATGATCCTCTCACTTACTTTTGCATTAGTTTTATGCTCACATAATTTGATTGTAGGAAAGGATAGATGATGAGGTGGATAAGCATTTCTTTACTTTAGTCTCTCTAGCTCATTGAGAGTATCGATATCCTCAAACCTGGGATCATTAGCAATATTATCTCTGAATCTTCAGGAATTCCCTGTTTCTAGATGATTGCTTGAACCCAAAGAATTTTGTTTCTCTATGAAGCCAGGCAAAAGAGAATCATCCTTCAGTCAAATTTTGCTTAACGCTTCAACTTGTTGAGCCATGAGAGGCTTTGTTGCATCTTTGGCAATCTTTTTCTGAAACTGCTGACTTGTCTCTGCAAATTCAAAGGCCAGGACATTAGCGCTACTTAGCTGGCTGCAAGTGGGATATAACTAAAAGTGAGCAATCCATCATTGGGTGGTAAGGTGGTCTGTTGACAGTACCTTTCTCTCTCACTTATCTTTCATGAGACTTAGAGGTGCCAATTCTCTGTACGTTTGGTCAAATTAGAAAAGCATGGTCATTGTTGCCCATTTGTGTATTTAAAGCAGTTCTCATTGACATTGACACTGACATTATGTCACACCTCTGCTATGTAAATTATTTTGCTTTCTTTTATAACATGTTGGTCAATGGAGTTATCTTCTTTTTTGTTCTTGGTCGATAGAGATTTAGTAAGCTCAAAACATTTGAAAACTTCAGCTGGATTTGTCAAGTTAATAGTATTGAGAATGGCTTGTATATTATTAAGCCCATATTATTCAAAGTCAGATGTTCTTAATGAGAGGTTCCTCTGTCAGAGAGGTTCTTTGTAGCTTTGATGCCATTTCCCAAAAAGTTACCATGTCCACTTCCTTGGTTATTCTTGCAGGTGTCATTCTGTACTTTGCATCTGAATATGCACACAGATTTAGCTGAAATTTTTTGGGAACTTCATATAACAGCGGTCTTTCTCAAGAATGAAGAGCTTTGAATTGTAATGTCACATATAATGACTTTCTCCCCCATATCCTTCCTTTGTTCATGAGAAGATGCTTATTTGAGGAAAATGCTAGACTTACATCACATGAAAGATCTTGTTTGAGCAACATGGTACAATTAGATCACATGAAAGGAGGAGCTTGTTTCAATCGCCTGTCCCTTTGGTCCATCAGAACTTTACTTACAAACATAAAGCAAAGGCTTGTTTCCATCCCAAAGATTTATCCACTGTTTCCCTCATTGCTGGATGGAATGTAAATCATCTTCTATATGACTATTGACAGCTAATTGGCCAATCGATAGATAGTGGCTTCCCTTGCTTAATCCATTGAAGTCCTCCATTACTAGACTTCTGAGGAAAAAGTTCTTTGACATTCTCTGTGAACCCTGCTACACTGCTCTTGCAGTCTGTCTTTTGTGTATTTTTCTTGGTGGTCATCTATGCTTAGACATTTTGGTTAGATATTAAGTCTTAAAGCCATGCATTATGGAGTTGTCACCATTATGCATGAAAGGTTGATGAAGAATCCTGCAAGAAGTTTCTGTGCTTGAATAATCAATTTCAAGTGAGTTAATCCAATTTGCTCTTCCACCCAAACAATCAGACCCCATCTTTATTAAATAGGACTAGTGTTAAAAAAAATTCTGGTCATCATTAATCAATATTAATATGGTGAAAAGCTTTCGAAAAGAAACAGCAGAAGCAGATTGAAATATTGTTTGGTACTATACTGTGGTTGACAAATTTTAACTGGCAATACTCTGTTTAGCTTGTGTGGAAGTATTTTTGGACCTGGACTGTCATATCTCCAATCCTTGTGGTAAGTGTCATTTTTCAGCTACATTATTAACTATGTTCTTTGAAGAATAGCTTTAATTTAAACTGCATCTCACAATATCTCTGCTGCCACTTTCTGAAATAGGCAAAGTTCTATATGCAGCTAATATTTAGTTTTAGTCCTAAAACATGTTCACACTGGTGACAGTATTTCTCAGGCATTTTTTTCTTGTTCAAATGATAAAAAGAGATGCATTTTGACAGGGAAGTGGAGTATTATGCAGGTGCACTTTTACAGCTAGAGTACAAAACTACAAATGGAAATTACCAAGTTTTCACAGGATGCTGATGCCATTTCAGTGGAAAATGAGTCTTTCTAAGTGAGAGATCTGATGTTTCTGTGCAAACTCTGTAGAAAAAGAGGTAGTCGTTTCAGATTCTTACCTTGATTTCTGAAGCTGGATTACGTAGTTGGTGGCCTTCCTCCATTACCTCCTCATAACGTTGCAGCATTGACTGCATACTGTAAAATTGAAGTTTATAGATAGAGATTCTCCTATATTTCACTGTTATAGTCCTTTATGTGGTATTACTTCCAGACTGGTGAAATGAATGCACAAACATGTTAAAGGTACATCTGCGTACTGCAAATGTGGTGGTCACCTCAAGGCTACCCCAAAATCCTTGTTGACCTTCGAAATATCTATTTGAAGTTATTGTTATTGCTAAATCACCGTTGAAGGGTGAGTGAGACCTAGTGGATTTTCCTTATGGTTGTACTCATCAAGGTCTGTCATCTCAGGGCGCCGTCTGACCTTTTTAAATATTTGAATTCCAAAAAGATTACTGACAAACTTGTGAACTGAAGTCCACTTTTGGATGAATTTAACGTTTCAGTGAATTTCAGTCTGGGAGAATCAAATGTAGAGGCAGATGTATTGAGCAAGAGATCCCTATTTTAAAGTATTTCAAGTGCTCAAGTTGTAAGATATGAATAGTCAAAAAATGAGTACCACATGAATCCTAATTGTCACAAGCAGCAGTAAGTGCAGAAGTCCTGGCTTCCAGCTGCATGATGGTCATTTATTTGAAGATAATTAGCTATGTAGTCAAGAATGTTAGTCATGCGAACAGATTACTAGAAAATCTCAGGACATTTTAACAGGGATAAAAACATGAAACCCATGGTTGGTGCCATTTCGGCCGAGAAAGTACTGAGACCTAAGCAGATTGGTGAGAGAATTTGTCTTGTCAATCTAGCAAGGGAACTTCTCAGAACACAGGTTAATACCTGCATTCAGCAAATACCATAAGCACTTTTGATTCATTTGATAATGGCTTTCATCTTAAGACTTCCATAACCAACAAAGGGTATGATACTCATTCTCGTTCTACTGGACTGATCTTTAAAAAATGGTGTACTTTTTTACTGTTGGAAGTCATCTGATGCAACAGGTATTGTTGAGTTGATCTTCTCGGAAGTTATGAGGCAACGTGTTTTTCCGACTTGCTGATAAAGAAGTGAAACTCATAGGCCGTTGTTGGACTTTGTGCTGGAGATTCGGCATTCATTTGAAATATCCTAGTACTTATTAAATTCAAACATATGCTTAGCCACAAATGGTTAACAAAAACTTCTGTAATATGATCGAGTTTCTTGCTAGGAATAACATGAAGAGTTGGGATGTTGTCATTGCTCACGCAAATCTTGCCACATAAAGAAGTGAATGGAAGCATAAAGTAGACCCCATTTGGAGCATATGATCTTCTTCCACTTTCACAAGAGAATGGAATAAGCCATGATGATAAGGCTTTTGCAGAACATATTAAGGGTTTCTGAGGAGGCAATAGCAGAATTGAAGGCTAACAATGGAGCATATTGGATCAAGAAATTTCAGGAGGGAGACCTGGTACATGTTCATTCAAAGCAAGAGAGGTTTCCTAAGGGCGGTTATGACAAACTTAAGTTGATGAAGTTTTGACCTTCTAAAAGTGTCAAAGAAAATCTCTCTAGCTAATAGAGCTACTATTCAAGTTGCAGATTAGCCTTATTACAATGTTTCCGATTTGCATGGTTTTGAGGGGTTTGACAGAAAGATTGCTGCAATTGGTACACCAAGTCAGTCAACTGCCGAAGAAGCTTAAAGATGCCATCGAAGATGTGTTGAATGTTGAAGTGAGACAAATTTTACAAGGGAAACCTACAAGTGAAAAAAGCATATTTGGATTTTTGTCAAAATTTTCTCAACGGAGATTGATTTTTCCTGGCCCATTTGATGCAGGGGCATGATCATTTAGTATTTCAAGTGTTTTTCTTCCTAATTTAATATTTCACTATTTTATTAGGATTCATAAGCGGTCATGTGATAGTCACTTTCTCATTGGTGCCTCTCTAAACCCTAGAATATCAAATTACAGTTGCAGCTTCAGTTCTTCTCATTCTAGCCTTATCTTCTTGCTCGTTTTTCACTGTTTTTACATCCCCAACTTCATCAAAGATACTCCATGTACATCAGCAGACTGCCAATTCCAGTGGTGGATAAATTATTCCATAATTTTCATGGAACTTGATTTTCTGACTTGCAACAGAGCAAGCAACCATGTATTTCAATTCCTCCAAACCCTTTATTTTTCGTTCTTCATAGAAAAATCAAATAATTATTTTTGAATATGGCTGTTATCGAGCCTCATATATCTTCTTCCTTCAACTATAAGATTTGAAAATTGTTTGAAATGATGGATATTCCTATAATAGAATTTAAAGTTTGGACAAAATATAACTCTAAAAAAGGATGGCATTTTCTTGTCATTTGCCCTAATAATATTAACAAATCCAGTTGTGATTTTTGTGTCCATAATAATATCAATTTCTTGTTCTTTACTTTTCTTTTTGTTTGTTCAAAAACTCTCTACAATAGAGTTTACGCCTTCTTTACACATTTCCTTTATATACATAAAATCAATTTTTAGTGAAAGTTTACGTTGTGCTTGTATTGCACGTTTCTATATACAAAACTAATTTTTATATATTTCCCATAGCATTTATATTTAAAAGGTGGTTGTTGACATCTGGCACGTGGTATGATCAAATTTATATTTCTAATCTTATATATATTCATATTAGAAACGTGATACAAAACAAATAAAAATCAACTTATCCTTAGATAATGTTATCTTATTAAGGTATTTAGGCATTTTTCACGGATCACACGTACATAGTTTCTATCTCATGCTTAAAAAATTGTATATGAAATAGTGTTACTTGCTTGTAGCGGAAACATGTAAAACCAATTTTTAATCATCCTTTCCTCTTTAAATAGTTACTAACTCTTGGAACCTAAATCTATACAAGTATGAATGAAAATTTATCAATTTACATATTCTAGCTTCATAGAGAAGGCTAAACTAAACAAAAACTACTACAAAAAAGAAGGTCAAGGTTGTACATGGTCGAGCCACTTAGAGCAATCACACTCGAATTTTTCAACCATTTTAATTGATATATGCATTTATGTTATTGTTCTACATTTGGGATCCATTTGTTTGAAAAAAACTGTTGTCAAGAAATGTTTTTCAAGTTTCTGGTGTTTAAATGAGAAAAAATTAATCGATTTATAGAAAACATTTTCAATGGACTGAAAATAAGTTTAGATTGACCCATTCTAGCAAGAAAAATTACTTTCCATAAACCATCATACCAATGAAAACTAATGATTTTCCTTAACAATGATTTCTATGGAAAACATTTTCTTTTATCAAGAAGTTTTCGGTGAAACAAATATGCACCCTTAATTTACCTCTTCTATATTCATCTATGTTATGGTCGTGGCATATCTATACATATGACTTATATATATCCACTAGCCATTGGAAGTCTTGTTGGGAGCACAAAGCATTACCACCTTGGGAATCTATGAAATTCATTCACACCTAACAGTTCCACCGAGCACCATTTGCCGTGGAGACAAAACAGTTAGGTTTTGGCATTTCATGCATAATTAGGAGTTATGTTGATGATAAGGTGGAAAGGGTGTTATTTCTATCATTATGACCTTAGATTTTTCTCTATATTAGAAATACTAGCGCATAATTTGTGCTATCCACGGCTTCATGGCACGTCAATCATCTTTATGTCCACACCAATGGTCTCTACTATTAGAGTTATGGTTGGAAAATAATTTTCTCTTTTCGGATATGATGTTAAAGAGCACAATTCATGGAGAAAAATGGTATAATTTTAGGAACAACTGCTTCCCCAGACATTAATTGACGAGGGAAGGAGTGGAAGGCAATGGAGTGGAGATTTTTATTTCTTTTTCTAATTTTTTTCTATTTTATCAAGATAAAAATTTAATGAAATTAAATTGAAAAATAGTGAGAGACACTAAAATTATGATAAAGAGGAGTAAAAGCATTTTATGCTTCTGCCAGAGACATTAATTACCTTTTGTCTTATTATAGAAAACTCAAGCAATGCAAACCCATTGGTCGATTTGATGTATAGACCAAATCTGAACTGAAAATAGAAATTAATGGACAAAAAACGTGAGAGGTTTTTGGCACGAGGATTACATTTGGAACTTGATGTTGAAAATGGATGTACTTATTTAACCTTATTTTGGTAAAATACTTTAAATAATTAGGGTCAAATATGAATTTTCTGGTTGGACACCAACTTCAAAATTAAAGTTGGTTTATAGATTCTTGTATAATTTTGAGAGTGTCATACTTTCTTTGTAAGGTGAAATTTTAGGGTTTCAACTTCCAAGAGTCTCTATCCAGAGTTAATCTAGACTTGAGAAAGTATATTCACCGCTCAATATTAAAACGCTAGTCCCAAAATTATATTCATGTTTTGGTGAGATCCATTTTCATACATATATTTGCAATAAATTTTGGTTTTCTTCTCAAGAAATTAATCTTGAAATATCATGTATCTTGTAAATTTTGATGAAGTCTCTCTTTTAAAGGAGCTATTTTTTTCCTAAACAATTTCTAGTTCATATGCATGATTGCTTCTCAAGACCTAATATCAATTACTACCAACATGGAGGTACCAAGACAATTTTAGGTCTATTGTATCAAATAAGGAAAACATACAAATGAAGAAGTGAGCAATATAGAAGTCATGACATGAGAAGTTTCCTCTAACTTTGGCTAATATATATTCACATCAACACTATTGTTATCACTATGATATTTTGAAATCCCCAATGTTAGAACCTCAAGAAATCAAAGCCCAATAGTTGCAAAAGAACTAAAGCAATATAAACTTGTCAAGGAAAAATGTTAAGAGTATAGCACATAAGAGATTTGACTTTGAAGGAAGGAAAGGTGAGGAAGAGATCTAACCTAGAGCTTGCAAAATCGTAAAGCTTTCTGGTGCAAGAGAAAACAATGAGTCCCACCTCGGCATCACAGAGTATGGAAAGCTCTCTCGCCTTCTTGATCAACCCTTTCCTTCTCTTGGAGAAAGTGACTTGTCTGCTTGTGGAATCATCGATTCTCTTCATCACGATCTTTCCTCTTCCCATTTCTCTACACCCTCCCCTTCAATGCTTAGGGTTTCTCACCCTCCTTATCGTTGAACTTATGATTAAGCTCTGGTCAAAGCACCAATCTCTTGTAAAAACCACGCGTGAATGAGCTTCACGTATTTTGCTGCTAGAACAAGAGAAATGGAATCCATGATTTTAGCTTAAGAATAAGATGCATTTGCAAATTGACCGAGAAGAATATAGAAAAGAATAGATGTCACTATTGAGAGAGAGAGAGAGGGAGGGGGGGGCGGAATATAGCAAGAAGAAGAAGAAAGATGAGGAGGTCACTTGCTAGGAACCATCATTGACGGATGGACTGTCGAAACAGACGCCTTCTCTGCCTCTCCAAAGGGCAAGTGAAACCTCGTATTTATCAGATAAAATAAAAACCCTCGTATTTAAAAGGACAAAAAACCAAAGGTGGAGCAGATTCTCAGCACCCAATGAAAAAGGTCAGCTCCCTCCCTCACCAGTCGATGTACACTCGCCCAAGTGCGATCTCAGTCGACACTCCCTACCCCAGAGGCCCATCTGTCGCCGATTGCGGTGTAAGGAAGTCTTTGACGCTAAGAGATAGATCATTTGGACAGACGTCGGTCGAAGGAAGAGAGTAGCGAGTGAGTTTGTACTCGAGAGTACAGACAGAGAAGGAAACCTCGTACTGTCCGAGGGTTGCTGGCTCGAGGTTCCTGGAGGGCATGTGAAACTAGGACAGCGCCGTTATCGGATCCACCGGCGTGCTCCTATAATCCCATCCCCATTCATTAGTTCGTACACTCTAAAATAAATTCATTTTGCACGAGTGATGCTAATTTATAATCACGTATGTACTCTCAAGGACTTTCTTTTTCGCACGGACATATTATACACCTGTGCTTGACTAACATTGCTGAGGGAATGTCCTTTTCCACTTGTGATATTTGCTACAACCGATTTAGGAATTAAATTATCTTGGGATTTTTCTTACAAGTTTGAATACCTAAATGACCGTTACATCAAAATAATATCATTCATGGCGTCTTTCCTTTTGAAGGAGTTACCAACTATTTTACAATAAAATTACCAACCAGTGGTGGAAGGCTAATTGAATTTTGAGTTACTTGCCAACATTTGTTTGTTTTTGCTTTTATTATCAAGTTTTTTTTTCATCGTTTATCAATGGTTATGTGTAGATCTTACAAACCCCTTATATTTATTGGTTCTTATATGAATTTACGAACTTTTATTTGTATGACTTATCAGCACTTGTTCAATTAGGTTACTAACTAGTTTTGGTTAACAATATCACATTTTAGTTGCTTGCAAATATTTTTTTCTAACGTATACCAACCTTTTACAAACTTTTTATTGCCTCACTTGTCCACATGCTAATTTCACCAACTCTTTTTGAAAAGTTAACCATTTTAGTTAGACTGATTACCAATTTTTTATGGTTAAGTTACCAAGTAATTTTGCGTTATCAACTCTTATTGACGTAGTTACTGACATCTATTTAGCTTTTATAAATTACCAACTTCACTTATCTCTGACAAAAGTTTCATTTATCTTAAATTTTACCTACTTTTATTGATCTTTTTTACCAACAGCTTTAGTTTACCAACTGTTATAAATTACCAACTTTAATTTCAGATTAATTTACTCATTATTTTTGGGTCTAATACTCATTTGAACCGCTTACAGTGTTTTTTTTTTAATTCGCCAATTTTCCTATTAAATTACAAATTTTATTTTATTACTTGCCAAATGTTCTTAGGAATATTGCTTATATTATTTTGAAGATGACAAAAAATGCTACTAATGCATGTATTGATTGAGTAGAAGAAGGTGAGAGATGCTATCAAGGGTGAACAAGCCATTAGATGCCAAGCTATCTACAAGTTGGATAGACTTAAGTAGAAGGTGAGTAAAGTTAAAACGAGGAGTTCAATGAAGCTTGAAAGGACCATGGAAAAGTGAACAAATAGGTAGAGCCATGATATGCTTGGGAGGACTAGAAGACATAATCTCGAGTGAAGTTGGCATGAGGAATATTTTGCCAATATTGAGGGTATCCAAAGTACACAATGGAAAGACATGTTGAAGGTGGATGGACCTTGACAAATAGTGAACAAGTATGGGAACCTTGTGAGGACTTAGAGGTACCATGATAAGTGAACGGTTGAGTGAAGTCTTGATCACTCTGAAAGACCAATAAATAACAATTCATAAGGTGATTTCCAACAAGTAGCTTGGATATAATCATTAGATTGCTGATATAGGCGGCTTCCTATGTTTTTTTTTCAGTCGGTGGCTTCCTATGTCAATTGTAAAGAAAATGCTTATCTTGTGGATAAGAAAATGCAAATATTAGTTTGGCTTTATTGATCAAACTGGTTAAACGGCTAGCTTCAATGTCTAATATTTCGGAAACAAGAACCAGACATGAAGCAAATCAGTTCTTTCCTATTTTGTTCACTCACTTTGCCATGTATGATTGACTTTTTTTAGGGAAACCACACAATAACCAAAAATATTTGATTGTATGAGTGAACGGATCTCACGGTGATTGGGTCCATCAATTCCAATGGCTAATTGATACTATTGAAGATCCTCCAATGGCTAGTTTGGAGATTGAAGACAATATAGGGAATGAGAGAAAAATGAGAAGGCAATATCCGTATTTTTAGATATATTATTATATTTTATTATTTAATAAATTTTTTGAAGGAATGACGGAAAGGAATTAAAAAGAAAAAAGAAAAGAGAGAGGGCAAATAACTAAAAAAATGAGTAAAAATGAAGGAGAACAACACGGATCTCAAATGAACGAGTTTAAACTAGAAAAATATCTTTTTAAACCTTGAAAGTGAGAGGCAAGGAAATTTCTAAACTCTACCTATCCTGTCCTTCTTCTTCTGCTCTGGTTTAGGTTGAAGCTTTACGGCTCCTCCGTAGTCCTTTAGTTCACATTATGCTCCATGAAAATGGTAGAGACTGAAACTTTTTGCCTATAGCTCTCAAGTTCATGTTGATGGTTCACAAAAGTAGTAAGAGAGTCAAGTTTAGGAAATAAACATTAGAAGTGCCATAACTTTTGTACAATGCTCACTTAAGTGTTAAAATTTTTTACCGGATCACTTAAACGATTGTTTGGTGCTGATCCGATTTGGGATACTGGAAATCCAACGTTGCAATATTTTATAATTTCCCTGACCGATGTATCTTGTCAGCATGCCTAATCAATATTAATAGACCTAAATGATGTCTTCTACATCTTTTGTCCCCAAATATAAAACCTAATGCGAGCAGATCAAGTCATTTCCTTCAAATTTTTCAAACCTTAATTCGAAAGCTCAAAATTAATATGAAAAACAGGAGTTGTCCAAGCGGTTCACATTCATTTCAACAAAGTCAAGAGGGAGGTGAATATTACTATTTTTGTGGGCTCAGAAGTCCAAAAAGTAAAAAACTTGTACAACTTGAACCTCGAGAGAAGATTCCGGGTTTGTAGGGTTGGCCTTTCATGATTGTGTTTCTTACTGAATCATTGGCTGCGGGATTCAGACCCGAGCTTAATCGGATCGTGGACTAGTTTTCTTTTTTCCTTTTTTTCTAGGGCGCATTTAGATTGTTTTTGTCGATTCTTGTCTGCGGAATGGTTGGTTGCCTCTTGTATTGGCAAAAAAAAAAATAGCCCCAGTGTCAAAACTTGACATGAGGAAATATCAAGTATTAAAAATTACAAGAGCTACACTTAAATGTCATTTTTTTTAAATTAGATTATTTCAATGATAATTCCGATGAAGACCGCCATAAATCCTACATGTCATTTTTTAAATAATTTTACTTGCCTATATGACTTGCTGGAGATCTGTCTCAACTTACCCTTATCTAAAACGACGTTGTTTTGACCTAAATTCAATTTTTAATATAAATATTAATTAAATAATTTTAAAACATTAAATTAAAAAAAAGCATAAGCACCCCATTGATAGTGGGGCAGTGGAGATGGCCGTGAGGGTCATTGACCATCCCGCTGCCCCATCAGCAATGGGGTGGCAGCCAAAGGCGGAGAGCCCCCTCTCGCATGTGCTCCTGCTTTTTTTTTTTTTTCTGAAAATTTAGTTTTTAATTTAATTTAATTAATTGTCATATTAAAAATTGAATAAGACAAAACAATGTCATTTTAACTAGGTATATCCATGTCAACACTTAAAATGATGGTGTTTTGGATGCTTAGTTTTGGACTTATCTAGCTACGTAAGCATCCAAAACGATATTGTTTTGAGCTTATATTGCCAGAAAAATGCCACATATGCATTTTGGCCAGATTTCTCTTGCCATTGGCACTTAAATGTACATTTATGAACTTTTGATACTTAAGTGTACTCTTATGCCAAATTTTGGCACTTCAACTATCCGCGCCTTCTCTTGCATCTATGTGAATGTGTTTGTCGTTGGTTCGAGAGCGAGGTTTTTGTCAACATTCAAGCGAATTGGGTGGTTTTCTTTATGGGATTAGTTGGGATCCGTGGGCTTCCGCACTTGCAAGCTTCTGCTCGTAATTGAATTTGGGAAGAGGCTCTTTTGTCTGCAATTAAGCTTGCAATATCTTATTTTAACCCAAGAAAAAAAAAAGCTTGTAATATCTCTCCATAGAAAAAAATCAAGAAATAATTATCTACTAGGAGCCTGCTGGAATTTTTCCCCGGAGGAACTCAATTTGGAAGGTGAATATTGATGTTCCAAAGTCCACGTCGGACTTGATATATAAACCATGGAGGATTTGCCATTTTATTAGAAAAGCCACATGAGATATTTTACTGGAATTTCTTGTTAGAGGTTTTCAAGTGATTGCTTTTTTTATTTTTTATGCGACTTTAAAGTGAATACTATATAAAAATTATGGCATTTCTAGGCTCATCTTCTCGTCGAAGTTCCTTATCCTCTGTAACTTCCTAGTTCTTGTCCAAGCTCCACAAAAGGAGGGAGAGATTCGAATTCATGAAAAGGACAAAAGAATTGAAGCACTAAATTTTTCAGAATCGCAAAAGTGAATGATTATACTTTCTCTCTCTTGCTAAATTTGACATGCTCTGGCTAATCTTTCAATTTCTTATTCTAGTCAAATCTACAGTTCTTGGATGTTGCAATGAACTCATTGGCGATTCAAGGTTTGGATCGTAAAATAACTAGAGATTGTCTCCATTTGAGTACACCTATCATCTTCATTTGTGCATTTTCAGTTTATTTACAATGATATGCAGTTCCTTCCAAATAATGGACTGGATACGATATGAAAATATTCTAATTTATTACAACAATTTACCAAATAGTGAATAGCGTACAACAAAATCTTTAAATTTTATATTCTATTTTAGCCAGTTCTATTATGACTAAGAATCGCGACAACCACACATTTTTTTATAATTAAAAGGACTGAAAAGCTGATTAACACTAGCTATCCCTTTGAATATTTTCATAAGATCTAACACTTCTAATCTATAGTCAGATTGAGCCATAGTTACTTCACGTCGCTTGTGATCCGCGCTGCCCACGTTTTAAGATCCAAATTGACACGCCATGCGGCCAGGAAGTGTGGAGAGCCCATTCTGCTCCAACGAAAAGGCGGTTGAGCCTTTTGCATGGAATCTTGAAAAGATTCATGAAGGGAAAAAGGGTGAGTCAATTTTCGTGGAGGACAAAGACTACTCGCGCTGGGGAGATCCTCAACTACTGTATTTTAAAAAATTGAATCAAAGCATGTCCTTAAAAGGCTCATTTGGACCTCTTGTGGATCCTAACGTCCCAAGATGTTAAACCCTAGGGAAGTAGAGCGGTTGCCACGTCTTGGAAAAATATAGTGATAAGGCCAAGACTTGAGCAGGTCCTCAAAAGACTTTGTCATAGCCTCTTTTGGATCTTGACATCCTCGGACTTGTTAAACCCTTAGGTTGCATTTGACGGTTAGAATAAAATTTAGGATAAGACAAAATTTATCATATTCCACGTTTGATGTCTACTCAAGACGAGATAAAGTTCGATTTAAAAGAGATATAAGTTGGATAAAATTATCCCATGAGGGAGATTTGATAGTGGTGGTAGGATTTCTAATTTCATAAAAGGAAAGTTATTTTTATCAAAAACAAATTTCTTAAATTAACAATTTATAATTATTATATGTCAATATAAATAATATTTGAATTCTAGTATAAGACGTTCAAAATAACAAAAATTGGCTTTTACATTTAATCTTATTTTTATTTATATATTCAAATTTAATTATATTTTATAATATATATATTAAAATGTATATTTATTACATATTTTAGGTGTTTTAATATTTTAGGTATAGTAGTACAATTTTATATTTAATAAAATTTTATTAGAGAATGATGCAAGGGAAAGAATGAAATAAAAAAGAAATTAATTAAAAAGAGAGTAAAATAAAATTAAAAAACAAATAAAAATAGAGTATACATAAGTGTTGCGTGAAATTTTTATCATCTCCGTTTGTAAATTTGTAGTTTATTTATCTTAATATGTCGTTTATACCAAATAATATATATGATATGATGTGAATATATCCGACTTTATTACTACAATTACCAAACGGTGGATAGGATATAGAGAAATCCATTAGATTTTATATCATATCCTATTAAGTCTTATCTTGATTAGAAATCTGAACGACTAAATATAGCTTTAGGGGTAGAGGTAGCTCCCATGCCTTAATAAGTATAATGGCTGGGGGACACTCCCTGTAAGACTTTATTATGGACCTAAATAAGTCCTTAAAAGGCTTGATTTGGGCCTTTTATGAACCTTGGCATCCTTGGATGTAAACCCTCCTAGGGTAGACGCAACTCCAACACCTTAAAAATATAGTAGCTAGGGATCTCTTCATAAGATCGAACCTAGGCCGATTATTAAAACGTCTATCTAGGCCTCTTGCGGACCTCGGCTTCCCCGGATGTTAAATATTAGGAGGTGAAGGTAGCTCCCACGTCTCGATAAATGTAGTCGTTGAGGACCTCCTCGTGAGACCCAACTTAAGTAAGTCATTAAAAGGTTTCATCTAAGGGGTAACTCGGACCTTGAAGTCCTTGGGATGTAAAGAAAGTAGAGGATAGAGCTAGGGACGGGCTCGGAAAAATACTCTATCAACGAGGAGAAAAGGGCATGGGGCATTGACACATTAAAATAATGACAAGTTGGTGAGTAGACGGAGACAGCCTCCTGGTTGGAAATAATTTTTGTCTTGGGGAGGAAAATTATGACCAACCTGAGGAACCAAAGCAGATCTCCTTATTCTGGCGAAGCCCATCGACGCTAGCTACCCTTTGAATATTTTCATATGTTCTAACAGATTGAGCCATAGTTGCTCCACGTCGCTTGCGATCCGCACTGCCCGCGTTTTAAGATCCAAATTGACACGCCAAGCGGCCAGGAAGTGTGGAGAGCCCATTCTCCTCAAATGGAAAGGTGTTAAGCCTTTTGCATGTGATCTTGAACTAGTACATGAAGAGAACACGGCGACTCAATTTTCGTGGGGGGCAATGTAACATCCTGAATTTTGACCAATTTCGGAATATATGAAATGGTTATTTTATCAATGCGCTGTTAGTTACGTTTACTCTGAGTTGGCCCCTTATGAGTTAACTAACTGTTTGGAAAGGCAATTAAGGATTAATACGCGTACAATTAGTGAATTTAATCAGGAATAAGCCGCTCGACCATAAGGATTAAAGAGGAATAATACTAAACTATTGCAAGCCAATTAGCGATCGGAAATAAATCGATTCAGCAAAATACAAGGTTGGATTGCAGGTGATTTCGCATGACTTCGATATTAATTGCGAACGACATTAAACCGATTTTCTTTTGGCCTTGTACTCAGTGTGAGTATAAACTCCTCATGATTACATGACAATTGAGGATCGCCTTGATTTGAATGCACGATCGTGGATTGAAAAGCTATCAATTATGAGTCAAATGTGCGAGAACCCTTAAATGCTACCCGAAAGTTAGGTCATACTAAAGTCGCAATTGATCAATTTTAACCATGAATTTCAATCCGGTATCGAGTATTGAACTTTTAAGGATGTCAAGACTAAAATATTGATGTTGCCTCATTGATTCTCGAATTTATAGGTAAGCTCGAAATTATCGGAAACGGATTTAACGGGCCGAGTTTTGGAGCCAAATATTTGGGAATTTGTACTTCAAGGGTAAAAGGACCAAAATGCCCTTTGTAGAAGCTTGTTTAGTATTTTCTTTTTCTTTTTTTCTTTCTTTTTCTCTCTCCTCCCAACTTCCTCTCCACATTTTCTCTCCCCCATCCACTTTTCATTTCTCTCTCTTCCCTCACCGATCAAACCCACGTTCTCTCTCTCTCTCTCTCTTAGTTCTTTTTGGCTTTTCTCTTCCAAAACAGCAGCATGGGTTGCTGTGTTGCTCTCAAATCAGCCACCCTTGCGGCATGCCGAAGCCACCATATGCCGCTGGAGAGTCTAAGCCGCATCCCGCCATCGTCCCTCCATGAGCCGTGCCCGTCGCCGTTCTTTCTCACCGAATTAGAACCACCCCGTTGCCGAGACCCATTTTCGTTGCTGCTTGTCTCGATGTTTTGGACGTAGCCGCGCGTCACCCTTGCCGCCGCCGTCGCACTTGTGTTATCAGAATTGCTAAATCATGAGTCAATTTCCTAATCCCTTAGTTAGGAGTTAATCTTACTTAGGAGTAGTTTAATTAGTTTAATCTTTGATTAATGTTTTGGATGATGGTTAATTAGCAATATAATATTGTTGATTAATCTTGCTTAGTGTTAATCATGGTTAGAATAAAGTGACCGTGGTTATATTAAAGTAGTTGTAGTTGGGTTAATTAACTATAGTTGGTTAATTAACTATAGTTGGATTAGAATAGTAACCATGGTTAATTAACTTATGACAGTGACAGAGGTTCGAAGTTTTCTAAGTCTGATAGATTATTATAGACGATTTGTAGAAAGGTTCTCTACAATAGCTACACCTTTGATGCGAATGTTAATGAAAGACGCAATAATTTGAATAGATGGATAAGTGCGAGCATAATGTTTAAGAGCTTAAGTATAAGCTGATTATTGCACCAGTTTTGAGGATTTAGTCTAGTATTGGAGATTATGAGATTTATAGTGAAATGTCGTATAAGGGATTTGACTGCATGGTAAGACACCAAAGAAGATTGGTTGCTTACAAGTCATGACAATTGAGTCATTGGATTTAATGGAAGTCAAATAAGTTTTATCTTGATGATTTGAGGAGTTGTAGGTATGGGATCATAAGAGATGATCTATTAAATGATGATAATCTTTGATAAGATTTACAGTGGATGATTTATTGCTCGGAAGTCTTAGATTCAATTAAGATATGAATTTATCCAAGGTGGAGTATTTTAGGAGATAATTAAGATAGGGATTTGAGGAATGGATTTTTGTCTTCGGTGGATTAAGAATTAATTATCCCTTGTTGTTAGGTGGATAAATGGTGAAATAACATTATCAATGATTTCTTCTCGAGGTATCAAAAAGGATTTAAAGAAGTACCCAAAAACCTTTAGTGCGATAAACGGCATTTGGTTTGCACTAATCTTCAAATGATTGAGGTGATATGTTGGACTAAGTATTAAATGGACGTGAATGGAATGTTGAAAGAAAAATCGGTGGTTTGTGGAATTCGGACAGCGATTCGGTCAATCAAATTTCAAGTGTCGATAAGTGACCCAATGGAAACAAGCTCATGGATTGACGAGCTAGAGGAAGTTTTGCACTTCGAGGTGCTCGAACGAGATTAAAACTATGAGACTCAGTATGGGACGAGCCAAAACGGATAATACCTTTATGAGATAATGCATGTAAGAAATAGACTTTTGCTAGTAGTAATGCAATTCAAAGATGCCCGTGACAACTAATCCGATGAAGGTGGGGAGTGGTCGTCGGGGCTAGAGTGCCTGAGTAAGGAGCGACTCTTGGTAGGCTTCTAAGATGTCAAAAGGGACAAAAATGAACTGAACTATGCATTGTGCAAAAAGAGAGTGTTTGTGGGATAAGATTTTATCGGAATGGCATAGCAAAAATATGATCAAGTTTGGGGAACTCCAGTCTAATGGAACAAGATTAGAGAAAGGACAATCACTGGTCCTGAGATTGTTGGTAGTGAGTGGATGTTGTTAAGATATTAGGAACAAGCTAAGGACAATGCAAAATCGCGAGAAAAGTGATACAAACAAAAGACTAAGATTGTTCGATTATTAAGTTTAGTGTTGCATTTTCCTTAAGGTTTCGTCAATGAGAGGGACATATTGATTTGGACACTATCAATGCCTCAACTTAGTGATACGCGAGATAAAGTTCTACAAGTCCAACCGAGGATTCGAAACTTGGAGGTGACAACAAAGTTGCTTTTGGCAAAATCGGATAATGTATAGCCTATGGGAACCAAAAAGGAATTGAAAGTAATTGGGTAATATCAGAGTATGGAAGGAACGACTTGGAGAAGTGAGGATGCAATGATATATTAATACCCTTATTTATTTAAGGATATTGGAAGTTCAGCAAATTTCAAGAACAAAATTTCTATAAGAAGGGAAGAGTTGTAACATCCTGAATTTCGACCCATTCTTGAATATATGAAATTGTTATTTTATCAATGCGTTGTTAGTTACGTTTACTCTGAGTTGGTCCCTCATGAGTTAACTAATTATTCGGAAAGGCAATTAGGGATCGATACACGTACGACTAGTGAATTTAATCAGGGATAGGCCGCTCGACCATAAGGATCAAAGAGAAAAATACTACGCTATTACAGGCTAATTAGCGATCATAAATAAATTGATTCAGCAAAAGTACGAGGTTGGATTGCGGGTGATTCTGCACGATTTCGATATTAATTGCGAACGATGTTAAACCTATTTCCTTTTGGCCCTGTACTCGAGTGTGAGCAATTAACCCCTTGTGATTACATGACAATTGAGGATCGCCCCGATTTGAATGCACGATCATGGATTGAAAAGCTATCAACCACGGGTCAAACGCGTGAGAACCCCTAAACACTGCCCGAAAGTTAAGTTGTACTAAAGTTGCAATTGATCGATTTTAACCACGAATTTTAATTCAGTATCAAGTATCAAACTTTTAAGGATGTCGAGACTAAAATATTGGACTTTGCCTCATTGATTCTCGAATTTATTGGTAAGCCCGAAATCATTGGAAAAGGATTCAATGGGCCGAGTTTTGGAGCCAAATATTTGGGAATTTGTGCTTCAAGGGTAAAAAGACCAAAATGCCTTTTGTAGAAGCTTGTTTAGTATTTTTTTTTCTTTTTCTTTTTCTTTTTTTTTCTCTCTCCTCCCAACTTCCTCTCCACGTTTTCTTTCCTCCACCCACTTTTCATTTCTCTCTCTTCCCTCAACGATCAAACCCACGTTCTCTCTCTCTCTCTCTCCTTAGTTCTTTAAACAGCAACATGGGTTGCTGTGTTGCCCCCAAATCAGCCATCTCTCTCTCTCTCCCCTTAGTTCTTTAAACAGCAACATGGGCTGCTGTGTTGCCCCCAAATCAGCCATCCTTGCCGCATGCCGAAGCCGCCATATGCCGTTGGAGAGTCTAAGCCGCATCTCGCCATCATCCCTCTGTGAGTTGCGCCCGTCGCCGTTCTTTCTCACCGAATCGGAACCACCCCGTTGCCGAGACCCATTTTTGTCGCCGCTTGCCTCGATGTTTTGGACGTAGCCGCGCGTTGCCCTCACCGCCACCGTCACGCTTGTGTCGTCAGAATCGCTAAATCATGAGTTGATTTCCTAATCCCCTAGTTAGGGATTAATCTTGCTTATGAGTAGTTTAATTAGTTTAATCTTTGATTAATATTTTGGATGATGGTTAATTAGCAATACAATTTTATTGATTAATCTTGCTTAGTGTTAATCATGATTAGAATAAAGTAACGCGGTTATATTAAAGTAACCGTGGTTGAGTTAGTTAACCAACAATTGGATTAATAAATTGCAGTTGGGTTAGAATAGTAATCATTGTTAGTATTAATAAATATCCAAAAAAATAATAATTTATTATTTTCGGAATTAATTAATTAATTAATTATAAAATTATTTTATAATTTCGAGTTATTAATATTGTTATTACTATTCATTTCTGAAAATTAATTATTTTTGTGAAAATAATTAATTGTGATTATTTATGGGAAATTGTTTTAATTGAGTAATTTTGTGGGAAAATTACTATGGTCTAATTTTCTAATGTCAATAGTATTTATATACTACATTATCAAATGACATTGATTTATTAAATAATAGTTTTATTAAATGAAATTATTTAGGTTGGATAATTAATTATGGGATTGGAAAATAATTAGTATTTTATTGGAACAATTGACTATAGTATTACATGCTTCTTAAATGAGAATCTTTGAGTATAATTATAGTTTATACTTATTTTGGGATAATTGAGTATTGATGGGAATAGTTGATTGTTGTAGTCATGAGGACACGTGTTTATTTATTATTGAATATTAAGACGCGTGGATGGGTATCCATAATTATTGAGGTGCATGATTATTTTGGAAAAATATGCAAGTATTGTGATGTTGATTAGTCGGAATTGATTGTTAGACTGTGACTTGAACTGCTGATTGTTACAACTTTCGTGAGTGAATGGAATGTTGCCGTTATACCTGACTGCTAAATATTGCTACATTTCATTATACGTGTGTCAACTCCGATAGCATGTCAAGTGAGCATGAATTATGTCACATTCACGACCAACCAAAAGCAAAGACAAGAATGAACTATTTGCTGATGTGTTGCATGATCAGATTAAAGTTGATAGCCCGGTTGAGCTGGATGATCGCCAATCCCCATTGGAGTTATGCTGTGACCATTGGGTCGCTTGATAGTGGGCTGCGACAGTGAGCAAGCCCCATGCTCCATAGGGAATGTCGTTGGTGGGGGAGAGCCCATGACGTTGCAATGCCTCATGGGGGAGGACGATGCTTGGTCAATGACCAGTTGACGCCAACCATAAGATTGTGCCGTGGCCTTAAGGGTCATAATAATAGAAGCACTTGTGAGCATTAAGATATGAGAAATTTAAATGTTATGATTTGATTATTTGCATGCCTCTTATTGTTGTTATGAGGTACTTGACAGTTTTTGTAGGTTGTGTGTGCCAAGGCCAGGTAGGGTTGCCTGTGTTTGCATCTACTTTTTGAACCTTCGTCTGATAATGCTGCTTGAGGTGTGGTATGTGTTGTTTGCTAGAACTAGGTTGCATGATTAGACTACCCTCGAGGCAAGCAAAATTCCTAACCGAGGCTTAGGATTTTGACTTACTGAGATTTTATCTCACTGATTATTGAATAACCATTTTCAGGTTTGTAGGATGGAGGATCGACCCATGTTACGGCTCATGACGATTTTTAAAGGGAGTAGATTTACTCCGGCTTGTTGGTTTCATTGGCTCGTTAGGAGGATGCCCGTGGTAAGGACTTGTACTTGTATTTGTAAACTTCCTAGGGTTAATCGTAGATAAATAAAATAGTACTTTTGAATGTGTTATTGTTGGGCTTTCCTGCTATCCTTGCTTTTGTAATTGACTTGGGGGATTGTGATTCGCTTCCGCATGCGTTTAATTAAAAGATAAAAATAACGGTTAGTGACATATCCTAGAGAGTCACAAATCAAATGACCGCAAGAGAACATGGGTTGTTGCGAACTCGAGAGTTGGGTCGTGACAGACAAAGACTACTCACGTCAGCTCGTGACAGTCGTTCGATAGTAAGTCAATCAATCTCGTCTCTTGTCATTGCGTATGTTACTCTCATCATCAACGGAAGATTGTCCCCGAGGCTGCTGTTGTGCAGCTTGCGGCAGTTGTTGCATGGCTCTGCTATGTAGATTGTGCACAAAGATTGATCTATGAAAATAGTACGTATTTTGTCACAAAGATAAGCTAAACGAACTCTCAAATGCGTGCTCTTCTTTCTATATTTCTTCATTCTTTGTGTTTGCATATCAAATAGCAATAGGGAGGTCCATCCTTTTTGACCCATTCTCCTACACATAATGTGTGAATTTTGAGCTATAATCTGCAAAAGTTCATAAATTTCTTAATTGTTTAAAAACGGCAGAGGTCACACTTCTAGAAAAAAAGTGGTTACAAATTCATAGTCTTTTTTTTCTGACCAAAAAAATACTCTATTTGTAGAGTAGAATTTGTAGTACAAACCCGATATTGAAAGGGGAGGACAACTTAGCTGATGATGGTTAATACCTTCTGGCATGTTGTCCTGCTTTTGTTATTTGTGGACATGTTTCCATTTACAAAGATAAAGTGTCCATTGCATAACGTTTTGAGTTTTAGATGTAACATACCATATGTTGAGGTATTTCTGCTGGATATACTAGTTTGTTGTTTGAAGAGAACATGTAGAAGCTTGAGCCTTTTAACTGTCTTCTAGCTTTTGATGGAATGTGGTTGATAACCATTTCGCAGTCTGAAACTTGTGCTAATGCAGTTGCAATCTGGTTCCATAGTGCTTAATCAGATTTGTTGTGTGAAAGACATGTCGATTGAAAGTATGTTGTTCAAAATAATTGAGTTGGAAATCTACCCCAGATTGGTTGCTTCAAGAGGGACTTCTTTACTCTGAGGTTGTGGCTCGCTTAGCCGGAGGTTTGAAGGTGCAAACAATTCATGCACGATGGTTGTAGTTGATGGTTCATAGGAATATTGCTTAGCTTGATTCACATCACTTGCTCTAGAAACCTGTACATTAGGAAATTTGTTAGTAAAATAAAAGATAAGTGATTGATTGATTCTAATTTCTATAAATGTAACAAATGCGCTTGTCATCTGAACTAATACCTTTTTTCTCAATGCTTTATTTTCCTGAAGGAAGAGACTCATCTTCTTTTGAAGCTCTATGGTTTCCTGATGCATCACATTTCCCTAGAATGAATGAAGCTTACGTGAGTCACTTGATAGTTGATAACCATACTACTAGAATGAAATCATTAGGTTTGTCAAACCTTCAGGTTCAGCTCTTTTATCTCATTGGAGAAAATTTCCTCCTGTGGAGAAAGAATTACCAAAATTATTCCTTGGACATAATGAGGTGGTGGTGTGTCTATTGACGTAGTAGTGTGTCTTTTCTTGGATTTGGTGGCAATATAGAAACAATGTTTGAGAGTTTGAGGCATATATTCAGCTAGTACCTTTTTGGCAAGGACGCCCTTTAAGCTCATTGCCAGTTGGTTTTCTAGATTATGCAAATCTTTGACACTGAAGCCAGAGAGTTGTTCTCCCATCAATTTCCTGTGTGTGTCAGATTGAAGAGAAAATATCATGCTCAAACTTGAGAACTTATCAATTTCCTACCACATTTTGAAGACTTTATTATGTCTCTAGAAACTTGACATTCTGATAGTTTCAATATGAATCCCTCAAGTTATTATCCCCCTACCAATAAAAAACTTGTTGGGGCTAATCCACAAACACGTTCTTCATGGACTATGAAGATCCCTTTGGTCACAACAAATAATACTTTATGCTTCTTCTGCTTGGACAGTAGTAGCTCTCTTGAACCATATACATATTAAGTAGATAGAATATGCTTAGCTGAGTAATTATGCTTAATGGTTATAAGAGAAGTTGTTGTCTTCTTTGGTTATGAAATAATTGCTGTGTTGCATTATCTACTCTAGCTTTCATATGCTCTACACAAGTATTCTCGATGCACATGATTGAGAAGATAAAATATATATTTTGTTCTCTCCTCAGACATGGGTAAGTTGTGGATGTACTTTCCTAGACTAGACATCACATGGGGATTAACCTTTGGCCAATACATCACAAACAATAGACAAGTTTTTGCACTAAATGGAGTTAATTAAGTGAATTCTTTGACACCATGGCAATTTGTACTTCTGAAACTGAATCTTGATATTCCTCAATCTGCAAGAAGAAAATTTTAACAGATGCTAACAGTTGGAACATAATTTTAATTTAGGTAAGCATGTTATATATCACTTAGTGAGATAATTGGAAGTCCTCAATCCTTTTGGAAGTCCACTTCTACACCATTCATGTACATTTCTCCAAAAAATCATGACTAAGTGGAAATTACTGTACCTGTGGTGCTCTTGCAGGTGCTGCAGCTGTTGTCTTAAGCTGGTCACCTCTCTTTGGCAATGCTGGGAACGTCACAGAAGTAGCACAACATAAAATTTGATGAATGGGAAAGCTAAGTGTGGTGCATGTTATACAATAGGAAAGTTCTGAAAGCATTACATGGATATCCATGGCCATATTGACTGATGAGGACTGATGGAACAAATTTATCCTAAGACTGAGTAGACGAGTACAACTACAGATTGGGTTTGTAGGGTAAGAACCTACACATGATATTTTTCTAATGGACGTGTTGGGGATATTTTACTTGTAAATAGAAGTTTCAGAAATTCTATTAGAGGTGAAGTATTCTTTAAGCATATAGAAGTGAGCTTTCCATCATTGAATCTTGATTAAATTAACTAAAATAGTTTCTACCAATTGGATTTGGTGTTTGATCAGTGAAGCATTTGTGACAAGTAGGGTTCCCAAAGCAAGTACGCTGGAAAAATGTGCAACCTTGCTAATAAAAGTTGGAATACACTAGTTGCTAATCTGTTGTAGATATGTGTCACATTGTTTCATAGTTTCTCTTTCGATAGTTCTATGCACATGCACCTTGCTAGTGCAACCTACAAGTGCACTTGCACTGTGCTCTTCCAATTAGATTTTGCTCGTAGAAATCCACTCACGAACTAGTCCATTAGCTCATGGATCTAATCACTTTGTTCTTATATTAGCCTGTGCAGAGGATTATGCATTATCTTGAATGAGGCAACATGTGCCTTGCTCAACCAACCATGAGATAGCCCATAGTTGCTTGCTCACAAGCCTCTTGGAGTGCACATGGCCTCCTAAACACTTTAACACCCCAAGCCCCACATAGAGGGGGAGAGGGATATTGAGTGCTTGATATATAAGTAGCAGCCTACTTCCAAAGGTCACCACCACCTTGAGTTATCCTTTTGGGGCTTAGCTCACAAGGTTTGGGTGCGGTTGTAACAAATGATATCAAAGTAATGCACCGGCTAAAGTGCGGGTTTTGTCATAGCTTCCTCGATGGTTTTGGGCTTAATGGGTTTAACTCTATGGGCTGATGTTGATGTTGGCAATAGCTATATTTAAGGAAGGAGATTGTAAGACCTTGGGTCGTACAAAGGGTGGGAGAGGGATTGCACTGATGCATTATTAGCAACCTAAACCTACGGTCACCACCAATTTTAGTAACACTTTAAAGGAATTGGCTCATGTGGTTCCAGCTAGCTTGTTACAAATAGCCTGTGCATTAGATGACTTGGGCACCATCGGTTTGCGCTGCCATCATACACATGCTTTACTCTTTCTAGCACATCCTCGCCCTCCATGAGTAGGATAGCCTTCCCTTTGGCACCAATCAGTCATTGCCAGTGCATGCTTCACTCTTGAACAACTTGTCTGCTTGCCAATATCCTATCCTTAGACTGGTAGTTAATGCTCTAGCAACAACACCTTGCTCTTAAGCATGTCCCCAAAAAATGTCATAGCACAGTTCATGTAATGATGAAGTCCGGTCCCCTCGATGTCCAAACCCAAGCCCCTAAAAGGATTACTAAAATGGTGGATGTTGGAATTGGGTTATTTCCTTAAGAATCAAGCAATAAGTCCTCTTCCATTAGATGCGAGATCGGAGTGTCACAAACTTCCTAATTATAGCATTGATGTGCCAGTCAATATCAACTCTTTAACCAAACACCACAAATAATTACATAAGATCTACAATTGGCCTGTAGATTCAAGAGGTGACTCCTACCACATAACATTTCGTTTTAAATAGGTTCTAGAGGTGGCTCTTATGGTGCAGCACAATCCTACATGCTCCTAGCTCACACACTTCCTACTAGTGTGTTACTTGATACCTTTTTATAACGAGTCAGTCTAATCCACATGAACCAAGCCCCTAAAACAAGTACTCAAGTAGTGGCCTTTGGGGTCGCATAAAATCAAGCCATAAGTCTTCTCCCATCCTATGTGAGCTTGGGGCATTACGGTTCAAGGCCCAACTTTGAAAAAAGATGAGATGACCTCAATCAAAGGTAAAATCAGGAAAGCTCATTTGAGGTTATCTAGAAATGTGGAACAATGGTCTTGAGATCCTTTAGTGAGAAGATGTGAGTACAAGATGGATGTTTCGTTTAATAATGGCAAGACAAAATCTATAAATACATGGAACAAATGATAAGAGAAAGTTGGAGTACTTAAACCTTATGTAAGACTCGAGTCAAAAGAAAGCACAATGACACATGAGGATAAATAAAGCCAACCTCACTTAGTGGGAGAAGACCTAGTTTTTGTCGTCATTGTTGTAGCTAGTTCTTAGCTTCAACAAAGGGATAATGACGACACAGTATTTGAGAATTTGTCTGTTTTACATTAGAGCACCTAACCTCCTTTTTTTAAAATTAAGTACCTCAACTTTTTACATGTGGGTCAAATATGAGACTTCCCTTTAGTAATGATCATGTCATGCGATTTTACTAATGTGGCTCGCTCACTTAGCAAAAGGTAATCCCAATGGTTATCAACTCAGTTATGACATTTCCATTTAGGTGTTGGGTGATGAGGAGAGAGAGAGGATACTAACTTGGACAATCTTAGCAATTCAATGTGACTCTATTTACCTGATGTCAATTTAAGATGCCAACATCATACACCAATGTGGACAACTAATGGCTATCTACTAGCATTAGTGTCTAATTTGGCATTTTCCATTCACAATTTTAATGAAGGTCTTGCATTAACCCAGGTTTGAAAAGTTGAGGTATTTGATTGAACAATTGATTGTAAAACAAGCAAAAGTTCAAGTATTTGTGGAATTATTACCCCTTTTATATGCTTTTGCTACTAATATGTCCTTGGCATTTATTGACCCCAAATGATTTACAATCGCACTAGATTGATTGCTTCGGCCACCACACTATGACCCAATAAACCTCACTTACTTTTGCATTAGTTTTATGCACGGATAATTCAATTGTAAGAAAGGATAGATGATAAGGTGGGGAAACATTTTTTTACTTTAGTCTATCTAGCTCATTGAGAGCAATGATATTCTCAACCTGGGATCATTAGCAATATTTTCTATAAATCTTCATTAATTTCCTGTTTCCAGATGATTGCTTGAACCCAAAGAATTTTGTTTCTCTTTGATGCCAGTTAAAGGAGAATCATCCTTTGCTCAGATTTTGCTTATCCCTTCAACTTTTTGAGCCACTAGAGGCTTCTGTGCATCTTTGGCATACTTTTTCTGAAACTTCTGACTTGACACTGCAAATGCAAAGGCAAGGACGTTAGCGCTACTTCGCCGGTTGCAAGTGGGATGTAACTAGTGATCCATCAATGGGTGGTAAGGCGATTAGTTACCAGTACCTTTCCCTCTCCCTCATCTTTCATTCGACTTTGAGGTGCTGATCCTTCATACATTTGGTCAAATTAGAGAAGCAGGGTCATTGTTGCCCATTTGTGCATTCAAGAGCAATTTCCATTGTCATTGATATTATGTCATTCCTCTGCTATCTAAACTTTTTTCCTTTGTTTCAAACCTAGTTGGTCAATAGAGTGACCTAGTAAGCTTGAAAACTTTTGGAAACTTCACCTAGATTTGTCCAATTAATAGTACTGAGAAATGACTTGTATATTATTTAGCCCGTATTAGTCAAAGTCAGAGGTTCTTAGTGAGAGCTTCCTCTGTCAGAGAGCTTCCTTGTAGCTTTGATGTTATTTCCCAAAAAGCTAGCTTGTCCACTTCCTTGGTTGTTCCTGCAGGTGTCATACGGTGCTTTGCATCTGAATAAGCACACAGGATTTAGCTGAAAATTTTTGGGAACTTCATATGATGGTGGTCTTTCTCGAGAATAAAGAGCTTTGAATTGTATGGTCACGTATAATGACTTTCTCCTCCATATTTTCCTCTGTTTGTTAGAAGATGCTTATTTGAGGAAAATGCTAAACTTACGTCACATGAAAGATCTTGTTTGAGCGACATGATACACTGAGATCACATGAAAGGAGAAAGCTTGTTCTGATCTCCAGTCCCTTTAGTCAATGGGAATTTTACTTTCATGCACAAGGCAAAGGCTTGTTTCCATCTCCCAAAGACTCATCTGCTGGTTCTCTCGATGCCACATAGAATGTTTGCTTGATAGAGTATAAAACACCTTCTATACAACTATTGACCACTAATTGGCCATTGGATACATATTGGCTTCCCATGCTTAATCCATTGAAGTCCTCCATTAATAGACTTCCAAGGGTCTTTGACATTCTCTGTGACCCCTGCTACACTGCTCTTGCAGTTTATCTTTTGTGTATTTTTCTTGTTCATCATCTATGCTTAGACGTTTTGGTTAGATATTAAGTCTTGAAGCCATGCATTACGGAGTTGTCACCATTATGCATAGATTGGTTGATGAGAATCCTGTGAGAAGTTTCTGTACTTGAATAATCACTTTCAAGGGAGTTCATTCAATTTGCTCTTCCACCCAAACAATCAGACTCCGTGTTATTAAATAGGACTAGTGTTAAAAAAAATTCCGTTCTTCATCACTGACATAAATATTAATATAGTGAAAAACTTACGAAAAGAAACAGCAGAAGCAGATTGAGATTTTATTTAGTAGCATACTGTGGTTGACAAATTTTAACCAGCAATACTCTGTTTAGCTTGTGTGGAACTATTTTTAGGACCTGGACTGTCATATCTCCAATCCTTGTGGTAAGTTTCATTTCTGAGCTACATTAGTAACTATGTTCTTCAAAGAAAAGCTTTAATTTAAACTGCATCTCGCAATATCTCTGCTGCCACTTTCTGAAATAGGCAAAGTTCTATATGAAGCTAATATTTAGTTTCAGTCATAAAACATTTTCACACTGGTTGCAGTATTTCTCATGCATTTTTTGCTTGTTCAAATGATAAAAACTGGTACATTTTGACAGGGAAGGGGAATATCATGCAGGTGCACTTTTACAGCTAGAGAACAAAACTACTAATGGAAATTACCAAGTTTTCACAGGATGCTGAAGCCATTTTAGTGTAAAATGAATCTTTCTAAGTGAGAGATCTGATGTTTCTGTACAAACTCCGTGGAAAAAGAGGTAGTCGTTTCAGATTCTTACCTTGATTTCTGAAGCTGGATTATGTAGTTGGCGGACTTCCCCCGTTACCTCATTGTAACGTTGTAGCACTGACTGCATACTGCGAAATTGAAGTTTATAGATAGAAATTCTCCTATATTTCACTGTTATAGTCCTTCATGTGGTATTACTTCCAGAATGGTAGAATGAATGCACAAACAAGTTAAGGTACATCTGCATGGTGCAAATGCGTTGGTCGCCTCACGGCTACCCCAAAATCCTTGTTGACGTTCGAAATATCTATTTGAAGTTCTTGTTATTGCTGAAATCACCATTGAAGTGAAAGTGAGACCTGGCGGATTTTCCTTATGGTTGTACCCTTCAAGGTCTGTCATCTTAGGGCACCGTCTGACCTTTTGGGAAATTCAAATTCCAAGAAAATTACTGAAAAACATGTGAACTGAAGTCCACTTTTGGATTAGTTTAATGTTTGATTGAAATTCAAACTGGGAGAATCTAACGTAGAGGTAGATGTATTGAGCAAGAGATCCCTGTTTTCAAGTATTTTGAGCACTCAAGCTGTAAGATTTGAAGAGTTAAAAAACGAGTAGCATGTGAATTCTAATTGTCACAAGCAGCAGTAAGTGCAGAAGTCCTGTCTTGCGGTTGCATGGTGGTCATAAACGTGAAGATAATTTACTATGTAGTCAAGAAAGTTGGTTATGCGAACAGATTACTAGAAAATCATAGGAGGACATTTTAGCAGGGATAAAACCATGAAACCCTGAGCCGATTGCCATTTCGGCCGAGAATGTACCAAGACCTAAGCAAATTGGCGAGAGTATTTGTCTTGTCAATCTGGCAAGGGAACTCAAAGAGCACAGGCTAATACCTGCATTTAGCAAATAACCAGAAGCACCTTTGATTTTTATTTGATAATGGATCTCATCTTAGGACTTCCATAGCCAAAAAAGGGTATGGTTCTCAATCTCGTTGTACTGGACTTATCATTAAAGAAATGGCATACTTCGTTCCATATTCGAAGTCATCTGATGGAACAGGTATCATTGAGTTGTTCTTTCTAGAAGTTCTAAGGCGACGTGGTACTCCGACTTGCTGATAAAGATGTGAAATCCACAGGCCATCGTTGGACTTTGGGGGGGAGTTTCAACATTCAATTTTAATATTCTAGTACTTGTTATATACAAAGATATGCTTAGCCAGAAATGGTTAACAAAAAGCTCAGGATTATGATTGGATTTCTTAGTGGGAATAACATGAAGAGTTTTGAGCAGGGTATAGGGCTTGATAAAGATACTATACCAAATTGGGGCAAAGAAGTGAATGGATGCATAAAGGAGACCCCATTTGGAGCATTTATATGGGTCAAAACCTCAACATTTGCTTGATCTTGTTCCACTTTCACAAGAGGCTGGAATAAGCGATGATGATAAGACTTTTGCAGATCATATTCAAAGGGTTTGAGGAGGTAATAGCAGAATTAAAGGCTAACGATGAAGCATATCGAATGAAGTGAGATAGGTATCCTGAGGGCAATTATGACGAACTTAAGTCGATGAAGCATATCAGATAAAGCGAGAGAGGTATCCCAAGGGTGATTATGATGAACTAAAGTCAATGAAGTTTGGACCTTCTAAAAGTGTCGAAGAAAATCTCCCTTATTTTGTAGAGCTATTTTTTAGTTGCAAATTAGCCTTGTTACAATGTTCCTAACTTACATGGTTTTGAGGGGTTTGACACAAATGGTTGCAGCAGTTGGAAAAATCAAGTCACTCAACTGCCTGAGAAACTTGAAGATGCCATTGAAGATGCGTTGATGTTAAAGATGTGAGACAACTTTTAGAAGGGAAATCTACAAGTGAAAGCATTTGGATTTTTGTCAAATTTTCACCCTAGAGATTGATTTTTTTTTTCCTGGCCCATTTGATGCAGCAGCATAATAATCTAGTATTTCAAGTGTTTTTGTTCCTTATTTAATCTTTCCCTAATTTATTAGGTTCATAAGCGGTCATTGATAGTTACTTTCTCATTAGTATTTATCTAAACCCTAGAATATCAAATTACTGTTGGAGCTTCAGTTCTTCTCATTCTTACCTTGTTTTCTTGTTCTTTTTCTACTGTTTTTACATCCCCAACTTCATCAAAGTTGCTCTATGTACAGCAGAGACTGCCAATCCTAGTGTGGATACATTGTTCCATAATTTTCGTGGAATTAGATTTTCCGACTTGCAACAGAGCAAGCAGCCATGTATTTCAATTTCTCCAAACCCTTTATTTTCTATTCTTCCTTCATAGAAAAATCAAATAAATATTTTGAATATGGCTGTTATCAAGCCGCATATATCTTCTGCCTTGAATTATAAGATTTGAAAATGTTTGAAATGATGGATATTCTTATAATAGAGTCTATAGTTTAGATAAAATTTTAACTCTTAAAAATGATGGCATATTTTTGTCATTTGGCTAAACAATATTAACAAATCCAGTTGTGATTTTTTTGTCTGTAATAATATCAACTTCTTGTTCTTTACTTTTCTTTTTGTTTGTTCAAAAGTCCCTATAATAGAGTTTACGCCTTCTTTAACACATTTCCTTTATATGCTTAAAATCACTTGTCAGTGAAAGTTTACATTGTGCTTGTATTGCCCGTTTCTATATGCAAAACTAATTTTTATTTATTTCCCAAAGCATTTATATTTAAATGGTGCTTAATGACATCTAACACGTGGTATGATCATATCTTCATTTCTAATCTTATATATTCATATTGGAAATGTGATATGAAACTAATAAAAATCAACTTATTCTAAGATCATGTTATTTTATTAAGGTTTTTAGGCAAATTTTCACATATCACACGTACAAAATTTCTATCTCATGCTTAAAAATTGTAGAAATAGTGTTGCTTGCTTAAAGCAGAAACATGTAAGACCAATTTTTAGTCATCCTTTCCTCTTTACTCTTGGAACATAAATCTATACAAGTTTGAATGAAAATTTCATCAATTTAAAGATTCTAGCTTTATTCAGAAGGCTAAACTAAACAATAACAACTACACAAAAAATAATAATAGTAATGGGTAGAGGTTGCATATGGTCGAGCCATGTAGCGCAATCACATTCGAAGTTTTCAGCCACTTTTATTGATATATGTACCTGTATTACTGTTCTACACTTGGCATCTATTTTGTTTGGAAAAAAATTGTTTTTAGAAAATTGTTTTCCAACTTTGCGATATTTGGATGACAGAAAATTAATTGATTTACAAAAAACATTTTCAATGGATTGAAAGCAAGTATACATTGGGAGAAAACAATTTCTTTTTCTAGCAAGAAAGAAATCACTTTCCCTAAATTATCAAATCAATGAAAATTAATAATTTCCTTCACAATGAATTATGTGAAAAACATTTTCTTTTATCATGAAGTTTTTGATGAATCATATGGTACCCTTAGTCTACATCTTCTTTATTCATCTTTGTTACTTGCTTGTTGGTAGCACAAAGCATTACCACCTTGGGAATCTATGAAATTCTTTCCCACCTAACAGTTCCCCTAAGCACCATTTGCGACAAAACAATTAGGCTTTGGCGTTTCATGCATAATTAGGAGCTATGTTGATGATAAGGTTAAAGGGTGTTATTTCTATCATTATGTCCTTAGATTTCTTTTCTATTTTATAAGTACTAGCATATAATTCACACTATCTGCGGCTTCATGTCACATCAATCATTTTTATGTCCACACTAATAGTCTCTACTTGTATAGTTATTGTGGGAAAAATATTGCTCTTTTTGAAATATAATGTTAAAGAATACAATTCATGGAGAGAGAGACGGTATAATTTTAGGAGCACCTGCTTCCCCACAGAGATAAGTTGACAAGGAAATGAGTGGAGATTTTTGTGTCTTTTTTTTAAAAAAAATTTAAAATTTTATCCCGGTAAAAATTAAATGAAATTAAATTGAAAAGTAGTGAGAGACTCCATAATTATGATAAAGACGAATAAAAGCATTTTAAGCTTCTTCTGGAGACATTAATATGGTAATACCTTTTGTCTTATTACAGAAGCAACTCAAGCAATGCCTACCCATTGGTCGATTTGATGTATAGACCAAATCTGAACTTTATGAAATAGAAATTAATGGACAAAAAAAGTGAGACGGTTTTGAACGAGGATGCAATTGGAACTTGATGTTGAAAACGGATGTACTTATTTAACTTTAGGGATAAGAATGAATCTTCCAGGGTGAACACCACCTTCAAAATTAAAGTTGGTTTATAGATTCTTGTATAATTCTGAGTGTCATGCTTTCTTTATATGAGGAAATTTTAGGGTTCAATTTTCAAGAGATTCTCAAGATAGAATTAATCTAGACTTGAGAAAGAATATTCACCATTCAATACTAACACACTCGTTCCAAAACTATATTCATGTTTTGGTGAGGATCCAATTTCACGCATATACTTGCCATAAATTTTGGCTGTTTTCGCGAGAAATTAATCTTAAAATATTATGTACCTTGTAAATTTTGATAAGGTTGCTCTTTTAATGAAGCCACTTTTTACCTAAACAATTTCTAGTTCCTATGCATGATTGCTTCTCAAGACCTAATACTAATTACTACCAACATGGAGGTACCATGACAATTTTAGGTCTATTGTATCAAATAAGGAAAACATACAAATGAAGATGTGATGAATACAAGAGTCACAATATGAGAAGTTTCCTCTAACTTTGGCTAAATGCACATCAAAACTGTTGTTATCGCTATGATATTTTGGAATCCCCATTGCCAAAAGCTCAGGAAATCAAAGCTCAATAGTTGCAAAAGAAATTAAACAATATAAACTAGTCAAGGAAAAATGTTAGGAGTATAGCATAGAAGAGATTTGACTTTGAGGGAAGGAAAGATGAGGAAGAGATCTAACCTAGAGCTCACAAATTCATAAAGCTTTCCGGTGCAAGAGAAAACTATAACTCCCACCTCGGCATCACAAAGTATGGAAAGCTCCCTTGCCTTCTTGATCAACCCTTTCCTTCTTTTAGAGAAAGTGACTTGCCTGCTCGTGGAATCATCAATTCTCTTTATCACGATCTTTCCTCTTCCCATTTCTCACCACCCTCCACTTTAGCACCTAGGGTTTCTTGCCCTTCTTATCTATTGAACCTACGATTAAGCTCTGGTCAAAGCACCAATCTCTTATAAATACCATGAGTCAATAAGCTTAATGTATTTCATTGCTGGAACAAGAGGAATGGATTCCACAATTCTAGCTTAAGAATAAGATGCATTTGCAAATTGATTAAAAAGAACAAAGAACAAGAATAGATGTCACAATTGTGTGAGAGAGAGAGAGAGAGGAATATAGCAAGAAGAAGAAGAAAGATGAGAAGCTTACTTGCTTGAAACCATGATTGATGGATGGATTGTAGAAACAGTCGGCTTTGCTGCCTCTCAAAGGGCAAGTGAAACCCTCATATTTAAAAGCACAAAAGATAAAAGGTGGAATAGATTCTCAGCACCCAATGAAAGGTAAGCTCCCTCCCTCATCAGTCGATGCACACTCGCGCGAGTGCGATCTGAGTCGGCATCTCCTATCCAAGAGGCCCATCTGTCACCAGGAAGTCTTAAGAGATATCATTTGGACAGACGTCAGTCGAAGGAAGCGAGTAGCGAGCGAGTTTGTACTCGAGAGTACAGAGAGATAAGGAAACCTCGTACTGTCAGACTGTTGTTGGCTCGAGGTTCTTGCAAGGCATGTGAAACTAGGACAGCACCGTTATCGGATCCCCCGGCGTGGTCTTGTCATCTCACCCCCATTCACACACACACACATAAAGGGATTTACTTTTAGTTCGTACAACCTAAAATAAATTCATTTTGTACGAGCATGCCTATTTATGATCATGTATGCACTTTCTAAGACTTTCTTTTTCGCACGAACGTATTGCACGCTTTTACATTTGAGAAATATTTGTTAGGACGGATTTGGAATTAAATTATCTTAGAGTTTTTTACAAATCACAATACTTAAGTGAGACTCATACCAAAGTTATAACATCCGTGGTATTTTTTTTCTCTTTGAAGGAGCTACTAACTTTTTTCAATTAAATTACCAACTAGTTTTGAAGAGTGAATTGAATTTTGAGTTATTTGTCAACATTGATTTGTTTTTGCTTTTAATTTATATAGTTTTGTTATCATTTACCAATGTTTATATAGTTTTATAACCCAATTTAAATATTAAATTGTTAAATCGTTAACTATTTATGACCAATGTTTAATATTTAAATGTGTTGTTATCTATAATGGGTTTAAAAATTAAAAAGACTTAATGAACTTGAATAAGTTTAAAATATTTAAAAAAAAATTATAAGAATAAGTTTTCAAATCCCTTACCATTTAACCCGACCCAAACCCGACCCGACCCACCCGTTTAACAAATCTAAAATTTATCAATTCTTAAATGAATTTACGAACCTTTATTTGTATGGCTTATCAACTCCTGTTCAATTAGGTTATTAACTAGTTTTGGTTAGCAATGTCTCATTTTAGTTGCTTGCAAATTTTTTTTCTTGACATATACCATCTTTTTACAAACTTCTATTTGCCTTGCTTGTCCACATGTTAATTTACCAACCCTTTTTGAAAAGTTAACTACTTTAATTAAATTGATTATCAATTTTTTCTGATTAAGTTACCAACTAGTTTTGTTTCATCAACTCTTATTGATTTAGTTACTAACACCAATTTAGTGTTTATAAATTACCAACTTCACTTATTTCTAACAAAAAAAACATTCATCTTAAATTTTACATACCTTTTATTAATCTTTCTTACCAACAGCTTTAGTTTACCAACTGTTAAAAATTCACCAACCTTAATTTCCAATTAATTTACTCACTAATTTTGGCCCTAATACTCATTTCAACTGCTACCTAATGTTAGTTTTTTTTAAAAAAAATCACCAACTTTTCTATTAAATTACAACTTTTATTTTATTATTTGCCAACTTTTTTTATAGGAAAATCCCTATATTATTTTGAAGATGACAAAATAATCAAATGCTATTAATGTATGTATTGATTGAATCGAACTAGGTGAGAGATGCACAAGTGATGTAGGTGGTGTTTAGGATTGTCTAAAGGCTAGTAATACTCTGTGTTTCTCAAGGGTGAACAAGCCATTAGGCACCAAGCTATCTACAAGTTGGATAGACTTAAGTAGAAGGTGAATAAGGTTAAAACAAGGAGTTCAATGAAGCTTGAAAGGACCATGGAACGGGGAACAACTAGCTAGAGCCATGATATGCTTGGAAGGATTAGAAGATAGAACCTCAGGTGAAGCTGGCATGAGGAATATTTTGCCAATATTGAGGGTATCCAAAGTGCACAATGGAAAGACATGTTGAAATTGGATGGACCTTGATAAAATAGTGAATGTGTATGGGAACCTGGTGAGGACTTAGAGGTACCATGATAAGGTGAACAATTGAGTTAAGACTTGATCACTCAAAAAGACCAATAGATAAAATTCATTAGGTGATTTCCAACAAGTAGTTTGGATATAATCATTAGATTGCTGATATAGACGGCTTCCTGTATCAATTGTAAAGAAAATGTTGATCTCGTGGGTAAGAAAATGCAAATATTACTTTGACTTAATTTATTGATCACAATGGTTAAACGGCTAATATTTCGGAAACAAGAACCGGGGATGAATCAAATCCATTCTTTCCTATTTTATTCACTCACTTTACCATGTATGATTGACTTTATTTAGGGAAACCTGACAATAACCAAAAATATCTGATTGCATAATTTGAACATATCTCACGGTAATTGGGTTCATCAATTCCAATGGTTAATTGACACTATTGAAGATCCTCCGGTCGCTAGCTTGGAGATTGAAGATAATATAGGGAATGAGAGAAAAACAAGAAGGAAAAATCTGTGTTTTAGGCATATTAGTATTTTTTATTATTTAATAAATTTTTTGAAGGAATGAAGGAAGGGTATTGAAAAAACAAAAAAAAAGAGAGGGCAAAATAAAAATAAAAATGAGTAAAAAAATGAAGTAGAACTAAGCGGATCTCAAATGAACAAGTTTAAACTGTTGCGACCTCCCTTTCGCATTCCAAAGGCTAATGGCTTGGTTAAAGCTTTTAGGGCTTAGCTCGGACTCTCCCAAACCCACCTATTCATGACTTACCGTTCGATTTTTTTTTCTGAGTCAATTTCATTTAAAAAAATAGTCGCCAATAACCAATTTGGGGTGAGTCAATTAGAAATTCAAGTAAAATATTGAAAGAAATATTTTATTTCTACAGAACTAGAGAAACTATGATTGATAATTTGATTATACTAGTTAATTAGTTAATGCTCTTTTGGTACTAAGGTTTTTTTTTTTGTGCAAATATTACCAAAAATCCTAAACTATGCCACTTGTGACAATTTTACCTTAAAATTTTTTTTTGTGCCACCACAAATCCTAAATTATGTCACTTGAGATAATTTTACCTTGAACTTTTTTTTATGCCATAAAAAACCTCAAACTATGCCACTTAGAACAAATTATCCAATTTTTTTTTTTGCTAAAGGGCATCTTCATCCTTTTTTTCTCTCTTTTTTCTTCTCTTTCTTTCCTTTGTCGACCATGGCAGAGGGAAGCCGGTGATGGCCGCCCTCAATTGGTGTCGGAGTTGACAAGGGCCATCCTCACTCACCCTTGCCAAATTCGACAAGGGCAACCCTCGCCTAGGTCAGGAGAGGCGAGGGTGGGCCTTGCTCGATGCTAGCGAGGCAACCCTCACCCATGCTAACAAGGCTTGCTCTGGTGAGGACGGCCTTGCTAGATTCGGTGAGGATGACCCTCACTTGGGTCGAAGCGAGGCTTGGGCAACCCTCATTGACATTGGGCGAGGGTCACCCAAGCCAGATTTGATGAGGGTGGCCCTCGCCTAATGTCAGGGAGGGCTGCTCGAGCCTTGCCGGACTTGGGCGAGGGCGAATCTTGCCGACGTCAAGCGGCGAGGGCAGTCCTTGTGGACTTGGGCGACCATGACCGGCTTCCCTCTACCATGGCCTATAGAGGGAAGGAAGGAGAAGGAAAAAGAAGAAGAAAAGAAAATGGAAAAGGAAAAAAATGCCCTTTAGGAAAAAAGGTTGGAGGCAAATTTTTCCTAAATGGTATAGTTTGTGATTTTTTGTGACACAAAAAAGTTCAGGGTAAAATTATCACAAGTAGCATAGTTTGGGGTTTTTTGTGGCGTAAAAAAAAAGTTTAAGGTAAAATTGTCACAAGTGTCATAATTTGGGAATTTTAGTGGCATAAAAAAAAGTTCAGAGTAAAATTATCACAAGTGGCATGGTTTAAATTTTTTTTTGTTTTGGTATTTGCCCCTTGATTTTTAAGTATTTCCCATGTATTTGTGAAGAAAATAGATTAAAAAAACTATTTTTTTGACTTTTTCTGATTTTTTGGAAAATATAAACTATTTTTGGTTTTTCCCTGATTTTTATATAATAATATGATATTGTAAAATACTATAACCGACCGGACCCTGGTTGGGACTGGCTTGGGTCAGATGACCCGAGTTAATGGCACCTTCGCCGGGCTAGGTCTACAGTGCGGCTCAGACCAGTCTTCCCTCCCCGAAACAGAGAAAGAAAACAAGGCCCGGCTCAAACAACCACAATAAGCCTCTCATGCTTAGTTCAATCCAGCCCGCAGACAGCCCAAACCCAGTTGGCCCGAGCAACCAAAACAGAAAAAGCGCCATCACTGACCCTATACCTTCCTCGTCGACCGTGGCCGGAGAAGGCCACGAAAACAAAAAGGGTCGGATTCGGCTAAGGCATTTCGTCGAGCATTCAGCGGGCATCGGTTGAGGGGCCCCCCACAAGCAAACTCGGATTAAAACAAATAACGGACAAGCGTAACCCAGCTTCAGCATGGGACAACTCATTTTAGCTCGATGTAAGCATGAAGTTCAGCAAGTATCTGCCACAAACGAAGAAGAACACGATCGTCAGCTTAACTTGTGCATTACGTCGAACGCATGGCGTGCATCGGCGGAGGAAAGAACGGAAGCTCAAACAGGACATTAGGCGAGGACCGAGACGGGCGGCGAAGGATAAACAGGGACCTTACAGCAGCAAAGCGTAATATAGCGAGGTCGGAACTCGCACGAATTGGACAACGGTACCGGATCCGGTGGACCCGAAACAGAGCGTGTGCGCAAAAAAAACAGGGCGGTCGGACGGCAGACGAGCTCGAAGATCGGGCTACGCCGTCCGCCTCGCGCGCCTCGAAGCCAAGATCCCTTGGGCGACCGACCCCGAGTCGGCACAGAAGGGAGAGAAGCTAAGCGCCACCCACCAAACGTCGGCTCGGGAAGGGAGGTAACGCCGCTGAGGCCAGCAGTTTCTTTGAGCGTACTCGTCGCCGGAGGGCAACTCGCCGGCCCTCGACCTCTATCTCAGCTCGCTCTCTCAGATCTCAAGCTCTTTCTCTCTCTTTTTTCTCTCCAGAAAACCTCCTCCTAATTCCTCTCTCCTCGACCGCTCGGATTTGCTCGCTCTTGGGCCTCTCCGTATGTCTCTCCGGGGAAGTCCCCCAAGCTCGCTCCTCCGCTCGGTCGCTTGGATGTCTCTCCCGGGAAGTCAGAACTTCTAAGCTCGTTCTCCACCGTCCCCCCCTTCCAAGCTCGCAGCCGCTCTATCTACAGGTAGGGGGACCGGTCGACGAAGGAGGATCGGCCGCCGGATCTGGGCGCGCCAACCGGGCTTCCTCCCGGCCGAACCGGCGTCCCCTCGGCCACCCGATCCACACTAGGTCTGCTTCGCATTGAAGGCCTCCGATCGGCGTCCCATCCATCCAGATCTCCCGCTGGCTTCTGCGTTGCTCCTGTCCTTGCGCGCGTTGTCTTCCTCTGCGCGCGAGATGCAGGGCAACGAAAGGAGGAGGAAGAAGAAGGGGAGGGGGCCGGGCCGAAGGAGGGAGAAGAAGCAGAATGGGCCCGGGCCCGGGTGTGGGGGGAGAGAAGAAAAGGGCGGCTGGGCGCGAAGGCCCATCCCTAGTGGGCTTCTTACTTTTTTTAAAAAATAACAATAATTTTACATTTATCTTTGTTTTGGTCGGAATAATTTTACATTTCTCAGAAAAATAGAAAATAACACTTAATAGATGTAAATAATATTAATACCTAGGTAATGCGGAATTTTTTTTTGTTAGGGTCAAGTTGGGTCCTTTTAAATGTTTAGTCAAAATTTAGGTGTTAATATAAACTCCAAAAAGATCTTTTTAATTCTCAAAAGTGAGAGGGAAGGAAATTTCTAAACTATGCCTATTTTGTCCTTCTTCTTTTGCTTTGGTTTAGGTTGAAACTTTACGGCTTCTCTGTAGTTCTTTGGTTCACATTGTGTTCCATGAAAATGGCAAGAGACTCGAAGCTTCTTCTCCTATAGCTTTCTAGTTCACATTGATGGTTCATGAAGGCAACAAGAGAGTCAAAGTTTAGGAAATAGACATTAGAGTGCCATAACTTTTGTACAATGTTCACTTTGGTGCTAAATTTTTTTATTGGATCACTTATACAATTGTTTAAGTGCCAACCAGATTTAGGGTGCCAAAAACTTGACGTTGCAATATTTTATCAATTTCCTTGATTGATTTGTCTCGTTGGTATGCCCAATAAGCATTAATAGCCCTAAATGGCGTTGTCTACATATTTTGCCTGCAAATATAAAACCTAATGCAAGCGGATCAAGCCATGTCCTCAAAATTAATATGAAAAGTAGGAGTTGTACAAGTGGCTCACATTCATTTCAACAAAGCCAAGACTGAGATGAATATTACTATTTTTGTGGGCTCAGAAGTCCAAAAAGAATAACTTGGACAACTTGAACCTCGAGAGAAGATTCCACTTTTGGAGGTTTCTTCATTCTTTGTGTTTGCATGTCAAATAGCAATAAAGAGGTTCATCCTTTTTAACCCATTCTCCTACACATAATGTGTGGATTTTGAACTATAATCTGCAAATTTTTGTAAATTTCTTAATTGTTTAAAACTGTAGAGGTCACATTTCTGGAAGAAAAGTAGCTACAAATTCAGTCTTTTTTTTTTCTTCTGACCCAAAAAAGACTATGAATTTGTAGAGTAGAATTGGCAGTACAAACCTTTTAATACATGTCGATTAGAAAGGGGAGGACAACTTAGCTGATGATGGTAAATACCTTCTGGCATGTTGTCATGCTTTGTTATTTATTGACATGTTTCCATTTACAAAGATAAACTGTCCCACTACACGATGTTCTGAGTTTTAGACATGACATACCATATGCTGAGGTCTTTCTGCGGGATAAACTAGTTTGTTGTTCGAGGAGAACATGTAGAAGCTTGAGCCTTATAACTGTCTGCTGGCTTTCAATGCAATGTGGTTGATAACCATTCCGCAGTCTAAACTTGTGCTAATGCAATTGTAATCTGGTTCATAGTGCTTAATTAGATTTGTTGTGTGAAAGACATGTTGTTGATTAAAAGTATGTTCTTCAAAATAATTGAGTTGGAAATTTACCCTAGATTGGTTGCTTCGAGAGGGACTTCTTTACTTTGAGACTGTGGCTGGCTTAGCTGGAGGTTTGAAGGTGTAAACAAGTCATACACTATGGTCGTAGTTGATGGTTCATGGGAATATTGGTTAGCTTGATTCACATCGCTTGCTCTTGAAACCTATGGATTAGGAAATCAGTCAATAAAATAAAATTTGAGCAATTAATTGATTATGGTTTCTATAGATGTAATAGATGCACTTGTCATATGAACTAATACCTTCTTTCTCAATGCATTATTTTCCTGAAGGAAAAGACTCATCTTCTTGTGAAGCTCTATGGTTTCCTGATGCATCACATTTCCCTGAAATGAATTAAGCTTATGTGAGTCAATTTATAATTGATAAACATGCTATGAGAATGAAGTCAATTGGTTGGTGAAACCTTTAGGTTCAGCTCTTTTATCTCACCAAAGAAAATTTCCTCCTGCAGAGAAAGAATTACCAGAATTATTTTTTGGATGTATTGAGGTAGCGGTGTGTCTTTTCTAGTTTGGTGGTAATACAGAAACAATGTTTGAGAGTTCGAGGTAGATATTTAGCTAGTACCTTTTTGGCACGGATGCCCTGTAGGCTCATCTCTAGTTGGTTTTCTAGATTATGCAGATCTTTGACACTGAGGCCAGAGAGCTGCTCTCCCATCAATTGCCTGTGTGTATCAAATTGAAGAGAAAATATCATGCTCAGACTCAAGAACTTATCAATTTCCTACCACATTTTGAAGACCTTCTTATTTCTCTAGTTACTTGACATTCTGATAGCATATCATATCAAGAGGAATCCAACACCCTTCCTAATCCTTTAGATAAGTGAATGGACATTCTTCTAATGTATAATTTGCCACATTTTCAAATCTAGGAGTTGTCGTGATGAGTTACTTTAGCAATTATGAAAGGACTTACTAATTATATCAATGAAACTAGTCTATTTTAGATTTTGGAGCTTCCCAAGATTGTACAAGCTCGAGGAAATATACCCCAAATGTTTAAATTCTTAAACTTTCTTTTTATTGGCAGCTCAGCTAAAATTACTGAGAAAGCATACCCCAAATGTCATAGTTTATGGATTTCTTTGTCCTTGCAGCTTATCCAAAATAAATATTAGTGTGCACCTAATCTGATAGTTTCAACATGAATCCCTGAAGTTATAGTCCCCTCTACCTATAAAAACTTGTTGGGCCTAATATACAAACGCATTCTTCATGGACTAAGAAGATTTATTTGGTCACAACAAATAATACTTGCTACTTCTGCATGGACAATATTAGCTCTCTTGAACCATATACAAATAAACTAGATAGAATATGCTTAGCTGAGAGATTATGCTTAATGATTATTAGAGAAGTTGTCTTCTTCTTTGGTTATGAAATAATTACTGCATTGAATTATCTACTCTAGGTTTCATCTGCTTTACACAAGTATACTCAATGACATGATTGAGAAGATGAAATATATATTTTGTTCTCTCCTTACACATGGATAAGTTGTGGATGTACTTTCCTTGACTAGACATCACATGGGGATTAACCTTTGGCTGATTCATTACAAAAAATAGATAAGTTTTTTACTCTAAATGGAGTTAATTAATTGAATTCTTTGACACCATAGCAATTTGCACTTTTGAAACTGAATCTTGATATTCCTCAATATGCAAGATGAAAATTTTAAAAGATGCTAACAGTTGGAACGGGATTTTAATTCAAGTAAGCATGTTATATATCACTTAGTGAGATAACTGGAAGAGTCCTCAATCATTTTGGAGTCCACTTCTACACCATTCATGTACATTTCTCCTAAAACTCATGACCAAGTGGAAAATTACTGTACCTGTGGTGCTCTTGCAGGTGTTGCAGCTGTTGGCTTAAGCTTGCGACCTCTCTTTGGCAATGCTGGGAACATCACAAAAGAAACACGACAAAAAAGTTAATGAATGGGAAAGCTAAGTGTGGTGCATGTTATATAATGGGAAAGTTCTGAAAGTGTTACATGGATTTCCATGGCCATAATGACTGATGAGGACTGACAGAACATATGATCCTAAGACTAAGTAGATGAGTACAACTGCAGGTAGGGTCTGTAAGGTAAGAACCTTCATATGATATTTTTCTAATGGATGCATTGGGGATATTTTACTCTTAAGCAAAAGTTTTGGAAATTCTATTAGAGGTGAAGTATTTTTTAAGCATATAGAAGTGAGCTTTCCTTCATTGAATCTTGATTAAATTAACTATAATATTTTCTGCCAATTGAATTTGGTGTTTGACAGTGAAGCAATTGTGGCAAGTAGGGTTCACAAAGCAAGTACTCTGCAAAAATGTGCAACCTTGTTGATAAAAGTTGGGATACACTAGCTGTTGATCTACCATAGATTATAATGTGTTGCATTGTTTCATAGTTTCTCTTTCAATAGTTTTATGCACATGCACCTTGCTAACCTGCAAGTACACTTGCATTGTGCTCTTCCACATGGATTTCACTTGTAGAAATCCACACTTGAATTGGTCCATTTGCTCATGGGTCTAATCACTCTGTTCTTATATTAGCTTGTGCAGAGGATTATGCATCATCTTGAATGAGGTAACAAGTGTCTTGCCCAACCAACCGATCCTATCCTTAGACTAGCAGCTAATGCTCTAGCAACAACGCCTTGCTCTTAAGCATGTCACAAAAAAAATGTCATAGTACAGTTTATGTAATGATGAAGTCTAGTCCCCTTGATATCCAAACCCAAGCCCTAAAAGGATTACTAAAATGGTGGCCATTGGAATTGGGTTATTTCCTTAAGAATCAAGCAACGAGTCCTCTTCCATTAGATGTGAGATCGGGGTGTCACAAACTTCCTAATTATAGCATTGATGTGCTTGTCAATATTGGCTCTTTAACCAACCACCACAAATAATTCCATAGGATCTACAAGTGGCTTGTAGATTCAAGAGGTGACTCCTACTATGCAACACTTTGTTCCAAACAAATTCTAAAGGTGGCTCTTGTGGTGTAGAACTGTCCTATATGCTCCTAGTTCACACACTTGCTAGTGCATTGCTTGATACCTTTTTTATAACGAGAACTGAGCCCCCAAAACAAGTACCGAAATAGTGGCCCTTGGGTCGTGTATAATCAAGCCATGAGTCTTCTCCCATCCTATGTGAGCTGGGGCATTATGGTCCACGGCCCAACTTTGACAAAAGGTGACCTCAATCAAAGGTAAAATCAGGAAAGCTCATTTGAGGTTATTTGGAAATGTGAAACAATGGTCTTGAGATCCTCTAGTGAGAAGATGTGAGTACAGGATGGATACATGGTTTAATAATGACAAGAGAAAACCTATAAATACATGGAACTAATGATACAAGAAAGTTGGAGTACTTAAACGTTACATAAGACTTGAGTCAAAAGAGTGCACAATGACACATTAGGATAAATAAAGCCAACCTCACTTAGTGGGAGAATACCTAGTCTTTTTTGTTGTCGCTAGTTCTTAGCTTCTACAAAGGGATAATGACAAACACAAGTATTTGAACATTTGTCTATTTTGCATTTGAGCACCTAAACTTCTTTTTTAATCACGTACCTCAATTTTCTACATGTGGGTCAATTATGAGGCCTCCCTTTAGCAATGGTCATGTCATGTGATTTTACTAATGTGGCCCGCTTGCTTAGCAAAAGGTAATCCCAATGGTTATTAGCTCATTTATGACATTTTTCATTTAGGTGTTGGGTGATGGGGAGAGAGAGAGAATACTAACTTGGACGATCTTTGCCATTCATTGTGACTCTATTGACATGATGCCAATTTAAGACGCCAACATCAGCACCAACATCATACACCAATGTAGACAATTAATGGCTATCTACTGGCATTAGTGTCCAATTTGGCATTTTCCATTCGCAATTTTAATGGTCTCACATTGACCTATATTTGAAAAGTTGAGGTATTTGATTGAACAATTGATTGTAAACAAGCAAAAGTTCAAGTATTTGTGGAAATATTACCCCTTTTATATGTTATTGCTACTAATATGTCCTTGGCACTTATTGACCCCAAATGAATTACAATTGCACTAGATTGATTGCTTCGGCTACTACACAATGACCCAATAAACCTCACTTACTTTGCATTAGTTTTATGCAAGCATAATTCAATTGTATGAAAGGATAGATGATAAGGTGGGTAAGCATTTCTTTACTTTAGTCTCTCAGGCTTATTGAGAGTAGTGATATTCTCAACCTGGGATCATTAGCAGTATTTTCTACGAATCTTCATGAATTTCCTGTTTCCAGATGATTGCTTGAACCCAAGGAATTTCGTTTCTCTTTGATGCCAGGTAAAGGAGAATCATCCTTTGCTCAGATTTTGCTTATCCCTTCAACTTGTTGAGCCACTAGAGGCTTCTTTGCATCCATGGCATACTTTTTCTGAAACTTCTGACTTGACTCTGCAAATGCAAAGGCAAGGACGTTAGCGCTACTTCGCCGGTTGCAAGAAGGATATAACTAAATGCTAGTGATCCATCATTGGGTGATAAGGCGGTTAGTTACCAGTACCTTTCCCTCTCCCTCATCTTTCATTCGACTTTGAGGTGCTGATCCTTCATACATTTGGTCAAATTAGAGAAGCAGGGTCATTGTAGCCCATTTGTGCATTCAAAAGAAATTTCCATTGTCATTGACATTATGTCATTCCTCTGCTATGTAAATTTTTTCCTTGGTTTCAAACCTAGTTGGTCAATAGAGTAATCTAGTAAGCTTGAAAACATTTGGAAACTTCACCTGGATTTGTCAAGTTAATTGTACTAAGAATGACTCGTATATTATTAAGCCCATATTAGTCAAAGTCAGAGGTTCTTAATGAGAGTTTCCTCTGTCGGAGAGCTTCTTTGTAGCTTTGATGTTATTTCCCAAAAAGTTACCTTGTCCACTTCCTTGGTTGTTCCTGCAGGTGTCATAAGGAGCTTTGCATCTGAATAAGCACACAGGATATAGCTGAAACTTTTTGGGAACTTCATATGATGGTGGTCTTTCTTGAGAATGAAGAACTTTGAATCGTATGGTCACATATAATGACTTTCTCCTCCATATTCTTCCTTTGTTCGTTAGAAGATGCTTATTTGAGGAAAATGCTGGACTTACATCACACGAAAGATCTTGTTTGAGCGACATGGTACTCTTAGATCACATGAAAGGAGAAAGCTTGTTCTGATCCTCAGTCCCTTTAGTCAATGGGAACTTTACTTTCAAGCACAAGGCAAAGGCTTGTTTCCATCTCCCAACGACTTATCTGCTGGTTCTCTCGATGCCACATAGAATGTTTGCTTGATGGAATATAAATCACCTTCTATAAGACTATTCACAGCTAATTGGCCAATAAATACATATTGGCTTCCCTCGCTTGCTTAATCCATTAAAGTCCTTCATTAATTTACTTCAGAGGAAAGGGACTTCGACATTCTCTGATGACTCCTGGCTTCATTGCCCTTGCAGTCTATCTTTGTGTACTTTTCTTGTTCGTCATCTATGCTTAGACGTTTTGTTTAGATATTAAGTCTTGAAGCCATGCATTATGGAGATGTCAACATTATGCACGAATTGGCTGATGAAGAATCCAGCCTGAAGTTTCTTAGCTTGAATAATAACTTTGAAGTGAGTTAATCCAATTCCCTCTTCCACCCAAACAATCAGACTCCATGTTTATTAAATAGGATTAGGGTTAAAAAATTCTGGTCATCATCTTTAAAATAAGTATTAACATGGTGAAAAGCTTACATAAATAAATAGCAAAGGCAGATTGAGATGTTATTTGGTAGTAAACTGTGGTTAACACTTTTTAAAGAACAATATTATGATTAGCTTGTGTGGAATTATTTTTAGGACCTGGCCTATTTTATCTTCAATTGTTGCGGCAAGTGTCATTGTTCAGCTACATTAATTACTATGTTCTTCAAACAAAAGCTTTATTTTAAACTGCATTACACAAAATTTCTGTTGCCACTTTCTGGGATAGGCAAAGTTCTGTATGCAGATACAATCTTTAGTTTTAGTGCTAAAACATGTTCACATTAGTACAGTATTTCTCATGCATTTTTTGCTTGTTCAAATGATAAAGAGAAATATTTTGACATTGAAGTAGAGTATTATAAAGGTGCAGAATTACAGCTAAAGTATGAAATTACTAATGGGATGGCAGTTTTCACAAGATGATGCCATTTTAGTGTAAAATGGGTTTTCTGAAAGTGAGACACATCTGAAGTTTCTGTGCAAACTCTGAAGAAAAAAAGGTGGTCGTTCCAGATTCTTACCTTGATTTCTGAAGCTGGATTAAATAGTTGGTCGCCTTCATCCCTTAACTCCTTGTAACGTTCTAGCACTGACTGCATACTGCGAAATTGAAGTTCATAGAGAGATTGACTAATATATTTCATTGTTATAATATTTATGTGGTAGTACTTCCAAAATTGTACAATGAATGCACAAGTAAGTTGAGGTACATCCGCATAGTGCAAATGGGTAAGTCCCCTAATGTCAACTCCATATTCCTCGTCCACTTTTGAATTATCTATCGAAAGATGTTACATTATTACTGAGATCACCATTGAAGTGTGATACCTGGTGGATATTACCTATGGTTATACCCATCAAGGTTTGTCTTCTCAGGGCTCCATCCGACCTTTTCAGATATTTAAATCAAGAAGAAGATTACTGACAAACGTGCAAAGTGGAGTACATTTTTGGATTAATTTAATGTTTCATTGAATTTCAAAATAGGAGAATCTAATGTCACAACAGATACGTTGAGCTATCCCTATTTTTAAGTATGTTGAGCTCTTGTTACAAGCTTTGAAGAGCTAAAAAATGAGTACCACATTGATCCTTCTTGTCACAAGAAGTAAGTGCAGAAGTTCTGCCTTCAGTTGCAATGGTTGTTATCTATTTAAAGATAATTTACTATGTACTCCAGAAGGTTCTTTATGCCAACAGATAATTAGATAATCTTAGGACACTTTAACAGTGATAAAACCAAGAATCTGACGGTCGATTGTCATTTTGGCAGATAATGTACCAAGCCCTGAGCAACTTGTTTAGTGTATTAGTCTTGTCAATTAAGCTTGGGGAACTCAAAGAACATGAATTAATGCCTGCATTCAGCAAATACTAGAAGCACCTTTCATTCATTTGATATGGATTTTATCTTAGGACTTCCATAGCCAAGAAAGGGGTATGATTCTCAGTCTTGTTTTTGTTGATATATTAAGATATTCTGGATTATCTTTGCTATATTCTGAATATTCTGAATATCTTTAATGTTTTGGAATATCTTTAATATGTCTAATAGTTTTAATAAATTCATTGTTAAAAAAATGGCATACTCAGCCCCCCCACTCCAGTGACATGTCATCCTGTTGAGTGTGAGTTAGTGCCGAGTCTCACCTCTTATATATTTGTCTGGTTGAAAATCATATATATAATACTTACCTTTACCCAAAAAAAAAATGGCATACTTCATTTCCTGTTTGAAGTCATCTGATGCAACAGACATCATTGAGTTTTTCTTTTCAAAAGTTGTGAGGCCACATGGTATTCCGACTTGCTGATAAAGATGGGAAACTCATAGGCCATTGTTGGACTTTGGGGAGGAGATTCAACATTCAATTGGAATATTCTACTTTTCATACTTTAAACATATGCTTAGACAGGAATGGTCAACCAAAGTCCGGTAATATGATGTGGGAATTCTCACTGGGAATAACATGAAGGGTTTGAATTTTGTCCTTCCTCAGGCGTAATTTGCCTCCAAATAAGTAAATGGAAGCATAAAGAAGACCCCATTTGGAGCACAAACTTTGAATGGAGTTGTTTCATGTTTACAAGACGCTGGAATAAGCGATGACGGTAAGGCTTATTTAGAAGATTTTCCAAGGGTTTACGAGGGGGTAAGACTGCACTGTCAGTTGAAGAATTTTCAGGAGGGAGGCGGGAGGCTTGGTACATGTTCATTTGAAGCGCAAGAGGTTTCCTAAGGGTGAATATGATGAACTTAAGTCAATGAAGTTTGGACCTGCTAAAGTGTGCTGCTATTTGAGTTTCAAGCAGGTCAGCCAAATTACAATGTTTCTGACTTACATGGTTCCGTAAGGTTTGACAGAAAGGTTCTGCAGTTGAAGATCAAGTTAGTCAACAGCTGAAGGACCTTAAGGACGCCATTGAAGATGTTTCAAATGTTAAAGAAGCGAGACAACTTTTATGAGGGAAACCTACAAGTGAAAGCATTTGAAATTTTATTAAAACTCTCACCATCGAGCTTGATTTTTCTTTTTCTGGTCATACAGTATTTTTTAAGTGTTTTTCTTCTTTGTTCAATCTTTTCTTATTTGGTTAGCATCAACGAGCGGTCATGTGGAAGTCACGTGACTTTTGTTGAGGCTGAATGGTTCTTAGGGGCTGAGATCGTCTTATGTCCGCAGCCTCGTATAAATAGGTCTTTGAGTCACTTTCCTTTAGTTTTTCTCTAAATCCAATAATATGAGAAATGCTACTCAGACACGACAAACTAGCATCAGATTTAATTTTCAACTGGTAGCAGAGCAAGAAGCCATGTTTTTCAATATCTCCAAACCCTTTATGTCCTCTCCAATTGTCAATTTCTATGCTTCCATATTAAGGGACATCTAGCATAATGCATAGGTGAAATGTCATTGCATTTGAATATTAAACCACACCTTTTTGATAGTCTGAGTTTTTAAATTAGTTGACAGCAATGGGAAAAACAAAACAAGTCCCTGCCTTCTTCTTCTTTTTTCAAACTTATCTCCATCTTTCAAAGATATCAAAAAAGTCGATATTTTTTGAGATTGCATCAAATCTATCAACCCCGCAAGTAAACTCCCTCGATCCAAAAGATATTATACTTGCGTTTTTTATCCTTTCAGCATTATGTATTGTCAAATTTGTCTCTAAGGCCATGTTTTCATGAAAAGAAAACCTAGTTTTGTAATCTTTCTTCACATAAACATTTTCAATATATGAAATTGGCATATATCGCACCAGATATATCTTCTCCCTTGAATTATGTCTTTTACTTTACTTTTTCATTTTGATTGTTCAGAAACTTCCTATCATAGAGTTTATGGCCTTAATAAACACACACACACACACACACACACACACACACACACACACATATATATATATATATATATTTTGATAAACGTAAGTATTATATAGGTTCAACCAGACAAATATACAAGGGGTGAGACTCGGCACCACCTTACACTCAATGGACAACAAGTCACTTGAGTCCGGGGGGGGGGCAAGTTCACTAAAGGAAACCACACGGTACTACAATAATATTACAAGAGAAGCAGAACAACCCCTCACTCAACGACTAACCAAAAATATTAGGGTTTATCCCCCAGCTATGGGGCAATCTCCTATTTCTCGGGTTGTCGGCAACATATTTCTTTTATATACTGATTTCCATTGAAAGTTTATGCTGTGCTTGTATAGCACGTTTCTGGATGCATTTCTGTTTCAGTGTAATGAAACTAATTTTTATTTATTTCCCTTATCATTTATTTATCGAAAGTGGTGATTATTGCCATCTAACACACGGTACAGTCATTTATACTTCTGTTCCCATATGCTCATAGTACAAATTTGATATGAAACTAGTAAAATGAACTAATCCAAAGATAATCTTTATCTTATTTTGTTTGGACATTTTTCCATGTATCACGCCTACATAATATTTATCTCATGCTTAAATATTTGTACAGGAGATAGTCTTACTTGCTTAAAGGGGAAAAATGTAAAACCAATGTCTACTCATCCCAAGCTCTCTAGATAGTTACTATCTTTAAAATCTAAATCTATCAAATCACAAATAGAATTATCATCAATCCATATTTATTAGCACACAAAAATAGTTAATGAGTAAAGCTTGGCTATGGTCAAGCCACTTAATGCAATTAGTAGATATATGTGTTGAATCTATTATTATGTAATCAATTTATCGTCTATATTTATCTATAAATGGTGTGATGTATCTTAACCGGATCATATGACTTATATATCCACCAGTCATTGATAGCACAAAACACTTACACCATGTGAATCTGTGAAGTTATTTTGGAAATGACACTGATGAGTTTGTCATAGCCTTTTCAATTTGCTTGGTATTGGATTTTTTGTGCAATAATTTCTTCTGTTAATGGCAAATTTTCACTTGTGATAACACTAACACTGACATTAGGAGATGCACATCGGATTAATATGTGCATAACAACTGGCCAGTTTTCACCAGCACTTTCATCATATTTCAAGTTCAGCTACTTTGAATGCTAATTTGCTTTTTGAATGAACATTATTTTAATCATGGAGGGGGTTTTCTTATTGCCTATACACTATGTTAACCTAATTTAGTAAATCATTAGAGTCAAATGTGAATTTTCGGGGTTGGACACAAACTGAAGATTGAACTTGGTTTTATACAGAGCATAGACTCTTGTATAATCGAGGGAGTATTAAGCTTTCTATCTATAGGGAATTTTCGGGGGTCAACTTCCAAGAGAGTCTCTATTTAGAGTTAATTCATAAACATTCAAAGAGAAATAGAAACTGAGGCAGAGTTATGTGTGTGTATATAATTTGTTGTCAAAATGCATTCATGTTTTGGCAAGGATCCATTTCAAGCATGTACTTGCAATATATTTTGGTTATCTTTGCGAGAAATAAATCTCGAAGAATTATTTATCTCTGGAATTTTGATTAAAGTCATGTTGAATGGAGCCAACTTTTCCCCAAACAATTTCTAGCCCATGTCGCTTACTGCTTCTTAAGACCTAATCATTATTAAAGCTGACAAAATGGAGATACTAGGATCATCGGAGGTCTATTGTATCAAACGAGGAAAATAAATAACCGAATGTAAACCCAAATAAAGAGAAAAAAGTACAAAAATTGAATTAAGAAAAAAGAAACATCTATCCTTATTTCAGACAATATATACGAGAAGCATGCATATGTTAATGGAGAATTGAGAAATACAAGGGTCATGACATCAGAAGATTCCTCTAACTTTGGCTGATAGTTATGCCCATCAGCATATGTTGTCATCACTAAAATATTTTGGAATCCTCATTACCAAAAACGGTAAACTCAAGAGATCAAAGCTCAATATGATGTTGAAAAAAAACAGCCACTAGAAACTAATCAGTGAAAAGCGTTGAGCATAGCGTAGAGGAGATTTGACTTTGAGTGAAGAAAGATGTAAAAGAGATCTAACCTAGAGCTGGCGAAATCGTAAAGCTTTCCGGTACAAGAGAAGACAATAACTCCTATCTCCGCATCGCAAAGTATGGATAGCTCCCTCGCCTTCTTAAGCAACCCGCTTCTTCTCTTTGAGAAAGTGACTTGCCTGCTCGTGGAGTCATCGATTCTCTTTATCGCAATCTTTCCTCTTCCCATCTCTCACCACCTTCTCCTTCCAAATTTAGGGTTTCTCACCCACTTTATCTGTCAGATCTACGATTAAGCTCCAATCAAATTACTAATCTCTATTGAAACCACACATTAAGAAACTTCACGTATTTCGCTGCTAGAACAAGAGGAATGAAAGTTATGATTCCAGCTCTAGAACATGAGACATTCGGATAATAATTAAAAAAATAAACGAAAATAATAGATGTCACATAAGTGTGAAATAGTGAAGAGGAAAAATAGGAACATAGCAAGTAGAAGAAGACGACGACAAAAGACGAGAATCCTACTTGCTGTAAGCCATGATGGAGTGGACTGCAGAATGCTTGGTGTTTCTCTGTATGGTGCTTCTGATTAGGAAAAAACTGATGTTCCTTTCCTTTCAATGGCAAGTTGAAGCCTCCTCGTATTCAGAAGGAGAAAAGGAAAGGCGGAGCAGATTCTTTCCACCCAATGAAAAGTCAGCTCTATTCCCCAAAACAGAAAAGAATGACCTCCCTCGCTCACCAATCGATGCACACTCGCGCGAGTAAGATCTTAACCGAAACTCTCCTTCTCGAGACGCCCACCTGTCACTGACGCTGCCTAGGTAGCCTTCAAAGAAGAGGGACAGCCAGGTAAGGACAGATGTCAGTCTGGTAAGGAGAGTAGTACTAGGTTTGTACTCGAGAGAAAAGACAGAACCTCGTACTCTCATACAGTTGGCTTGAGATTCTTGGGTGGCATGTGGACAGCGCCGTTGTCGTATCCATCATTGACACATTTTTTGTTTATATATTTTAGTCATAATTCGTACTCCCTGAAAATAGAATTAATTTTTTTCAGGAGCGATGCTAATATTTCATCACGTCACGTATGCGCTTACAAAAGCTTTTCTCTTTCAGAAGAAGGATACCGATTAACAACCAAATTTGCACCCCAATCTCTTCGTTGACATTACTTGGGAGAATATTCTTTGTCACTTACAATATTCATTACATAAATGTTTTAGGAATTAAAATTGGCTTGGGGTTTGGTCCAAGAGGAAAAAGAAATTACCTCATGAGCAAGACGACTAATGCAGTCCTTTTTCATCCTCTAACTCTAATTAGTCATAAAATATTAATTTCCAATTGCATTGTACCCTTCAACGAAGTTTCTATATCTGATCATCACCTCAATTGCCTCCATTGCCACCATCTCCTCAGTGAGCTCAACATCACTCTAGTCTCCTATGTGATAGGAAACATATGAGATATCATTACTATTGAGGTTGTGTGACCACACTTGATGGCAAAGATAGAGATAGAGAGATCTCGTGGTCGAGCACTATCCCTAGAGCGATGCATCAACCACAGTGATGACTGAATAGGCAAAGGCAATTGACAACGGGTAATATGAGGCATGGCGCCATCACTAATGTCAGGCTTAGGGTTAGTAGATAGAGATCAAGAATGTATTTGTGTTGCAGGGAATGGCTCAATTTAGCATGGTCAGGCACAAATAAGTTCAACATGAAGGAAAATATTAATTGTAGGATAGAGTGGGTGCTCTCTTTGTCATAATAGAAAAGAATTTTGTTAGTAACTTTCTTGTACATACACTTAAAATATATATTGGGGTATAGTTCAAACTCTATCGATAGAAAGACATAAGGGTCTCGCTTCCCGATGCATGGGAGGGAGCTTCAAGGGAGGGGGGCCTTGGCAAGGGTCGCAAGGGATAGTGCCCCTAGGTTGCCCGAAGGCTTTTATAGTTTGGGTCCGTATTTTATTGATAGTTTGGGTTTGGATCCATAAAAAGCTATTGAGTAGTCTAGGGCTTTCTTGGCCCCCTAGGGTTTTCTATTTCTCTTGTAATTGAGAGTTATTATAGAGAGGTGTGAGGCATTAATTTTAGTGAAATCTTTTACCTTACTGTAGCCTTAATTTAAAGATGAATTAGGATAAATCTTATGTCTCAATTTCTCCTTTTCACCTTACTCTCTATTTTGTTGTATTTGTGCTCTTAATCCTAACAATGCATGTATGTAATTTTTTTTTATGCTCCTCCTTTTCATATGGTGAAGCCAATGTTCAATAATGGCATAGAGGTGAATGGGATTATTTTCATTGGCACTTCACCATTTTGGGATGAGAAAGAAAACTCCAAATAAGATTATCAACCTTTGCTCACATATCACTTTGCGTCCTCAATTTTTAAAACCTCTCATTTTGACTTATGTGTGACAATAAATTTGTTGAATTGCACGTGTAAAGGTGTTAGAAGAAAAAAAAGTTCTAAATAAAAGAAGTGGTGCAATGTGGATCGGTTAATATTTTTCTAGTTGCCATATCGCTCATATGTTTGAGCTTATGAATATATGTAGGTTCAATCGGATATGTTTATTGACTTGGATATGAGCTTTCTCTTGGTAATTTCCAGAGTGAAGATATCAAACTATGCCTCCATACCCTAAGTCCCTTCTATACATTTGCTTGAGAGTTTTGAATCACTTTCTATAGAATATCTTGGGTCCAGAAAAAATCATATTGTTTGCATTGAAATCTCTAACTTCTCAAATCTTACATTAGATGAAGGGATTGACCAGGGTTGAGCAATCCCATAGAGAGTGAGAATAGCCCATTTGAATGTGTTAACACTCACAATGACCAATTGTCCTAAAAGCTGGAGTCATAGTTAAATGCGTTGTTTAATATTTAAATGTTATATTACTCCATCTTTCACAATTAATCTGATCTTTTTGCCTATTTGAACTCAGGACCTCTTCTTTTGATACCTTGTAATATTTGATGGGACTACTGTTAACTATTTTAAAAATTTAAATTGTTAGATAAATGCATGATTTAATGTTCATATATTTCATTAAAAAATAATTTTACACTAGTTCATTGTTCCGATGTGCTCACTTTCGTATGTCTATCTGCTCAATTCCATATTTTGGTAGGAAGAAGCAACTAGCTAGTTTGAAATAAGATATTTTGAAGAGTTGGAGTTTGATTGAGAAAGCTAGTCCACCTCAATATGTCTTTTTTAGATGACGTAGTATAACTTCTGCCTTAGATAAATATTTGGGAGCTCACTCGCCCAATTGCAGTTGGATGTTAGTTTCAAGTGAATTTGGCAGTTCTTAACTCGTGAAAGAATTTTTTTGAAGCAAATGAGTGGCCAAGATTTGAGGGAAAAAGTCTTTGATTGTTGGAAGAAGCTAGCGATTCGACATACCATTTAACCCATTCTAGTGAAGACGATTCAAGAAAGCGGATATATATTGCTTTGCTGTTAAATTTCTGAAAAAGTTGATAATAATGAAAGAAATGTCATTAAAATTTTTACCAATTTTGTGATTTCCAGATAACTTCTTGTTAACACACCTCCCCTTCAATGGAATTATTAACGCTTTTTTACTGTATGCAAATTACCAACTTTCCTTATCTTTTTCCAACTTTAATTTGTCTTAATCATCCACGGTTATAATTTACTAACCTTTTTATGAATAAACCTATCTTTATTTGGTCATTTACCAACTTTTTCCCAATTAAATTACCAATTAAATTTGGATTACTAACTTAATTTTTGAGCTACTTGCCAACGTCTATTTATTTTATTTTTTCATTTATCAACTTTTGTATATGTTACTAACATTTATTTGTAGTTCTTACAAATTCTTTAATATTATTAATTTTTATATGAACTTATGAACCTTAATTTTTATGACTTAACAGCTTTTCTTCCATAAGAATTCCGATTAGTCTTGGTTTACTACGTCTCATTTTAGTGGCAAGTTTTTTTTCCAAGTTTGCCAACTTTTTACTGTCTTTTATTGCATTACTGAACAACATATTAAATTTACCAAAAGTTACCAACCATATTTAGATAGAAGACAAACATTTTTTCGATTTGATTTACCAACTAATTTTGCATTTTCAACTCTTATTTGAGTTTGTAACTGATTTTACATATTATAACTATCCAACTTCTCTTATCTTTGACAAAAAAATTATCTTAAAGTTTACAATATTTTTTATTTTCTTGCCAACACTTTAAGTTTACCAACTATTACAAATAAGTGACCTTTATTTAAGGGAATTATCATCTTTTCTCCAATTAAGTTACTCATTACCATGGCAGTACGATTCTCATTCAAGCTATATATATTTAATTCACCAACTTTTCTATTTGATTACATTTTATATTCGGCTTGTTTTACTAACTCTTTCTAGAAATTACACATTTTAACTAAAGTTATTGCCAACTTTTCTTTGATCAAACTAACAGCAGCAATTCTTATTTGAATGAGTTACTTACCCATTTTTATTTGGTTTGTTTATTTAGCCAACTTCTCTTATTTCTAAGCAAAAAAATCGTCTTATCATTGACCAACTTTTATTTTCTTTGTTTACTAACAATTTAGATTTACTAACCATTATATGAAATTACCAACCCTTATTTGTGTGATTATTAACTTTGCTCAAGGGTTATCAACTCTCATTTGAGTTACTTACTAGTGTTTATCTGTTTTTTTTTTTTTTTTTAAAAGTTACCACCTATAAAATGAGATCACCAGCATTTATTTGTGTGACTTACTAACTTTCTCTGATGTTACCAACTAGCTTTCGATAATTAACTCTTATTTGATCTACAATGTCTATTTGCTATTTTCTTACACTGCTTTTCTATTAAGTTACTGCTGCTATTTGCCTTGTTTGCCAAGTTTTCAATGATAAACTTTTTTACAATAACCTCAATGTTTATTTTTCTCTGATTTTAGTTATCAATATCAATGTTTATTTGATTTTTTGAAACTACCACCTTATCTTGTCTTCAACCAAAAACACTTCTTTTTATCCTTTACCCACTTTTATTTACCAATTTTACTAACAGCACAATGTTCCTTATATGTTTTCAATTGATTCACTCAATTTGAATTAGATGAGTTCGGATCACAATTTTTTTAATACAAAAGAGAACGACACAATAAGGACTTGGTTCTCATAAATACTAATTATTTTTAGGTCTAAATTATGAGTATCTTCTCGTATTTGAAACACGTACAATCCCTATTTTCATATATAGCCAATCAGCAAATTGTTAAGGTTATCATAAACAAAATATCTCCGTTCTCATCAATACTAATTATTTTTAGGTCTAAATTATGTGTATCTTCTCGTCTTTGAAACACGTACAATCCATATTTTCTATATAGCCAATCGGCAAATTGTTAAGGTTATCATAAACAAAATCTCTCCAAATGAGGCATGAACCCAATACCTTTATGTATTTGTCTGTGTTCTTTTGTCACAATATCCTGACCAATGGAGATAACTAGATATCTTGAATAGTTATACTATGCAAATGGCCCTTCTTAAGCCTTTTTCATTAATACATTGAAGATATTAACATTCACATGTTAAATGTATCATATTCAAATTAGAACGTTTGATCCCTCCGTCAATCCATGGAGATATAGAGATTATCCCTTTCTCGTGCCAACACCAGGTCAGGCCAATCGTCCTTGTCGGCCAATGCGTTCACGAGGTATGTCCTGAAAAAAGTACAGAAAAGGCTGTCTTTTCTCACATATTTATCAGTCAACCAACAGCATTCCAACCCTAAGAGCCATAAAGCCCGCGACAAAGTTAAGAGAGGACACCGTGGGCAGCAGGAGACACTGATTGGTGTCAACAATGGAGGTACTCAGCAAGCTGTCAGGCGACAAAAATAAAAAATAAATAAATGACATTGCCCATCGCTGATTCATGGCTGCAACGAAAGGAAACCTCGTACGCATCAACCCGTACGATCGAAGCGTTGTATCATTTGCTAATGCTCTGTGCTCACAGCGTGACTCCCGCTTTTGCGCAAGTTCCCTCGAGAAATATAATATCTCAAAGGCGAAAGATATGATTAATATTTGTATTTTATTATATAATATCTCAAAGACGAAAGATATGATTAATATTGGTATTTTCTTACTTTAACATGCCTCGAGCTCAACGCTACATTTGGGAAATTGGGAAAGATGGGAGGAGTGAAAGTTTCCGCGCAAAATTTCATAAAAAGTTATGAAATCTTTGTGATGAGGAAGAGGGTGAGATTTTTTTTTTTACATAAAAGACTATTTGAAAAAATTACTCAATTGGTTCTGAACCTATTGTATGAATGCAAATTTAATCGACTTAGTCCAAAATTTTTATACAAAATAATATAATTCTTTCGGCCAATTTTTAATGAAAATCACCAACATATCAATTTAGTCATTATTGATTGTCCTACATGGCGCACTGTCACATCAAAGACTTTTGACAAAAATTGGTCAGAAGGATTATATCAGAATTTCGCACAATGATTTGAGACAAAGTTGGCAAAGTTAGAAAGTTTATGACTAATTTAGCATTGGTACAAGATGTTTATGACTGACTGGACAATTTTCCTAAGATTTTTTCTACCCATTCTCTTCCCCTACATTGATTCCCAACATCACATTAACATTGAAAGAAAAGAGAAAGGAAATCTCAAATAGTAGTCATGAGATCATGAAATGATGGTATGTATGCTTCACAAGGACTCATGACTAATAAAATTGACAGTGCATTAGAACCACTTGGCCAATCCCTGAAGATTGGTCCATGCAAATTTCAATCACGATATGAAAAGTTTTGAGCTTTTGTTCTTTCCAGTTTCCAAAGCTATACTAGAGTGCAATGCATTTCACAAGAGAATATGGCTTAGAAGGTTCCGATTATCATATGGCCTCTCTCATTTAATGTGATTCTTTGAGTGTTACAATCATATTTTATCTGTTAAAAATGTTGACAGTTTCTTGAGGCATCGAGAAAGTAATTCTTGTTGATGGTCGATCCCGACAAGACTGAGGTGGTGCTTGATAAACCAATTAAGCACCGAAAAATGAAAACCTTTGATGAAATTAAGTTTGTTTGATAATCTTAAGTGGCATTGACTCGATAGAGTTTATTAAGTAAAAAATTTGATGTAGTAAGTAAGAGAGAGATTGTTTAATTTAAACAACAGCAAAAATAATGGATGACAAGCTGAATCTTGACAAATATACTGCTAAAGACACTAAAAATAATGATTGTTCTATGTATGGTGAGAAATTGATAACATTTAACTGTCGAGTTTGAATTATCATCAAATAAATTTTTATTTTAACTTTTGGCACTTGAGTTTATCGAGACCTAAATTTGAGCACTTAATTTTCAGTTCTGCTATATGTCTTATGCGGGGAAGTTGAACTAGACTATCTCCTTATTGCTAAAAGGGAAAAACCATCGCATGCAGGCTTGTGTTCTTATAAGCCAACATCCTAAGCATCCATTAAACTGACGAATACTTTGAAGTGAAGGCTAGTTTAAGACAAATTTTGACCATGAGAGAACTCCTTTGAACTCCTATGAAACTTAACTTATACACCAGTGAAACCCCAAAAGACATTTATGCAAAAATTCCCAAATAGACTAAATGGGATAGAAATTTCCCCAAAATCAAAGAAAGAGTTTCTAGATCTAAATTAGATCACAAGAGAAAAACTCCTCAAACGAGAGACAAGCAATGAAAAGAAAATAGAGGATCAAATCACTAAAAAAAAAAAAAAAGGAGGGAGAGATCTAGCTCAAGCCCTTCTTTCCACAGAGGAAGAGGAGAAGAGGGGCTAGCAGTTGGGGTTTCCCGGCCTCATGTATAGTTGAGAGCTCAAGGATCAGGATTCAACCAATGAAGGATTTTTCAACGCCAGAGCTTAATGTCACGTTTTAGTGTTTCTACGTGTACAATTAAGAGCATTTATGGTTACAAGTGGATCGGGTCTTCTGCTTTTGCCTGAGCAGCTTTTTCTTCAATGGATATGACGCTTACCATGTATGGCTGCACCTCTACACAAGCCATGGTAAATCGTCGATTGGGCAAAAACTATTACAACAGATTATTATATTTAGGACTAATTAGTATAAATGAAATAGGTTTAAAACTAAATTTACCAAATTAAAATGTACAGGACTAAATCAGCATAAATCTAATAGACTTATACTTTTTTTTAAAATATAATTTTCCTGATTATTTGGGGTAATGACAAACCCAAACCCAAACCCACGGTACGGCCTCGCTCAACCCCCAACAGAATATGTTCGGATCGTGGGTAAGGATTTTCGCATGACTCATGAGCGACGTGGAACCAGGGGCGAGTGCTGCGCTGACGGACAAGAACGCCTGCGTAGATGGACTCGGGGGTCGAGTTATGAATTAGGGCATGAAGATGGCGGCGAGGCGGAGGGGGAGTATTGTTTTTCAAGACCCAGGGCCTGCGTGTCCCAGTTCAGCCCACGAGCCCTTCCTTCCAAGCACGATTCTCTTCCGCTGTCGTTTCGAGGGCCCGCACGCGCCGCCCAGGTAGTGTCCAACCCTGACCACTTCTCGAATTTCCCTGTGCAAGGCCCCATTGAGCTTGTTCGAGGTTCATCAGATATCGTGCGAGGCTCCCTTCGTTTCTCTATAACTTTTTGTAAAATGGATTCCAACTTTCAAACCAAATTTCTGGACCATTTCTTCAGCAACGTAACATGGACATTGACTTGGCTTATGTATGATCCATTCTGTCCTAATTAAAAGACAAGAGGCTTGAGAAGATCTGATCATTGGACCACTGATAAACGTCTGCCTCAAAGGGAAACCATTCAGTCCTGTTCTGAAGCAGGCAAGCTTTTATCTTCAATTGATGATATTTAAAATAAAGGCCGATCTTAGAAAATACCTGAGCTTGTTGATGTTGATCCCATAAATCATCAATCCAGGGATAAAGAATATTTTTTTTTGACTGTCATATTGTTAACTTCTCTCATGCTACCGTCCTTTTTTACAAATAGAATAGGAGCTCTCCAAGGCGAAACACTAGGTTTGATGAAACTTTTATCCAAAAGCTCTTATAGCTTTGTTTTCAATTCTTTCAATGTAGAAGGTGCCATTCAATATGGTGCCTTGGAGATATGTGCTGCACAGCAAATTTCTTTAGAAATACAATATAAATAAAGGAATGCATAGTACTGAGATTAAACAATATTTAAGCATATCACGAGGCAATAGAAATATGTTACCTGCAACAATTATGTTAGATGCCATCGCATCCTCCCCATCATCGCAAAAACTTTCCCAGTCGTCCTCTACCTTTGCTGATTTTTTTGGGGCCTACCAACTGAAGGCGCATTTTTCCTCATGGAAAAAGTACATGCTAGATGTCTAAGTTGCTAACATATAAAGCATGATCTACTATCCACTTGAGCATCTCTCTACGTAGGACAATTCAGCCATATGTGTCCCATTTTTTCACATAAAGAGCAAACTCTCGATTTTTAGTAACATTGACCATTGTGATGTCTCTCTCAAGTACTTGCAAGGGCCCTAAATAGTTCAAATTTCAAAAAGTAGACTCTCGATTACTAAATGGTGGCCATTGGAATTGGGTTATTTCCTTAAAAATCAAGCAATAAGTCCTCTTCCATTAGATGTGAGATCGAGTGTCACAAACTTCCCAATTATAACACTGATGTGCTTGTCAATATATCTCGCCCCCCGCAAGCCCTCTCATCTATTTTATGTTTCGAGTTCGGATCTAGATGTAATCATACGTTGAGCTAGTAATGAAAATCAATTTCTGACCAAAAACAAAAAAAAAAAACCAAACACCACAAATAATTATGTGAGATCGACAAGTGGCCTGTAGATTCAAGAGGTGACTCCTACCATGTAACACATTATTCCAAACAGGTTCTAGAGGTGGCTCTTATGGTGTAGCACTGTCTTACATACTACTAGTTCACACGCTTCCTGCTAGTGCGTTGCTTGATACATTTTTATAACAAGCCAGTCCGGTCCATATAAACCAAGCCCCCAAAACAAGTACTCAAGTAGTGGCCTTTGGGGTAGCCTAGAATCAAGCCATAAGTCTTCTCCCATCCTATGTGAGTTTGGGGCATTCAGGTTGAAGGCCCAACTTTGAAGAAAGGTGAGATGACCTCAATCAAAGGTAAAATCAAGAAAGCTCATTTGAGGTTATTTGGAGATGTGAAACAATGGTCTCGAGATCCTCAACTGAGAAGATGTGAGTACAAGATGGATGCATAGTTTAACAATGGCAAGAGAAACCTATAAATACATGGAAAAAATGATAAGAGAAAGTTGGAGTACTTAAACCTTACATGAGACTCGAGTCACGAGTGCACAATGACATTAGGATAAATAAAGCCAACCTCACTTAGTGGGAGAAGACCTAGTTTTTGTCATTGTTGTGGCTAGTTCTTAGCTTCTACAAAGGGATGACAACACAAGTATTTGAGCATTTGTCTATTTTACATTCGAGCACCTAGACTTCTTATTTTAATCAAGTACCTTAACTTTTTACATGTGGGTCAAATATGAGACCTTCCTTTAGTAATAGTCACGTCATGCAATTTTACTAATGTGGCTCGCTTACTTAGCAAAAGGTAATCCCAATGGTTATTAGCTCAATTATGACATTTTCCATTCAGGTGTTGGGTGATGAGGAGAGAGAATACTGACTAGGACGATCTTGACAATTCAATGTGACCATGTTGACATGATGTCAATTTAAGACGCCACCATCATACACCAATGTAGACAATTAATGGCTATCTACGGGCATTAGTGTCCAATTTGGCATTTTCCATTCGCAATTTTAATGAAGGTCTCACGTTGACCCATGTTTGAAAAGTTGAGGTATTTTATTGAACAATCGATTGTAAAACAAGCAAAAGTTCAGTTGGATATGTTTAATATAAGTTTGGACTTGAGTTTTCTTTTGGTAATTCCCTGAGTGAAGATGTCAAACTATGCTTCAATACCCTAAGTCCCTCTATATATCATCCCGGGAGTATGTGTAATCACTTTCTATAGAATATATCGAGTCAGGAAAAAAATCGTATTGTTCGCATTGAAATCTTTGGCTGCTCAGGCCTCACATTAGATGAAGCGATTGATGAGCAATTGATTAACCCGATGGTTGCTTGAATACTTTTTTGGGTCATAATTTTACAAATGATATCAGAGGCAGACTTTTTAGGAATATTGCATGAATGACATAATCATACATCCCTTAGAGAGAGAGAATAGCCCATTCGAATGTGTAAATACTCACGATTACGTACTATTTTAAAAGTTTGAACTATTAGATGAAAATATTGCTCAAAATATAAATATTTTAGGAATATGTTCACTATAAGTCCTAAAACTTCTTGTGAAAATACAATTGAATCCTAAAACTTGTTAAATTAGTGTAATTGAGTCTTTAAAATTAACATCGTCAATTTTACTAATGGAAAAAGTTGACTTTAAATTATTTTTTAATGCCACATAAGCATTTATTATTATTATTTTGTTCAATTCTTATTTTAATTAGATTAAAAAACTGGAAAAGAAAACTTAAAATTTTATTAAAAAACAAAAACTTTAAAAAAGAGAGAGACAAAGAAGAGCAAGGGCTTTATCCGTCCCCGTCGCCCATTGCCAGAAGGGTTAGCGCCATCAACCTTCCCTTGTGGTGAGCGAGAGGGCGCCTAAATCTGGGCATGCCAACCATTGCCAGCCTTGGGTGAGGCTTTGCAAGCCCCAAGCAAGGGCTAACAACCGTCACCAGGCTCGAGTGAGCCTTGTTGAGGGCCTGGCGACAGTCATCGGGCCTAACCTAGGGTCAACAAGGTCTCGCCCGAGGGGGCAATGGTCACCGGTCCCTCGTGAGGGCTGGTGCCTAGATCTAGGCGCCCTCGCGCTCACTGCAGGGCCAGTCCTAGCCTAGGCAGCGGTGGCTAAAGAGCCAAAAGCACCCTCCCATTCTTTTTTTTTAGTTTTGTATTTTAATAAAATTTTGTATTTTTCATTTTTTAATCTAATTTAAAAATAATTGAATAAAAAATGATAAAAAATTCCATGTGGACAATAAAAATTGATTTAAAAATGCCACGTGAAAGATAAAAAAATAATTTAAAAGTGCAATCAAGTTATAAAACTTATCAAATTGGTGCGATCGAGTCCTAAAGTTAACACCGTCAATTTTACTAATGGAAAAAGCTGACTTGGCATTTTTAAATTAGTTTTTAATGCCACATTAACATTTATTATTATTATTATTATTATTATTATTATTATTATTATTATTATTATTATTATTATTATTATTATTATTATTATTATTATTCTTAATTTATTCTTATTTTAATTAGATTAAAAAACTGGAAAAGAAAACCTAAAATTTTATAAAAAAACAAAAACTTGAAAAACAAGAGAGAGAAGGGTAGGGACTTCGGTTGTCACCATTGCCCATCATCAGAAAGGTTGGCGCCACTAGCACTCCCTTGCGACGAGCAAGAGGGCACCTGCATCTAGGCATGCCAACCCTCACGGGTGGTCGATGACCATCACTCGCCATGGGAGGCTTCATAGGCCCTAGGCAAGGGTTTACAATCGTCACTAGGCCTAGGTGACAGTTGTCAACCCTTGCTTGGGATGAGAGAGGCCTCACCCAAGGGGGTGATGATCGCCGGCCCCTTGTAAGGGTTTGTGTGCCCAAATTTGGGTGCCCTCTTGCTCGTCACAAGGGTCGCTAGCCCTCATGAGGGCTGGCCTCAACGTTGGCTATAGTGGCTAAAGAGCCAAAAGCGGCCCACTATTCTTTTTTTTTTCTTCAATTTTTTTTTAATAAAATTTTCGTTTTTTTTTTTTTTTAATCTAATTTAAAAAGAATTGAATAAAAAATGCCATGTGGAAAATAAAAAATAAATTAAAAATGCCACATCAACATTTTTCACTAATCAAATTGACGGTTTTAACTTTAGGACTTGATTGTACCAATTAAATAATTTTTTGGACTTGATTGCACTTTTTGCAATTTTTAGGATTCAATTGCATTTTCGTGATAAGTTTTAAGACTTTTTTTAAGCTTAGTATAATCTTTTTGCTTATTTGAACTTAGAATCTCATGCTTTGATACAATATAAGATTTAGTGAGATTACTGCTAACTATTCTAAAAGTTTAAATTCTTAGATGACGGCATGATTTAATATGTAAATATTTTATTAATAAGTAATTTTACAACAATTCGTTGTTCTGATGCGCTTGCTTTCACTGCCAACTATTTTAAAAGTTTAAATTATTAAATGACAGCATGATTTAATAGGTAAATATTTTATTAATAGGTAATTTTACAACAATTCGTTGTTTTGATGCGCTCGCTTTCATATGTCTGTTTGCTCAATTCCATATTTTGGTAGGATAGAGCAATTAGCTAGTTTGAAATAATATATTTATAATATTTTGAAGAGTTGTAGTTTGATTAAGAAGGCTTACCCACCTCAATTTATTTTTTTAGAGAAGTTGCAGTTTCAGGTTAGTTTCAAGTGAATTTGGGAGTTCTTAACTCCTGAAAGAATTTATTTGTAGCAAATGAGCAGCTAAGATTTGAGGAAAAGGCTTTGATTGTTGTAAGAAGCTTGCGATTTGACGCCCCATTTAACCAATTCCAATGAAGACGATTCAAGAAAGCAGAGTCTCTTTTAGTTGGTAAATTTCTGAAAAAGTTAATAATAAAAAAAGAAATGTTAGAAAAAAAAGGCTGTCTTTTCTCACATATCCATCGGTCAACCAACGGCATTCCGACTCTGATTGCCGTAAAGCCCGGAACAAAGTGGAGAGAAGGCCCCATGGGCAGCAGGAGCTACTGATTAGTGTCCCTAATTTTAAGGAATTGAGCAAGCTGTCGGGCGACAAAATATATAACTAAATGACATTGTCGACATCGCCTTATTAATGGCCGCAACAAAAGGAAACCTCGTACGCATCAACCCATACGATCGAAGCATTGTATCATTTGCTAACGCTCCGTGCCCACAGCGCTTTTGCACAAGTTCCCTCGAGAAATATAATATCTCAAAGACGAAAGGTATGATTAATATTTGTATTTTCTTACTCCATCCCTCGAGAAATATAACCTCGCACGCTCAACGCTACGTTTGGAAATTGGGAAAGATGGGAGGAGTGAAAGTTTGTGCGCAAAATTTAATAAAAAGTTATGAAATCTTTGTGACGAGAAAGAGGGTGAGATTTTTTTTTAGCATAATAGACTTTTTGAGAAAATTACCCAATCGGTCCTAAACATGTCATATGAATGCCAGTTTTGTCATCATTTTTTCAATTTAATCAATTTAGTCCAGAATTTTTATGTAAACTTCCAATATAATTCTTTCGGCCGATTTTTAATGAAAATCATTAATATATTAATTTAGTCATTATCAAACATCCTACATAGCACAACGTCACGTCATTGGAATTTCGTGCTATGGTTTGGGACTAAGTTGTAGAGTTAGAAAGTTTGTGATTGAATTAGCATTGATACACTAAGTTTATGACTGATTGGACAATTTTCTAGAGATTTTTCTACCCATTCTTTTCCCCTACATTGATTCCCAACATCGCATTAACATTAAAGGAAAAGAAAAAGGAAATCTTAAATAGTAGTCACGAGATCATGAAATGATGGTATGTATGCTTCACAATGACACATTATTGATAAAATTGACAATGCGTTAGAAATCACTCAGCCAATCTCTTAAGATTGCTCAATGCAAATTTCAATCATGATATCAAAAGTTGTTCTTTCCGGTCTCCAAAAGCTATACTAGAGTGCAATGCATTTCACTAGGGATATGGCTTTGGAGGATCCGATTATCGTATGGCCTCTATCATTTAATGTGATAATTTGAGTGTTACAATCATATTTTATCTGTATTACATGTTGACACTTCCTTGGAGCATCAAGAAAGTAATTCTTGTTCCCAACAACACTGAGGTGGTTGACTTAGGGTCTGCTTGATAATCCAATTAAGTAAATGAAATTAAGTTTGTTTGTTAATCTTAAGTGGCATTGACTTAATAGAGTTAATAAAGTAAAAAAATTAATGTAATAAGTAAGGAAGAGATTGCCTAATTTAATCAAGCTGAATCTTGACAAATACACAGCTAAAGACAACTAAAAATGATGATTGTTCTGCGTATGGTAAGAAACTGATAAAATTTAACTGTCAAGTTTGAATTATCATCAAACAACTTTTTATTTTAACTTTCGGCACTCGAGTTTATCGAGACCTAAATTTGAGCACTTAATTTTCAGTTCTGCTAAACAGGCCCTTGATCTTATGCGTGGAAGTTGACCTAGACTATCTCTTTATTGCTAAAGGGGAAAAACCATCCCATGCAGGCTTGTGTTCTTATAAGACAACATGCAAAGCATCCATCAAACTGACGAATGCTTAGAAGTGAAGGCTAGTTCAGGACAAATTTTGTTAGTTTTTTATCTGTCGAAAATATTTTGGTAGTTGTTATGGTGTAATCTGGACATTTTCTTCGGCAACGTAATAAGGATATTGACTGGGCTTATGTATGACCCTTTCTGTCCTAATTAAAAGACAAGAGGCTTGAGAAGAACTGATCACTGGACCACTGATAAACATCTACCACAAAGTGTCACCCCAAATCCTATAGGAATGGGTTGACACAACCATCCTTTCACTTGAAGGATGTTGCCTGGGCAATGGTGCAATCTCTTCTATCATTTCCAAATTCAATGGCTCTAGTTCCACCCAATTCTTTCAATTGACGATGAAATCGAGCACTACCTGGCAAGCTCCAATCGTATCACCCATTGGTTGCCGGTGCTTGTCTCTTGTCTCATTTGAGTCTGTACTTGTATCATTGTGATGGTCTTGTACACTTGCCGAAGCCACCTTGAGAACTTTGAAGCTTTTTCCTAGTATCAGGGATAATAACTCGATTGCCTTTATTATTCTTGCGAAAGGAAGCAAGCGGCTTTGAGTAAGAACTCAGGGTTACCATGATTATCCAGATCCAAGAATGAAACTACACCATAGTATTGAAGAGACTAGCACATTAAAAGCTATCAAACAAGCTCACAGCATCCTATAAAATCTATACTCAGAATGGTCTAACCTAAGCTATGATATCAACAAATGTCATATCCCAACTTTACAAAAATAGGGGCAATGACATGGTCATCATTTCACCTAAAGGACGTTGTTTCAAATGTAACAATAACTAAACCTAATATCGAATATGTATTCATCCATATACATTTGCTAAGAAGCATATGGTTACAATATCCATAAAAAAGAATATATATAGATATAGACACACACGCATATCTAGTAAACAACTAACTTAAAGGCTTATCATAGACATATACAACTCATACCCAAAAAACCCCACTATCAAAATGTCCTCTTGATAATGATAATACTCTTGTCTAATCTCCAACATAGCAATTAATGATGGTAACATAATCCTTATCATAAGCCAATTCTACAACCAAAGAAAAAAAAAGAAAACAATGAACTTTTTGGGACCACATCAACAAAGGACAACAGGCAGTTGCAATTGCACATGGAGGTCCCCATGCTCTAATAGACTTTATCAAAGAAAAATGAAGAACATATGTCATTTAGTTTAGTGAAAAAACTGACAAGATATCCCCCATGACAACCACTTTGATTATATGAATTCATTTAAAATATTGACCAATAAAAAGAGGTCTTACAACAAGCATAGCTTCCACGACACCCATTTTTAAATGACCACAGCTCCTCACAACAACCGCTCAGAGAACTAAAATAACACATCATAGTGGCATACTAGCCATAATTTTTTCTTGGTTGAGCCTTAAATTGCCAATCCGAACCCTTCAATTGCTCTAGCACCACATCTAAGCCCTAATTCACACATCTCACACGTCCCAGTAGCATACTAGCCCTAATTTTTCCTCGGCCGAGCTCTAAATTGCCAATATGAGCCCTTCAATTACTCTAGCACCATATTTAAGCCCTAAATCGCACATCACAATAACATCTAAGCCCTACATTTCCTGGCCAACCCTTACATTTCCCAACCGAGGCCCAAATTTCCAACCGGAGCCCTAATAGAGGAGTTCGAGCCCTAATTTCACACCACCGGAGGAGAAGAGGACAAACCTCGGCGAGTAATGATGGCAACCAACGATGGCAAGTGACAAACTACCCTCTGTGAGCGTGAACGGTGATGAAGGTAAGACCGACTATGAGAGACGGCCGGTTGAGAGATTTGCTCGATGTCTTTGGGCAAACTTAACTAAATGATGCCATTTAGCACCAAGGAAAGATGACGTCGTTTAGCTTGGCTAAGTTGCAAGTCCATGTGTATTTTTTGAAGTCCATGTTGGAAATTATCACCTAGTCTACGTGTGTTTTTCTTTAAATAATGGCCACCTCAGTAAAGTATGTTGCCAGAAAATGCCACGTATGCATTTTAATCGGATTTTCTTGCCATTGGTATTTAATTGATCATTTTTTCTCCGATTTTAGTACTTAAGTATACTTTTTGTAACTTTTGGCATTTAAATGTCTCATTGTACCAAGTTTTGGCATTCTAAAAATCCGCACGTCCTTATCTTTTGTACTTTTTATTAATCTAAATCTCCCAAATTATGCTCTTTGACTTTTTTTTATATCCGAAGTTCTTGAAACACTCAAATGTTTACATAGACATTCATACACAATTCTTTCATAATTTTCTGAAATCTGAATAATATTTTAAACTTCGACAAACAGTCAGGTTACCGCAAGATACCATACCCACATTGTCGTATTTCGTTGAACTTCATGTGCTGACCATGGCTCCGAATGTTGCATTTGAGGCTTGCTTGATTGGTGGGTCTTGTTTAATTTTTCAATGGAGGATGAAAAAAGGGCAACTGAGAATTTCTCTTGGTCCTACACAGGTCATTTATTTTCGAAAGCATGACCTTGACTTGGACGGTGGTTGTTCTTTTTCCACTTTTATTTACCCAAACAAGACGTCTGGTTCTTTTTAACACTTGTATTTATAGAAACAATCTATTTTCCTCCAAAATCATTCGGAAAAGACAGACGTTCTCTTTACTGTTGGACCTTCATCTCTCTTCTTCTTCTTCTGCCTGGCTTTGTGGCTTTGCCTCAACCCTCATTCAAAGATCCCAGGTTCTCTCTCTCTCTCTCTCTCTTTCTCTCTCTCAGTGCATATGTGTATAGCGTTTAGCGTTTATGGTATTTTTTTGCTTTGTTAGTCCATATTGGAGCAATTAAGTGTTAACAAGTAGTCATTAAAAGTTTTATTGTCATCACTTTTTTTTTTGGTTGCATGAACAAATAGCATTTAGCAGTTGCTGCTACACATTAGTGTGGTATTCGTCATTGTGTTATGCACTCTGTTTTATGGTGGCACTGGAAAAGGTGGCGAGGGGATGGGTTCAAATCTCAGTAAATGGGATTATGGACATGTAAAGTTTCCCCTTTTTACCGAGCGATAAAAGGAGGATTAGATTGCTCTTAATATTCAGTGAAAAGCATTACGTGCTTTTTAGGCCACCAGTTGCATGGCCAAAGAAATCTTATTCAGTTGCTAGGGCGAAGGCCATTTGCATGATGTGGTTGGGGTTCGGTTTTGAAAGATACTGATGTGCATTTCTAGGTTTCAAAAATGCACAACGGGTTGAAGCAAAGGCAAAACACAGACTTACAGTTGGGTTTGAGCAACGAGGTGTTTGGTGTTAAGCAAGTTGATACTAAATATTTGAAGGTTGTTCGATGAATTGCCATTTTGGTTAAGGTCAACCAAAGCAAGTACAAAATTTTGTTTTCTTAAGGCCTAAGCCACATCTGTTTTTCAGTTGTTGCACCATGTTCACTTTCAGCTGAACCGTACAAGAAGTTTCTTACAAGTTTATCAATTTAATAGAATCACTTGGCTTCTAAGGTATCATAGCTACTGCATTACATGAGAGGCAGAACACAAGTGACCGATTGAGTTCGTGTCACTCGCTTGATCTGCTACTTCAAGAAACAAAAACATCACTTTTTACCCTGGAATAGTGTATGATTCGTGTACATCTTGCCCCATGTTTTTCTACATTTGTCAAATGATGATCATACTCTTCATAATTTCCTAGTGCACCTCTGAATCACCTTGGACTTCCACCACTCCCATCACTGTCAAATTCTCTATTGGCTGCTGTTTATGATATCATCTAGATGAACATTATTGATAACAACAGTGATAAAATGTCATAACATCGATGTCATGCTTCTTCCAATTCCTTTTCAGGGCATGGAATGATTCGAAAATGCCTGCTTGCTATCCACAAACATTTTGTTTTTACTAGGCTTCTGTCACTGAGATTGTGCATTTGAATTTTGTATTTCTGTTTAATTGGTCATCAATGACTCAAATTTTCTAACTTTGGGCAGCTGCAGGTGCTCTCCACAATGAACAGAAGCCAGTGAAAGAATGCAAACGAGCCTCTGAATCATTGGAACAGGGATAGCTTATGGCTCAGTGAGAATGCATCTGACGAAAGAGGCTCTAGCACTGACAATCTTCATCGTTTCATTAAGCATTCCATCTACCAATTCCAAATCCTTCCACAACATTTCTTTCAATTTCCCATCTTTTCAATCCAACGATCAGAGAATAACTTTTCAGGGCAATGCCTCCATAGTGAATTCCCATATCCAACTCACTGAAGGAGAGCCATTGGAGTGCCCCATGGATGCAGTTGGCCGAGCAACATATCCACAACCCATGCACCTGTGGGATAGTTCAACACGGAATGTGGCAGATTTTGTTAGCCAGTTTACTTTTGCTATCAATTCCCATAGGAACTACTCCCATGCTGATGGATTGGTTTTCTTTTTTGCTCCTAATGGATCGCAGATCCCTGAACACTCAGAAGGAAGCTTTCTAGGCCTCACAAATTCAACTCCAAACTCTACCAACTCCAGTACTGCATTTGTTGCGGTAGAGTTTGATACTTTCTATGACCATGCGACAAATGCATGGGATCCACCATGTGATCATGTCGGAATCAATGTAAACAGCCTGGATTCTGTCAATAAAACGTGTGTATCATGGATGGATTACAACATATTCCACGGTAAAAAACTTCATGCTCAGGTCACATACAATTCTAGAGAAATGAGCTTGGGTGTTGTTTTTGGAGACGATGCTGATAATTCTACCAGCGTTTTCTATCAGCCACTCAACCTGACAGAGTACTTGCCAGAATGGGTGGTTTTTGGTTTCTCAGCATCGACAGGGCAATTTCTTGAGGCTCATGCCATTTTATCATGGGAATTCAACTCTAGTCTACAAATCGTCGACACACCTTCAGGTGTTATGACTCGAGGACCAAAGAGAAAGTTGTGGGCAAGGGGGGTTATGCTAGGCTTAAGCTCTTTGGTGTTGCTTATCCTTGTTGTAGGATTTGGTCTGGATTATTATAAGCTAAAGAGAAATAGAAATGGTCGAAGTGGAGAAGAAGACGATGTTCCTGGGATTGACGAAGGATTTGAACAGTCGAAGGGACCCAAGAAGTACTCCTACAAGGTCTTGGCCATGGCGACTAACAAATTTGCCAATACCCGGTTGCTCGGGGAAGGGGGTTTTGGAGGAGTGTATGAAGGCCACCTCGCTGATACAAATTCCCGTGTCGCTATCAAGAAGATCACTCCAGAGTCCAACCAAGGTGTAAAGGAGTACTCCACTGAAGTGAAGACGATCAGACATCTCAGGCATAAAAATTTAGTGGAGCTTGTTGGCTGGTGTCATGAGAGAGAGAAGTTCCTGCTCGTGTACGAATTCATGTCTAACGGTAGCTTAGATTCTCATTTATTCAAAGATAAAGCGCTGCTAGCATGGGAAAAGAGGTACAGTATCGCTCAAGGCATAGCCCTAGGGCTGAAATACTTGCACGAGGATTTGAAACAATGTGTTGTGCATAGGGATATCAAGTCTAGCAATATCCTGCTTGATGCACAATTTGAGGCTAAATTGGGCGATTTTGGCTTGGCTCGGATAGTTGACCATAGCAAAGGGTCACAAACAACTCTATTGGCTGGGACTATGGGATATTTGGCCCCTGAATGTATCTATACAGGCAGGGCAAGCAAGGAATCTGATGTCTACAGCTTCGGCGTTGTCCTCTTAGAGATAGCATGTGGAAGAAAAGCTATCGAACTAAGAGCATCAGAAGACCAAGTCCAACTTGTGGAGTGGGTCTGGGAGCTCTACGGCATTGGAAAGCTATTAGATGCAGCAGATTCAAAGTTAGGAGAAAATTTCGATGGGAGACAAATGGAGTGCTTGATGATTGTAGGCCTCCTGTGCACCCATCCAGACCCTAAGGAACGGCCTCCCATAAGGAAAGCGATAACCTTTTTGAACTTTGACGCTTCACCACCCATTCCACCAACAAAGTTGCCAATCCCGACATATATCATTCCTTCATCTCTGATGCCTGAACTATCGCAGCTTTCGTCGGCCAGCTTCAGAAGTATTGAACCACCGAGCGCTTCCAGCACTCCACTGTCTGCATTTACTGGCTCTTCCTAGGATTCTTCCACTTCCACTTCCACTTCTTCTGTATTACATGTATACAAGCATACCTTTAATTGCTAGTTTCTATATGCTCTTTACTGTTGGATTTTCATATTAAAGGAATTATAGGAAAGATAGATGGCATGGTCTGTTTCAGTGGCTATTGTTCCGAAATCAAATTTCTAGAAGAAATCAAATCTGAAAAGTAATCAGAAATCAATGAAATTGTAATTTTTCAGTCAAATGTCAAATTCTTCGGTTTGACCGAAATAGTTAACCTCTGACCATTTTATGAAAATTTGAATTTAAAGGAATAATTCTACGTAGCTATGTTGAATTGACACCTATATGCAACTTTTACATATTTTTTTTAATTTTTACGCACTCAAAGTGAAGGCAATTAACCAACTCAGGCACAAAAACCTAGTCCAGCCAATCGGTCGGTACCGCAAGAAAAGAGAGCTCCTCCTTATCTACAAGTTCACAGCTCAATGTAGTTTGGACTGTCATTTGTTCAGGAACAATACCCTGTTGACTGGGTAATCAGGTATGGCATTGGTCGGGGAAGAGCCTCGGCGTTGCTATACCTCCACGAAGAATAGAAACAGGGCATGATCCATGGGAATATCAATTTCATCAATGTCATGCTCTATGAAAAGTTCAACACGAAGCTAGTGGGTTTTGGTTGCCTGGACTAGTTGACCGTGCCTAAGGGGTACAAATAAACAACCAACAATCCCCATAATATATCCGTTCATTACATCTTGTTACAGTATCTCATCCAATGGAGATAACTTAGTATAACTCAAATTCTTGTCCTATGCAAATCACTCCTTTTCAAGCGTTTCTTAATCAGTAGAGTCATCAACATAGATCACACAGCTAGCCTAAGCAAAAGATGTTGAGATTCCAACATGAGATTTATTGTACTCAAATTGAAGGCATATTGGTTTGAGTGAATAATTTATTATTAATTACTTTTTTAGACTTTCATGTACTTGATTTATTGAATATAATCAGTCAATGGAAAATTATTTATAATCAAAGAAAATAAAATTTATTAAAATTAAGAAAAATTTGCTAATCTGGTAGGAAAATTTTTTTTTTACGTGATATATTCTCCGAAATAAAGATACTATAAACATTTAGCTACTTAGTCAATCAGTGTGGAGACATAGGTATCATCCTTTTCTTATTCCTGCAAAAACTCAGGCCAATGTTCCTTGTCGGCCAATAGGTCATGAGGTAAGACATGAAAGTACATTGTTCAAGTACAAAAAAAGCTGATCCTTAGCGGAGGCAACAACTTTTACTGCAGCTTTCCCAACTCTGCTCCCGAGCTTCTCCCCTGGTTACTGTAGCTCCGGTCATAGGGCACCTTCGTTCGAGCGGCCTCCGACGACGATTGTGGCTGCGAATCAGAGAAGATGTAGAGCAGACTTGGACCTCACTTCCTCCATCTTGATTTTTCCCTAGTAAGCCCGTATCTTCCAGCATTTCCCTGTGAAATGCTAGAGCGCCTTTCGATCTTCTTTCCATGGACTCTACTGAAATCTCTGTTAGATCTGCAAATGCACGTGTGATTGAGTCTCTAGCTGGTAATAGCCACCATAGGATGGGCGGAGGTCGTGCTCGCAGTCAGAGCAGACCGCCGAACGCCAAACCTCAGTCCCGTGAACGTCTGGCGAGAGACAAACGGATAGCTCAGGGTCCTGCTAGCTTGGATTCTAGTGTTGGGGGGGGTGTCTCTGCTGTTCGGGAAGGCCCTTTTCCTGGTCTGGGTGCAGCTGAAGCTCGGCGGGGCCAAGACATGGCACTGGCGGATAGAAATCTGCCGGCATTGCCCCAGCAAAGAGGACCCTCGTCCTCAACAGTCCGCTCTTGGGCGAACGTGGCTAAATTTGCCACAACCGGTTATTCTTTGTCATATATTCCACCTACTGATATAGATGATGATGTTGTGCACTTCTCGGAAGAAACTCTAGAAGCTGCTGATTCTCTTTGGAAGGAAAGCTTAGTAGGGTATTTTGTTGGCAAGAAACTCCCCTTCAAGTTAGTAGAAATTGCACTTAAACATCTATGGGGTCATCAGTTGAAGGAGGTAAAGGCTAACGATCAAGGTTTTTATTTCTTTCATATACCAGATCATGAATTATGGAGGAAGGTAGTTGAGGGTGGACCACTGACTGTGGCAAGGGTCCTGTTATTTCTACAACAATGGCTACCCAAGCTAGAGCTGCGTAAAGGAGTCCACACCGCTGTCCCGGTTTGGATAAGGCTCAAAAATCTACCATATGCACTTTGGACAGCCCCGGGACTTAGTGCCGTTGCTAGTCGAGTTGGGAAGCCCCTGTACGTTGATCAACGCACGGAGCAGCTAAAGCTAATCTCATATGCGCGAGTTTGCGTCGAAATTACAGCAACAAATGACTGTTGTGAGTCATTGAAGATTGACTTAAATGGGGAACCCCGTATGGTGGAGGTAGAGTATGAGTGGAAATCGATCTCATGTAAAATTTGTGGTACTTTTGGACATAAATGTCCCGTGCAGGCTCCATCACAAGTGGAACGAGTTGCTGCTCCTCAAGTTATAGTGGAACCCCTAATTGCTGTGGACTGCATTGCTGCTGGTATTGCAGCTGAAAAGGATGCCCAAACTACCTCATTTGTAGCCAAAGAGTGTTTTGGTTTAGCTGGTTTACCTGCTGAAGTTGCTGTCCTCCATGCTGGAACTCGGAAGCTTGAAGCAGCTAGGACGCCTGCTGCTGTGACTAGAGAGAGGACGGCAGATGGAGCTGGAACGTTGGCTGGTTCAGCTCGCTCCCCTCTAGTTCTTACCTCTGATCAAGCGGCTAATGCTCGGGTGGATGCAGGGTCAAAGAGGACTTCCACAGATGCTGCTGGATTTGGTCCCTCCCCGGTGGTTGCTGATGACATCCAGACCTCCCCCTTGATGGATTGCCCTCCTGTCATAATCGAAGATTTTGCTGCTGTTCGGGGGCCCCCTCCCCTGCGTGTAGAGACTGATGTGGACACTTGTAGTGTCACTCAATCCTCGCCTCGCTCTATGGAAGTGGCTGCCATTGATTTGTATGTACAGGTTCCCCGGGTAGACGCTCAGGTTGCTGCACCAGGTGCTGTTCGGGGTCCCCCTCTTGCTGATCCTGTTATGGCGGAGGGTTGGCAACAAGTCAAAGGTCGCAAGAGAGAAGTCCCTCGTCCGTCGGTTTTGCGGCCAACTCCGTCTAGGCCGATCTCCTCTACACTGGTCAAAAACACTACAAAAAATGCCATTCCCCAAGCTGCTCCTCCTCCTTCCTTGGCTGCAAAAGGAGTGGCGGACCCTTACACTTCAGCCTCCTTTTCTTCGGAGGATGACTTGGATGATGAGGTAGTGCCACTTCAGCCCTTTCATGGGTTAGGCTCATTACAAGATCAACTCCCAAACCTCCGGCTTAAGCCCCCCGGCAGCTCAGTATCCAAGTCTTTGTCCCCCCCGACCAACTATATATCGACTGGACGCCGTGGACGTCCGAGGAGGAGGTAGGTCTCCGGGGTCACAATGGAATAGTTAATATAAATTAATTTTGGTTTTTGGAATATCCGAGGTCTTATAGACCTGGTTAGGCAGTCTGAAGTCAGGAATTTTGTTAAATCCAACCATATATGCTGTGTTGGACTGATTGAGACCAAAGTACCCCCTCCCAGATTTAGAACCATCTCCTCTAGTCTCCTTCCTGGATGGACTTAGATTGCTAATAATAATTATGCTGCCCGTGGCCGTATTTGGGTTGGATGGAACCCGCTTTTGGTGGATATAAATGTTCTCTATATGACTAGTCAGATTATTCACGTTTCTCTTATAATTTTGTCATCTAGGGCTAGTTTATCCCTTTCAGTAGTGTATGGGGAGCACTCTTTTATTGCCAGGAAACCTCTCTGGAATGATCTGACTCGGTAAGCTCTTCTCTTAAAGATTGTCCATGGATAGTGGCAGGTGACTTCAATGCAATCCTGGACTCCTCGGATCGCATGGGTAGCCCTGATATTTGGATCCCAGCTTTTGATGAGCTCAAGGAATGTCTAGAACAAGCGGAACTGATTGATCTAAGGTACGTGGGTTTCCGGTTCACTTGGTCGTCCTTCTCAGGTGTCAACAGGAAACAATGGAAAATAGATCTGGTACTTGTTAACAATTCTTGGTGCACTATGTTCTCCTACTCAGAAGCGTTATTCCTTGCCCCGGGCATATCGGATCACACGCCAATGGTAGTGAGGATTCTAGCACCCAACCCTTGGCGATCGCCATTCAAGTTCTTCAATATGTGGATGAATCATCCAGACTTCTCCATGATTGGTTCCCAGGTTTGGCAAACTTATTTGAGGGGCTCTCCAATGTTCAAGCTTTATGGTCGGCTCAAGCTCCTCAAAGGCCGTCTCAAGATTCTCAATAGAGAAGCTTTTTCAGCTATCTCCACTAGAACATCTGAAGCTAAGCAGGCTCTTATCACCTCACAAGAAGCTATGCTCCTAGACCCTTTTAATAGGGAACTGGTGGACTTAGAGCATCTACAAATCAAGAACTACTATAATCTCAGATCTCAGGAGGAATCTTTATTCAGGCAAAAGTCTAGAATTAGGTGGCTTAAGGAAGGGGACCTGAACACCAATTTTTTTCATCAATGAGTCACTCATCGGCACCTGCGTAATAGGATCATCTCGGTTCGGGATAATTCTGGGCTTTTGCTAACTGATATAGGGGCAGTCCAAAGGGTATTTGTCACATACTTCCAGGAGATCCTTGCTCCGGTTGAGGTGCCTCTGAGACCATCCATTCAGGAGCTCACAGAGGTCATCCAGTCTTCGCTCAACGAGGACCAGGTTACTTTCTTATCCCAACCCTTCCTACCATCGGAGGTCCGTGATGCTATGTTCTCCATTGCTGGGAACAAAGCTTCGGGCCTAGATGGGTATAATGCGAACTTTTTAAAAAAAAACTGGGACATAGTGGGCCCCTCAGTAACTGAAGCTATCCTGGATTTCCTTGGTTCTGGATGCATGCTAAAGTAGATTAACAACACTATCATTGCCTTGGTGCCTAAAATTCCTAATGCCACCTTGGTGTCAGATTACCGGCCTATTGCATGTTGTAATACTATATACAAGTGCATCACCAAGCTTCTTTCGAAGCGTATGGCAATAGTACTTCCAGACCTCATTAGTCCAGTACAAACTGCTTTTGTCAAAGGGAGGAGAATTACCGATAATATTCTCCTTGCTCAAGAGCTTTTTTGTGGTTTTCATATTGAGCCATATGTCTCGAAATGTGCCATCAAAGTTGACTTCAGGAAGGCTTATGATACGCTTAACTGGGATTTCTTGGAAACAACTCTTCAGGCCTTTGGGTTTCCAAACCACTTCATACATCTTATAATGACCTATGTTCGCACTCCAAAATTCTCTATTGCTTTGAATGGCGAACTACACGGCTTCTTTACTAGTGGGCGTGGTTTGAGGCAAGGCGATCCCATATCCCCTTATCTCTTTACTCTGGCCATGGAGGTATTCATAGGGATTATAAACTTCCATACTCGGCGTCCAGAATACTACTACTACTGGAGGTGTAGGGCATCTCGCCTATCTCACCTCTTCTTTGCTGATGATGTCTTTCTGTTTAGTAAAGCGAGTGTAGACTCTATCTCATGCATTAAGGAAGGGCTTGACATGTTCTCTGCTTGGAGCGGCTTGACTCCGAATGCCAGCAAAAGTGAAGTCTTCATTTCCGGGGGTTCACTGGAGGTCAGAGACCAAATACTACAAGTCTTTGGCTATAGACCGGGTTCTTTTCCGATTCACTATTTGGGTGTACCCATCATTACCTTGAGGCTAAAGAAAGTGGACTGTCATGCCCTGGTATGTCTCTTAACTACTAGAGTCCAATCATTGACACATCGCTTTCTCTCTTTTGCGGGTAGATTACAACTAGTTAATTCTGTCTTGCATGCAATCCATACATATTGGGCATCCATCTTCTGGCTGCCGTCATCAGTAGTGCTCAGAATAGAACAAATCTGTAGACAGTTCCTATGGAAGGGGCCGGCTATGGGACCGGGAGGTTCAAAAGTGTCATGGGAGGATGTTTGCCTTCCTAAACAGGAATGAGGCTTAGGAATCCGCAGGATTCGGGATAGTAATAAAGCTGCCATGATGAAACACATATGGAATCTCTTTACTGAAAAGGAGTCCCTATGGTGCAAATGGATCCATGCCATCCATCTCAAAAGCAAGGATTTCTAGACTTCTAACCCTCCTACTAAATGTTCTTGGGCTTGGAGGAAAATTCTTGCCCTTAGAGGTGAATCCTTGCCCCTTTTCAAGTGGAAGATAGGGGATGGCTTGACCACTTCACTTTGGTTTGATTCGTGGCTTGATATTGGTCCGCTCTATACCTTCTTCTCGAACTCCTTCATTTACCAATTAGATCTCAATAGGCAAGCAAAAGTCACAGACCTATACACGCCCTTAGGTCAAGTGCTTCGCGAAGAGCTTCTATCTTGGCAAATTATGATCCCCCCTTATCCCATGGCTTGGACTTCTTTACCTAGAAGAAGGAGCCTTCAGGTAAATTTTCAATGGCATCGGCATGGGCTGCTATTCGCAGGAAATCGCACTTGGTGCAGTGGGCATCCTTTGTATGGAACAAGGCCATTATCCCTCGTCACTAATTTTGCCTTTGGCTGATTGTCAAAAACTGTCTTTCAACCCAGGTATACCTTATGTCCTTTGGAAGGATTCCTAATGTGGTATGCGCCTTTTGTAATACTCAACTCGACTCGGTTGACCATTTGTTTTTTGCCTGTGGTACCCCCAACTCTCTAGCCGTGTTTTGGGCTTCTAAGTGCAATCTCCCTTGGTCTAACTCTTCATGGACGGACAATATTCGTTGGGCCATCAATACTCTGTCAGGAAGTGGGTTCTCCAAGGAGATTGCTTGGTTCTCCTTTGGTGCACTATGCTATATAATATGGAAGACTAGAAATGATATCCTCTTTCGTGCGCACACTCCTCATATCCAGGCCATGAAATAGTACCTTTATAAGGCGGTCAAGGAAAAAACATTTGCTTTTAAACAGGTGGAAGATAACTCTAGTAATAGGAGAATGCAGCAAAGCTGGGGGATAAACCACTGTATCTTTAGTACAGGTCTTGAGTGAGGTTTTTCTAGGGCCGCTTAGGGCCCTTTGTGAATCTGTAATTTTTCTCTTTTCCTTGTGTCTACGGTACCCCCTCACCCTGGTGACATGTTGTCCCGTAGAGTGATTGATGGTGCCGTGGGTCTCTCTTCTGTACAGAATCTCTTGGTTGAAAGCTTAATATACTTACCTTACAAAAAAAAAAAAAAAACTAATCCTTTCTCACATATTTCATGGCCAACCTGCAGCATTCCAACCCTAATTGCCATAAAGCCTAGCACAGAGTGAAGAGAAGACACAAAATAAATGAGCCACCGATTAAGGTCACCGACTTCAAGGGACTGAGCAAGCTGTCAAGTGATTAAAAATAAATAAAATTAAAAATAGCATTACCCATCACTAGTTCATCACTATAATTGAACAAAACCTCTTACGCATCAATCCGTACGATCTTTTGCATTCTTTCCATGGATCCATAGAATTACGATGTGAATGGTAATCATTTTATTTTTGAAAATAATTTTTAATTAGAAATGATTATTTTTTATTTTGTTCCCGGATATAATTTCTAAACATTTGAAGGCATTTGATAACTGCCTAAAATTTTTATTCTGAAATAGAAATGCATTTGGTAAAACTCTTGAATTTTTTTGTTTCTTCTAATTTTTAATAATTTTATTATATTTTTCTTCTTTTTTTTTTTATCTTCTTTCTCCTCCTTTTGTGGCCACACCACTACCGGCGATAGCCGGTGAGTGGTTAAGGGAGGTTCGGCAAACTCACCGGAGGCTCACTTGGCCACCGGCGAGCCTCGCCCAAATCTACGAGATCGAGCTCGCCGGTGGCTAGGTGAGCCTTTGGTGAGTTTGCCGGATCTCACTCTAGTCAAGTGAGGCTCCGGTGAGCTTGCCAAACCTTGCCCAGCCACTCGCTTGCCAATGCCAACGCTGACGATAGTGGCCGGCGAGAAGAGATGGGGTGGCAGTAGGCTAAGAGGAAGAAGAAGAAAAGGGAAGAGAAAGAGAAGAGAAGAAAAAGATAGATTCTTGGAATTGTTTTCGAGAACAATAAGTGACTTTTTTTGACTCTTGATTCTGTTATAAATCTATTATTGGGAACATATTTGTTTCTGGGAACAAAAATTTGACCAAAGGAATTTTGTGCCAAATCTATTCCCAGAAACAAAATAATAAAATCAAATACTATTTGGCCGATTAACAAACGGGCCCTTAGTTGCTAATGCTCTGTGCTCACTGTGACAGCCGCTTTGCATAACTTCACTGTACAAATGTAATAGCTCAAAGATGAAAGATGCGACTAATATTTTCTCAAACACTGTTATATTTTTCCTCTTACGTCACTCAAGCTCAATTTATGCTATTTTATGAAATTGGCATAAACTTCCACGTTCAAATTTTTATAAGATTATATGATTTCATGTGATATGGTAGATGATGAAAAGTTTTAAAATAAGACACTTCTTCTTAGCCCATTTTCTTCCCCTACATCGGTTCCCTACATAGCTCTAACGCTGAAATGAAAGAACAAGGAAATCTTATATAGTTGTCGTGAGATGACAAAATGCTGGTATGTATGTAATCGCCAATGCGTTGGAAATCATTCAGCTAACCCCTTAAGATCGCTCATTGCGAATTTCAATCACTATATGAAAAGGTTTTTGGGAGTGTGTTCTCTTGTTTTCAAAGGAGCTAATTCCCTGAAAAACCCCAACCTTTAGGCCTAGTCTCAATTCTGCCTGAACTTTTTTTGTTTCAGAAAAAAAACTCAAACTTTAGGTTTAGTCCCAAATCTACCTTTAACTTTTCTTTTATCTTAGAAAAAACCCTAACTTTAGATTTGATCCAAATTTGTCCCGAACTTTTTTTTATCTTAGAAAAAACCCCAAATTTTAGATTCAATCTACCCCAATTTCTTTTTTGAAAAGAACATTATCAATTTTTACTCTAGTCCTAAATTTTCCCTCGTTAGCCCTCTCAATTAATTGTCCCTAATTTTTATATCATAGAGCAATTTTATTTTGAAGATAATTTCCATGTTGCCTTGCCGATGTGTATATATTATCAATATGGAGATGTCACGTTAAGTTGGGATTGGACCATGAGGCTGATTTGAGAATAGATCAAATGTTGGTGAATTTTGTTAGATATAACAAAATTCAGATAGATTTGGGATTTGACTTAAAGTTTAGGGTTTTTATGAAACAAAAAAAGTTCGAGAAAAATTTAGGGATTGGATCTAAAATTTATAAATTTTTCTAAGACAAAAAAAAGTTCCGAATTTGAGATTTTTTAGGGAATTGGCCTGTTTTCAAAGATATACTAAAGTACATTGCAATTCACGAGGGGATATGAGTTTTAAGCGTTGCGATTATTTTAGTTATGAGTTATGTCATAAATCCTCTCTCATCCATTATTGAGTGTTACAATCATATTAAAGTCGTTTGACATCTTAACAACTCGTTGGGCATCAAGAGAGTAATTCTTGTTGATGATCGATCTCGAGGGGACTGCGGGGGTTGACTTAGGGTTTGTTTGATAATCTAATTACGGACTGAACATTGAGAACTCGACATTTAATGAAATTAAGTTTGTTTGCTGACCTTAACTAGAATTGACTTCGTGAGTCAATTAAGTAAAATATTTAATGTAATGAGTAAGGGGGGGGGGGTTGCTTAATTTAATCAATACGAAAAATAATTGATGGCAAGTTGAATCTTGACTAATATATTGCTGAAAACAACTAATGGAGATTCTTCTATTTATGGTAAGATAAGAAATTACTAATATTTAGTTTTCAATTATTATCAAACAACCTATTATTAAATTTTTCTGCATTTAAGTTTATTGGCATCTAAATTTTAGCACTTATTTTTCGTATTTACCAAACAAGCCCTTAATGTTATGCATGGAAATTGTCCTAGCCTATCTCTTTATTGCTAAAAATAAGAAAAGCCATCACAAGCAAGTGTCACGGATCGAAAGTTTCCAAGGATCGAAAGTTTCCAGGCCGAGGACAAGCAGTGCAGTACCTAGAGAGCTGAAAGACCAGGCCAGCTTTCCATTGATAGTTTGTTCCCATGATAGTACGGTAAATTGGCATCCTCGTAAATGACCATGTCATGCCAATTTAGCTTGACCATCTTGTCTCTTGAAGACGTAGGATTACTTTAGGACAATTGCCCATATGGGTGTGGGAGAAATCGGAATGTGACACAAGCGAATAGTGAAGGCTCGGTTGGGACAAATTTTGGTAGTTTTTTTTTTTTTTAACTTTTTAACTTTCAACTCACTCTTAGACTTTTGCTCTGTCTCTTTACTAGGTGTGGAAGTTGAAACCTATCCCTAAAACTGATCATCTCTACTCCAACATTCTTGAAAAGGTAGAGATTCAAATTCCTCACCTCTCTCTTCCCATATGAGAAAGGGCAAACCCCAGTGGTTGAATTTAAATAGTTGGTACACCATATTTGGAGATTTTCTTCGGCAATGTGATGTGGACTTTGACTCAGCTTAGATATGACACTTCCTGGCCTAATTAAAAGACAAGGGACTTGAGAAGAAGCGGATCATTGGACCACTGATAAATGCCTGCCTCGAGTGGAAACTATAAAACGCTGTTCTGAAGCAGGCAAGTCTCTGCATCGGTAATGGCTGTCAATTATTGAGGCAGTTTTTAATCCAGTAGTTGCTGTGTCAATCATGAAGGCATATCAAGTGGGCGAAAACTTTTCGAGTCAAGTAAACAATTTTTTAGTCTAAAACTAAGAGTGAGAGAGAGTAGTTGATTAAACAACGACCTAGATACATAAAAGTTCAATAAGCTAAAGCAACTTGAATACTCGGTTAGTATCAACAAGGATCAATCGCATAGAGAATGGCATTTTCGTGCTTCTCTATTATCCATCGACCTCTGTCTATGGTGAACTTCCATAGCTCGGAGAGCTCACATTCGAAACTCATGATTGTTCTGGCTTCATTGACGGTCATGGCCTGTCTATTCGTCCCACTCACCACGTCAACGGTGTCTTTCAGCACCACCACATTTGATTTCTCGAGTTTCAATCCAAACAACCACGACATATCATATGAAGGTGATGCATCTGCTTCTGCTTCTGATACTAGCCTCCAGCTCACTACCAACCAGCAAGATAAGGCCTCCAATGGAAGTGCGGGGCGAGCAACCTACACTAGACCAATGCATCTCTGGGACAAATCCACAGGGAATGTAGCAGATTTCACTACTCAGTTCTCATTTTCAATCAACTCACTAGGCCATAACCCTTACGCAGATGGAATGTCTTTCTTTCTGGGTCCCAATGGATCCCAAATCCCACCCTTATCGGGAGGCGGCAACTTGGCTCTTGTAAGTTCACAAAGCAACTATTCAGACTCCAGCTATGCTTCTTTTGTTGCTGTGGAATTTGATACTTATGTTAATTCCTGGGATCCGCCATATGAGCATATTGGTATTGATATCAATTCTCGGAATTCTGTTACAACTGATCCCTGGAAATGGAATAGAATTGGCAGGGGAGGACGAGTTCATGCTACTGTTGCTTATGACTCTAGCGTGCATAATTTGAGTGTTTTGTTAATTGATGATGGAAGTGATGGGAGTTTGAGCAAAAACCAGTCTAGCCTTTCTTTCATCATTAACTTGACCGAGTATTTGCCGGAATGGGTGACTATTGGCTTCACTGCTACAACAGGGTCTGCATTCGAGATACATACTGTTTACTCATGGAACTTTAATTCTAGTTTGCAAATTGAATTGAATGAAACCTCCAATCAGTCTATGGCGCCGACAGACAACTTGTCTCCTGGAAAAAAGAGCAAATCATGGATATGGGCTGTCATTGGATTATTAAGTGCCTTGTTGTTGATTGGTCTCATTTTCGGCATTACCTGGTTTAGACATCATTTGAAGAAAGGCATAAATCGCACGGGGGAAACAAGAGACACCCACAGTGACAATGATATCATGCCAATGGAAGAAGAACTTGGAAAGGTGGCCGGTCCGAAGAAGTTTTCTTACTCAGAATTGGCTGTGGCGACGGACAATTTCAGAAATGACCGGTTAGTCGGGGAAGGTGGCTTTGGAAGGGTTTATGAAGGTTACCTGGATGGCATCCATTCTAGTGTTGCCGTCAAGAAGGTAACGCCCGACTCGGGACAGGGGGTGAAGGAATATGCAGCGGAAGTAAAGACCATTGGCCAACTGAGGCATCGGAACTTGGTGCGGCTACTGGGTTGGTGCCATGACAAAAAAGAGCTCCTCCTCGTCTATGAATTCATGTCCAATGGTAGCTTGGATTCACATCTATTCAAAGGCAAGACCCTGTTGTTGTGGGAAATGAGGTACAAGATCGCTCAGGGCTTGGCATCGGCATTGTTGTATCTCCATGAGGAATGGGACCAATGCGTGGTGCACCGAGATATCAAATCTAGCAACATCATGCTTGACTCTTATTTCAATGCCAAATTGGGCGATTTTGGCTTGGCTAGGCTAGTTGACCATGCCAAGGGGGCGCAAACGACTATCTTGGCAGGGACAATGGGTTATTTGGCTCCGGAATGCATTTATACTGGAAGAGCTAGTAAAGAGTCAGATGTTTATAGCTTTGGCATCGTCCTATTGGAAATTGCATGTGGAAGAAAAGTTTTCGAGCTGAATGAAGCAGAGTGTCATAAGCATCTCGTGGAATGGGTTTGGGAGCTGTATGGTGTTGGAAAGCTACTTGATGTGGCCGATCCAAAACTATGCGGTAAATTTGACGAGAAACAAATGGAGTGCTTGATGATTGTGGGACTTTGGTGTGCGCACCCTGATTACATGCTTCGACCTTCGGTAAGAGAAGCGATGACTGTCTTGAATTTCGACCTACCGCCACCTGTTCTCCCAGCGAAGGTGCCTGTGCCGACATATCTCGCACCTCCCTCGGAAAGGTCGAACTTATCACTCATGTCGTGCTACAACACGACAACTAGCTCGGACGGTGGAGGAAGTTACCGAACCAGATCCATGACCTTCACCTCTTCAGATACCGCATCCTCCTCATCTTCTTCTGCTTTGCTGTTGAATGCTCAATAAGTTCTAAACTTTTTTCCGGCTTGCCCTTTTATTGTGTGTTAATAAACATTGTGTGTGGATCCGATGCAATTGATTTCTCTCCTTAGATGGTGGTCAAGACCGTGGTTGATGTTCCGTATCATTCTTTATAGTTCATTTGACATGGCATAAAAACATGATTTGATTAGAGCTGCTATTTGGCCAAATAACTCCATTTCTTAATATATTCTCCCATGCCTCGTGAGTCATGATCACGCTCAAATGCAAAAAACTTTTCTTAAAAAGAAAAGGCAAGCATGCCACCGAAACAAGTTTCTTCCCAACTGGGATGCTAGAAGCTTTGAAGAAGACTTAGCAAAATAGTTGCATCATGAAGAAAACGATATATACACAGTTAGTTTGCATGGAGTGATTAGAGGGAAACATGATGATTGGGATAATGACTAAAGAAAAGAAAAAAAAAGAAAGGAAGTCGAGACATCGAGGTAAAATGTTCGACTGCTCGCACTGGAAAAGAACGAAAGTGTATGCAAAAATAGCCCAAATATCTTTTTATGACTTCAAAATTTTGGATAGAATAAGGGCATATATAGGAGAGAAGAAAAATCCCTTCATAAGTTGCACAAATCCCTCAATATCTGAGCAGTTTAGGAGGGACATAGAAAACTCCATAAAATTGGCTACACTAATCTCTCACATTTTTTCTTTTCTCTCGGTTTTCATGCTTCCATCCATATACATGACCATTTTTTATAGCATTTCTTCTCCACTTTGATAACCCCAACAAAATGAATGGGAGCATTATAAAAAAATTCTAAATTAATTGTAATTGTGTCAATTCAGTTATAAATCTTTTTTATTTTTTGCCAATTGAGTCATGAACATTTTGCATTTGTGCTACTTCAGTCCATCCGACAAATTTTGGCTGGAAACCATTGACATGGATGTCAACCATCCTTCATGGTGTGGCCGACACTAATGTGAACAATTCTTAATAATATTTTAATAATTTTATTTTTCCTTTCTTTGTCTTTTTTTACTTTTTTTCTTCCCTTCTTTCTCTAGCTGGTTGCCAAGGGTGAGGGTCGGCAAGGTCGACCTTCCCCAACGACGATGAGATCGACCATCGCTCATGGCTGGATGTGCTATGGCAATGGTGCAAAATTTTGGGTTATGTTTTGAAAAACATGAACACATGTATAGGTAAAACTGAATAAAAAATGATTTGTAGTGGAAGCAAAACACCCATGCATGTGTCTCCAAAGCATTGTTCATGCATTTTAATAAGAAGGATGTAGAAATGAAAAGGAAGGCTAATTGCATTACCCATGTACTATGCCCAAATTATTCTGGTTTTGACATTTTTCAAATCTAGACACAAACATCTAATCTCCTTGTAGCATGCCTAAAGTATTCTAGTTATGATTTTCTTTTGTTCTAGCCCCACAAATGTCAACCTCTAGTACTAATCTCTCATCCAACGATAGAAATGAATTTTGAGAGGGCTCACCACTTCAATTGGGCAAACTATTGTTGTTGTATGTGGCTAATTTGATTGATCTCTCTCATATCATGAACCTCTCTCACTCAATTCATATTGTCAGTTGCATATCCTATTTATTTAAATCAATTTGACTTATTAACTTTGAAATTGTTCTGGAATATTAATTCGACTATAAAGTCTGAACTTGCTGAATCTGACATTAATTCTAAAGTTGTTTCAAAGCATTAATTCAAGCATTAATACTATAACCATTATAGAGTATTCGGCATTAAATTTGTAACCGTCACAAAACTTTTAATTTGGCCATTAATTTTGTAATCGTTACAAAACTTTAGTTCTATCATTAAGTTTGAAACCATTTCAAAACATTAATTTGGTCATTTAATTCTAAAACCATTTCCAATAATTATACTGCTCATTGATTCGGAAACCATTTCAAAAACATTAATTTGGTTATTCGATTTTGAAACCATTTCAAATCATTACATTACTCATTGATTTTAAAACCATTTTAGAGCATTAATCTGACCATTAATTTTGAAATCATTTCAAATCTTTAATGTAGCCATTGATTCTAAATCCTTTTCAGATCTTTAATTTGGCCTTTCAAATATTTAATTTAACTATTATTTCTAAACACGTTTTATATCATTAATCTAGTAGTTGATGCTCATTTTAAATCTTTGATGTGACAATTGATTCCAAAAACCATTTCAAATCTTTCATATTGTTGTTGGTTTTGAAGCCATTTCAAAACTTCAATCTTTAGCCCGATTCACTCTCATTGTCACAATTGTAAACAATTGTAAACACATTTGCAATATTGCCTCTTCCATTCAAACATTATTTTGGTAGTAGTACTTGTACTAACACATTAGCACAACCAAAAGAACTTCTTGTACCAATCAATCTCAAATTTCTATAAACTATGAGCAATATAGTAAATTTGTTATAGTTACTTAGATAGTGTGAATATTTTAAGAACATAATACACCTATTAGATTTGGTGACCATGTAATTCAATCCTTTTATCTTATTATGTCTCGATTAAACAAATGCCGTGGAATTGTTTGTCAAGCCACCAATTCGATCATATGCCTAAATTTATTTGACATGTATTTCTATGTGACATTAACCATTCACTCTCAATTACAACCCTAGTTGAGGAATTCAATACAATATCACAATTAGATTACATAGGATGTCATTATTGTATCTTGCATATCCACAAATATAACGAGAAGACATATTCCATATTATGCACATATGTGGCTTCATGTATGAACAAATTATTACCATTAAGTAAAGAAATGGTTTGATGAGGCGTTAATATACACACTTGTAAACCATAGCCATCCAACATACAAATCAACATCGGGCCTCAATCTAGGATTTTACAAAAGATCAAAGCATGAACAATTAGTGATAGACCTCTTTACAAGCTTCCATGTTGCTAATTGTTTTATGCATGTCATGTTTTATAAACTTGTCTGATACAAGCATCTGTGTCCAACTCGAATATCACAATTATCACACAGCAGAAATTTGATACCTTCACCTGGGAAGATCTCCTAGGGGGAAATCCAAGTCCGAGCCTATCAATATATCCAGTTGGACCAACCTTAACTTAAAAGCTTAAGCTAGTGAGTTATGGGCCAATTAGGATATATTAATTATTCAACACAACATCAATTTTCTAATGTGGGACTACTTTTCGAACACAACTCACACATGTATCCTAACACTTGTGACTCATTATTCTCTTAGGTATCAAATACTGAATGATGAAGCTTGAGAATAACCGGCCTTAATAGAATTATCAATATTCTTTCAATGATCCATAAACTAGGAGCTATTTAAAAGACTCAGTTTAACTGTGAACCTATCACAAATATTCTTGATATATTAAGAATATGTTCAGTCACAATTGATTTTATACTCATTTGTACAAATGAGAGAATGAATGAATTTGTTTTTGGCCATTTAATATATAATGCAATTGAAATCTCTAACATACAACTGTTACATAGTTGCTTTAGGGTATATAGTCAACACAAACAACATAAATTGTGTTTAAAAGAAAAAAATTCCAAAAGCAAAAAAAAAAAAAAAATTATGTACAAACAACATAAATCTGATGGATGTACTGTGGCGGGAGTGCGTTACCGTTCCGATTGATCGTGCAGAAACTGAAGTCGGAGAATCTTGTTTCCCCTGTAAATATTAAGCAACTATTGATGCTGCGAGTGTTGGTGGTTCTCAATAGTGATCCATTGTTTCACTTTCCTTTTGGTTTTTTTAAATACCATGTGTCGCTAGGGGTGAGCAGTTTCAGGTTCCTTACAGGCTCCGCTTGGAACCTGGAACCTACCCTCGGGTATAGGTTCCTCATTTTTTGGAACCTGGAACCTACCCGTCGAAATCTGGAACCTAGAACCTACCCTCTCACAGGTTCCGGTTCCGGTTCCAGGGTCCAACAGGTTCTTTTTCTTTTCTTTTTCATTTAAGTGGAACCGGTTCCGGTTCCGAAAAAAGAGGAACCGGAAACCGGAACCTCCTTCCCTAGAAACTGTACAATCTAGGAAAGCAACCATTCTGAGCAGCATATTGCTTAAGTCACACTACATAAATCACTAGAGTCTCCAGCCATTTCAAAGAGAACAGCCCTTAAAAATAGAAGCCAAGCCTTGTATATACTAAAACCTCCTCCGTGTTCAATTTTTATCTGCAAGAAGTTCTTCAAGCAGCCCTTTCAGTGATCTCCCAACGCAAACAATACTAAATATCCATTCTGTTTTCACAGCTCATTTAGGGTGCTAACCATGTGCTTCAAAGTTCAAGCATAAATTGAAGATCATTACCTTCATCAACGAAAAATCTCTAATCCCCAAGAGGAGAAAGGAGACATCAAAATTCATTCTCAGGCGAGCTATATGAGCGGTGCAAGGGATTTGGCAACATACAAGAATCACGCATGCCTCGAACTACAAACTACATACGGGCATTGTGAATTAGTTAGATGAAATGCTTACAAGGATAGTCAAGTAAGGGCCTCCAAAGGGGAAGTGTGAATATGGTTGGAGAGTTTTTCGGCTCCGTTTGGACAGCGGTTGAAGTGTGGATGACCGGGCACGCGTGTGAAGTCCTCCATGAGCATTCGGACGTCACGAATTGGGAGCGAAGGCTCCGTCCCCTGCTTCTCCGCCGTCTTTGAAGTCCAACCATTCCAACACGGACTTGATTTCCAAAGAAGTTATCTGCATCATCACCAAAGCTCAGATCTAACACCACAACAGACCACCACCCGATTCCCAAACGACGCTGAGGAATTGTTCACTTCAACACCAAAGCTCGGCAAGAGCAGAAACCCAAAAGGAAAAAAAAAAACAATAAACGAGGCTCAACCCATAAAACCGGACAAGCCAAGAAATTGACGGAAGATTCTCAAATCGACACGAGAACATATTCAAAACAGCACCTGTGTAAAACACAATGAACCGGCGAGCGCGCGACGGCGAGAGGAAGAGATCAGAGAGGACGGATGAGCGGCGGGCGAGCTGCGACGAGCGGCGGGCGAGCGGCGGGTGAGCTGCGGACAGACGAGCGGCGGGCGAGCGATGGGCAGAGTCGCAAAGAGGATGGACGAGCGGCGGCGAGCAGAGCTGCGGACGGACGAGCGGCGGGCAGAGCTGCGACGAGTGGAGGGCGAGCTGCGACGAGCGACGGGCGAGCTGTTGACGGACGAGCAGTGGGTAGAGCCGCAGAGAGGACGGACGAGCGGCGGGCAAGCTGCGACTAACGGCGGGCGAGCTGCGGACGGACGAACGGTGGGCAGAGCCGTAGAGAGGACGGATGAGCGGCAGGCAGAGCCGTAGAGAGGACGGCGACAACAGGCGAGCGGCGGGCGACGATGACAACCGGCGAGTGGCGTGTGGCTGGCGACGATCGAGGGCTCAATTGAGTCAACTTGAGTCAACAGAAGTGCAGAGTAGAAGAGAAGACGCAGAAGTGAGGCGTGGTCGCGTGGGGAGAGAGGGAGAAATAGAAATGGGGAAAAAATTAGGGTTAGAAACTTAGAATTGGGGATTTTGGGGAAGGACAGACCGGACCGGTTCCGGTTCCAGGTTCCGATTTCGGTTCCGGTTCCGGTTCTACGAGGAACCGGGAACCGAACCGGACCCTCCGGTTCGGTTCTCCGGTTCCCGGTTCTACCCAGGAACCACGCTCACCCCTATGTGTCGCGACCTATTTTTTCATCCCGGATGGAGGAAAGGAATATCGAAATAAATAGGTTTAGGGGTATTGTCCATAGGGCGGGTCCAAGACCCTCATTAGATATAGCCTCTCCCAAGCCCATACCCCGCGTGACGTTGAGTGTTCATGAAAATCTTCAAATGAGGAGTCGTCACTAGCCTATTGGGGTCGGCTAGAAACCAAGCGAGGCATGGGAGTGTGCCTCACTTTCTACGCAACCAGAGATTCTAAGGTCGGGGACTTGATTACACTAATTAACCAATTAGTGCCCTTTCGGTACCTAATCTTGTTCATTTCAAAAGACTTTTGTCAGGCAGTTCGGATTGATTTTAGAATTAACCACTAACATGTGAGATGATCATGCGGGTGCGCAATCATCAAAATATGACAATCAGCAATTCAAGAAAGCATTAAATAAATTGCAGGAAAAAATAAACACATAGCATTAGGAGATAAATAAATGACAATCATAATTAAACTAAGGAGGAAACCATAATCATCACATCATAAGCGTGCATTTAAGGGCAATTGTATCCGAGGATAATTAAAACCTTAAAGTGAAGTTTGGGAAGGAGCATTCGATTTTAAGACAATCTTGGGCCGATGATTTTCCAACACTTTTAAGAGAAAATTGATCCAAGAATTATTTTAGAGCTTTTTATGAAGCTCTAAAATCAACTTGGGGTTTTGGGATTTTTTTGAAAATTCTTTGGAATTTTCAATATTTTAATATTTTTATTTTTAATAAATAATTAATAAAAAACATTTTTTTGAAAATTTTTCATAACTTTTTAGGTTTCTGAATTTTCCATGAATTTTCTGAAATTCCGAAAATTTTTATGATTTTTTATATTTTTATGTTTTTTTTATGATTTTCTGAATTATCGATTTTTTTATATTTTTTTATTAAAAAAGATAATTCGGACTGGGTCAAGAGACCCGGCCCTACTAAACTGACCCCGACCAAAACCCGGTCCGCGACAAATTCAGCCCAACGGAAGCGGGCCCGCGGCGAAGCCCATCTCCTTCCCCCCTATTTTATTTTTTGGCCTTTTTTGCTTTTCTTTAATCTTTTTTTATTTCTTGTTTTTAATCTTTTTATTCTATTTCTGGTCTTCCTCCTCCTGTTCTCTTTCTGCTTCACGTTTGCATGCCTCCCCCATGCACGGCCGACGCTGCAGACGCCCGCTCGAAGACCCGCGACTCCCTTTGCCGAAGTCCCGCCTCCACGCACGATGAGCCCACATCGGCTTTTGGGGGTGTCGCCAACCCATCGCCCGGCGTCGGTCGTTCAGTCCGACGGACGCCGAGCTCCGTCGGCCACTAACTGGCCGGCATTCGAAGTCGCCGGATTAACGCCGGCGAGGCCCACACGGCTAGACCGACGCACCCTAGCTCGAGATAACCCACCGGAAAGCCAAGAAAATGCCTAAAGCGGTGCACAACAGCAGTGTATCCCCTAACAACGCAGAAAAACCAAGAGCCGAGCTCCGGTCGAAGATTGAGTTCGAGTTTTTCATTGAGGCATTTCATCGAACAGTTAACGGGCACTACCAAAATCAAAGGTTTCCGGCTCAACCGAGCCTCGAACGTGCTTTAGGGGTCCGCGGACGGGACATATAAGGAGCGTGGGAACAAAATGCAAGGGCGACGAGGGTCGGAGCTTGCGCGAGCCGGACGGCCGCGAGCTCCGGCCCGGTGCGCCTAAAACGGAGCAAGAACGAAGCCGAACTTACCTGGTTCGGGGGAGGGCTGCGGAGACAACGGCGGTGGGCGGTCCTCCGGCGACGGCTAACCCCTCGAGCTCGCCTTCTCCCTTTGGTTCACTCTCTCTCTTGTCTCCGGTCTCTCTCTCTATCTCCTGCTCGTTTCCATTCTTCTCCTCTGCCCCCTCCTTTTTTTTGTTTTTCTGTCTCAGTCCCTGCTCGTTCTCTCCGTTCTCGGTCTCTCCTCCCTCAGATCTGGTTTTTGTTCAGAGACTTTCTCTTGCTCTCTTTCCCCCTGGCTCTCCGTCCGTTTCTCTCTTTTTTTCTCGGTTTTCCAGGCCCTCTTTCTGCACTGCTTCTGCTAGCTTGCTGCTGCTGCCTTCCTTCTGCTCCTCTCTGCTGACTTCCTGCTGTTGCTTTGCTGCTGCCCCTCCCTGCTGACCTGCTGCTGCCGCTTTTTTATTTCTCTTCTGCAGGCTCCCTTTCCACGCGCGGGAGAAGAAGGGGAAAAGAAGAAGACGGACGGGCCGGGCCGGGAAGGAAAGGAAAGAAAAGTGGGCCAGGCCCACACGGGGAAGGGAAAGACGAAGAGAGGGGGGCCGGGCAGGCCCAGCCCTGGCCTGGACCCACGTTTTAATTTTTAATTTTTTAATTTTTTTATTAATTTTTTATTAATTTTCTTAATAAATTTTAAAATTAGTGATGCAAGTGATCCTAATGTCTATATGCTCTTTTATGTTTTTTGTTAAGGGGTTAGAAATTAATCTTTTTTTTAAATTTATAATGCAAAATTTATAATGCAAAGAAAAAGTTTACATCAATAGTCATGTTAGCACGGTTAGCTACAAAAGCTGTCACGTAAGATTATTCATGTGAAAATTTGTGAAATTACCTATTGATTGTTTTAAAAACTTAAACTGTTAGTTAAAAGTGCAATTTTATATTCAATTATTCTATCAATTTAGATGGAAAAGGTAATGGTGATCATAGGTCGAGCATGAATTTGTGCTTCTCTGGGGATAATTAAAAATCGGGATTATATTTTTCCTTGAAGTATAATAGCATGTGACTATTTCATACAAAAAACATACATTTAAATCAAAAGAACTTGTATAGTAATCTAAGGTCATCTAAGATTGTGGCATTGGCCAACTATTGAAAGTTGGTGAAGGGCGACCTTGGAGGCCAGCCACTTTTGAGAGAAAGATAGATACATGTTATATTAAGTGGCACTTGCAAGGTGTAACTAAATTTAAGTAGATAAGTCAATGGACTCAAGTTTTGGGCTCCTATTGGATCTCTCAATTTTGAAGGTATTGGACTTTTGTTTCATTTAATCATAAATCTTTCAATTATGTCATTTATTCCTAAACATTTCAATTATGCTAATTTGACTCTATCTATTTTGATGATTTGCCAATTTAGTCTTAAACCTTTTGAGAATTTGTCAATTTAATCATTTTGGCCACTTTTGCCTTTAAATAGCTAACATAAATAATTTTTATAATTTTTTATAATTTTTTGAAGTTTTTTTTTTTTTTTCTTTTTCTTTTTTATGCTTTTTCCCTCTGTTGACCATCACCAATCCTCATCAATGGTTGGTGGAGGTCAGTGGCTTTAGGTGAGGGCCACCCTACCTAGGCCCTCACCGGCCTCAAGAGAGGGACACTCGTGCCTAGGTTGGCATCATGAATTAGGTGAAGGCGACAATTTTGGTGACCTTCAACAATCATTGACAAGGATTGTTGATGACCAACGGAGGGAAAAGAATAAAGAAAAGGAAAAAATTAATATTCATAAAATTAAAAAAAATGCAAAAATTATCCCTGTTAACACCAGTCGTGATACATATGATAATGAACGTTGATTAGATCATAATTTCAATGATGTTTGGCCAAAATTTGATGGAATGACTAAATTGATAAATTGTCAAAAAGATTTAGTAATAAGTTGGTGAATGGTCAAAGGGTTTAAGATTGAACTAGCTATTGCACAATAAGTTTAGTACTTTTTTAACAAATATCCCCATGATCTCCTATCTAGCAATGATTTCGTACAAGTAGTTGCTAATCCCAAGATTATAGGCATAACCACCTTGTAGTTTTGCAAACATGTCAATCCATCGTCTTTATCTTTGAGCTAACACTCAACAAACTTTGCTATAGCTGGTTGTTGATGAATCCTTTGAACCGGCCCTTGTCGATAACTTTCGTTATATCTGTTGTCAAGGACTTAATTGATAAGCAATGTATTCTCTTACATTTGTGGATCATTCTGTTCATTGATGACTTTTTTGTTGATAATAATTCAAAGTTGTGAATTTTTAGGGTCAACAATAGGGTGGCGCCGAAAAAGGTCGGGAGTTCAAAACCCACGATTGTCATAGGGTGATTAACTAGTCATCTGCAAATTTTACCAAAAATATATATATATATATATGTACGGCAAATTTTACAGGCTAAATTTCAAACCAAAAAGTCCATGACTAAATTCTGTCGATTAGAACATGAATTCAAAATCTACAGGCTAAATTTCAAACCAAAAAGTCCATGACTAAATTCTGTCGATTAGAACATGAATTCAAAATCTACAATTACAAAAGTTGAATTACCATTAAATAATGGCGGTACATGTGCGAGGGTCAAAATGAAGTGAAGGAGCTCTCATGTGAAAGTGAATTTAAGTAGATATTTCAGTTGACTCAAGTTTTGGGCTCCTATACATGTATTGGACTTTCGCTGCAATTTTCTCAATAGTGGGCCTTGACAACGTGGATTATTGTCTGAACTCAACTTGGAATCTTATGGATCATTAGAAGTTGCCAACTTGTGATTTTTGAAACCAAGAAATTTAACGGCCAGCCGGTACCACTAGAGAGAGGACCTGAGTGACGAAGTTGTTATTGTCGCTGAAATTGTCACGCCCCAAAACTACTTAAAAGGGAGATGATATGGCCGTCCTTTCAAACGAATGATACAACCTCAAATATAACAAATAATTTGACACCAAAATATATATCTCCAAACATATACACATATCATATAAATTAACAGATTGATTAACACGTTAGAGTTTCTATGATCCACCAAAAAGAATATATACAACTAGATTTCAGCCAATCCAACAAACTTACGCAACTATATACATAGCTTCCTTAAGTGATACCAAAAAGTACGATTCCCAAAAGTTTCCCATAATAATGCTCTTCCATGTTTGCTGCTAACCAAGGGACCTAAAAAACATGAAAGATGAATGGAATGGGTAACCATAGTTCAACGAGTAGTATATAACTTCTAAGCAAATCAAGCCTCCACACTGTACATTTACAGCTCAAAGACATGACTCATTTATGCCAATTCAAAATATAACAACTCACAAGAATACAAAGAATTATATATTATTTCAACCTAGTTATATCAATAGCAATATTTCCCTTTCATCCATAATATCAAAACAAGTATCATTGACTTAGTTCAATAATTGAACCCATTATATCTCATGTTAATGGTTTACTCCATGTTTAATATCTAACTCAAGACTCTAAAAGTGGCTCCCATGAAATTACATTACCATATAACACGTAACCCTTTATTACGCATGTCATTAGTATAAAGTCCTAGAGGTGGTTCTCATGTGACTTAAGTTGCCATGTAGCAATTGGCCTAAACAATAAAGCCCTAGATATGACTCACACCAAGTTTTGTTATCATGTAGCACTTAATTTTTTACTAGTTCACATCACAACTAGTATTTCTCCCAAAACACAATCTTAAATTAATGTACAAAATTATATGTGCAACCCTTTAAGAAAAGTTTATCAAATTATCCGACAATAACTCAAAAGTACTAAACATTCTATCTAGCTTTATATTAAAAATTGGTTCTCATATATATGCATATATTGAGTTACACTTACCTCAATACATGGGTGTCACAAAATTCACCTATGACCAAATAATAAACGATATTCGCATCATCGAACTCACTGTCTAACCATTGCGTTACGTAATTGAGTCGACTTAACGAGATTCCGTCCACATGTGGAAAACCCCCCCACCCCCACCCCTTCCCCTTCTTTTTCTTTTTTCTTTCCTCTTTTTTTCTTTCTTTTCTCTCTTTCCTCTCTCTACTTTTCTCTCTTTCCCGAGCTGGTTTGGCCTGGGTGGGCGTCCACTCACTTGTTTCTCCTTTTCTTTTTGACTTTTCAACCCCTTTATTTCGTTTTTTTATTAAACACAAGTGGACCCCACCACTTGTTTGACTCGGTCAAAAGAGAATGTCCCATTGTTACAGAAATTATCCTTTGTGATGAATTCTTTCATCGCCCAAAAATTTTTTGGGAACGGAACTGGAATTCTGGTGGCATAAGTCCATTATTTAGTGATGATCAAGGTTTTCATTGTGAGATGCTCCAGCTTTAGCAACGAAATTTAATTCTCATCTCTAAAGATGAATTCATATCAAAACAAAAGCTTCACCAATAAAGATTTTTTCTTAAATGAAAGATGAAATTTTCGTCTGTGTAAACCACATTCAATTTTAAGTTTTATTCTCATCACCAATATTTGGTCACCATAATATATTCTTTAAAGGGTCTACTTGGACAACTTATATTCTGTACTTTTTATTATCTAAATCTTCCAAATTACACACTTTTGACTTTTTTTTAAATCCGATGTTGCTGAAACACTTAAAGGTTTCATAAACATTCCTATGTAATTCTTTCATAATTTTCTGAAATCTGAATAATATTTTAAACTTCGACAAACAATCAGGTTACCGCAAGATACCATATTTTCATCGTCGTATTTCGTTGAACTTCACGTCGGCTGACTATGCTCCAGACTTGTATTTGAGGTTTGCTTGATTGGTGGGTTCTTTAATTTTTCATTGGAGGATGAAAAAAGGGACACTGAGAATTTCTCCTGTTCCTACACAGGTCATTTATTTGACCTTGACTTGGACGGGGATTGTTCTTTTTCAACTTATATTTACCCAAACAAGACGCCTGTTCTTTTTCATTCATATGTATAAAAACAATCTATTTTTCTCCGAAATCATTTGGGAAAAACAGACATTCTCTTTACTGTTGGACCTTCATCTCTCTCTTCTTCTTCTTCTTCTTCCTGGCTTTGTGGCTCTGCCTCAACCCTCATTCAAAGATCCCAGGTTCTCCCTCTCTGCCTATGCGTGTATCGTTTATGGTGCTTTTGCTTTGTTAGTCCATATTTAGTGAAGCTTTTGGAGCAGTTAAGTGTTAATAAGTAGTCATTAAAAGTTTTGTTATCATCGCTTTTTTGTTGTTGTTGTTGCATAAACAAATAGCATTTAGCAGTTGCTGCTACACATTAGCACGGTATTTGTCTTGGTGTTATGCACTGCCTTCTATGGCGGCATTGCAAAAGGCAAAGACGGTCAGGATGGGTTCAAATCTCAGTAAATGGGATTCTGGACATGTACAGTTTCACATTCTTACCGAGCGATGAAAACAGAGGTTACATTGCTCACAATATTCGATGAAAAGCATTGTATGCTTATAGGTTAGGGAAGCTTCATTGAAAGACTTATCTTAGAGCAAAAGAAGGGTAATTGGAGATGGGAAGCTTTTTGGGACAAATAGTTTCAATTGGTCCTATGACACAGTTCGAAAGCAGTTGTTAGTCAGCTAATAAGTTTCTCCACGTTCACATCAACACGTTTCTTTTCCAAGTCACTGTGGGGTTGGACCTCAGTGTAGTCTTCTTCATCCTAACTCAATAGACTGATTTTTTAATTGACTTGCTATTGACATGTGTCTTTCATCTTTTGCTGTGTACTGAGCAAGAACATTCTATTTTCCTTCATTTGCTTGAACGGGAAGTTGCATAAATTAAGGACATACAGAGTTGTTCACAGACACTAGCATGAGGAAGACATGGTCGTATGTTGCCAAATTGTACTTTAGATGGCATATTCTCTGGATGAGGAGAGAGTATTATATACTGCACGGACCATGTAGATCAGGTGCATCTGGACCGTCGATAGTGTGGGCCCTGCAGTGACATCCACATATTTTATAATTTGGATGATATTTGTAAACATGGTCTGTAGAGCATAAGGTAACTTCTCGGCGGATGCTTACCTAACGGCGTAGCTTTATGCCTTGTAGGCCTTATCTATTTTTCTAGAGATCAAATCAATGCAGCGACTTATCACATGTCAGTGATGTAACGAACGGCGATTGGTATGTACCTGTAAGCAAGCACTGTATGTGGGTGTCCACCAGTAATAACATTAGTGATGCATTGTGCAACCACTCTATCTCTAATTTAGCTGCTCTAAGCTAGTTTGACTCCATCACGAGGTCTCCATAATTTGGCTCCTCCACTAGGAGGGTTAAATCAATATAGTCTCAAATCAGCCTTCTTGGGTCGTTTTATATGAACTGATATAAGTTGTGACTGTTTTGATGCTACCAGTCACATGGCCGAAGAAATCTTATTCAGTTGCTGGGGTCAAGGCCGTTTGCACGATATGGAGGAGGTACTTTGGTTTTGAAAGAAACTGATGTGCATTTCTAGGTTTCAGAAAAGCACAACAGGTTGAAGCAAGACTTACAGTTGGGTTTGAGTGATGAGGTGTATGGCGTTAAGCAAGTCAACACCAAGTTTTCAAAGGTGGTTCAATGAATTGCCATTTTGGTTAAGGTTAAAGAGAGCTAGTATAAAATTTAGTTTTCTTAAGGTCTAAGCCGCATCTGTTTTTCGGTTGTTCTGCCATGCTCACTTTCAATTGAACCGTACAAGAAGTTTCTTACGAGTCTTTCAATTCAGTAGAATCGCTTGGCTTCTAAGATATCATAGCTCCTGCATTACATGAGAGGCAGAACGCAAGTGACTGATTGAGCCCAAGTCTCTTGCATGATCTACTGCTTCCAGAAATAAAAAAAATCACTCTTCACCATGTTATAGTGTACAATTCGTGTACATCTTGGCCCCCAATATCTTTCTAGATTTGTCAAATGATGATCACACTCTTCATAAATTCCTAATGCGCCTCCAAGACACCTAGGATTTCCATCACTCCCATAACTGTCAAATTCTGTATCAGCTGCTGTCTAAGTTAACAACTAGATGAATGTTGTTGATAACAACAGTGATAAAATAGCATAACATCCATGTCATACTTCTTCCAATTCCTTTTCAGAACATGGAATGATTTGAAATGTTTGCTGGCCATCCTCGAACATTCTGTTTCTACTAGAGCTTCCATCACTAAGAAGGTGCATTTAACTTTTGTATTTCTGTTTAATTGTTCATCAATGACTCAAATTTTCGGACTTTTGGCAGCTGCAGGTGCTCTCCACAATGAACAGAAGCTAATGAAAGAATGCAAACGAGCCTCTGAATCATCAGAACAAGGATAGCTCACAGCTCACTGAGAATGCATCTGACAAAAGAGGCGCTAGCACTAACAATGTTCATTCTTTCATTGAGCATTCCATCTACCAATGCCGAATCCTTCAACAACATTTCTTTCAATTTTTTGTCTTTTCAATCAAACAATCAGAATATAACTTTTCAGGGCAATGCCTCCATATTGAACTCCCAAATCCAACTCACTCAAGGCGAGCCATTGGAGTGCCCCACAGATGCAGTTGGCCGAGCAACATATCAACAACCCATGCACCTGTGGGATAGTTCAACTGGGAATGTGGCAAATTTTGCCAGCCAGTTTACTTTTGTTATCAATTCCCATAGGAACTACTCTCGTGCTGATGGATTGGTTTTCTTTCTTGCTCCTGATGGGTCGCAGATCCCTGAACACTCAGAAGGATGCTTTCTAGGCCTCACGAGTTCAACTCCAAACTCTACCAACTCCAGTACTGCATTTGTTGCAGTAGAGTTTGATACATTCTATGACCATGCGACAAATGCATGGGATCCGCCATGTGATCATGTCGGAATCGATGTGAACAGCCTGAATTCTGTCAATAAAGCCTGTGTATCATGGATGGATTACAACATATTCCATGGTAAGACACTTCATGCTCAGGTCACATACAATTCTACAGAAATGAGCTTGAGTGTTGTTTTTGGAGATAGTGCTGATAATTCTACCAGCCTTTACTATCAGCCACTCAACCTGACAGAGTACTTGCCAGAATGGGTGGTTTTCGGTTTCTCTGCATCGACAGGGCAGTTTCTTGAGGCTCATACTATTTTATCATGGGAATTCAACTCTGGTCTACAAATCCCCGACACACCTTCAGGTGTTATGACTCGAGGACACAAGATCAACTCGTGGAAAAGGGGGTTTATCTTTGGCTTAAGCTCTTTGGTGTTCCTTATCCTCGTTGCAGGATTTGGCTGGTATTATTATAAGCTACAGAGAAATAGAAATGGTCGAAGTGTAGAAGGAGATGATGTTCCTGGGATCGATGAAGGATTTGAACAGTCGAAGGGACCCAAGAAGTACTCCTACAAGGTCTTGGCCATGGCGACTAACAACTTTGCCAATACCCGGTTGCTCGGGGAAGGGGGTTTTGGAGGAGTGTATGAAGGCCACCTTGCTGATGTAAATTCCCATGTCGCTATCAAGAAGATCACTCCGGAATCCAACCAAGGTGTAAAGGAGTACTCCACTGAAGTGAAGACAATTAGACATCTCAGGCATAAAAATTTAGTGGAGCTCATTGGTTGGTGTCATGAGAAAAACAAGTTTCTTCTCGTGTACGAGTTCATGTCTAATGGTAGCTTAGACTTCCATTTATTCAAAAAAACAATGCCATTATCCTGGGAAAAGAGGTACAATATTGCTCAAGGTATCGCCTTAGGGCTCAAATACTTGCACGAGGATTTGAAACAATGTGTCGTGCACAGGGATATAAAGTCTAGCAATATTCTACTTGATACCCAATTTGAGGCCAAATTGGGTGATTTTGGCCTGGCTCGGATAGTCGACCATGCCAAAGGGTCGCAAACAACTCTATTGGCTGGGACCATGGGATATTTGGCCCCTGAATGTATCTATACAGGTAGGGCAAGTAAGGAATCTGATGTGTACAGTTTTGGAGTTGTCCTCTTAGAAATAGCATGTGGCAGAAAAGCTATCGAACTGACAGCATTAGAAGACCAAATCCAACTTGTGGAGTGGGTCTGGGAGCTCTACGGAATTGGAAAGATATTAGATGCAGCAGATCCAAAATTAGGAGAAAATTTTGATACGAGACAAATGGAGTGCTTGATGATAGTAAGCCTCTGGTGCACTCATCCGGACCCCAAGGAACGGCCTTCCATAAGTAAAGCAATAACCTTTTTGAACTTCGACGCTTCACCACCCATCCTGCCATCAAAGTTGCCCATCCCGACATATATCATTCCTCCATCTCCGATGCCAGAATTGTCGCAACATTCGTCGGCCAGCTTTGGAAGAATTGAACCACCGAGTGCTTGCAGTACTGAGCTGTCTGCATTTACCGGCTCTTCCTAGGATTCTTCCATTTTCACTTCTTTTGTATTACATGTATACAAGCATACCTTTAATTGCTAGTTTCTCTATGCTCTTTATTATTGGATTTTCATATTGACGGAATTCCAGGAAAGATAGATGGCATGGTCTGTTTTAGTGGCTATTGTCCCTAATTAAATTTTCTAGAAGAAATCAAATCTGAAAAGTAATCAGAAATCCATGAAATTGTAATTTTTCAGTCAAATATCAAATTCTTGGGTTCGACCGAAATAGTTAATTTCTGACCATTTTATGAAAATTTGAATTTAAAGGAATAATTCTACATAGCTAAGTTGAATTGACACCTATACGCAATTTTTACATGTTTCGTTGAATTTTTAAGCATTCGAAGTGAAGACAATTAGTCAACTCAGGCACAAAGACCAAGTCTGGCCAATTGGTCGGTGCTGCAAGAAAAGCCTGTTCCTCCTCATCTACATGTTCACAGCTCAATGTAGTTTGGACTGTCATTTGTTCAGGAAAAATACCGTGTTGACCGGGTAACCAGGTGTCGTATTGGTCCGGGAAGAGCCTCGGTGTTGCTATACCTCCACGAAGAATGGAAACAGGACATGATCCATGAGATATCAAGTCCATCAATATCATGCTCTACGAAAAGTTCAACGCCAAGCTAGGGGGGTTTTGGTTGGCTAGACCAGTTGACCGTGCCTAAGGGGCATGAATGATTGCACTAGTCAAGATTGTGGGCCATTTGGCTACGGAATTCATTCAAATTGGCAAGGCAAGCAATGAGTTGTACATCTATAGCTTTTGGGGTTGTCCTTCCGGAGGGAGTGTGCGGACGAAAAGTCATCGACTTGAGGCCGTTTGTGGACCATGTGAGGTTTGTGGACAGGGTTTGGTAGGTTTGGGAGCATTATGGAACTGGAAGCCTTTTGGAAGCATTATATTCAAAACTAGGCGAAGACTTTGATGAGAAACAAGCTCAATGCTTGTCGACCCTATGGCTTTGTTGTGCTCATCTATATTATAAGCTCAGGCCTTCTATCATAGAAGCAACTAGTGTTCTTAACTGTGAGGCTTTGCCACCAGACCTTCCCATGAAGATGCCTGTCCCAACATATCTAACTCCTTTTCACGGAAAAATCCATGTTATCACTGATTTCTTCACCAAAGATGGCCACTGCCGATGAGGCAGTTGATATATGTGCTTAGGTCCCAACATTCTGTTTTTGTTCCATAATATGTTAATGGCTTCGTAGTTGGACATTTTGTATGCATAGAAAATTTTAGAGGCTAAATCACAAACCAGAAAGATTGTGACTAATTTTATTGATAAGAACTCAAATTTAAAATCTGTAATTAACAAGCTGAATTACATTTAATAAGGGTCAATATCATGAAAAACCTCAAACTAATATAATTGTAACATTTATTTTAAATTGATTTTTTTACCATAAAAAACTCCAAGCCTGTGACAAATTTATCACAAACTAATTTTTTATCATAAAAAAATTTCAAATTGGTACACTTATGAGTACATCAAATTTTATTGTTAAATTTTGTCGCTGGAACTCTTCAATGTGATGAATCTTTCCATTGCTCATAACCTTTTTGGTGACAGAACTTGCTTTTTGTCGGCATAGGTAAAAAGTAGTTCGTAATGAACAAGGTTTTCACTGTAAGATGTTCAAGCTTTAGCAAAAAAATTGCATTTATGACCTTGAAAATGAATTTTAACGATGACACATAGGCTTCACCATTGAAGGTTTCCTTTTAAATGAGAAGACGAGATTTTTGTCGGTGCAAATCACCTTTAGGGCCAAGTTTTATTCTCGCTGCCAACATTTGCTCGCTATAACGTTTTATTTCAAAAGGTCTATCTAGATTCACTCTTACTTTGTACGAGTTTTCGTGCCCGTTCTACTTGCCCTTTTCGTCCAAAAAATGGATCTACTCTAGCTCTTGTGGTCCAGGTACAACCACCCTGAAACTGAGGGCGTACTAAGAAATAGCTGAGTCCTCTCCGAACCCCAGAAGTATGACACTTCTCTCATCCTGCTACCACACCATTGCGAATAAGGAAGCATGTCGACTCCAAAAGGAAGCTCCACGCATCGGAACAAGAGCTAAGGTACACACCAGGGCAAGTGAGTAAGAAAGTGTCCTATAGCTCCTGCCTTAAAGATGGCAGTTAAGGGTGCACGTGAAAACATTTCTGTTTATTTATTTATTTATTTATTTATTTCGGAGAATAGGTTTGGAATAGAAATATGTTTAATAACGCAATTTAATTTATTTTTTTATTTCCGGAACAAATTTCTATTTTAGAAATAGATTTGGAATAGAAATCAGAAGTTAAAATTTTTAGTTTTCTATTTTTAGAACAAAAGTGAGAAACATTTTTTTGAAAAAAAGTGAGAAATAAAAACTTATTTCATTACTTGCTCTCATTATTGCTTGTCGTCATCCATTAGCCGCCGCCCCTTGCCATGACCGTTGGTTGCTGGTTGCCAGCCACCGCCGACGCCACCACCACTAACAGTCGCCGTTGGCTGGTCATCGTTGCTTGTCATTGGCTGGTCACCAATCGCCAATTGCCAACCGCTACCGATTGTTGATTGCTGCTAGCCGCCATCACAAATAGCCAGCTGTTGCCACCATCGCCACCACTCAAGAAAGGGAAATTTTATAATATTGTCAAACGAATTTTTATTCCGAAAATAAAAATTTTATATCATTATTAAACGTCTATTTCTCCTCAGAAATTCATCAAGAGAATAGAAATAGAAAAATTAATTTATGACCAGAAATTGATTTATGAAATAGAAATGTTGCCATGTGTGCCTAAATAGCTAGAGGCCATATAGACGCGAAAGCCAAGTCAAGAAAATAACTTCCTTACCTTTCTTGCGAAAACCAAGTCAAGAAAAGATTCCTGATTTCCTTACTTTTCTTGCAAAAGCCAAGTCGATAAAAGGACTTCCCTACTTTTCTTTCCGACAATCAAAGAGAAGCTTTTTCTTATACTTTAGTTGCTCTTTAGTTCACAGTAAAAAATTAATCAAATATTCAAAATGATATTTGGGCTTCTACCCGATAAAGCTCTTCCAAAAATTACAAGGGAAACTCGTGATGGAATTGTGGAGTCTGATGGAGAAAAATATTATTGTGGGTAGGCACTTCCCAGCAGGTCACCCATCCTGAGATATTAAAGGAAATAGAGTTTATATTACTGCTAATATCTTACATGTAATTTCCTTTAATATGTATGCCCTAGACTCCTGTTATAAATAGGGGCAATTTCTTTTATAGTTGTAACGCCGAAGCTTTGTAACCCTGAGCTTGTAACACTGATACGGATAGTGAAGAGATTGCCTAGTGCGGCACCGTGGTTTTTCCCTTCTTGATTTTAGAAGGGTTTTCCACGTAAAAATTCCTGCTTGCCCTCTTTTCTTCCCTACTTTATTTTTTGTTGCATATCCGCGTCCCCAACAACTGGTATCAGAGCCTGGTTTTGGCAAAATAGTGGGAGCGAATATGGACGAAGGAAAGGTGAAGATTGATCGGTTCGATGGCAAGGATTTTGGTTTCTGGAAGATGCAGATCGAGGATATGCTGTATCGAAGAATTTGCATCAACCTTTGTCCGGAGAGAAACCAGAATCTATGAAGGAAGCAGAGTGGAATTGTTAGATCGACAAGCTCTAGGTTTGATTCGTCTTACATTGGCGTGGAACGTTGCTTTCAACATTGCCAATGAGGCGACAACGGTGGATTTGATGGCAGCGTTGTCTGACATGTACGAGAAGCCTTCTGCATCAAACAAGGTATATTTGATGCGTCGTCTTTTCAATCTGAAGATGGACGAGGGTGCTTCGTGACAGATCACATCAACGAATTCAACGTGATCACGACTCGCCTGAGTTCGGTGGATATCAAATTTGATGATGAGGTAAAAGCTTTAATTTTATTATCTTCTCTACCTGAAAGTTGGAGTGCAACCGTGACTGCAAAGTGAGCAATTCGTCCGGTAAGAAAAAGTTGAAGCTTCAAGCAATCCGAGATTTGATTCTTAGCGAGGATATTCGTAGAAGAGAATCGGGTGAATTTTCGGTGCTGCCTTAAATATTGAAGGCAGAGGGACAAGCAATCAACGAGGGCGAAACCAAATCATGGTTGATCAAAGTCCGTAGGGAGAAGCAAATCGAGACCTCGTGGTGAAATTATTTGCTGGAATTGTGAAAAGAAGGGACATCTGAAACGAGATTGTAGAGCCCCAAATAAGAAAACTCAATATCGAGATCGAAATCAAGATGAAGAAAAATCTGTGAATGTAACTTTTGAAGAGACTCAAAATAGTGATGCCTTAATTTTGAGCATTGATAGTCCAATTGAGTCGTGGATTCTTGACTCAGGTGCGTCGTTCACTCTATTTCATGCAAAGAATTAATGCACAATTTTGTTGCTGGAAAATTTGGAAAGGTTTATCTTGCTGATGATGAACCTTTGGATATTATGGGAAAGGGTGATATTTATATAAAATCTACTAACGGATATCAATGGAAGTTGCATGATGTCAGATATGTTCCTGGACTTAAGAGAAATCTAATCTCTATAAGTCAACTAGACAGCACAGGTTACAGGACTATTTTTGGGGATGGCTCTTGGAAAATTGTTAAAGGTGCTTTGGTTGTAGCACGTGGAACAAAGTCAGGAACGCTCTACGTGACTGAATCAATAGAGAAACTGCAGCAATTGCTGAATCGGAAATTGATTCTAAATCATGGCACCGCATGCTTGGACATATGAGCGAAAAAGGAATGAAGATATTAGCATCTAAGGGAAAATTGCCTGATTTGAAGTCCATAGATATTGGTCTATGTGAAGATTGTGTTATGGGTAAGTATAAACGTGTTAGTTTTTCGAAAATTGGAAAAGAACCAAAGAAAGAAAAATTAGAGTTGGTGCATACAGATGTGTGGGGCCCAGCTCCTGTGCAATCCCTTGGAGGCTCGCGCTATTATGTCACGTTTATTGATGACTCCACCAGAAAGGTATGGGTTTATTTTCTTAAAAATAAATCTGACGTGTTTGCTACTTTTAAAAGATGGAAAGCTGAAGTGGAGAACCAAACTGGCCTGAAAATAAAATGTTTAAGGTCTGATAATGGCGGTGAATATGATAGCAATGAATTCAAGCAATTTTGTGCAGAAAACGGAATCATAATGACAAGAACTGTTCCAAATAGACCGCAGCAAAACGGAGTTGCTGAGAGGATGAACAGAACTCTAAATGAGCGTGCAAGAAGTATGAGGTTGCATGCGGGATTACCTAAGATGTTTTGGGTAGATGCAATTAATACGGCAGCATATTTAATTAATAGAGGACCTTTGGTTCCACTTGATTTTAAGTTACCAGAAGAAGAATGGAGTGGAAAGAAGGTAAATCTCTCGCATCTGAAAGTCTTTGGTTGTGTTTCCTATGTCCACGTAGATTCTGAAAATAGAGATAAACTTGATGCAAAAGCTAAAAAGTGTTTTTTCATCGGATATGGTTCTGATTATTTTGGCTATCGGTTCTGGGATGAACAAAATAGAAAAATAATAAGAACTGCTGATGTTACGTTCAATGAGAATATGTTGTACAAGGACAAATTTGTGGCAGAATCTAGTGTGAAGGAAAATTTGGTGGAAAATACAGAGATTGAATTGGAAGAAAATTCTAAAAGTGTTCTGGTTGAAATTCCTAAAACTGTTGCTGAACAAGAATCACGTACACCTGATCCCACTTTGAGAAGATCTAGTGGAACACCTAAACCTGTACAAAGATATTCTCCGTCATTGCATTATTTGCTTTTGACTGACGCCGGCGAACCAGAAAATTTTTCGGAAGCAAAGGTGCAGGTTGAAGATTCTGTTAAGTGGGAGTTAGCAATGCAGGATGAGTTGGATTCACTCGAGAAAAATAAAACTTGGGTGTTAACTCGGTTACCGAGATGGGAAGAAGGCATTGCAGAACAAGTGGGTGTATCGGGTCAAAGAAGAACCCAATGGCAGCAAGAGGTACAAAGCAAGGTTAGTGGTAAAAGGGTTTCAACAAAAAGAAGGAATTGACTATACAGAGATTTTTTCTCCAATTGTAAAATTGACTACTGTTAGGTCAATATTGAGTATTGTTGCTGTAGAGAATTTACATCTAGAGCAGCTAGATGTTAAGACTGCATTCCTCCATGGTAATTTGGAGGAGGATATTTATATGGTACAACCGGAAGGTTTTCAAGATCCTGGAAAAGAAAATTATGTCTGCAAATTGAATAAAAGTTTGTATGGCTTGAAACAAGCTCCTCGACAAAGGGTGGTAAAAAAATTTGACACATTTATGTGTGGTAACGGGTTCACTAGAAGTGACATGGATCACTGTTGTTTTTCAAAAATTTGATGACTGCTATATTATTTTGCTGTTGTATGTGGATGATATGCTCATTGCAGGATCTAGCATGAGAGATCAACATACCGAAGCAGCAATTGTCAAAAGAGTTTGAGATGAAGGACTTGGGCGCATCGAATCAAATTCTTGGGATGAGGATCATGCGGGATAGATCTAAAGGAATTCTAAAGTTATCTCAAGAAAAGTACATTGAAAAAGTGCTTGACAGATTCGGAGTTCAGAATGAAAAGCCCAGAAGTACTCCTTTAGGAAGTCACTTCAAGCTCTCAAAGGAGCAGTCACCAAAAACGAATGAAGAGCGGGAGTATATGGCTAAAGTGCCTTATGCATCAGCTGTTAGTAGTTTAATGTACGCAATGGTGTGTACTAGACCAGACATAGCTCATGCAAAGGGGAGTTGTGAGCAGATACATGGCAAATCCAGGAATAAAACATTGGGAAGCTGTAAAGTGGTTATTAAGATACCCGAAAGGCACTTCGGTATGTCATTATGTTTTATGAAAAATAGTGCAACTTTACAAGGCTTTGTTGATGCAGATCTTGGTGGTGACTTGGATCATAGGAAGAGTACCTCGGGTTATGTTTTTACCTTAGGTGGCACTACAATAAGTTGGATGTCTAGACTTCAGACTTGTGTATCTCTCTCAACCACCGAAGCAGAGTATGTGGCTATATCTGAAGCTGGTAAATAGATGATTTGGTTGAAAAATTTTCTGAAGGAGATAGGCAAGGAGCAAGATAATAGTGTTCTTTTCAGTGATAGTCAAAGCGCTATTTGTCTTGCAAAGAATCCGGTATTTCACTCAAGGACAAAACACATTAAGTTAAAATATCATCAAATTCTTCAGTTAATAGATGACGGGCATTATCATTAAAGAAGATTCTTGGTGCAGAAAATCCAGCAGAGATATGTTAACAAAGGTTGTCACCACCGAGAAACCGAGGCCGTGCATTGCCTCGGTTGGCCTCCATGGTAAGTGATGAGGGGGGCTACCGCACTAGGACAATTTGGGTTGAAAAGATGAAGACTATAAAAGATTATTGTTGTTTTTTGAAGATCAGCCTCCAAGTGGGAGATTGATGGAATTGTGGAGTCTCGATGGAGAAAAATATTATTGTGGGTAGGCACTTCCCAAAGATGTCACCCATCCTGAGATATTAAAGGAAATAGAGTTTATATTACTGCTAATATCTTACATGTAATTTCCTTTAATATGTGTATGCCCTAGACTCCTGTTATAAATAGGGGCAATTTCTTTTATAGTTGTAACGCTAAAGCTTTGTAACCCCGAGCTTGTAACACCGATACCGATAATAGTGAAGAGATTGCCTAGTGCAGCACCGTGATTTTTCCCTTCTTGATTTTAGAAGGGTTTTCCACGTAAAAATTCCTGCTTGCCCTCTTTTCTTCCCTACTTTATTTTTCGTCGCATATCCGCTTCCCCAACAACTCGGCATAAGTACAGCCCAAGTGCCAAAACTTGGCATAAAGGGATACTTAAGTGCCATTTTTAAAAACAAATGGATCATTTCAATGCCAAGTCGTTGGAATCCTTCCGAAAATCTTAGTGGCAATTTTTTATTAATTTTTCTTGCTTACGTGGCTCGCCGGAAACTAAGTCAACGAAAAATCAGCCAAAACGACATCGTTTTGCGCTGACGAGGATTTTAAAAATTATTAATTAAATAATATTAAAATCAATTTTAATTTTTTTTTAATGGACAATTTTTTAATTAAAAAAACTCCGTCAATAAATAAACTCGTTGGAAAATGGACACGTTGGCGCTTTGGTCAGAATTTTTCGCCGTTGACATTTAACTGATCCATTTTGCTTTGATTTTAGCACTTAAGTGTACATTTTATAACTTTTGGTACTTAAGTGTCCCCCATGCCAAGTTTTGACACTCCAGGGATCCGTACATGGAAACTCGATTCTTTATATTGCAAGTGAGCAGATTGCCCCAAGAAAAGTTTTCTTTTCTTCGGCCTTTTCTCTTGCTACCCTTTTTTGACTGAAAATCCTGCTGTGTCTTGACATGCCACGAATCTTCTCGAAAGAGAGGTGTCCCTTCAGATGGGGTGGTGGTAAGGAAGCTGCTGGAACCCTTACGATGCAATTGGAGTTTATTAAGGGGAAAAAATCAATTAAGACAGTCCTTTGTGACTTCTAATTATCCTAGAAAACGTACGAAAAAAATGAAGCAATCAATCAAGCAGCACTGCCCGCTATACCATGCTGAAAAGGTAGAGGGACAACTGGTAACCTGACTTGTTTTATCGATGACCTTGACTTGGGCGCGGCTTGTTTGATTGGTGAATTCTTCTTCCATTTTTCAGTGGAGAAAGAAAAAAGGGCACATGAGAGTATCGCTCCGACATACGCGCTTCAATTATTTCCCAAAGCATTACCTTGACTTGGTCTTATAATATTGTCCAAACAATCTATTTTTCTGTAAAGTAATTAGGAAAAGACGGGCATTCTCTTTACTGTTGGAACTTCTATTCTTTCTGTCTCTTCTTCCGGCTGGCTTTGTGGCTCTACCTCAACTCCATTCGAAGATCCAGGTTCTCTCTCTCTCTCTCTCTCTCTTCTCTCTCTCTCTCTCTCTCTCTCTCTCTCTCTCTCTCTCTCTCTCTCTGCGTGCGTGTAACGTTTGTGGTAATTTTGCCTTGTTTGTTGGAGGATATTCTGTGAAATGATGCATATCTCAATTTGATTTATCAAGTCATGTGTTTGATTTTGAACAATATTTAGGGAAGGTTTTTTAAGCATTCAAGTGCTAACAAGTAGCCATTAGCACCACCGCCCGCAGCGGCTACGTTAGCTTCGGGCTCTCTTCCCCTCACGAAGGGAAGGAGTTTGAATGCCCGTGCAGTCGTTAGGGATTTTTAAGTGTGGCAACAAGTCCTCCCACTTACGTGTCGCCTCGGGTTTAACCTCCGGCTTCGGCCGTGCATTCCCAGGTGTTAAAAAAAAAAAAAAACAAGTAGCCATTAGCAGTGTGTGTTTTTTTAATGTTTTGCATAAACAAGTAGCCGTTAACTGGCTTTTATGGCGGCACTAGAAAAGGCGGAGAGGGTTGGGAATGGATTCAAATCTTGGTAGATGGGATTCTTGACTTGTGGAGCTTCCCCATCTCACCCAAACGAAAAAAAAAAAAAAGAGGATTATAATGCTCGAATTATTCAACAAAAAGGAACTAAACATTTACAGGTTTTGAGGGGCAAAATTCCAAAGAGGGCTCGAACTGCTTTTATTTTTTCAAATAAGGGTTTAAAATGGACTTTATTTTAAAAAAAAAGCCTAAAATGCCATCACTTTTTTAAATAAGAGTTTGAAGTGGATTTTATTTTAAATAATAGCCTAAAATGATTATATCTGTTTCAAATAAAAGCTTGACTTTTCGATGATCAAGGGTATTTTTGTCATTTACCCTTTATTTGTTTATTTATTTTTATTTTTCATTCTTTGTCGATGGTTAATTGGCTACCAAAGAGCTGCCCTCACCAGGCCTAGCAAGGGTTGGCCTTGCCTAGGGTTGGCAAGGGCTCGAAGATCCTCGATGGCGAGGGTTGGGGCGGCGAGGGTCATTAAGCCCTCGCTTGCAATTGGCAAGGGCTATGGAGCCCTTGCTGGCCCTTACTAGTGACTGATAAGGGTGGCTAAGCTCTTGTCAACCTTTGTCAATGTCGGCTGATCGAAGTCGGAAAAGAGAAAGGAAGAAAAGAAAAGAAAAAACTTTGGACAAAAACACCCTTGATCGGTTAGAAAATTTAGCCAACTGGCAATTGGTAAGATTAAGCCTTTATTTGAAACAAGTATGGCCACTTCATGCCCTTTTTTGAGAAAATAAAGGCATTTTGGGCACTTTTTTGGAATTTTCCCTAGGTTGAGGAACCCTCATTGAGATGTCTTTCAATGCACAAGAAGGGTACTTGCAGATGGGAAGATTTTTGGGACATAGTTTCAATTGGTCCTTGGAGACGGTTGGAAATAATACACGTCTTTTCCAAGTGGCTGTGGAGTTGGACCTCAAGAAGTGTAGTCTCCTTTATCCTAACTTAGTAGACTGACTTTTAATCGGCTTACTTTGGACATGTCTCTTTCTTCTTTGGCTGTGGGTTAGCACTAGGGAAGACTTTTGCATTTTCCTGCATAGGCTTGAAGTAGGTTGCATAAAAGAAGGAAAAACAGAGTTATTTACAAACAGTAGCGTGAGGAAGACATGCTCATATATTGTCAAATCGGATTTTAGATAGCATAATCCCTGGCAAAGGAATGAGTGTTACATGATGCATGGACCATGTAGATAATGCACATCTAGAACATTGATTGGGAGGGCCCAATAAATTAATGATTTGGGTGATCTATAAAGAAGAAAATTACTAAAGAAGTTTTATATCTATTGCATTTGTGCTTATTGACTTTTACAAGCAAATTTTGGCTAAAAATCATTGAAGTGGGTGATGGCCATCTTACATGGCATGATTGGCACTCCGTAGACATTTTTAATAATATTTGAATATTTTTCTGAATTTTAATTAATTTTTTTCCTTTTCTTCTTCTTTTTCTTCTCTTTTCCCTTTTTTTTTTTTAAATACTATAGTTAGCATGGGATGTTGGAGCTAGCAAATATCATCTAGAAGAAGGTGAATAGGTGATTTTAACAAATCTTTGACAATTTTAAAGTAGAATTGAATAAGTCAAGATCTGAGTTTGAACTAGAGTGCAAAGTTCAAATCTGAGTAAAGATCACAAGCAAATTACTAGTGTGCAATAAACTATAAAATAATCAACAAGAGTTTAGGGATAAGAGAATTTGTACACAAGATTTATACTGGCTCGGCGTATAGTAAGCCTACATCCATTATTTCATTATGATAGCCTACTAGCTCGATTTCACTAGATGATCAATAACAGTTTTCAAGTATGTATAATAATCCTAAGTATGATAGGTCTCACTCAATCACTTTTTCAATACATCTCTAATATCATAATTTGTAGCTTGAGAAAGGCAAGTATGTAGGATCGAAGTTCTCTTAGACTTTGGGATTTTTTATTATGAACTTTGTTCTTATTTATCTCATCGGTACCATGGTCTCCTTTTATACTCTCCCACTTCTAATCTAACCACTAGATAATCTTTAAAGGATCATCTTTCAATCCACCCGTTGGATAGATTTGTTTCAAGAAGAATGAGTAGACATTGAGTGACAAAATCCGAATCTCCATTAATTCCAATCGCCCATACAACTAAAGTCTTGGTTTCCAAAAGTAGAGGAACTTGTCTCAAGATTGATCGCCAATCAATTAAAGTGCTTTCCATTGCAAGGTTGGTCGCAAAACAATCTTTAAGACTGAAAATCAATCAAGTCTTTCTAAATATGAAATTCGAGCTAGATCATTAGCCATTATGATATATAACTACCCAAGAGAAAATGCCAAGAAAAAGACAAAGAAAAAATCACCGATACCCAAACATCTTCATCCAATACCAGAATAACCAAAAACCCCATATTACCCATGAAAACTTGGGCACAAACCGTCGAAGAATCAGGTCTCATACCTAAACGTACATATTACCATAGCCAACCAGATAGCCAACCCATAACCGAAACACCAGAAATAAAACTCACCCAGATGACTCAACTCTTGGAACTAGCCAAAATACTGCCACCACAAACAATCGAAATTATGACCCAATCATTGATCAAACATAACCAAAACCAAACCTCCAAATCTATAGCAGAAAGTAGTAACCCCTCATGGTATCAGAGCCATCGGAAAAACATAGATCGAGTATATAGGTCCATACCCATCGGTAGATCGAGTGCCCATTCGTTGGGATTCTTCTTAGCGGTAGACAGAGACCCATTTGTTGGGACTCTTCACGTTCCGACCAAACTTATCCAGGTCATAAGTCCTAGGGAGGCGGTAAATCCTTTGGTGACAAAGAACTTGTCTCAAGATTGATCGCCAATCAATTAAAGTGCTTTCCATTGCATGGTTGGTCGCAAAACAATCTTTAAGACTGAAAATCAATCAAGTCTATCTAAATATAAAATTCGAGCTAGATCATTAGCTATTATGATATATATATATATATATATATATATATAATATTCTAAGTCTAAATAAGCTTCTCAATCAAATGAATTGTCTAAATCTAAATACTCCCTGAGTTTGAATAGAATTTGCATAAAGTTTGAATGTGCTAAATATCTTAATAGTATTTTGGTTCAAGTTTTGTCGATGTCCTCATGTTACTTTAACGATATCTGCGAAAGAGACAATATTCAGATAGACTTAGACTTGTGTCTGAATAGGATCAAGATAGCTCGTAGACTTTTCTTCCAAGAATATTTTCTTGAATCAAAGATACTTAAAAACATTTATCAAACTCATGTATGGTTTTGTTAACTTCAAATCTATTGAAAGTTTTCTAAACAAGGGCTTCCCAACCCTTACCTAGTGGCCGATAGCTCCAAAGACCCTTGCACCCTTGCCGGCCATAATGGAAAAAGAAGAAGAAGAAGAAGAAGGAAAGGCAAAGAAAAGAAAAAAAAAAAAGAGAGAAGGAAAAAATTAATAAAAATTGGAAAATTATGTAAAAAACTTTTAAAAAATTATTTATATTAGTGCCAGCTATGTCACATAGGATGTTTGTCATCTATATTAGCAATTTTCTGCTAAAATTAGATAGATGAACTTAATTGATATAAATAAAAAAAAATTTATGACTTAATTGGTCTAATTAAAAAATTCATGATTGAATTTATATAAATATAATAGGTTTAGAACTTTTTTGTACTTCCCGCATCTAGTAATTTCTCAACCAATGCTTACCTAATGCGGTAGCTTTAAGTTTGTCTCTTGGCCATGTAGATCCTATCTATTAATATAAAAATCAAGTCAACATGCTGGTTTATCACATGGCAAATATTATAATGAGCAAGGATTGACATGTACTCATATTCTAGCGTTGAATGTGGATGTCAATCAGTATTAACAATAGTGATACATTGCGCAACCACTCTATCCCTAATTTAGCTACTCTAAGCTAGTTTAATTCTATTGTGAAGCCCCCATAATTCAGCTTCCACACTAGAAGCGTTAGATCAATATAGTCTCAAATCATTCTTCTTGGGCCATCTCATTTGAACTAATACAAGTTGTAACTATTTGAGGCTATCGGTTACATGACTAAATAAATCATATTCAGCTGCTAGGATCAAGGTTATTTTGCATGATGTGGTGGAGGTAGGGGTGTTAGAACTAAATCGAAAAATTAAACCGAAACCAAACCGAAATTTTGTGCACTTTTGGTTTGGTTCGATTTTCTATTTGGATAATAGAAAAATAACTATTATTTTTTCCAATTTAGGTTATTTTGGTTTGGTTTGGTCAATTCCAAACCAAACCGAAATTCTTAACAAAAAATGAATGCAAAATTAATTTTTTTTTCTTCATCTATTATTCAATTCGGTTCCTATAACTAGGGCAAAAAAAGATGAACTAAACCAAATCAAACCGCACCGAATTGGTTTTTGCTTCAATTCGACTGCTCAACCTATTGGTTTGGATTTCCTGAAAATCTAAACCGAATCAAACCGTTAACACCACTAGGTACTTTGGTTTTGAAAGAACCTAATGTACATATTTACATTTCAAAGAGGCACAATATGTGGAAGCAAATACATTATAGAAAGAGGCATTGTCACACTTAAGGGTGTGCAAAATGGAACCACGCATATTAGATTGAATCGGCCGATTGGATCCAATTCCTAGAAGTGTTAGTTTGATTTCTAGTTCCAAGGGGGAACCAAATTGGATGGGGCCTCTCTCTGTGTGCGCGGGCGTGCGTGCATGTGTCGTGGGTGGGTGCGTGCGGTTTGTGCGTGCGTGCGTGCTTGTGGTGGGTGGGTGCGTGCGGTTTGTGCGTGTGGGTGTGTGTGTTTTAACCAACAATTTGATTATAATATCAAAATAACATCTACATGTAGATCTCCATACTAACTAAACCAAATAAACTCAACCATACTAACTAAACTAAATAAACTCAACAAGTATCCACCAAAAAATATACAACTAAGTTTATATAAAATAAATAAATTCATCTTTCAAAAGTCTTCATTGATAATGGTTTTGCTTGCTTATAAGGGTTGAGCATGGTCAAAGTTGGGCTGGTCCAGCACCTAATCCAAAGACCGACACACCGTGTTGGTCCTCAATTTTTTGGGACTAAGGACCAATCCTATTAAGCTTAGGATTGAGGACCAAGCCAACCTATGGATCTAGTCCTATTCTAGGGTCACCCTTAGACTAATCGATTATTTTTTGTTTCATTTTTATATTCCTTGAAAAGACAAACATGTTATTTTAAAACACATATCTATTAACAATGCAATATTGAGCAATTAAACTATAAACACCAATACATATCAAATGTAGATATAAGATAAAATGACAACAGAAATTTACACTTGCTAAAAACAATAAACCAAAAAAACAAAGAAGCAAGGCGAGTGAACAGAGATGAGTGAGATGAGTAAGGCTAAGGTGAGTAAAGAGGGTTTCTTTCTACTTTCAAATTTACATGACAAATTGAACTACAAAGAGAGCAAATGAGGAGGTGCTGGAAGTTAGAGTAGAGAAAAGCATATATATACTATGACCAACCCTAAACTCTTGAGACCGTTAATCAACCCGCGTAGTGTAGGGTCTAAGGGCCTTAGGACTAAGGATTGACTTAGTTCTCCTAGGAATCAAACTAGGACCACTCAGGTTGGGTTGGTCTAGGGTTGACCCTAGATTAATACTCATCCCTGCCACTTGCCACACCCAAAAAACATTTAAACTAAATGGTATGAATAATCACAATCCAATGAGTAGTATATATCATTTCTAGGCAGATCCAATATCCATTATGAACATATTTAAAGCAATATTAGAAACTTATAATTCAAACTAGATATATAATATACATAACAAATTAAATATGAGTTGATTTATTTCAGCAAAGCCCTACACATATCAGACACACCAATTTAACCCACCATCATAGATCAAACATCAATTGTCAAATTGATTTATCCATCTCTATCTAATTTCACGTTAGTGGTCCAATCTATCGATCAATCTATGGTTTCAACATAATGCCAAGTATTGATGTGTCAAGATTAACCTCTTGGCAAGGTCCCTACTATCAACCAGTGGCTTAACTGAAAAGGATATCCTTAAACCAATATGGGTTTAGAAATTTCTAACTAAGTTCACAACAATAATGAGTATAAAACTATCATCACACAATAATCTAGAATCGATATCATATAATATAACACATTTAACAAACCAAAACATATAATCTTTCATAGCTCAGTTCATTAGTTAGAATGCCTTTTATAAAGCATTTCTAAATCATTTCACAATTCATTTCATAAATTAGATTCACAAGGCAATACATATAACCTTTCATAACATGTTTCTCAAATAATTGTAAATAACCAAATAGTAGTAAATGCCCAATCTCGATTTTATGCAACAAAAAATGTTATTTTGTAACTCATAATATATCAAATTCCTGTACTTTCTTGTAATGAGTTTATAAATTCAAAAAAGAGATAAGCATCACTCTCCTAGGAATGCCTGAAAACAAACAATAAATATTATAAGAGTTGACGAACTGACAATTTATAAAATAAGCAAGATCATAACTTACCTCAACTATTGATTGACTAAACTAAACTTAATTCCTGAAAAAAAATTTCCTAGGGTCAACGAAACGCTTGCCCAAAGTAGATATTCAAAGTTATCCACTATGCTGAGCTTGCCCACAAAATTTCAAAGATTGGTTCCAAGTAAATTGTAACTCTAAATTGATATTCATCATATCCTAAAGTTTCGCAATGCCCTAACCTATCATTTCTATATAATTCCACAGTTTAACAACTTCTATATCAAACCCCACAATTCAAAATTCACATAACTCTGAATTTATGACCTAACTCCTAAAGTTACTCAAATTATATGATTAAAGGGTGTGAATCCTTACTGGACATTGTGAAATAAGTTAATCTAGCTTGTTAAGTCTTCGAAATCAAAACGTGTACTGCGAAATCCTTCTCTTCTTTCTTTTCCTTTCCTTGTCTTCCCCTTTCTTTCTTTTCTTTTCTTTTCTTTATTGTTACCATCTCTACGGGTGCTCCATCTGTTCCCTTCATAACAAGAGTTCACTTTTCTTTCCTTTTGTTGATTAGTCAAAAATTCTTCTTCTATTTTTGGGCGCCTGCCAATTTTGACGTGGTCAACGCCACTATTACACTTCCAGCTTGGTTTTAGGGAGCGGGGTGTTTGGCTTAAGCAAACCGACACCAAGTCCGTGGTTGTTCGATGAATTGCCATTTTGATTAAGATCAACCAGTGCTAGTACAAAACTTTGTTTTCTTAAGATCTAAGCCACATCTGTTTTTCAGTTGTTTTACCATTTTCATTTTCAATTGAACCCCATAAGAAGTTTCTCACAAGTCTATCAATTCAGTGGAATCAGTTGGCTTCTAATCGACCAGAGCTACAGCATTATTTCCTTCTAGAAACAAAAAACATAACACTTGGCCATGGAATAGTGTGCGATTCATGTAGATCTTGGCCCCAAAACTTTTCTAGATTTGTCAATGATGATCATACTCTTAATTATTTCCTAATCCACCTCCTAAACACCTAGAATTTCCATCACTCCCATCACTGTCAAATTCTCTATCAGTTATTGTCAGTGTTATCAACTAGATGAATGTGGTCAATGACAACAGTGAATCAAAAGTATAACATCCATGTCATACTTCTTCCTATTCCTTTTCAGGGCATGGAATATTCCAAAATGTTTGTTGGCCATCCTCAAACATTTTGTTTCTATTAGAGCTTCCATCACTGAGCTTGTGCATTTAATTTTTGTATTTCTATTTAATTGCTCAATGATAACTCAAATTTTCAGATTTTGGCTGCCGTGGGTGCTCTCCACAATGAATAGAAGCTAGTGAAAGAATGCTGACAAGACCTTGAATCTTTGGAACAGGGATAGCTCACGGCCCAATGGGAATGCGTCTGATTAAAGAGGCTCTAACACAAGCAGTCTTCATCCTTTCGTTAAGCATATTATCTGCCAATTCCGAATCCTTTGATAACATTTCTTTCAATATCCCGTCTTTCCAATTGGACGACCAGAGAATAAGTTTTCAGGGGAATGCCTCTGTACAGAACTCTAGCATCCAACTTACCCCTGGTTCGCCAATGGAAAGCCCCACATATGTGGTTGGCCGAGCAATATACCATCAACCCATGCACCTGTGGGATAGTTCAACGGGGAACGTGGCAGACTTTGTCAGCCATTTTTATTTTGCTATCGATTCCCATATGAACTACTCCCACGCTGACGGATTGGTATTCTTTCTTGCTCCCAATGGATCGCAGGTCCCTGAACACTCAGAAGGATGCTTTCTAGGCCTCACATCGAAACGAGACTCTACCAATTCTAGTACTGCATTTGTTGCAGTAGAGTTTGATACTTTCTATGATCACTCAACAAATACCTGGGATCCACTATGCGAACATGTCGGTATCGATGTAAACAGTGTGGCTTCTGTCCGTGAAACTTGCGTCACATGGTTGGATTACGACATACTCCATGGTCAAGAACTTCATGCTCGGGTCACATACAATTCTAGAGCAATGGAGTTGAGTGTTGTTTTGAGAGATGATGCTGAAAATTCTGCCAGCCTTTACTATCAGCCACTCAACCTGGTAGAGTACTTGCCGGAATGGGTGGTTTTTGGTTTCTCGGCAACAACAGGACAGTTGTTTGAGGCTCATACTATTTTCTCATGGGAAGTCAACTCTAGTCTACGAATCCTTAACAATGTAACCAATACAACAAATGGGACTAACATCGACATACCTCCAGGTGGTATAACTCGAGGACAAAAAAGCAAGTCGTGGGTGACTTGGGATACCATAGGCTTAAGCTCTTTGGTGTTGCTTGTCCTTGTTGCAGGATTTGGGTGGTATTGTTATAAGCCAAAGAGAAGAAGGAATGATCAAAGTGGAGATGAAGAAGATGTTCCGGGGATTGATGAAGGATTTGAACGGTCCAAGGGACCCAAGAAGTACTCCTTCATGGTATTGGCTAAGTCGACTAACAACTTTGCTGATACTCGGTTGCTTGGGGAAGGGGCTTTCGGAAAAGTGTATGAAGGTCACCTCGCTGATGCAAATTCCCATGTTGCTATCAAGAAGATCACTCCAGAGTCCAAACAAGGCGTAAAGGAGTATGCCACTGAAGTGAAGACCATTAGACATCTCAGGCATAAAAATTTAGTGGAGCTTGTCGGCTGGTGTCATGAGAAAAACAAGTTTCTTCTCGTGTATGAGTTCATGTCTAATGGTAGCTTAGACTTCCATTTATTCAAAGATAAAGTGCCATTAACATGGGAAAAGAGGTACAGTATCGCTCAAGGCATCGCCTTAGGGTTGAAATACTTGCACGAGGATTTGAAACAATGCATTGTGCATAGGGACATAAAGTCTAGCAATATTCTACTTGATGCACAATTTGAGGCTAAATTGGGCGATTTTGGCCTGGCTCGAATAGTCGACCATGCCAAAGGGTCGCAAACGACTCTAGTGGCTGGGACTACAGGATATTTGGCCCCAGAATGTATCTACACAGGTAGGGCAAGTAAGGAATCTGATGTCTACAGTTTCGGAGTTGTCCTCTTAGAGATAGCATGCGGAAGAAAAGCTATTGAACCAAGAGCATCAGAAGACCAAGTCCAGCTCGTGGAGTGGGTCTGGGAGCTCTATGGAACTGGAAAGCTCTTAGATGCGGTGGATCCTAAGTTAGGAGAAAATTTCGATGCAAGACAAATGGAGTGCTTGATGATCGTAGGCCTCTGGTGCGTTCATCCAGACCCTAAGGAACGGCCTCCCATAAGCAAAGCAATAGCCTTTTTAAGCTTTCACGCTTCACCACCCATTCTCCCACCAAAGTCACCTATCCCGACATATATCACGTCTCCATCTCCGATGCCTGACCTTTCGTCGGCCAGCTTCAGAAGTATTGAACCACCGAGCGCTTCCGGTCCTCAACTGTCTGCATTTACTGGCTCTTCCTAGGAATCTTCCACTTCAACTTCTCCTGTATTACATGCATACAAGCATACCTTTAATTGCTAGTTTCTATATGCTCTTTACTATTGAATTTTCATATTGGTGGAACTATAGGAAAGATGGATAGCATGGTCTGTTTCAGTGGCTATTAGCCTATCACTCATCTCAATCCAGGACTTCAAAATTTGCGCCTTGCAAAATTATGTAAATAAGTTCGCTCTTCCTCCTTAGCTTAACTTCTCTATGGTACTATCATTCTATATTTATAACTGCAAATTTACTCAAATTTACATGACAAGTTTTAGGGAAAAATACAGTTTCAATGTCTATGTTAGCGACATATGCAGGAGATTCGGTATATTCCCCTTAATTGGTCCTCATTGATTGTAGCTGATAATCTGCTAAATAGGCTGATGTGCCACTTACTTGATAATGTATAGAATATTACATTTTTCTCTCCTACACCACATTTCTCAACTTGGTATTAGAGTCTTATTGTTGTCTAAGGAAGTGTCCATCGAGCCTACTTCGAAACAATGCCAATCATATCGCTTGAGTTTCTCCATGGTAGTCCTCACGACTCCAGCCGTATGGGCCTGTTGCTCACGTTTCTTTGCCAAGTCCGTAGCTTCGGTTTCTGTTTGAGACTATTTCACTGCTCATTTCGAAAAAAGAGACGCCGCCACCACCACACTCACCGTAATCAGACGAGCTAGATCCTCAAATTTTGTCACAGACGGTCGATGGACGCAGACTCACGCGCCATCATACTTTCCTGTTTTTCAATGCAATTTCGACACATTTTGGTGGTTTCTTTCGAAAAACAAACACCACCACCAGAATAACCATTGCTAATCGAACCAGCCTCTGAGATTTTGCTGCCAAACATCACCAACGCGCCACCTAAGCCATTACGCATCAAATCCATAGGCCATCGAAGTTCCACGCACCAGCATGCGTTAGACGTCCCTTCCAAGTATTGATGTCATCTGCCGGGTCAGCATTGTCGTGTCACTTTCTGCCACGTCGGCATCACTACTAAGTCTCTCACCATTGACTATTGATCGTTGTCATTCACTGTCGTTGACCGGCTTTAACCAGACCAATGCAATCACTTTTTCAATTGTTCAACCTGTTTTTGGCCTAATCTCGATGTTTTCCAATTGATTCCTAAGTTATTTTAACATGCTAAGTCCATATTTGGCCTTATTTTCTCAATATTTGCTCTCCGGGTTTTAGTTTCTTCACAATCCTTATACAAACTATAGTGTTTAAACTGAAGAAGCACATATAATGGATAAATTTTGCAATCATTGTTGTCAATGTAGTCATATGGCACCTAATTGCTATCAATTACAACATAAGAAACTTATCTAATCTAATGATCAACCTCGAAATTGAGGTCCACATGCAAGTCCATCTACCATTACTACTACTAAAGAGGTTTCACCTAATGGATCGTCCGTCACTTTCTTTTTAGAGGATCTTCATTCTATTCTCCAAAAAATCCAGTACTTCTAACTGCTTTGTCCTTTCTACTGCGTTTGTCACTTCAGGTACTTTTTATTCTTGGTTTTTTTACTCCACTTACTACAATCATATTACTTCAAATTATAATATCTTTTAGTCAATATCATTCATTTTACATTTACCTATTATTCAAATGGTTGATAATTCTCAAATAAGATTTAAGCATGCTGTAAACATTTCAATATCCACATTATATTTACCTCACTTTTATTGTTCCCAAATTTTCCCTAAATTTGGTTTCAACAAGACAATTATATGAACTTGGTTTTGATCACTTCTCTTCTCATGGTTGTCATGTTCAACATCCATGGGCAGGACAAATCATTGAGACAAGCAATAGAGTAGGATGTCTATTTGAGCTAGATTTCTTGAATATTCCCAACTCTTTTGTTGATTGTACTTGTACTACCACACTATCATCTAAAACTTGACATCTTGATTAGGTCATGCTTCTTCCTTTGGATTAAGATCTTTGATCCAAACAAACCTTTTAAAAAAAAAATTTAGGTCGTGACAGTAACATGTCCTCAAGTGTTTGGATTTTCCTTTTCGACTGACCATCCTTTCGTGAATGATAGGCCATGCTATATTGTAACTTCATTTCCATGACCTCTTGTAGACTTTTCAAAGATGTTGTTGTGAACTTTGGGTCTCAATCTAACATGATCTTTACTGATACTCCATGAAGACGAATAATATGTTGCATATATAACTCCACATACCTTTCCAAAGAAAGATCCTTACATATAGTATAAAGTGCGTAGACTTCTTCAGTCTGTCCACTACAATCCAAATTGAATTATTGCCTCGTTAACTCATTGGTAATCCCATCACAAAGTTCATTGTGATATATTCCCACTTTTATTAGGGAATCTTGAGGCATTGAAGCAATCCTCCAAGTTTGCAATGCCGCACTTTCACTTGTTGGCATGTTAAGTACTTAGCCACATGCTTGGTGATGTCTAACTTCATGCCACTCCATCAATAATGTTGCCACAAGTTCTGATACATCTTCGTGCTACCCAAATGTATCCAATAGCTACTAAAATGAGCTTTTGATAAAATCTCCTCCTTAATCTCTACATCATTTGGCACGCACTGTCACCTATGAAATTTCAAGATCCCGTATTCGGATACTTGAAAATCAGCCTTCCTCTTGGCTGCATCCATTTGCAGGATCTTTTGGATTGCAAGGTCTGTTGCTTATAGGTTTATAATCTTGGTTTGCATTTTGGGCTCAATTTTGAGAGTAGCCATTAGATTTGGAAGGTAGCTTACCTCAAACTTGAACTTGGAGTCTCAAACTCGTTCTAGTAAGACCCATTCTCGAACCATCATGTGCACAATTGATAATTTTCAATTAATCGCATCTGTGACCTTATTAGCCTTGTCCGGATGGTACAAAATGTCACAGTCATAATCCTTGAGAAGCTCCATCCATTGATGCTGTCTTATATTTAATTCCTTTTGAGAAAACAAGTACTTTAGACTTTGGTGGTCCGTATAAATTTGAAATCTTTCCCCCCACAAATAATGCCTCCAAATCTTCAGAACAAAAATGATTGCCGCTAATTCCAAGTCATGCGTCAGATAATATATCTCATGAGATCTTAACTGATGGGACGCATATGCAATCACTCTTACATGTTGCATTAGAACGCAATCCAATCCTTTGTACAACGCATTGCTATAAATCTCATATCCACCAAGGCCATATCCACCAAGGCTAAATAGAATCGTCAATACCGATGTGGTAGTTAATTTGTGCTTAAGCTCTTGAAAACTACGCTCACACTTATCCATCCATTCAAACTTTTCGTCCTTCTTCAGCAATCGAGTTAGAGGCATGGCTATAGCGGAAAACCTTTCTATGAACCATCTATAATAGCCAGCCAATCCCAAAAATTTCCTTACTTCGATCATAGTAGTTGGCCTTAGCCAAATCATAACTACATGAATCTTAGTCAGGTTAACAGAAATCCATTCGCTAGAAATCACATGGCCAAGAAATGCCACCCAAATTAATCAAAACTTACATTTATTAAACTTGGCATACAACCTGTGATCTCAAAGGGTTTGTAGCACTATCCTTAAGTGTTATTCGTGTTCCTCGAAACTCTTAGAGTACACCAAAATATCATCAATGAACACGACTATAAACTAGTCCAAATACTCCTTAAACACCCAATTAATCAATTCCATGAAACCTGTACAAGCGTTAGATAGACCAAATGGCATCATGGTAAACTCATAGTGTCCATAACGTGTACAAAATGCTATCTTCGGTATATCTCCCTTTCTATTCCTAAACTGATGATAGCCTATCTCAAGTCTATCTTGAAGAATACCAAAGTTCCTTGAGGTTGGTCAAAAAAGTCATCTATCCTTGGTGACAGATACTTGTTCTTGATTGTCACATTATTAAATTGCCGATAGTCAATACAAAGACGCAATGATTCATCCTTTTTCCACACGAACAAAATTGGTGCTCCCCATGGAGATACACTAGGATGAATGAATCATCTGTCTAGTAGTTATTGCATATGCATCTTTAACTCCTTTAATTTTGACAATGCCATCCAGTAAGGTGCCTTGAAAATTGGCTCTATTTCAAGGGTCAACTCAATCACAAATTCTATTTCCCTTTCAGAGAGTAGTCTAAGCAACTCCTCGAGAAAGGCATTAAAAAAATTCTCACACCACCATGTGTCTTCTGTCCTTCGCTCCTCTATCAATGTGTTAACCATGGTCGCCAAATACCCTTGACAACCTTCACCTAATAGACGAGTCACTTCAAATGACAAGATCAAAAGAACCAACGGTATGCCTCAATTTCCAATGAACTCAAAACTATTACTCCCCACGAGATTAAACTAGATTATTTTTCCATGACAATCCACTATAGTTTGTTGCTTAGTGAGCTAGTCTATACCAATGATAACATCAAAATCATATAGTTCTAACATGATTAAGTTTATACTTTCCTCTCTACCACCAAAAGCTATTTTACAACCTGAGTAACCTACCATAGATAAAATTTTATCCTTAAATGGGGTAGAAATACTATAAACCATTTCCAATGGTTTGGATTTAATCCCACTAACTGAACAAATCGTTCAACCACAAGATAATGCGTACCGCCAGGATCAAATAAAACACGTGTAGCATGGTTGTGTAAGGACAATATACTTGTAATCACGGAGGGCAACTCCTTGCAAATTCATTCTTGCAAGCCTACAAGGGTAATCTTTCACTTGATGGCCCTACTAGCCACAATCAAAACAAGCTCCCTTTCTCGCAAGACATGAAGTATTTCTATGTTTTATACCGCAAAGTCAACATGCACCATTCAAGTTGGCTGGTGCTTTCCTATACGTTCGTCCAGTTTGGTGGGATATGATGTTTTTCTCTTGTCATCGACCTCTTCTTGGATCGATTGTTGTCCCTATTCAACACAAACTGCAATCCAAATGCGGTTGCCTTTTTGGCCAAGTGCTTCTCAATCATTTGGGCTCTCACATGTAGCTCATCACAATCTCTTAAATTCAAAGATATCTGGTGGTCTATGATTTCCAATTTCAATCCATCCTTAATCCTCTAGGCCTTATCCACAAGATCCTTAATCAGTCTCAGCACATATTTAAATAGCTCAACGAACTTCACTTCATATTGATCCATCAACATTTGGTTTTGCTGAAGTCATTGAAACTCCTCATCTTCTACTATTGAGTGCACTTTGAGAAGTACTTACCTTAAAAAGCTTCCACAAAGACACCCTATGCCTAGATTGTCATGACACGACTCTCGAGCTCGTGACAACCCCTTCTCTTGGTCAATTGAAAGTGATGTCCCAGGACCCATCGACGACCATTCATTTTATCTTTGATTATGCGCAAGTGGAAGATGAACCATCCCCAGACAAACATACAATCAAACAGGGATAGAGGGATGAACCAACAAGAACAACAGCAACTACTCAATGTTGACACCCAAATTTTTGTGTGTTTTTGTTTTAAATGCCCATTTATCTTTTGCATATATAGGTATATATATTAATTTATAGAAAAGATAAAAAAAAATTCCGAAAAAAAAATTCGAAAATTCGAAAAAAACAAAAAAATTGTCGAGTGGGCTGGCAAAATTCAGCCCATTCTTTCACTCTTTCAGCCCATGTATTTTATTTCTTTAAGGCTTCAGATTTATTTGGAGAGCCCAGCCCACCTCCCTCTATTTATTTTCTTTTCTGGCCCAGCCCCACTTCTCTTCTTCCTCCTTTTCTTCTCCCACGGACGCACGGACAGCAGCAGAGGGATGAAGGACAGTACGATGGGGAGTGTCGCGCGCGACGCAGCCCCTGCAATTTGGCGAGCATGCCTGGCGTCGTCCTTGGAGAGAGAAGGTGGAGGCGAGCTTCAAAAGGGAGACGAGAGGGAGATTTGAGGGGGGACTTTTTCGGGAAAAAAAGAGATAGAGGAGGAAGAGCCGGCTTGGGGTTTTGAGGGAAGAGGAGAGAAAACGAGCGAAAAAGAAAAACGCAGAGGAAAGGGGAGCCCGAGAGCCTCCGCTTCATAGCCTACAAGCCCATCCTCCTCCTCGGCGGACCGCTTCGCCAGTGTCGACGTGAGGATCCGGGTCAAGGGCGGCGGCCACACCTCACGGATCCACGCCGTTCGCCAAAGCATCGTCAAGGCCCTGGTCGCTTTCTACCAGAAGTTCGTGGATTCATGGACGAGCAAAGGAAGAAAAACCAGATCTGGAAAGGAGAAAACTAGAGAACGGGAGAGAGAGCAGAGACGCCTCAACTCCGGCACCAGAAAAGCAGAAGGGGCGTTGTTCCTTCTTCTTTTTTTTCGGAGGAAAGCTCTTCCAGCGAAGCCTGTGCTGGTTTTCAGATAGGAAGAAGAGAGCGAGAGGGAGCTACTGGTCGCTGCCGGAGGCCGTCCGCCCGTCGTTGCTGCGATGTGAACCCGAGCCAGGTAGGTTCCTCCCCCGCTAGTCTTGTTCTGTTTTGGCGGGGTGGCGGGCCGGAGCTCGCGTCGGCCAGTTCGCGCGAGCCCCGCCCCCGAAGCTCCTCCATTAATATTGTTCTGCATGATGGTATGATTAAATAGAAGCTCGGTCTCGGCCTCAGGCCGGTTCGAGTCGAATAGCCCCGTTTTCGTTCATGCACGAAACCTGTTCGATGAAATGCCCGAATGAAACCCATAAAATTTCCTGGTTTAATCCATCCTCGACGACTTTTTTGTAGATATTTGACTGTATATGGCTTGATATCGTGTTTATCTTAGCATTTTAGTTAGTGTCATGTGATTTCTGCACGTTTTGGAGTCAAAAAGAGATGTTTTTATTTTTCCGGCGACGGTGAGCTTCCGGGATCGCCGGAGGTTATCGCTGACGACGTTCGGCGTCGGTCGGATGGAACAGTCGACGCCGGACGATGCTAGGGCAACCCCTTTTAGGGCCAGTGAGGTCTCGCAGTGGCGCTCAACGTCGGTCCGGTGAGGCGGCTTCACGGGCGTCGGGCATGCAGACCAGGGAAGAAGAAGACCAGCGGAGAGGAAAGAGAAAAAGCATGCAGTAAAAAAAAGGTCAAAAAAAAATTAAAAGAAATTAATTTTTTTTTAAGAAGGAGTATAAAATAAAAAAAGAATGAAAACAAAAAGAAAAAAAACAAAAGGGCCGAAATTTCGAGCTGGGGCTGGGCCGAGTTATTGTATTCTGATGGGCTTAGAATAGGTTTGGGCTGGAATTTTTAGAATTAGAAATAGGCTTTTCTTTTCTTTTTATTTTAATTTTGCTAATGGGCCATTTTAAATATGTCGACCGGGCCGTTCGGCCAGCCCGGTCATTGCTCCGGCCCGGACCATTAGGGTCCGGGTCAGTCTAGTAGGGCCGGGTCACCCGACCCGGTCCGAATCACTTTTAAAAAAATTTATGTTTTAAAAGAAAAGAAATCTTTAAAATCTTTAAAAAAAATATTAAAAATTTTCGAAAAATCATTAAAAATTAAAAAAAAAAAAATTTAATTCAGAAAGGTTTTAAAAGTTCATTTTAATTTAATTTAATTTAATTTAATTTAATTTTTCTTCCCTTTTTCGAATATTCAAAAATTCCAAAAAAAATTAAAAAAGGATTAGAAAATTCCAAAAAACTGTAATAAATGCTTTTTCTTAAATTCTCAGAAAAGCCAAAAAATACAAAAAAATTGAAAAGTTTGTTTTCTTTAATTTCAGAAAAATTCGAAAATATAAAAAATATTAAAAAATTCAAAAAATTCAGAAAAATCAGAAAAAATTGCAAAAATTCAGAAACCCCCTAAAAAAAAAAAAAAGATCAAAATTGAATAAGCCTTTAGGGCTCTACAATAGGTTTTTTGAATGTGTTGCCATGTCTTTAGTTAACACACATTAAGTTAGGTGACCGAAAGGGCATTAGTCGCGTACGACTAACGTAATCAAGTCCCCCGACCCTAGATTCTCAGTTTGCGTAAAAGTGATACATGCTCCCATGTCTCGCTCGGTTTCTAGTCGACCTCAATAGACTAGTGGCGATTCCTTATTTACAGTTTTTATGAATATCCCAATGTCGCGCGGGGTATGGGCTTGGAAGAGCCCGAGTTAATTGAGGCCCGTCGGCCCGAAATTGACAATACCCCTAAACCTTATATATTTTTATTTTCAAAAAATTTAGGTCGCGACACTCAATTATTCAATTTACCGGATTAACCAATGGAGGATCATTTTCCAAATTACAAGCCCGACAAAAAGGGCTGATCCATCCTCTAAGCCAAATAAAAAAGAAACTAGGCTAATCCAACCATACACAAAGAACCCTTGGGTTCAACACCACGATCACTCGGACCCATCGGACTCAAGCTCCATCGAGTCGATCACTGGAGAAGCGGGGGCAGGACTCTCCATTGCGGGTACACCATTCTAAAGACCTGAAAATGTTTAACCACGACGGGTTGAGATAAAATCTCAGCGAGTTCTTCCCCTAAGCCCCAATTAGTACGCCAACTCAACCCGGGGTATCTATTCAAAACCACCCCTCACTCAACCCACAACAAACAACCAAAACCAAACAACAGTCAACAACAGACAAGGCAACTCACAATCAATATTCGGTTCGCATGCAACCTTACCCGGTATGCCATACCCTACGCGTCAAATCTCATACAATTCAAGCAAGGCACATGGCCGTTAGATGAAACAGTTCATCAATCACATGCGAATCGCGTCATAAGCGATATCACCTGGCCATTGCCACACCCTGCACGGCTGTCAACTCATTCGTGCATACCATAATTAATGCGATCATCACGACATTAAGAGCATACGAATAATCAAAGCATCTCACACAACTTTCTCATGTCTCACACTCACACATGCTCCGATTATTACGACCACTAGAGCCACGGCACAACCTTATAGTTGGCGGTCTACCGGTCAAAGACCAGGCATCGTTCTCCCCCATGAGGCACGGCGATGTCACGGGCTCTCTCCCATTGACGACATTCCCTATGGAGCATGGAGCCCACTCACTACCGCAGCCCCACAACTGACCACTGTCAGGCAACTGACCGAAGTCAGGACAACCAAAAGGCCATGGCATAACCCCTTAAGGATTGGCGATCTACCGACAGCGCTGGGCTCTCCTCTTAATGTGATCATGTAACACATCATCAAACAATCCATTTATATCTTTGCTTTGTCATGAATGCAACATCGCTCATGCTCATGCGACATGCCATTTCAAATAACCCACGCAATATGTCATGCGATCTCACTGGACAATTTCCAAAATACAAAATCCAACCAACACTCGATCACGCATTTCATCAATATTCACGAGTATAATTAACAATCGGCACTTCAATTAATCACAACAATTAAGAGCCAATCAAATTAAGACAAAAATTAGCTTCTGCATGAACAATGTCATGAACAGTAATTGTGAACAATAATCGTGAACAGTGCTCGTGAACAGTAATCGTGAACAGTACTCGTGAACAGTAATCATGAATAGTGATTATGAATAGTGATTTTCCCAAAATTCAATTAATTAAACATTTAATCCAAAAATTAAACGAAACATTAATTAAAACAATTAATCAATTCAATTAAATCAAATCATGCTTAATTAATCACAAAAATCACATAACCTTCATTTAAGCAAATAATTAAGCACAATTAGCAAAATTAAGATAATCTAATCCTAACCATCTATCTAATCACCTATCTTAGGGCTAATACAACTTAATTAAACATTCTAAACCAACCTTACCACTAATTAACCCAACCCTAAGCAAGTTTAGGCACTAAATAGGGATTAGGAGCTAAACTCACCCGTTAAGCGGGCCGACGACACGGACGCGGCGGCGGCGACGAACCCGACACCTGGGGACCTCTACCACGACGATTCAAGGCGGTCCCAAGCTCAACACAGCAACAACAAACTCGGATTCCCCACTGAACCTCAGCACTGCACAAGAGGAAAGTGGCTGAACGGAGCTAACCGGAGCTCCGGCGAGCTAGTGGCCGGTGGCTGGTGGTTCCTGGGGTTGAGGTGGAGTTGTGGGTGGCTGGTGTGGGCACTGGGTAGGTTGAAAATGGAGGAAAATAGGTCAAAATGCGAAACTGTGCAGTACCGCATGAACAGTAGACGGTTTGCGAGCAGCCGGCTTCCGGCGGCCGTACGGATCAGCCAGAGACTCTTTTCTCCGATCGGCCGATGCTATCCGAACGGTTTTAGTCTTCTGAACGCAATGGTGGGTGGCATGAGACGTGATTCAAACAGGAAGGCAATGAACAACTCGATTTTCGATAAAATGTCAGAACTGAAAAACTGAAGGAAGGAAGGGAAACTAGGGAGAGAAGGGTGTGCGGTTTGGGGAAGATAAAGAGGAGAGAGAGAGTGAAGTGAGGCTAAAGATAGGCCTCAATTAAGGCCATTAATGGCTTGGCTCAAGTTCCCAAAACATGACATCATCTTCTCTCTCTTCCTTTTTGACTTTTCTTCAAAATATCCAAGGGCATTTTGGTCATTTCCACCTTACATATTTCCCAATGTGCCCTTGGGCTGAAAATGAAAGGCAGGCCTAGGAAACGGGCTGGAAAATGAATAGGAACGGGCTCGGGAATTTATTAGGCTCAAATTGACTCAATGTTAGACAATGGGCTCGGAAGGGTAAATGGTCGGTTTGGCCCAACGGGCTCACTTGCTTGCCTCAAGCCTTCCACGACGGCTGTCCCACCTTGGGCGTGAGGCCCACTCTAATCTTGCCTGGCCCACATCCTCATCGGCTCGGGTTCTCGGTCCAAAAGTCCATTTTTCCAAATACTCGGCTTAACTGGCACTGCCAACTGTCGCAGAAGCATTGTCCAAAAGTCCTTCTCGAACATTCCCGAAAATTCGAAGTCCGATATTGGATTCTCATGCCATGTCAATTTCACTCAAATGCCATTTTGGTACTACTTAGACTGACAGGCGGCTTCAAGGACTCACGCGTAACCGACTCGTGCCAATTCACGTTCAAGACTTCTCGACACATGGATGTCCTTGACTGCATGAAATTGTGAAGGATCGATTTTTATTTCAAAGTACACGATTATCAAGGATCGACATAGGGCCGTTCACGAGTTGGATAACAGTAGATGGAATCACCCGTCGTCCCATTATTTCTATCCGCGAATCGACTTATATTCGTCCCTGGAATTGGCCTGCATATCTACAGGATTGTCCTTACGCAATTCTTACGGTCAAGTTGTTTTCCCATGTCAAGTTCTTTAGTCGCACGAGTTCTGTCCTCATTAGCCTTTCCCCTCAAGGTCAGTATCTTAGGAGTGATCAGTTCCGAGTGAGATCAGCCAACAATGCATTGGCAAAATTTACGTTCATTCCTCCCTCAAAAGGCTCGAATTTCAGGATGTTACATAGATCATACCTTTGGGAAATACCCTCATTTGGTTAGCCTCCCACCAGGTACCGGCATTGCTTTACAGCTGATAAACTGCCAGTGTTACCTTATCCTCCTTTGTGCATTTCAACAACATGAAGCTCTTTTCCATCTCTTTGACCTAGTGTATTGGTTGATTGAAATGCTCATCCCTTGCCACAGAGATTGAGACTCCAACAGGAGTGGCAACTTAGCAATAGTGGCGGCAAAAACGGTGGCAATGACAGTAACTTGCTGCCCAATCATGTTACCCAGATTTTCTAATGCTTGCAGGATCCTATCCAGCTTGGGATCCCCTAGTACCCTTCCTCTACCACCAACCTACCCTACTACTATCCCTCTAATCGGAGCTTTTCAATCAGGATTGCTCATCTCATAGGATCTATAATAAACTCACTTCCCAAATTTAACGAGGAATTAGAAACTATGAGCAATCTGCTAAAGATAAGAGATCCTATAACAATCGTGACCATATAAAATAAAATGTCTTTTCTAACTAACTATCTCAAATAGCCATTGCTTCTTATCACTCTAAGTATTGATCGGGCTCTGATACCAAGTCCGATAGAGATGTGACGCCCTAACCCTAGGGGTGCATGACAAACCCTATTCACTTATGTTCAAATGAGTGCGACATCTCAGAACAAGTCACCGATCATTCTTTTTATCTTTTAATTATGTGCATGTGGAAATAAAACATTGAACCTCGATCAAACAACAACAACATGGATAGTTAGATAGATAAACATCACAAAAGTAACCCCGTTATTTATTAACCATATTAGCCTTAAGGAACAGTTACATGTACAACCTTATAATTTGGTATTGTTCCACTTGCCAACCAAAAAGATATAAGGACAAAATGAGTTAATCTACTTCATCCAACAAGGCTAAAGTCGGGTCAGCTAGAAAGTTAGCAATTAGGGCCATCCATTAAGGATTATCAAGGTAGATGGATGACGAATCCAGGTTGTGTTCTGAAGGATTGTAATCTAATGGGCAATTTGGAACAAGCTAGGGAGCAAGGGCAAGGTCTGGCATGGGCTCATAGTTAGGCTCCTCTACGGCTCCATCAAAAGGGCCAACATCCATAGGGTCCCACAACTCATGGCTGGGGCTAGCATCAAGTGTGCCATCAAACCCATATAAGGGAGCGTACAGAAACTCCCCATGCCACATGAACCATACCTGAAACATGTAGGGCATCTAGAACCCTAGCCCCTAATCGACCCATAAAGTGGTCACATGCTTGAAACATGTGTGATTATGATGTCCCATTCTCAAGGGACCCCAAACTGCATTGGGCGTTGTGTCATGCTAGAGACCTAAAAAATGGCTAATCAACAACAAATGAGATAAAAATCTCTAGTTAAAGCTTTAAACCATGGCTAAGGCTAATTTGCCTCAGGAGTACCTAATAGGCACATTCCTTATCATAACTTACGTTCAATTGGTTCGGTGGCAACCTTACCTCTCAACAGTGTGTAATCTGTACGATATAACTCATACGTGCTAGACATGACAGATAAAAGTTTGTATAATCAAGACACAACATATGATAATGTATGCACACAGCAGTTAGGCATGTTCCAATTATTATGATCCATCGGCCACGGCACAATTGAAGGTTGGTAACTTCTAGTCTAATTGGGCATCATCTTGTCCCATCAAGCATGACATTATCTAGATCTCTCGCCACAAATGGTATTCCTATACGGATCATTGGTCCAACTTTTATCGTGATTGGGTATTCGGATCTACCATGACTAGGCATTCGAATACCTGCCGGGCATGCGATAATACATGCATCTTCTCCCCCAAACTCCTGTTGGATGATAGGTTCAATTAATGTGTCCACACAAGGACCCCATATCAATCATTCAATTTATTTCTCAAGGCTCTCACACCACAATCCACATGGGACATGCATAAGATCTTTATATCATGAAACCAATGTCCCACATAATGTCCATAAATCATTCCAATGCAATAATCAAACAATCAACTATAAATAGTTACCACCAATTCAATTTACCCTTAATTGATTATCAAAATAATTAGTTAGCACAAAGAATTTCCAATAATTAATTAATATCAGAATAATTAATTGTTAACAAAATTATTAGTTGTAGTTAATTATTACAAACCAACATTTATTAACACAGAAATGATCAATTATAATTTATTATTTTAAAATAACGCTTAACTATATAATTAACATAATCTATAATTAAACTATAGTTAATTAACACTAAGCAGGATTAATGAAACTAACCGTCACTAAACTAAACTAACCACATGATTTGGATTGGTCCTAAGTTAATTTACCTATAATTGAGATTAGTATACTAATTAAGGGATTAGCGCAATAACTCACTAGTTTACGACGGTGACATCACACGAGCCCGATTGTGGTAGAGAGGGGGATGCGTGGGTACGTTCGATGCGTTGAGGCGAGACATTGTAAAAATGGATCACAACTAAGAAAGGTTCAGCCAAAGAGAACCGAGGAAGAGGGAGGCAAACGACGGTAGCTTCTGGCAACTAGCGTGGCTCGAGCATGGCTAGCATGCGATCCGATGGCTCTAGATGAGTAGCTAGTAGCTTTGGTGAGGGAGAAGAAAGAGTGGTTAGGTTCCTCGACTGGCTGGCCGGACAATGGCAAATGGGTGGATGGACGGCAATGGAGGTGGTTGTGGTGAGCAGTGGTGAGGCGACGAAGGTAGTGGAGGTTTCGATGAGGGAGAGCCTGAAGGAGGGAGATGGCATGACCACGGCCCTAGCTACTTGGGTGAGTTTCGATGTCTCCCAATAGTCCTCCTGCAGCAATGGGCCAGCGTGAGAAGGCTGGCATTGCTCTGATTGGTGAGAAGGAAGCCGTAAGGAAGAGAAGAAGTAGTTCGGTGGGAGGTCTGACGAAGAGCGACTCCGCGGCTTGGGCGGCCGAGCGACAAAGTGGCTGACGATAGTGCTAGGTGGCAATTCCCGGAAAGTGGCTGGTGGTTGGTGTAACCAACTCGGCCAGAACCAGAAACAACAGAGGAAAAACGGATAGAGAGAGAGAGAGGCGGCAGCTTGGGGGGGACACGCGATGGCGGACGGTGGCACGCGGGCGATCCAGCATCTCGCCGTGGCCTTGGCACCCAGTGGAAGCTACTGCAATGGTTGGGCGTTGACCATAGAGGTGGACTAGGAAGCAAGGTGCAAGAACGGGAAAAGGGAAAAGGAAGGAGAGGAGAGGAAGAAGAAGAAGAAATGCATGCGGGTGAGGGTGGACAAAGGGAGAGACCACACGTAGAGAGAGAGAGAAGGGGGAGGGGATGGTTGATGGGGGTGTGCACACCTCCCATCACTCTCTTTTTCCCCCTTCTTCTCTCTTTCTCATAAATGGTGGAAGGAGCAATTTAGTCATTTTGCCCATTTTTGGGAACAAATTTCTAAAAATGCCCTAGTCGGAAATAAAGAAGTAGCATATCCTGATTTTAAATTTGTAACCCGTTGATTCATTTTTCGACGTTCCCAAGCGAACCGAAAATTTGGGAACTAATAAGACAAAATCTAACAATTTAATCTTCACGTCCAAAAAGTTCAATAACTGAGTTTGGATTAAAATCATAGCCAAGTCAATCAATTGTAACTTTAGTACATCTTTGACTAATGGACGGCTTTTAGGAGTTACACACATTCGACCAGTAGTTAAAATAATACTAATCTGTGTTTTGGGCGAAATCAAGCCAAGGATGACCTTGGTGATGATGTAATTGTGAGGGACTGATTGCTTGACCTTTGTCTTATAGTCGAATCACCATTCATGGTTGAGTTCTCTAGTCATGCGCACACTTGAATCCTTAGTAGCCTTTCTCCTTTGATTAGTATCTTATGAATGATCAGTTTAGAGCAAGATTTGACTAATAATGCATTGACGAAATATTTATTCATATAATCCAAATTAGGTCGAACATTCAAGACGTCACATTAATGATGAACGAGGCTTTCATTGCAAGATGCTCAAGCTTTAGCAACAAAACTTGCACTTTCATCCCTAAAGTTGAATTTTGCGGGGGAACCCCAGCTTCACCATCATAGGTTTCCTCTTAAATGTAAGATGAGATTTTCATTAGTGTATATCACCTTTGCGGCCAAGTTCCTTGGCAACATTTAGTCGTTGTAACATATGCTTCTACAGGATCTATTTGGATTTGCTTTCACTCTATACATTCCATTTAATCTTGTTTATATCTAAATCTCACGACTCATGCTTTTAGACTTCTTTTTTAAATCTGAAACTCCCAAAAATGTCGAATGTTGACATATAGATTTGTCTAAAATTTTCCATAATTTTTTGAAATTAAGGTAATGTTTTAAATCTTAACAAGAAAATTAAAAAGAAATTGTTTTTATTGAAGTCCCAAACAAATGCACTATGTCGCGGAAGAGGCCTATTGAGAGTGTAGAAAAAACCAAGGCCAAAGACTCTTCCCACGCCTCAAACTTGGTAAATCACCTTCCATTTAACTATTGCCTCAGCTTGTCTCAAACTTCAGCCGACTTCTCTTTTTCTACAAAACCAAATAACAAGCCTTGACTTGGACTCGGGCTGTAATTTTTCACAGCTTAATTTACGCAAACAATCTGTTTTTCTGCAAAACCATTGGAAAAGACAGACATTCTCTTCTCTGTTGCACCTTCATCTCTCTTCTTCTTCTTCTGACTGGCTTTGTAGCTCCACCTCGACCCTCATACGATGATCCAGGTTCCCTCTCACTCTGTACGTGTGTGTTGTGTTCATTGTATTTTTGCTTTGTTAGTCCATGTTTAGTGACGCTTTTCTTATTAGTTATGCGTCAACAAGTTGCCATTTACAGTTTTATTGTTTTTTTTTTTTGGCATAAACAAGTGAGCATTAGCAGTTGCTGCTATACATTAGTGCGGCACTAGTGTTGGTATTATACACCGGCTTTTAAGGCGGCTCTAGAAAAGGCAGGGAGAGTCGGGGACGAGTTCAAATCTCAGTTGATGGGATTCTGGACTTGTGGAGTTTTCCCGACTTATTGAGCGGAAAAGAAAAAAGAGAGGACTATATTGCTAGAAACTTTCAAAAAAATGGACAAAACGATTATAGGTCGAGGAAGCCTAACTCGGAGCTCATCCAAAGATTTTTGGGACATATAAATTCAACTGGCCCGATGAGACAGTTGAAAAGTAGTAGTTAGTCGCTGGTATGTTTCTCGTGGATGAGTCCAATCAAGAGGGAAGCGACTTTATACCACGATTCAAGTTGATACGTTTCTATTCCAAGTCAATGTGGAGTTGGACACCGACCCAAAAAAAAGAAGAAAAAATGTGGAGTTGAATCTCAGGACATGTAGTCTCCTTCATCCTAACTTAGTAGACAGACTCAATTGATTGACTTACAATGGGCATGCCTCTTTCTTCCTTGGCTGTGGGGTAGTATTTAGCAAGAATTGTGTATCTTCCTGCATTTGCTTGATAGGAAGTTGCATAAAATAAGGCTAAACACAGTTATTTACAGACACTAGCAGAAACAGAGTTATTTACTAACACTAGCGTGAGGAAGACATGCTCATATGTTGCCAAATCGGATTTTAGATAGCATAATCCCTGGCTAGGAAGAGAGTATTATATGGTGCGTGGACCATGTAGATCAAGGACATCCGGACCGCTGATCGTGAGTACACCATAATGGAGATCCACACAACTAATGATTCGGATGATACTGATCCCCATGATCTATAAACCATAGAGTAACTTCTCGGCGAATCCTTGCCTAGTGCCGTAGCTTTCAGTTTATTTCTTGGCCATGGAGACCTTACCTATTATTTTAAAAATCAAGTCATCGTGCTGGTTTATCACATGTCAGTAATGTAATGAACATGGATTGTCATGTACTCATATGCAAAAGCTGTAGGTGGACGTCAATCCGTATTGAAATTAGTGATACATTGCACAGCCATATCCCTAATTTAGCTACTCTAAGCTTGTTCAAGTCCATCATGAAGTCCCCATAGTTCAGCTTCCACACTGGAAGTGTTAGATAAATGTAGCCTCAAATCATCCTTCTTGAGGCCATTTCATTTGAACCGTTATAAGTTGTGACTGTTTGAGGCTACCGGTTGCATGGCTAAAGAAATCATATTCGGTTGCAAGGGTCAAGGCCGTTTTGCGTGATGTGGTAGAGGTTCTTGGTTTTTGAAAGAAACTGATGTGCATTTCTAGATTTCAAAAAGACACAACAGGTTGAACCAAAGGCAATACAGGCAAAGACCTACAGTTTGGTTTCAGTGACGAGGTGTTTGGCATTAAGCACACCGACACCAAGTTTTCAAAGGCTGTTAGATGAATTGACATTATGATTAAGATCAAGATCAAGCAGAGCTAGTACGAAAATTTGCTTTTGTAAGTTCTAAGTCACATCTGTTCAGTTGTTCCACCATGTTCATTCTCAATTGTCCCGACAAGAAGTTTCTCACAGGTCCATCAATTCAGAATTACCTGGCTTCTAAGGGATCACAGCTACTGCATTAAACGAGATTTGGATCACAAGTGACCTATTGGAGTCACTCGTTTGATCTGATACTTCAAGAAACCATAACACGTTGCCATGGAATAGTGTACAATCCATGTACATTGGCCTCCAAAATTTTCTAGATTTTGTGCTGATGATCATACTCTTCATAAATTCCTAATGCACCTCCTAGACACCTAGGATTCCCATTGCTCCCATAACTGTCAAATTCTCTATCAGCTGCTGTCTATGTTATCAAAAAGCATAACATCCATATCATAGTTCTTCCAATTCCTTTCCAGAGCATGGAATGATTTGAAATGTCTGTTGGCCATCCTCAAACATTTTGTTTCTTCTGGAGCTTCCATCACTGAGATTGTGCATTTAACTTTTATATCTGTTTAGTTGTTCATCAATGACTCAAAATTTTCAGACTTTGGCCACTGCCAGTGCTCTCCCCAGTAAACAGAAGCTAGTGAGAACGCAAACAAGCCTCTGAATCTTTGGAAAAATGATAGCTCATGGCTCAGTGAGAATGCGTCTGACGAAAGAGGCTCTAGCACAAACAGTCTTCATCCTTTCATTATGCATTTCATCTGCCAATTCCGAATCCTTCAAAAACATTTCTTTCATTTTCCCGTCTTTCCATATGAACGATCAGAGAATAGCTTTTCAGGGAAATGCCTCCATTGTGAACTCCAATATCCAACTCACTCTAGGTGGGCCATTGGAGGATCCCACGGACGCAGTTGGCCGAGCAATGTATTAGCAGCCCATGCAACTGTGGGATAGTTCAACAGGAAATGTGGCAGATTTTGTCAGCCGGTTTACTTTCGCTATCAACTCCCATAAGAACCACTCCCACGCTGAGGGAATAGTTTTCTTTCTCGCTCCCAATGGATCGCAGATCCCTGAACACTCAGAAGGACCCTTTCTAGGCCTCACAAATTCAAATCCACACTCTACCAACTCTGGTGCATTTGTTGCAGTAGAGTTTGATACTTCTTATGAAAATTCGACAAATGCCTGGGATCCGCTATGTGATCATGTTGGCATTGATGTAAACAACCTGACTTCTGTCAATGCAACTTGTGTCTCATGGATGGATCACAGTATATTCCACGGTGAAAAATTCCATGCTCAGGTCACGTACAATGCTAGAGCAATGAGCTTGAGCGTTCTTTTTGGAGATAATGCCGATAATTCTACCAGCCTTTACTATCAGCCAGTCAACCTGACAGAGTACTTGCCGGAATGGGTGGTTTTCGGTTTCTCAGCATCAACCGGGCAGTTTATTGAGGCTCATACTATTTTCACATGGGATTTCAAGTCTGGTCTACATATCATCGACGCTCCTACATGTGGTGTGACTCGAGAAAAACGGAGAGAGTCATGGTCTAGGGTGGTTATCATAAGCTCAGTCTCTTTGGTGTTGCTTATCCTCGTTGCAGGATTTGGCTGGTATTATTATACACTAAAGAGAAAAAGAAATGGTCAAAGTAATGAAGAAGAAGATTTTCGTGGGATCGGTGAAGGACTTGAACGGTCGAAGGGACCCAAGAAGTACTCCTACAAGGTTTTGGCCGTGGCAACTAACAATTTTTCGAATACCCGGCTGCTCGGGGAAGGGGGTTTTGGAGGAGTGTATGAAGGCCACCTCGCAGATGCAAATTCCCATGTTGCTATCAAGAAGATCACACCAGAGTTCAACCAAGGTGTAAAGGAATATGCCACCGAAGTGAAGACTATTAGACATATTAGACATGTCAAACGGTAGCTTAGACTTTCATTTATTCAAAGATAAAGTACTGCTGACATGGGAAAGGAGGTACAATATCGCTCAAGGCATCGCCTTAGGGGCGAAATACTTACACGAGGATTTGAAACAATGCATCGTGCACAGGGATATAAAGTCTAGTAATATCCTACTTGATACACATTTCGAGGCTAAATTGGGCAATTTTGGCCTGGCTCGGATGGTCGACCATGCCAAAGGGTAGCAAACCACTGTATTGGCTGGGACCATGGGATATTTGGCCCCCGAATGTATCTATACAGGCAAGGCAAGTAGGGAATCTGATGTCTACAGCTTTGGAGTCGTCCTCTTAGAAATAGTATGTGGAAGAAAAACTATCAATCCGAGAGCATCAGAGGACCAAGTCCAACTGGTGGAGTGGGTCCGGGAGCTCTATGGAACTGGAAAGCTATTAAATGCAGCAGATCCGAAGTTAGGAGAAAATTTCGACACGAGACAAATGGAGGGTTTGATGAATGTCGGCCTCTGGTGCACTCATCCAGACCTTAAGGAACGGCCTCCCATAAGCAAAGCGGTAGCCTTTTTGAACTTCGACGCTTCGCCACCCATCCTTCCACCAAAGTTGCCCATCCTGACATATGCTGTGGCCCCATCTTTGATGCCCGAATCATCGCACATTTCGTCCTCCAACTCCAGTAATAGCGAACCACCGAGCGCTGACAGGTCTGAACCGTGTGCATTTACCAACTCTTCCTGAAAATCTTCCAGTTCAACTTCTTCTGCATTTCTTTCGAACTTAAGAGTAAGCTCACTGGATGTATGGGTTATGTATTGAAACTTTGGTGTCCTATGATTAGTAAGTACTACATGCATAGAAGCACTCCTGCTTGTTGCTACGGCTTGTTATATTGGACAGAATTGATTGTTCTGCAGAAACTGAAGTCGGAGAATCTTGTTTTCCTGTAATGTTGACGAGCTGGAACTGTTGCTGCGTGCGTCGGTGGTTCTCATGAGCAATCCATTACTTTGCTTTTTCTTTTGATTTTTAAATCTCTAACTTTGCTTCTTTAGCTTTTGATAATACAAAATGTCACGTCAGTTGTCAGGCTAGCATGGTTAGCCACAGAAGCATTAGCGTAGGATCATTGAGACCGAAGAGATTAGGGAGTACTTGTACACCTTGAACGGAAATTTTTACTCTTGTTTTTTCTTTCAAACGAATATGTGCACAAATCATAATTATTATGTTTCTCTATTTTTGTAATTTTCTATTTTAGGGAACAAGTGTAGAAAGAAATCTGTTTGGTAACATAATTTTATTTTTTTATTTTTAAAACAAAATTCTATTCCAAAACTAGATTTGAAACAACAATTATAAGTAATTTTTTTCCTTTTTAATTTTCGGAACAAAGGTAAAAAATAAAAACTATTCACATCACTCGCTCTCGCTAGCTGCCCACTCTGTTGGCGGCGAAAGTACACCCAAGATCTTCATAGTTAGAATAAAGAATACATACATAATTAAGTAAGAAGATTTACACACCTGATTTAGAAATCTATTGTTCTTGATACAAAATAATAACGATCCAAAGCTCAAACATTTCTCCTATATTATTCTCTATATCACTGGCTCAATGAAACTGCCCCTTACCCTTAGTATTTATAACCGCTCCTTATGTGAGGATGATTATATGTGTTAAGGTTAAATGATAGACTTGAGCATTATTTATAGAGTTTTTAATCCAAGTCTTCTAATCATGGGCCAGGCTCAACTCAGTCAACACTAATTAAGCCCATATTAGACAAGTTAAGAAACCTTATGTCACGACCCGACCCTCGAGTCCATGACATGTAACATCCCGAATTTCGGTAAGCCCGAATTATTGGAAAAGGATTCAACGGGCCGAGTTTTGGAGCCAAATATTTGGAAATTGTGCTTCAGGGGTAAAAAGACCAAAATACCCCTCTGTTTGGATTTTGTTTTGTTTTTGTTTTTGTTTTCTTTCCTTTCCCCCTTTTTCCTCCGCACGTTTCTCTCCCCTCTCCCTTTTCTCTCTCTTCCTCTTCACGTTTCCCCCTCTTTTGTCGATAACCCTCCCCACTTGCCCACCTTTTCCCCTTTGACTAGTCCTCTCTTATCTCTTTCTTCTTCTTTTTGCCCCACTTGCTGACACCATGTGCTTCTCTCTCTCTCTCTCTCTACGGGCAGCTTCCTCTGCACGCTCAGCTCCCCCCAGCAACTTCTTCTCCTCCTCCTTCGGCCGACGTAGGCTTGCTGCTGCTGCCGCCATCACCGACCGCCACCGCAGCACCGCAGCTCCGCCACCCCCTGCTCTCCGCCCGGTCGCCGGCGAGTTGCCGTCCGTCGGCCTCCAGTTGAACCGGCCTCGTCCAGCTTCTGTCCTCCTCTCCTCTCTCCTCTGTCCGCCGTTGTTGCAACGCCAGCCGGCCGCTTGGACGCCGAAGCAGCGAGCTGCTGCCTCGCCGTCGTTCCTCCGCCCTAGCCGCCGCTTGCCGTCCGCCCAGACCTTCGCCGGACCACCCCCGAACCAGCTGCCACCTCCATCTTTCCCTCTTTCTTCAGTTCGGATCTGGGGTCGGGATGGCCGAGCTCGCCGTCCAGCCGTCCTCCGCCACCGTCTGGCCGCCCTGGACCGCCGCTGGGAGCCGTCCTAGCTGCCGCTGTCCTCGCCTTGCTCTCTCTCTCCCCCTCGGCTCCTCTGGCCGTGACCAGGAGAAGCGGCCAGCAGCCTCGCCGCTGCACGCCGCCGCCGGTCACCGCCGTAGGCCCGCCGGGGGACCGTGCCCGAGCTCCTCCGCCGCACAGAGCCACCCCAGCTGCTGTCCCCCCCTGAAACCAGTTGCACCGCCCTTCCTTCTCCCTTTCCAGCTCTATCCAGCCTTCGCCGGAGCTGCCGCCTGGTCGCCGGAGCTGCTGGCCGCCGTCCGGAGCTGCCGGGCCGCCCACCAGCCAGCCCCGTGCTGCCGGTTCCTCCGTTTCGCAGCTTCTTACCGTGTGGACAGCCGCCCTCAGCCGAGACCCGGTCCCGGGCCGCCTTGTCCCAACGCGCCGGAAGTTCCCGTGCGTTCCCCTCGCCGTCGTTGTCGCGCTCGTGTCGTCGGAATCGCTAAACCGTGAGTCGATTTCCTAATCCCATAGTTAGGGGTTAATCTTGCTTAGGAGTAGTTTAATTAGTTTAAACTTTGATTAGTGCTTTGGATGATGATTATTAGTGTTTTAATACTATTTGATTAAGCTTTGCTTAGTGTTAATCATGTTTAGTATTAATAAGTATTATTATTATTTTGGAATAAATAATAATAATAATTTATTATTTTCGGAATTATTAATTAAATTAATTCATAATTTCGAATTATTAATAGTAATATTGTTATTACTATTCATTGCTGAAAATTAATTATTTTTGGAGAAAATAATTAATTGTGATTATTTATTGGAAATGGTTTTAATTAAGTAATTTTGGGGGAAAATTACTATGGTCTATTTTTCCAAAGTCAATAGTATTTATATACTATTTTATTTAATGACATTGGTTTATTGAATAAGAGTTTTACTAAATGGAATTATTTGGGTTGGATAATTAATTATGGGATTGAAAAAAATAATTATAAGTATTTTGTGGGACTTGAATTATTTTATCGGAAAAATTGACTATAGTATTATATGTTTTTTAAATGAGTATCTTTGAATATAATTATATTTTATACTTATTTTGGGATAATTGAGTATTATTGGGAAATAGTTGATTGGCATCGTCGTGAGGACACGTATTTATTGAGACGTGTGTTTATTTATTCTTAAATATTGAAACACGTGGTTGGATATCGGAGTATCGTGATGTTGATTGGTCATCTGAAATGACAAGAGTTGGTTGTTCCCAAGAGTTAGGGAATGTGTATGATTGAATGCTGATTGGAAATTGGATTTTGGAAATTGTCGAGTGAGATCGCATGACATATTGCGTGGGTTATCTGAAATGATCTGAAATGGCATGTCGCATGAGCATGAGCGTATGAGCGGTGTTGCATTCACGACCAAGCAAAAGCAAAGACAAGAATGAACTGTTTGCTGATGTGTTGCATGGTCAGATTAAAGTTGATAGCCCGGTTGAGCTGGATGACCGCCAATCCTTCGGGGTTGTGCCGTGACCATTGGGTCGCCTGACAGTTGTCAGATGCGAGGCTGCGGTAGTGGGACAGGCCCCATGCTCCTTAGGGAATGCCGTTAGTGGGGGAAAGCTCATGACATCGCCGTGCCTCGAGGTAGAGGACGATGCCTGGTCTACGACCAGTTAACCGCCAACCATAAGGTTGTGCCGTGGCCTAGAGGGTCGTAATAATCGGAGCATATGTGTGGGTGTGAAACATGAGAAAGTTGTGTGGGATGCTCTGATTATTCGCATGCTCTTAATGTCGTGATGGTTGAAATGAGAGTTTCTGCAGGTTGCGTGTGCCAAGGCCAGGTAGGGTCGACTGTGTTTGCATCTGCTTATTGAACTTTCGTATGATAATACTGCTTGAGGTGTGGTATGTGTTGTTTGCCGAAATTAGGTTGCATGGTTAGATTGCTCCCAAGGCGAGCGAAATTCCTAACTGGGGCTTAGGACTTTGACTTGCTCAGTTTATCTCAACCCGTCGTGGTTAATATTTTTCAGGGCCGTAGGATGGTGGATCGACGCGTGTTACGGCTCGTGGCCGTCTTTGAAGGCAGTAGATTAACCTTGACCTGTTGGTCTCATTGGCGCGTTAGGAAGATGCCCGTGGTAAGGGCTTGTATTTGTAAACTTCCTAGGGTTAATCAGTTAGTTAATAAAGCGATACTTTTGTTGTGTTCTTATTGAGTTTTCCTGCTATCCCTGTTTTTGTAATTGACCGGGGATTGTATTTCGCTTCTGCATGCGTTTAATCAAAAGATAAAAATAACGGTCGGCGACGGATCCTGGGGAGTCGCAAATCAAATGACCGCAAGAGAACAGGGGTTGCCGCGTGCTCGAGGGTCGGGGCGTGACATGACAACCCCTATTTCACTTGCGGTCATTTGATTCACGACTCCCCAAGATCCATCTTCAACCATTAATTTTTAATTTTCGAATTATGTCTATGCGGAAACAATTTGTACTCCACCCAATCAACAATAACAGCAAGGATAACAGAAAGACACATATCAAAAACAAATGCTACTTTTATTTATTCATTGAAGTTACACTAAGGAAAGCAATATGTATACGCCCTTCCTTAGACTCTTTTTCCTGCAAGCCTACACAAAGAGAAACTAGACTGGGTAACTTACTCCTACTGCTATCTACAAAGGTTAGGTCAAAAAGAAGGCTTCAAACACCTACATGAAAAACTTATCCGGATCCTCCTCCCGTAGTCGGGTCTTCTACAACACCATTAGGGACATCGACGGCCATGGGATCCCAAACCTCATGGGTGGAACCATTAGAAGGGGGCCCGTTGAATCCCCTTATGGGACCAAAGAGCTTATTGCCCTATCGCATGAACTAGGCCTTGAAAATGTGTGGAGTCCACCTAATCAAGCCCCTGTCCACCCAAATAGTGGTGACATGGAGCTCATAGATAAAATGCTGATCGGGAGCAAGACGCAGCGTGACTACGGTGTCCATGTCCATTGGGACACCGAACCTCACTTAGAGGCATGTCATGCTAAGCTCCTGGAAATAGTTATACAATAACCAGTGAGATAAATCTCGGTAAGTTAATAACCTAAACCTCGGGTAGGAGACCTACTCGCCTCGAATGCGCCTTAAACATGCAATATTTCTATCGCCAACAAATCAACAACAGAAGAATATCCATTCAACTATTATCAGACACACGATTAGGTTAAGGATCATATACAATTATTAACAGTTAACAATTGCAATCATAGGTATCCTTACCTCGCTTTTGGCATACACGCAACCTACATGATATAGTTTATTATATGTCCATCTCAATGCAGCAAATAAATCAAACAATCAGAACACCTTTCAAGTAGTCCCAAGCACCATGCACTCACTTGTGTTTTGTTTATTAACAACCTTTGGGGGAATTTACTTCCAACACACAAGTTGGTAGTCTACTGGCATAATCGAGCATCGTCCCACCACATTGAGCACGGCTACATCTGGCATCTAGACGACATTCCTGAAGGAGTATAGGTACAACCTTTGTTGTGACCCGTATCCGAACCTCCACCAGGCATTCCGATAAAACGGACTTCGTCAACTATAGATCCCCCACCGGGTGACGAGCTCTTATCTGACCATGCAAGCACATCAATTGCTTATGTTCATTTCATTATCTTTTAGGGCAGCTAATGCAAACATGATTCATACTTGTACATGTTAATTCACCACAATTTCTACATGTAATGCAATAATACTTCACACGTGGTCATGCAAATACAAATGCTTTTCACACGTGGTCATACGAATATGTTGAATACATTAACCATAATTCACAATCATAGTCCACGAATTTACTTTATCAAGTACATATTAAACAATATCATCAAAGGCAGCATGTATATGCATATTCGATATAATTCACATGAGGAAAGTACAAACAATAATCCATCGAAATTAATCGATACTAGCACAAATAATTAATAATGTACTTCCCAAAAATAATACTTTATTCGAAAAATATTCCATTAATAATTACCCAACAATAAATATTTGACATCCAAAATTAATTAATCATCCATAACTATTTATTTATTTATTTTCCAAAAATAATTAATTAATTATCACTCAAAAAATAGTAATAAATAATTACGAAAATAATAATTAATTAATTCCGAAAATAATAAATATTTAATATTTATTTCGAAATTAATAAATAATATATTAATATTAACCGTAGTTACTATTTAACCCAACTACGGTTAACTAACTCAACTGAGATTACTTTATTCAACTACAGTTATTTTATTCAACCATAGTTAATAAATCTAACTACAATTACTTTAACCAATTACAGTTACTTTAATTTAACCGCAGTAATTTTAATCTAACCCAGGGTAAATTAATCTAACTACGGTTAACACTAATCAAGATTAAACAATTAACAAATACTAATTACTCATCATTAAATGCATAAACCAAGCTTAATATTAAATTAATCCCCCCTAATGGAGTTTAGTACCCTAATCAAGGATTAGGAAATTAACTCACAAGTTAAACATTCCGACGATACCGGGACGACGGCAGTGGCAAGGACGGCTCAGTCGGAATTGACAATAGGCGACAACAAGCAACTGAACTTGGCAAAACAGCCCCCGATGAGGCTGTTTGGACACCAAACAGAGGGAAAACAGAGCCAACAGTAGCTGAACAGTAGCTAGCTGTGTCCCAGACAGCAGTAGAAGCGACCCATGGCAATTACAACAACTTGCAACAACCGAAACAATAGTAAACAACAATACACAACAGTAGAAATCGGACGATAATATACTAAGCAAATACAAACATAGGCGACCCTACTTGGCCTTGGCACACACAACCTACAGAAACTATCAATCACCTCATAACAACAGTAAGTGACATGCAAATAATCATAGCATAACACAATTTTCTCACATCCCAATGCCCACACGTGCTCCGATTATTACGACTCTCAAGGTCACGGCACAACCTTATGGTTGGCGGTCAACTGGTCGTAGACTAGTCATCGTCCTCTACCTGGAGGCACGGCGACGCCATGGGCTCTCTCCCACCAACGGTATTCCCTAAGGAGCATGGGGCCAATCCCACTATTCAACCCCGCATCTGACCGCTATCAGGCGACTCAATGGTCATGACACAAACCCGAAGGATTGACGATCATCCGACTATACTAAGCTATTAACTTTAATTTGATCATGCAACATATTAGCAAACAGTTCATTCTTGTCTTTGCTTTTGCTTGGTCATAAATGCAACATAATTCATTCTCATGCGATATGCTATTGCAGTTGATACACGTATAATGAAATGCAGCAATATCTAGCAATCATGTACCACAGCAGTATTCCAATCACTCATGAAAGTTGCAACAATCAGCAATTCAAGTCAAAGTCTAATAATCAATTCCGACCAATCAACATCAGAATACTTCCATACTTTTCCAAAATAATAACGTACCTCAATAATTACGGTACCCAACCACACGTCTCAATATTCAATAATAAATAAACACGTGTCCTCACGACTACAACAATCAACTATCCCCATAAATACTCAATTATACCAAAATAAGTATAAACTATGATTATACTGAAAGATACTCATTTAAGAAGCACATAATACTATAGTCGATTGTTCTGATAAAATAATTTAAGTCCCACAAAATACTTATAATTATTTTCCAATCCCATAAATAATTATCCAACCCAAATAATTCCATTTAATAAAACCCTTCTTTAATAAACCAATGGCATTTAATAATGTAGTAAATAAATACTATTGACTTTAGAAAATTAGACCATAGTAATTTTCCCACAAAATTACTCAATTAAAACCATTTCCCATAACTAATCACAATTAATTATTTTCCCCAAAAATAATTACTCTTCATAAATGAATAGTAATAAAAATATTAATAATTCGAAATTATAAAATAATTTAATTAATTAATTAATAATTCCGAAAATAATAATATTATTTATTTCAAAAATAATAATAATATTTATTAATACTAATCATGGTTACTATTCTAACCCAACTACAGTTAATTAACCCAATTACGGTCAACTAATCCAACCAATGTTACTTTAATCTAACCACGGTTACTTTATTCTAACCATGATTAACACTAAGCAAGCTTAATCAAATTAATGCTAATCAATCATCATTCAAAGCATTAATCAAAGTTTAAACTAATTAAACTACTCCTAAGCAAGATTAACCCCTAACTAATGGATTAGGAAATCGACTCATGGTTTAGTGATTCCAATGACACGGGTAACTAATGGATTAGGAAATCGACTCATGGTTTAGTGATTCCAACGACACGGGCGCAACAGCAGCGACAGGCGGCTACGTCCGAAACATCGAGACAAACGGCGATGGGGTGATTCCAATTTGATGAGAAAGAACAACGTTGGACGCGGCTCACGGAGGGGCGATGGCGGGATGCGGCCCAGACTATCCAGCAACGTGTAGCGCCTCTGGCATGCGGCAAAGGTGGCTGATTTGGGGGCAACACAATAGCCTATGCTGCTGTTTTGGGGAGAGAGAGAGAGAGAGAGAGAGAGAGAGAGAGAGAGAGAGAGAGAGAGAGAGAGAGAGAGAGAGAGAGAGAGAACGCGGGTCAACAAAAGAAAGGGGGAAAGAAAACGTGCAGAGGAGAAGAGAGAGAAAAGAAAAGAAAAACTAAACAAGTTTCTAGAAAGGGCATTTTGGTCTTTTTGCCCCTAAGGCACAAATTCCCAAATATTTAGCTCCAAAACTCAACCCGTTGAATCCTTTTCCGATAATTTTCGGGCTTACCGATAAATTTGAGAATCAATGAGGCAACGTTCAATATTTTAGTCTCGACGTCCTTAAAAGTTCGATACGCAATACCGGATTGAAATTCGTGGTTAAAATCAATCAATCGTGACTTTAGTATGACCTAACTTTCGAGCGGCATTAGGGGTTCTCGCACGTTTGACCCAGGGTTAATTGCTCACACTAAGTATAGGGCCAAAAGAAAAATCGGTTTAACGTCATCCGCAGTCAATATTGAAGTCATGCAGAATCACCCTCAATCCGACCCCGTACTTCTACCAAATTGATTTATTTCCATTTGCTAATTGGTTTACAACAGTGTTGTATCATTCATTTTTTATCCTTATGGTCGAACGGCATATTCCTAATTAAATTCACTAGTCGTATGCGTATCGATCCTTAATTGCCTTTCCGAACAGTTAGTTAACTCATGAGTGGCCAACTCAGAATAAACGTAACTAACAACGCATTAATAAAATAACAATTTCATATATCTTGAAATGGGTTGAAATTCAAGATGTTACATTTTTTAATTTTAACGAGTAAAAAGTTCCTTTCATTTTTATTTAAGTCCAAAACAAACAGGTTACCTGAAAATATCATCCGTACATCAACGTCCCCTCGTAGATTGGCATGTCTGCATACTGTGCTTCAGATTTTTGCATTTGAGGCTTGTTTGATTGGTGGATCCTTCTTTAGTTTTTCATTGAAGGATGGAAAAAGGACACGTGAAACTGTCGCTTGGTCCTACACAGGTCGATTATTTCCCAAAGAATGACCTTGACTTGGAGTTGGCTGTGCTTTTTCCCCCTTCTACTTCTTTAAGCAATCTATGGTCATCCAACGTGATTTGGCAAACCAGAGACATTCTCTTCACTGTCATCCTCTCTATCTCTTCTTCTTCTGACTGGCTTTGTGGCTGGCTTTAGCTCAACTTTCATTCAAAGATCCAGGTTCTCTCTCTCTCTCTCTCTCTCTCTCTCTCTCTCTCTCTCTCTCTCACCGCATGTGCCTAGCGTTGTTGGTTTGTCCAAGGATTTTGTCATGCCCCGACCCTCGAGCACGCGGCAACCCCTGTTCACTTGCGGTCATTTGATTTGCGACTCCCCAGGATCCGTCGCCGACCGTTATTTTTATCTTTTGATTAAACGCATGCGGAAGCGAAACACAATCCCCGGTCAATTACAAAAACAGGGATAGCAGGAAAACCCAACAAGAACACATTCAAAAATATCGCTTTATTAACTAACTGATTAACCCTAGGAAGTTTACAAATACAAGCCCTTACCACGGGCATCTTCCTAACGAGCCAATGAGACCAACAAGCCAGGGTTAATCTACTCCCTTCAAAGACGGCCACGAGCCGTAACACGCGTCGATCCACCATCCTACGGCCCCGAAAAATGTTAACCACGACGGGTTGAGATAAACTCAACAAGTCAAAGTCCTAAGCCCCTGGTTAGGAACTTCGCTCGCCTTGGGAGCAATCTAACCATGCAACCTAGTTCCGACAAACAACACATACCACACCTCAAGCAACATTATCGACGACAGTTCAATAAGCGATTTGCAAAAAACAAGCGACCCTACCTCGGCCTTGGCACACGCAACCTGCGAAACCGTCAATTCAATCATCACGACATTAAGAGCATGCAAATAATCGAGCATCTCACACAACTTTCTCATGTCTCACACCCACACATGCTCCGATTATTAACGCCCCCTCCTCTTGGCCAACGGCACAACCTTATGGTTGGCGGTTTTTACGGCTAAACCAGCTTCGTCCTCTTTACCTCGAGGCACGGCGACGTCGGGGGTCATCCCTTCCCTCCGACGGCATTCCCGAAGGAGCACGGGACCCGCCCACTACCGCAGCCCCCCAAGAATCGACAGAACATAGGACCCGCCCACTACCGCAGTCCCACATCACATGTCCCCGTCGGCATCCGACCAAAGTCGGGCGACCAAACGGCCACGGCACAACCCCATAAGGATTGGCGGTCTTCCGGTACGCCGGTTCCCTCATTTAATGTGATCATGCAACACATCATCAAGCAATCCATTATGTCTTTGCTTCTGTCGTGAATGCAACATCGCTCATACTCATGCGACATGCGACATGCCAATAACCCACGCAATATGTCATACGATCTCACTCGACAATTTCCAAAATTCGATTTTCAATCAGCATTCAATCACGCCCATTCCCTAACTCTTGGGAACAACCAACAATCCAAGTCACAATCTGTCAATCAATTCCGACCAATCAACATCACAATACTCCGATACCCAACCACGTGTATCAATATTTAATAATAAATAAACACACGTCTCAATATCCCAAAAATAAGTATAAACTATAATTATACTCAAAAATATTTATTTAAGAAGCATACTATAGTCTATTGTTCCCATAAAATAATTTACTCCCACAAAATACTTGTAATTATTTTTCAATCCCATAATTAATTATCCAACCCAAATAATTCCATTTAGTAAAACCCTTCTTTGATAAACCAATGTCATTTAATAAAATAGTAGATAAATACTATTGACTTTGGAAAAATAGACCATAGTAATTTTTCCCCAAAATTACTCAATTAAAAACCATTTCCAATAAATAATCACCAATTAAAACCATTTCCAATGAATAATCACCAATTAAAACCATATCCAATGAATAATCACCAATTAATTATTTTCTCCAAAAATAATTAATTTTCAGCAATGAATAGTAATAACAATATTACTATTAATAATTCGAAATTATAAATTAATTTAATTAATAATTCCGAAAATAATAAATAATTATTATTTATTCCAATAATAATAATAATAATATTTATTAATATTAACACTAAGCAAGCTTAATCAATAACATTAAAACACCCATAATCATCATCCAAAACACTAATCCATAATTAAACTAATTAAACTACTCCTAAGCAAGATCAACCCCTAAATAAGGATTAGGAAATCGACTCACGGTTTAGCGATTCCGACGACACGAGCGCGACGGCGGCGACGAGGGGAACGCCCGGGAACTTCCGGCGCGTCGGGACAAGGCGGCCCGGGACCGGGTCTTGGCCGAGGGCGGCTGTCCACGCGGCAACAAGCTGAGGAACGGAGGAACCGGCGGCACGGGGCTGGCTGGTGGGCGGCCCGGCGACTCCGGACGGCGGCCAGCAGCTCCGGCGACCAAGCGGCGGCTCCGGCGAGGTTGGACAGAAGCTGGAGAGGGAGAAGGGGGGCGGTGCAACTGGTTTCACGGGGTGGCAGCAAGCTGGGGTGGCTCCGGTGCGGCGGAGGGGGCTCGGGAACTGTCCTCCGGCAGTCCTATGGCGGTGACCGGCGGCGGCGCGCAGCGGCAAGGCCGCTGGCCGCTTCTCCAGGTCACGGCCGCAAGGAGCCGAAAGGGAGAGACAGGCGAAGGCAGCGGGCGGTGGCTTGAGCTGGGGTGGTCGGGCGAAGGGCGGTGGTGGCCGAGCGACGGCGAGGCGGCAGCTCGCTGCTCCGGCGACCAGAACTGGAACAAAGCAGCAGCTCGGACAGAGGAGGGGCAGAGGAGGACAGAAGCTGGGGTGGTGCTGGTTCGACCCAGGGCCGGCAAACGGCAGCTCACCGGCGACCGGACGGCAAGCTGGCGAGACGGCGGACCTGCGGCGGTGACGGGTGGTCGCTAGTCTCGCCGGCGGAGAAGCAGATCAGCAGCAGCAGCTTCGGCCGGTGAAGACAGCAGAAAGAAGAAGGAGAAGAAGTTGCAGTGGGGAGGGGCAAACGTGCAGGGAAGCTGCGCACGAGAGAGAGAGAAAAAGAAGAGAGAGAGAGGAGAGAGAGAGGACCGGTCAAAGGAGAAAAAGAAAGATAAGGTGGGCAAGTGGGGGGTTGCTGTCGACAAGGGGAGGAAAACATGGGGAAAAGAGAGAAAAGAGGGAGGAGAGAGAAACGTGCGGAGGGGATAAGGGGAAAAAGAAAAGAAAAATAAAAAGAAAAATAAAACAATACAAAATCCAAACAAGGTTATAGAAAGGGGCATTTTGGTCTTTTTTGCCCTGAAGACAAATTCCAAATATTTGGCTCCAAAACTCGGCCCGTTGAATCCTTTTCCAATAATTCGGGCTTACCGAAATTCGGGATGTTACAACTCTTCCCCCCTTAATAAAATTTCGTCCTCGAAATTTGCAGAACTTTCTGCATCCTTAAACTGATGGGGGTATTGATGCCTCATTGCATCCTCTTATTCCCAAGTCGTTCATTCTGCCTCATGATGCTTTGTCAAACACTTTCAATCTTCCAAAAACTTCCAATCCTACCCAAACTGTCTTTGGTTCCAAAAGGCTAAACACTTGTCCACTTTTGCAAAAAGAAAAAAGTTGCAAAAAGTTGGTTTTCCTTTTCTTTTCTTTTTTTTTTTTTTTTCTATGCGGCTACTGCCGCTTCGGGGATTCGAAACCCCGTTCTCGGACCTGCGGCTTCATCCCGCGATACCACTCGGCTATAAGCGCCGTCGGTGTCCAAACTTGCTTTCTTTATCCATTTAAAGCCAAAAATCTTTATTCACTCCAAATTTCGAAAGGTTCGAAATGTCTAGGGCTCAGCTTTCCTTTCTTTAACCAATTGAGATGTCCCTATCATCGGCGACACCATAAGGAAAACATGAATCCCTACTTGAAATTCCAAAGGCCTTAGTCCTTTACTCGCATCAACTTTTTAGCGACTTTGCACTGTCCCTGATATATTCACAACATCCATCAACTGCAAAACCATTTCTGAACCAGTGATCGTCCTTTCTCTGACCTTGTTCCAATAGACTGGAGTTCTACAACCTTGACCATATTTCTGCCATCCCACTTGGATAAATTTTATCCCACAAGCATTTTCTTTTTGCCGCCTTGTAGTTCGCCCATTTCGCCGCTTTCGACATCCTAGAAGCCTGCCAGGAGTCGCTCCTTGCTCAGGCACTCTGGCCCCGGCGACCACTCCCCGCCCTCGTCGGATCAGTCGTCACGGGCATCTATGAACTGCACCACTACTAGCAAAAGTCCATTTTAAACATGCTTTATCTCATAGAGGTATTATCCGCTTTGGCCTGTCCCATACCAAGCCTCGCGGTTTTAACCTCGTCCGAGCACTCCAAAGTACAAAACTTCCTCCAGCTCGTCAACCCATGAGCTCGTTTCCACGGGGTCACTTATCGATACTTGAAATCTGATTCACCGAATTTCCATCAAATCGCTGTCCGAATTCCACAAACCACTGGTTTTTCTTTCAACATTCCTTTCACGTCCATTTAATACTTAGTCCAAAATATCACTTCAATCACTTGAAGAAATCCTTACTAATACCTCAAGAAGAAAATCATCGATAATACTATTCCACCATTTATGCACCTAACATCAAGGGATAATTAATTCTTAATCCACCGAAGACAAAAATCCATTCCTCAAATCCCTATTTCAATTTCCTCCCGAAATAATCCACCTTAGATAAATTCATATCTTAATCGAATCTAAGACCTCCGAGCAATAAATCATCTTACCATTTAATAAATCATCACTTATGATCCCATACCTACAACTCCTCAAATCATCAAGATAAAATTTATCTGACTTCCATTAAATCCAATGACCTCAATTGTCGCGACGCGTAAGCAACCAATCTTTCTTGTTGCCTTACCACGCAGTCAAATTACTTATACGACACCTCACTGTAGATCTCGTAAACTCCGATACCAGACTAAAATCCTCAAAACCAAGGTGCGGTAATCAGCTTATACTTAAGCTCTTAAACATTATGCTCGCACTTATTCGTCCATTCAAATTCTTATGTCCTTCGTTAACCTTCGTATCAGAGGCGTAGCTACCGTAGAGAACCTTTCTGCGAATCGTCCGTAATAATCTGTCCGACTTAGAAAACTTTGAACTTCTGTCACTGTCATAAGTCTTGGTCAGTTCCTGACTGCCTTGATCTTAGTGGATCCATAGAATTTCTTTCGTCCAAGATCACTCGACCCACAAAAGCAATGCGAGTAAATCCAAACTCGCACGTATTAAACTCGGCATACTGTTTATGCTCTCGAATGGTCTATAGCATCATTCTCAAGTGCTGTTCGTGTTCCTCCAAATCCTCGAATATTTCCAATATATCGTTCACGAACATAATTCCGAATCAATTCAAATACGCCTTAATCAATCAATCCATCGAATCCATAAAAACAACTGGCGTATTAGTTAATCCAAACAACGGGACGGTAATCTCTTAGTGACCATATCACACCCAAAGGTGTCATCTTCGGTATATTCTCCTTCTTAATCCTCACTACGATAGCCCGTCCTTGGGTCTATCTTGGAACATATCGAAGCTCCTTGAAGTGGTCAAACAAGTCATCCGTCCTTGGTAATTGATACTTGTTCATGACCGTCCTTGGGTTACACTGTCAATAATCAATGCATAGGTGCAATAATCCATTCTTAATTCCTCAGCTAACAAATTAACCACAATCGTCCAATAACCTTAGCAACCTTCATCCAATAAATGGATTACTTCCAATGATACAATCGAAAGGATCAAGGGTCCTCCTTGATTTCCGATTTCAAACCATCCCTGACCTTCTGACTCGGTCTACTAGATTCTCAATCATTCTCTGAACATTCCAACAATACGAACACTTACTCCAATTCCTTGATCCAGAAGGTTGGGACCTCAAGATTACTCATCCTAGCAAACTTGGACAATTCAAACTCCAGGAATGGTTCAACCAACTTAAACTTCGACCGATCGTCAATCCTCTTTCCAACCAATGAAACTTACAAGGCGAGACAATAGCAACAACGGCGGCAACAACATCTTGAATCTGAGCTCACTGCCCTATCTCAAAACCTTCCTCAAGGACTCTCGAATCAGGATCGTTCGTCTAATAGAATTATCACAGAAACCTTATTTCCAATCCCACGAGGAATTAGAAATCATGAACGACCCGCTTAAAGCCAGAGAATCAAATAAACAAACACAAGCACGAGGTGTTTTCCCAACTAACTATCCCAAAACCCATCGCACCTTATCACTCCATATATTGACCAGGCTCTGATACCAAAATCGACGGGGCTGTCACGCCCCGACCCTCGAGCACGCGGCAACCCCTGTTCACTTGCGGTCATTTGATTTGCGACTCCCCAGGATCCGTCGCCGACCGTTATTTTTATCTTTTGATTAAACGCATGCGGAAGCGAAACACAATCCCCCTGGTCAATTACAAAAACAGGGGATAGCAGAAAACCCAACAAGAACACATTCAAAAATATCGCTTTATTAACTAACTGATTAACCCTAGGAAGTTTACAAATACAAGCCCTTACCACGGGCATCTTCCTAACGAGCCAATGAGACCAACAAGCCAGGGTTAATCTACTCCCTTCAAAGACGGCCACGAGCCGTAACACGCGTCGATCCACCATCCTACGGCCCCCGAAAAATGTTAACCACGACGGGTTGAGATAAACTCAAAGCAAGTCAAAGTCCTAAGCCCCGGTTAGGAACTTCGCTCGCCTTGGGAGCAATCTAACCATGCAACCTAGTTCCGACAAACAACACATACCACACCTCAAGCAACATTATCGACGACAGTTCAATAAGATTCTGCAAAACACAAGCGACCCTACCCGGCCTTGCACACGCAACCTGCGTAAACCGTCAATTCAATCATCACGACATTAAGAGCATGCAAATAATCGAGCATCTCACACAACTTTCTCATGTCTCACACCCACACATGCTCCGATTATTAACGCCCTCCCTGGCGCCAACGGCACAACCTTATGGTTGGCGGTTTCGGCTAAACCAGCTTCGTCCTCTTTACCTCGAGGCACGGCGACGTCGGGGTCATCCCTTCCCTCTCGACGGCATTCCCGAAGGAGCACAGACCCGCCCACTACCGCAGCCCCCGAATCGACAGAACATAGGACCCGCCCACTACCGCAGCCCCCGTCACATGTCCCCCGTCGCATCCGACCAAAGTCGGCGACCAAACGGCCACGGCACAACCCCATAAGGATTGGCGGTCTTCCGCAACGCCGGTTCCCTCATTTAATGTGATCATGCAACACATCATCAAGCAATCCAATTATGTCTTTGCTTCTGTTGTGAATGCAACATCGCTCATACTCATGCTCATGCGACATGCCAATAACCCACGCAATATGTCATACGATCTCACTCGACAATTTCCAAAATTCGATTTTCAATCAGCATTCAATCACGCCCATTCCCTAACTCTTGGGAACAACCAACAATCCAAGTCACAATCTGTCAATCAATTCCGACCAATCAACATCACAATACTCCGATACCCAACCATGTGTATCAATATTTAATAATAAATAAACACACGTCTCAATATCCCAAAATAAGTATAAACTATAATTATACTCAAAAATATTTATTTAAGAAGCATACTATAGTCTATTGTTCCCATAAAATAATTTACTCCCACAAAATACTTGTAATTATTTTTCAATCCCATAATTAATTATCCAACCCAAATAATTCCATTTAGTAAAACCCTTCTTTGATAAACCAATGTCATTTAATAAAATAGTAGATAAATACTATTGACTTTGGAAAAATAGACCATAGTAATTTTTCCCCAAAATTACTCAATTAAAAACCATTTCCAATAAATAATCACCAATTAAAACCATTTCCAATGAATAATCACCAATTAAAACCATATCCAATGAATAATCACCAATTAATTATTTTCTCCAAAAATAATTAATTTTCAGCAATGAATAGTAATAACAATATTACTATTAATAATTCGAAATTATAAATTAATTTAATTAATAATTCCGAAAATAATAAATAATTATTATTTATTCCAATAATAATAATAATAATATTTATTAATATTAACACTAAGCAAGCTTAATCAATAACATTAAAACACCCATAATCATCATCCAAAACACTAATCCATAATTAAACTAATTAAACTACTCCTAAGCAAGATCAACCCCTAAATAAGGATTAGGAAATCGACTCACGGTTTAGCGATTCCGACGACACGAGCGCGACGGCGGCGACGAGGGGAACGCCCGGGAACTTCCGGCGCGTCGGGACAAGGCGGCCCGGGACCGGGTCTTGGCCGAGGGCGGCTGTCCACGCGGCAACAAGCTGAGGAACGGAGGAACCGGCGGCACGGGGCTGGCTGGTGGGCGGCCCGGCGACTCCGGACGGCGGCCAGCAGCTCCGGCGACCAAGCGGCGGCTCCGGCGAGGTTGGACAGAAGCTGGAGAGGGAGAAGGAGGGGCGGTGCAACTGGTTTCACGGGGTGGCAGCAAGCTGGGGTGGCTCTGTGCGGCGGAGGGGGGCTCGGAAACTGTCCTCCGGCAGTCCTATGGCGGTGACCGGCGGCGGCGCGCAGCGGCAAGGCCGCTGGCCGCTTCTCCAGGTCACGGCCGCAAGGAGCCGAAAGGGAGAGACAGGCGAAGGCAGCGGGCGGTGGCTTGAGCTGGGGTGGTCGGGCGAAGGGCGGTGGTGGCCGAGCGACGGCGAGGCGGCAGCTCGCTGCTCCGGCGACCAGAACTGGAACAAAGCAGCAGCTCGGACAGAGGAGGGGCAGAGGAGGACAGAAGCTGGGGTGGTGCTGGTTCGGCCCAGGGCCGGCAAACGGCAGCTCACCGGCGACCGGACGGCAAGCTGGCGAGACGGCGGACCTGCGGCGGTGACGGGTGGTCGCTGGTCTCGCCGGCGGAGAAGCAGATCAGCAGCAGCAGCTTCGGCCGGTGAAGACAGCAGAAAGAAGAAGGAGAAGAAGTTGCAGTGGGGGAGGGGCAAACGTGCAGGGGAAGCTGCGCACGAGAGAGAGAGAGAAAGAAGAGAGAGAGAGGAGAGAGAGAGGACCGGTCAAAGGAGAAAAAGAAAGATAAGGTGGGCAAGTGGGGGGTTGCTGTCGACAAGGGGAGGAAAACATGGGGAAAAGAGAGAAAAGAGGGAGGAGAGAGAAACGTGCGGAGGGGATAAGGGGAAAAAGAAAAGAAAAATAAAAAGAAAAATAAAACAATACAAAATCCAAACAAGGTTATAGAAAGGGGCATTTTGGTGCTTTTTGCCCCCAAGACAAATTCCAAATATTTGGCCTCCAAAACTCTACCGTTGAATCATTTTCCAATAATTCGGGCTTACCGAAATTCGGGATGTTACAGATTTTGAACAATGTTTAGTGAATCTTTCCGTAGCATTTAAGTGCTAACAAGTAGCCATTGACAATTTCACATTATTCTTCTGCATGAACAAGTAGCCATTAACAGTTGCTGCTATACATTAGTGCGGTGTTCACCTTGGTGTTGTGCACTGGCTTTTATGGCAGCACTAGAAAAGGTGGAGAGGGTCGTATCTCAATAGATGGGATTCTGGACCTGTGGAGTTCCCCAGATTACGAAGTGAAAAAAGAAGAAGAAGAAGGAGCAATATGTTGCGAAATTTTTGATAAAAAGGATTAAATAGTTATCAGTTGACACACCATAAGTCGAGTTCATCAAAAGATTTCTTTTAAAGCAAAGAAGGGTAATTTTAGATGGGAAGATTTTTTTGGACATGTAGTTTCAATTGGTCCTGAGAGACAAGCTGGTAAGTTTCTCTTTGATGAGTCCATCCAAATGGTGAGCGACTCCGTACAATGATTCCAACCCGAAAAAAGGAGAAAGAAAACATAAGACAAAAACACTAAAAACTGATTAAAAAGATGTTCAAAATAGCATGTCTCTTAGCCAAGTCAACGTGGAGTTGGACATCAGGACGTGTAGTTGCTCTTCATCCTAACTTAGGAGACTGAATTCTAGTTGACAAACTGTAGGCGTGTGTCTTTCTTCTTTTGCTGTGGGGTAGCACTAACCAAGAATTCTTGCTGCATTTGCTAGGCAAGTTGCATAAAAGAAGGCTAAACAGAGTGATTTACTAATAGTAGCGTGAGGAAGACATGCTCATATATTGCCAAATTGGATTTTAGATAGCATAATCTCCCGCCAAGGAGAGAACAATATATGGTGCACGGACCATGTAGATCAAGCTCATCAGTTTGGTTAGTGAGGGAGGTGTAGGCGTTAAGCAAAGGACCAACGGGTTGAAGCAAAGGAAATGCAGAGAGACTTACAGTTTGGTTTGAGTGAGGAAGGCTAGGTGTTAAGCAAACCGATGCCAAGTTATCACAGGTTGTTTGATGCATTGCCATTTTGATTAAGATCAACCAGAGCTAGTACAAAACTTTGATTTCTTAAGGTCTAAGCCATATCTATTTTCAGTTGTTGTGCCATATGCATTTTTAATCCAACCCAACAAGAAGTTTCTCACAAGTCTATCAATTCACTAGAATCACTTAGCTTCTATGGGATCATAGCTACGGCACTACATGATTGGCAGAATTCAAGTGAGCGATTGAGTCAGAGTCAGTCACTTGACCAAATACTTCTTGAAACGAAAAACATAATGCTTTGCCATGGAATACTGAATGATTGATGTACATCTTGGCTGCCAAAATTATCTAGATTTGTTGATGATGATCATACTCTACATTGTTCCCTAAGGCACCTCCTAAACACCTAGGACTTCCTTCAGTCCCTTCACTGTCAAATTATCTATCAGCTACTATGTTATCAACTAGATGAATGTTATGGATAGCAACAGTGAAAAAATATTACAACATCCATTTATACTTCTTCCAATTCTTTTTCTGGGCATGGAATAATTTCTAAAATGTCTGTAGGCTATCTACAACCATTTTCTTTCTACTAGCGCTTCCATCACAATGATCGTGCATTTATCTTTTGTATTTCTGTTTTATTATTCATGAATGACTCTAATTTTCAGACTTCGGCAGCTGCAGGTTCTCCCTGCAATGAACACAAGCTAGTGAAAGAACCAGAGGAGCCTCTGAATCTTTGGAACAATGATAGCTCACGGCTTAGTGAGAATGCATCGGATGAAAGAGGCTATAGCACAAACAGTCTTCATCCTTTCATTAAGCATTCCATCTGCCAATTCCGAATCTTTCAACAACATTTCTTTCAATTTCCCGTCTTTTCAATCAAACAATCAGAGAATAACTTTTCAAGGCAATGCCTCCGTTCTGAACTCCATCATCCAACTCACCCTAGGTGCGCCATTGGAGAGACCCACATACGTAGTTGGCCGAGCATTATATCATCAACCCATGCACCTGTGGGATAGTTCAACAGGGAATGTGGCAGATTTTGTCAGCCAGTTTACTTTCTCTATCAATTCCGATATGAACTACTCTCATGCTGATGGATTGGTTTTCTTTCTTGCTCCCAATGGATCGCAGATCCCTGAACACTCAGAAGGACGCCTTCTGGGTCTCACAAGTTTGAATCCAAATTCTACCAACTCTGATACTGCATTTGTTGCGGTGGAGTTTGATACTTTCTACAACCATTCAACAAATCCATGGGATCCGCTCTGTAATCATGTCGGTATCGATGTGAATAGCCTGACTTCTAGGAGTAACATTTGTGTCTCATGGATGAATGACAAGATACTCCATGGTCAAGAAGTCCATGCTCAGGTCACATACGATTCTAAAGCAATGAACTTGAGTGTCGTTTTTGAAGATGATGATGATAATTATACCAGCCTTTACTATCAGCCAGTCAACCTGAGAGAGTACTTGCCAGAATGGGTGGTTTTTGGTTTCTCGGCAACGACGGGCCAATTGTTTGAGGATCATTCCATTTACTCGTGGCAATTCAACTCTAGTCTACAAATCACTGGGAAAAAGAGTAAGTCCTGGCCGAGGGGGGCTATCTTAGGCTTAAGCTCTTTGGTGTTTCTTATCCTTGTTGCAGGATTTGGCTGGTACGGTTATAAGCTAAAGAGAAATAGAAATGATCAAAGTGAAGAAGAAGAAGATGTTCCAGGGATGGATGAAGGATTTGAACAGTCGAAGGGACCCAAGAAGTACTCCTACAAGGTCTTGGCTGTCGCGACTAACAACTTTGCCAATACCCGATTGCTTGGCAAAGGGGGTTTCGGAGGAGTGTATGAAGGCTACCTCGCCGATGCAAATTCCCATGTTGCCATCAAAAAGATCACTCCAGATTCCCAACAAGGCGCAAAGGAGTATGCCGCTGAAGTGAAGACAATTAGACATCTCAGGCATAAAAATTTAGTGGAGCTCATCGGCTGGTGTCATGAGAGAAACAAGTTCCTCCTTGTGTATGAGTTCATGTCTAATGGTAGCTTAGACTCTCATTTGTTCAAAGAAAGAACACCGCTTACATGGGAAAAGAGGTACAATATCGCTCAAGGCATCGCCTTAGGGCTGAAATACTTGCATGAGGATTTGAAACTTTGTGTCGTGCACAGGGATATAAAGTCTAGCAATATCCTACTTGATGCACAATTCGAGGCTAAATTGGGCGATTTTGGCTTGGCTCGGATAGTTGATCATGCTAAAGGGTCACAAACAACCCGATTGGCCGGGACCATGGGATATTTGGCCCCTGAATGTATCTATACAGGCAAGGCAAGTAAGGAATCTGATGTGTACAGTTTCGGAGTTGTCCTCTTAGAGATAGCATGTGGCAGAAAAGCTATCGAACTGAGTGCATCAGAAGACCAAGTCCAACTTGTGGAGTGGGTCTGGGAGCTCTATGGAATTGGAAAGATATTAGATGCAGCGGATCCAAAATTAGGAGAAAATTTTGATACGAGACAAATGGAGTGCTTGATGATTGTAGGCCTCTGGTGTACTCATCCGGACCCCAAGGAGCGGCCTCCCATTAGCAAAGCAATAACCTTTTTGAACTTCGATGCTTCACCACCCCTTCTCCCACCAAAGTTGCCCATCCCGACATATACCGTGCCTCCATCTTCGACGCACGACTCGTCTCATGCTGTGTCCACTAGCTTTAGAAGTAGTGAACCACCGAGCGCTTACAGTACCGAACTGTCAGCAATTACTGGCTCTTCCAAGTAGTCTTCCAATTCATCTTCTTCTGCATTGCTTCAGAACACAGTGTAAGTTCACTGCATATATGGGTTCTGAATTGCAACTATGCAATTCTATGATTTGTAATGTATACAAGCAGACCTTTAGTTTCTAGTTTCTGTTTGCTCCTTATTGTGTGAGATATTGGAGGTGGTATTTGATATGGATTTTAATGTGAAAATGTGTAAGTGTTTGTGTGACAACATAGCAAAGGGTGAAAAGGAACATTGAGAAAGGATTACAAGCTTATAGGTTAAATTTCTTTGGTTGGTCTCTGTTGTATACATGGCCGAATAGCCTTGCCTATTTATAGGCTGAATCCACCGACTTACATATGGAATATATCTCTGCGTTTTCGAGATCTCTTTCGGGTTTTTTACTTGGCCGCAAAATTCAACAACCACCTATAAAACTAGGGACTTGTAATTTTGCCAAAAAAAAAAAAAAAAAAACACTAGGGACTTGTAGATGTTAATCCTAGAGGGGCCTAAGCTTTTATTGGAGAATTGATGAAAAACTTTATATGACAAAATTATGAGAAAGCTGCATCATCTTGAGAAAAGATCTCAAGTTTAACCCCGAACTCTTGATGCTGGTAGGTTCATAGTTTGAGTGGGTTTCCTAAACAGATTTTCCTATCTTGGATGAAATTCCAGTGCATGTAAGAAGTGGGCCTTCTTCATGAATTGTATTCAAGATGAGCTTTTAGTGTTCAACTTAATAAATCTTGTAGTGATAACCGTTAAAGCAAATCGATGGCGATAAAAGAGAAAAAAAAATGAACATCGACAAGTTCAATAGGAATAATTTTGATTTCTGGAAGATATAAATTGAGGATTATCTATACTAGAGAAATTTGCACTTAGCCCTATTGGAAAGAAACCAGAGTCAATGAAGCAAACTGATTGAAATTTGCTAGGATTTGTTGGGATTTGTTGGATAGATAAGTGTTGGGTATTACTTGGCTGATTTTAGCTTGTAATATCGCATTTAACATTATGAAAGATGACATGTTGATTTGGACACATTGATAAGCTATATAGATATACCTAGTGAATTATGTCCACTATTCTACACTACTATGTAAAACCAAGATGAAACATTGCTTTTAGGGGAAGTCAATCAAAAAAAAAATTTACTATAAATATCTTCAATTAGTCACATGGGAAAATACATTAATTACTAAATTTTTAATTCTTACAAATTTCAGTTTTCAATTTTGATCCTTCTATATCTTATAACAAACTTCCCGAAAAGGTCCACAAATTCCATGAATGTTCATGTTCTTCCTTGAGCTGTATCATGATGATATAATAGTAATTTAGTATCTATTTTTGCCAGCATGTCATTTTTAGTGGCGTTCAATGTAAGATGGCCTTTTGCCTAGGAAAAGCGAATATTGATGCTTTATTATTAGACTTTAGGTCGAGCAACCCTTGAAGACTTTGTTTATTGCTAGTAAACCCTATGAAAAGTCAAAAAAGGAAGAGAAAATGAGATCACAAATATGGAGCATGTGTTGAGAGGAGTCACCAAGAAGATACTATATAAGGTTGCACGGGGAAAAGCAGACTACAAATATGGGCTTGAATAAAATTGGTTTGGGCTCAAATTGTAGAGAAATGGGCTAGAAAATGCAATTGAGCTCAAGGCTTGAAGCTGGGCTTGCTTAGGCCCACTTGGGCTAGCTTGGGGCCCACGTGGCTGACCCCTAATAGGTGCAAGGCCCATTGAGCCTTCGGTCGGTCCATCTCCTCTTAATTCCAATTTTTTGGCCAATTGAATCATTTTCTGATAAGTTTTAGGCTTACCGATAAATTCAAGAATTAATGAGGTAACATCCAATATTTTAGTTTTGACATTCTTGAAAGTTTGATAATTGAAACCGAATTGAAATTCGTGGTTAAAATTGATTAATCATGACTTTAATATGACCTAACTATCGGGCGGCATTTAGAGGTTCTCGCGCGTTTGACTCGTGGTTCATAACTTTTCAATCTACAATCGTGCCTATTCAAATCTAGGCGATCCTCAATTGTCATGTAATCATGAAAGGTTAATTGCTTACGCTGAGTACAGAGCCAAAAGGAAATCGGTTTAATGTCGTTCGCAATCAATATCGAAGTCATGCAGAATCACCCACAATCCGACTTCGTATTTTTGCCGAATCGATTTATTTTCGTTCGCTAATTGGCCCGCAATAGCGTGGTATCATCCCTTTTTGATTCTTATGGTCGAGCGGCCTATACCTGATTGAATTCACTGGTCGTACACGTATCAATCCTTAATTGCCTTTCCGACTAGTCAGTTAACTCATAGGGGGTAGCTTATAGTAAACGTAATTAACAACACATTGATAAATAATTGTTTCACATATCTCGAGATGGGTCAAAATTCAGGATGTCACAGAATCGATTGAAACGGCAACCAGTTTCATCCAAATAAGTGTGGTCCTTAGCTGATCGTCACTTTGTCATTTGACCGAAGATAGTCAGCTAAGCTTTTTCCATGGCTTCATAATGCACCGAAATATACGGTGGCTAAATTTCAAACTAGAAATTTCGTAACCAATTTTTTTGTGGTCGAAATTCCGTGACCAATTTGAGGCCTGCTTGACTGGTGGATTTCCTTAGTTTTTCAAAGGCGGGCGAGCAAAGGGGCATATGATAATGTCGCTTGGTCCTACACGCAATTATTATTTCTCAAAGCATGACCTTGACTTGGAGACGAGCTGTTCTTTTTCGCACTCTGTATATTTTTAAGCACTCTGTATACATAACTGAGAAAACAGAGACAATCTCTTCACCGTCGGACCTTCATCCCTCTCTCTCTTATTGTTCTGACTGGCTTTGTAACTCCACCTCAACTTTCATTCAAAGATCCAGGTTCTCTCTCTCTCTCTTATTTGTGAGGTAATGCATATTTTGTAGCATTTAAATGTTGACAAGTAGCTACCGACCAAAAAAATAAAAAGTTTTAACAAGTAGTCATTAACAGTTTCGTATTCATCTTTTAAATCCTGATTGAAATATATGTTATACTTACCTTTACCCAAAAAAATAAAAAAATAAAAACAGTTTCATATTCATCTTTTGCATGAACAAGTAGCCATTAACAGTTGCTGCCATAAGTTAGTGCGGTGTTAAGCTTGGTGTTGTACACCGGCTTTCATGGCGGCACTAGAAATGGCGGAGAGGTTCAGGGACGGGTTCAAATCTCAGTACATGGAATTCTGGACCTGTGGAGGTCCCGATCACACCAAGTAAAAGAACAGAAAAAAAAACAGAGGAATATATCACTCGAAATATTCGACAAAAAAGATTAAATGGTTATTGGTTGAAGAAGCATAAGTTACAGTTCATCGAAAGATGAATTTTTAAAGCAAAGAAGGGTAATTTTAGATGGGAATATTTTTGGGACAGAGTTTCTATTGGTCCTATGAAACAAGCTGAGAAGTTCCTCTTTGATAAGTCCATCCAATTGGGCAGCGACTTCGTTGTCCAATTCTAACTCGAAAAAAGAAAAAACAAGAACACTAATAATTGATTAAAGAATTTTAACATTACTTTCTTATCTAAGTCACTTTAAAGTAGGGCTTATTTGATTATATGCCAAACAATGCCACATTCTATTGTTTTGTTTCTCGGAACAAAAAAAATTTCGTTTAATGACATTTTTGTTCCCGATAATAGATTTGGAACATAAGTAAGAATTGAAAAAAAATTGATTCTTTGTTCCCCAGAAAAACTCTAGAGTCAAGCCCAAAGTATTTTCTTCTTCTTTTTTTTCATTTCTTTGCTTCTTTTTCTTTGTCCTTTTCCATTTTCTTCTTCTTTTAGCTAGTCGCCGGCCATATCTTTCTCTTTTCCTTTTATTTTTCTTCTTCCTCTAGTCGGTTGCTAGCCTGGGCCATGGCCGACAACCTCACTGAAACATCACTAGCCCCTATCGAGGCCGAGCCTTGTTGGCCTAAGGCAAGCTAGGCCACCATGAGATCAATGTCACTAGGCCATGGCAAGGTTGACCTCATGATGGCCTGGCAAGGCTCGGGCTGACAAGATGCTCAGCCTCCCCAGAGGTCGGCAACGCTCTGATGAGGTCATTGGCCCTCATCTGGTCAATCACCAACCATGGCCGAGGCCAACAACCAGCGAAAAGAAGAAGAAGAAGAGGAAGAAAAGGAAAAAAGAAAAGAAAGAGAAGAGAAAAAGAGAAAAACGTAATAAAATTATTTAAAAATTAAAAGAAATTCTAAATCACAAAAAATTATTCTGAAATTAGAAATTTTGAATAATTACTAAATGCCTTTAAATGCTTAGAAACTCATCCAAGGAACAATATAAAAAAAAAACATTATGGAGTAGAAATTGTTCTCGGGGGGAGAATGGTTACTAAATGCACTTGTATTGTTCTTCATCCTAACTTAGGAGACTGACTTCTAGTTGACTTACTATAGACATCTCTTTTTCTTCTTTTGCTGTGGGTAGTACTAAGCAAGAATTTCTTTTTCATTTTGCTGCATTTGCTTGAAAAGGGAAGTTGCATAAAATAAGGGTAAACAGAGTTATTTATAAAACTAGCGTGAGGCAGACATGCTCATGTGTTGCCAAATCAGATTTTAGGTAGTATATGTTACAACTAGTATTAACACCTAGAGGAGGGGTGAATAGGTGTAGAGGAATTTTACGCCCAAGCAATAACAATCTTTTGCAATCTACTAACAGAAATTAAATGGAGAGAGTAGAGAAGATTACAAACACTGTTTATAGTGGTTCGGCTTTAGACAAGCCTACGTCCACTCTCCGGTCGACCAGTCAATCAGCTATATTTCACTATATGATCAACGGTGATTACACACTTTCGAGTGTTTATACTCAGTGATGATCTATCTCACTAAGTCACTCTCTTTTTGTAAAACACTGAGATCACTCAAATGCGCACTATGAACAACAATTGAAGAATTGAATCGGCTTTGGAATTATATTCATCTAATCTACCCCTAAGTCTCAACCTACCCTTAAATACTCTCCAAGCCATACTTGACCGTTGGCTCTTTCCTTAAGAGTTGTGTCTTCCCTTTCTTGGACAAACTTTATAAGGTAAGTCTTTTTTACCGTTGAGAGTAGATCAGATCCCCTTAGATTCTGTTCGCCCATACAACCAGAATCTGGGCTTCTATAAGTGCTCTATTCTCCATTTGAAGTTGCTCATTAATTGATCCTGTCAATCAGATTTGTATAACATAATCAACATAAATAAAGTAAGTGAAATACTTGACCGTTGGTGATCTTATCCTGTAGTTTCATTCTGAGTCTGACTGACTCAAGTTATGAGTCTGACTGACTCAAGTTATGAGTCTGTCTAGATTTTCAGTCTGGTTCGTTCAGACTTAAAATCTCAGTCTGGTACGGTCATACTCAAATGTTCGTCTGGTACGGTCAGACTCAAATTTACATCTGGTACAGACAGACTCAAAACCTGTCAGACTGAAGTTCATGCATCTGCTTCATCCAGACTCAAAAGCATAAGTTAGTAGCCTTTGATTTATTTTGTCATCTTCAAAATATCATAAGGGATTTTCCTAACAATCTCCCCATTTTTTATGATGACAAAACAATATCTGAATATGCAATTATGCTTTTAAATAAATTGATAAATCAAAGCATCATAAGCACATAATGCAATCTCCAAAATTGAGTAAAAGAATTTATTGAAATAATTGCAGCTCAATATTATGCACTAAATAATATAAATCAATTAGCACATATGCATATACATATTTTCTCCCCCTTTTTGTCATAATCAAAAGGCGATAATAATTAAAAAGTGTGTCACGTGGAGAATAAATTCACATAATATCTTTAAAAATGTATTAGGCATGAAACACAAACTTTAAAGATTTTATGTTGATACGAACATAAAGAATATTCAATATAGCTCACAAAAATCTGCCAAGGAAAGAAATGGATGATATACTTACCAAATTATGTAGAACACAATTTACCTTTTCTTTCCATAGTAATCATGGTCAAGATCAATTCAAAAAATCTGCCATAATTAATCAATGCTCCCCCTCAATTTGTTGCCTTTTCAAAATGATCACGATTCTCCATTTCTTTTTATAGTCACTTTCTCCCCCTGTCCTCATGACAGTATTTGCGATAATACTTATCGCAGCTTGTACACATTGGATAGAATGTTGTCCCTTTATTTCCTTTGTAGTAGTAACATTCACAGCATTCATTTGCTTTTGAAATTTGAGGTAGAAGTTTGTTTTCTTCAATCAAGCTCACCTCAAATTAAATCTGAACAAACTTAACAAACTTTCTGCACAAATGCATTATTATAATATTTCACGTAATATATAATACCCTTTCTTGCGAAATAAATTGAATAACATATATGACGATAAAAAATTTCAATTCAAAGCTATTCAACCTTACATATGACACAGTAGTGGCTTGCTCAATAATTTCTGAAAATTTTGTGCAATGAATAGAATTTTTTGAGCCTCAAAAAAAAAATCTCCATAATTTCGGATCAAGCTTTCCCAACTTCATATGGAAATATATTTTGCCACCTGCAAATCCTTGTTAAATAGATAATAATCTTTGCAAAAAAAATATCACGCACATACCTTCTTTCAATTTGCGGATCAAACTTGCCTGATATAAAATATCTTCTAAGATTATAGCAAGTGAATCCCAAAATACAACAATATCTTTCAAGATTAAAGGGATTTCCCTAAGCATACATTTCAAAAAGATATTATTGATGCAATATGCAAAAACAAAGTAGAATTTTTATCAGGTGCCAAATCAAGTAATAAAAATGTGCAATATCTGACAAGAGATTTTTTGCAATATAAATAACACGCGAGTCATAAAAATCATTCAGCATCATAAATATTTGTGTAGAAATTTGGAAGGCAGAATAATAAATATGAAGTACTTTATTTCCTTACCCAAGGTATAAATATTTAAAATATACCATTGATTTAGAAAAAAAAATCCTCGTCAATCATCACCGGAGATATTCTTTTGATTGCTCAATGATTTGCATAGATTTGCAATCATTCTTCTTTTGTAAAATTTCCTGCAGCAAGCTCCTTTTCTTTTGGTATCCATGAATTTGGATCCTTCTTTAACATTAGAGCACAAATAGGAAATTTCATAAAAACTCAACGATGCTTTGCTGACTCATTTCAGTAGAAAATTTTAGGGAGAATATCTTGTATAATATCTCGTAAAACAAAATTTTGTTTTGCAAAAATATAACAGAATAAGAGAGCATAAAATCTGATCAAATAATTATAATTATCTATAAGCAAGATATCAAATTTAATCACACGTATCAAATTCCAACTCTCAAAATTGCCAAAAATGTATCACGCGATTCTTCCTTCAATATAACCAATTATAGAATATAATTATTATAAAATCTGAATTAACCGAAGCATAAAAAGAACATTACGCACAACAGATTCTTGCTTCCTTACCTTTATTACCTACAAGAAAATAACTTATCTTTTCTTTGGTACCCAAATGAATTTGGGTCCATTTCGGTTAGAGGAAGCATCAAATTTCCAATTGATTGACTTGGATTTCTTCCAATCAAATGGACATTGTTGCTTAAAGTGATTATGATCACCACAATTCAAGCAATTAAAAAATTGAGATCCAACAAGCTTAACAAATTGCTTACCAAAATGATTTCGATAATGGTGGATTGGAGGTTTGCGCCGCAATCTCTCCTTTACTTTTGGCTTTTGTATGGAGAGGACATGCTCTAATGTCTTTGAGCCAATAGAAAATTTCTTGCAAATTTTCGGAATTTTTTCTTTATAGGAATCATTTTCCTTTTGCAAAAATATTTCTCTTCCTTAGCAAAAGAATTCTCTTTTCCAACTCAACGATCCTTGTCTCATTTGTAGAATTTTTCTCTCTCAACTTAGAGATTTCCTTCTTCAATTTAGAGATCTTCTTCAACGCTTTCTTATGTTTTGCGCATAATTCTTCAAAAAGATTATCATCATCAAGAATAGGATTTGAACATGTTACCTCATCTTCTTCAAATTCAATGTCCGCCTTTAAGCATAAATTCTCATCATCGCTGGATTCACACTCAATGTCGCTCCATGTCTCGGCTTTCAAAGCTTTATTCTTCTTTTCGAATTTCCCTTTCCTTTTCTTGAATAAAGGACAATCGGGTTCGTTTGTGGACTTCTTCCCTTTCGAATTGCTTCTTTTTTTGTTCAAATTTTTTGATCAACGACTTCATCTCCTCATCGTCATCTTTTTCATCTTCCTCAGAATCTGCTTCATCAAAATCAGCATTAGATTTTAAAGCAATTAACTTCTTACCTTTCGGATCTTCGTCATTTATACGTCTGCTTCTATGATTGCAAAGTTCCAATAAGTTCATCAACAGATAAAGGCGAAATCCTCAATGTTTCATGAATGGAAGTTTTGACGTTGTTCCAATCCTTCGATAATCCTCTCAAAAGCTTATTCACTTTCATGGGTCCTGAGATTGGTTGTCCTTGATATGCAAGTCTATTCACTATTTCAGTGAATCTGCTGAACATGTCTCCAATGGGTTCTCCTGGCTTCATCTTGAATAATTCGTATTGCCCGAGAAGAATATTGACTTTGGTCTCCTTTACATGATCAGTCCCTTCATAAGTAACGTGCAGCCTATCCCACACTTCTTTCGCTATTTCACAAGAAGAGATTCGGTTATATTCATTTGGAGACAATGCACAATAAAGAGAATAGATAGCCTTTGCATCTAAAGCTTCTCTTTTTGTTATCTCCTTTTGAGATAGAGTGACAGATAATTGAAGCGTTTCGCCATCCTCTTTTCTGGTAGATGCTGATGCAACATTAGGATTGATTCCTTTCTCAACAATGTCCCATTCCAGTGGATCTTTCGACCTGAGAAAGATCTTCATTTTATTCTTCCAGATATTGTAATCCTTGCCGTCGAAGTATGGAGGACGAGTGTTGCTCTGCCCCTCAATTAAACTTGGTGCAAGAATACTAGTCATAAAGGATCTTTAACTCAGAAGTAACAAACACTTCAAAAACTCGAGCACGAGGCTCTGATACCAATTGTTACAACTAGTATTAACACCTAGAGGGGGGTGAATAGGTGTAGAGGAATTTTACGCGCAAGCAATAACAATTTTTTGCAATCTACTAACAAAAATTAAATGGAGAGAGTAGAGAAGATTACAAACACTGTTTATAGTGGCTCGGCTTTAGACAAGCCTACGTCCACTCTCCGGTCGACCAGTCAATCAGCTGTATTTCACTATATGATCAACGGTGATTACACACTTTCGAGTGTTTATACTCAGTGATGATCTATCTCACTAAGTCACTCTCTTTTTGTAAAACACTGAGATCACTCAAATGCGCACTATGAACAACAATTGAAGAATTGAATCGGCTTTGGAATTATATTCATCTAATCTACCCCTAAGTCTCAACCTACCCTTAAATAATCTCCAAGCCATACTTGACCATTGTGTCTTCCCTTGAGAGTTGTGTCTTCCCTTTCTTGAACAGACTTTATAAGGTAAGTCTTTTTGACTGTTGAGAGTAGATCAGATCCCCTTAGATTCTGTTCGTCCATACAACCAAAATCCGGGCTTCCATAAGTGCTCTATTTTCCATTTGAAGTTGCTCACTAATTGACCCTGTCAATTAGATTTGTATAACAGAATCAACATAAATAAAGTAAGTGAAATACTTGACCATTGGTGATCTTATCCTGTAGTTTCATTCTGAGTCTGACTGACTCAAGTTATGAGTCTGCCTAGATTTTCAGTCTGGTTCGTTCAGACTTAAAATTTCAGTCTGGTACGGTCAGACTCAAATTTGCGTCTGATACGGACAGACTCAAAATCTGTCAGACTGAAGTTCCTGCATCTGCTTCATCCAGACTCAAAAGCATAAGTTAGTAGCCTTTGATTTATTTTGTCATCTTCAAAATATCATAAGGGATTTTCCTAACAGTATAACCTCTGTTGAGAGAACAATGCATGGTGCATGGACCATGTAGATCAAGCTCGATCGTGTGAGCTCCATAGTGAGATCCATATAATTGATGATTCTGATACTACCATTTCACGTGGTTTGTAGAGTGCTTACCTAACAGGGTAGCTTTATAGTTGTGTCAGGAGCAGCAGCCTTGTAGACCTTCTCTATATTTCTTAAGAATCAAGTCGATGCACCGGTTTATCACATGTCAGTTATGTAACGAACAACGACTGACATGTACTCTTGAATAAGCACTGTAAAAACATTTGCGATACATTGCGCAACTCTATCTCTAATTTAGCTGCTCTAAGCTAGTTTCAGCTTCCACGCAAGTAGGGACAATCCGATATAGTCTCTAATCATCCTTCCTGAGGAAGTTTCAATTGAAACTGATATAAGTTGTGACTGTTTGAGGCTACCAGCTCATGGCTAAAGAAATCGTATATAGTTACTAGGGTCAAGGCCATTCATGTGATGTGGTGGAGGAACTACGGTTTTGAAAGAACCTGATGTGCATTTTTAGATTTCGAAAAGGCCCAACAGGTTGAAGCAAAGGCAATACAGGGAGAGACTTACAGTTTAGTTTGACTGATCGAGGTGTTGGAAGTTAAGCAAACCGACAACAAGTTTTTGCAGGTTGTTTGATGAATTCCCGTTTTGATTGAGATCAACCGAAGCTAGTACAAAACATCGATTTATAAAGGTCTAAGCCACATCTGTTTTTCAGCTGTTGCACCATGTTCATTTTCAATCCGACCCCTCAACAATTTCTCACAAGTCTATCAATTCAGTAGAATCACTTGGCTTCTGTGGGATCACAGCTACTGCATTACATGAGAGGCAGAACTCAAGTGACCAATTGAGTCAGAGTTACTTGCTTGATCTAATAATTGTAGAAATGAAAAATATAATGCTCTGCTTTGTAATACTGTACGATTGAGGTACATCTTGGCCGCCAAAATTTTCTACATTTGTCAATGATGATCATACTCTTCATTGTTTCCTCAACACCTAGGACTCCCATCACTCCTATCACTGTCAAATTATCTATGAACTGCTATGTTATCAACTAGATGAATGTAATGGATGGCAACGGCGAAAAAAATATCACAATTTCCATTTCATACTTCTTCCAATTCCTTTTCAGGGCATGGAATGATTCCAAAAATGTCTGCCAGCCATCCTCAAACATTTTCTTTCTACTAGCTCTTCCATCACTGAGATTGTGCATTTAACTTTTGTATTTCTATTTAATTGTTCATCAAGGACTCAAATTTTCAGACATTGGCAGCTGCAGATGCTCTCTGCAACGAACAGAAGCTAGTGAAAGAACGCAGATGAGCCTCTGAATCTTTGGAGCAATGATAGCTCGCGGCTCAGTGAGCATGTGTCGTATGAAAGAGGCTCTAGCACAAACGGTCTTCATCCTTTCATTAAGTATTCCATATGCCAATTCGGAATCATTCGACATCTCTGTCAATTTCCCATATTTCTCATTGACCGATCATAGAATAACTCTTCAGGGCACTGCCTTCGTTCTGAACTCCAGCATCCTACTCACTCTAGCTGAGCCATTGGAGGGAACCACAACTGCAGTTGGCCGAGCAATATATAATCAACCCATGCACCTGTGGGATAGTTCAACAGGGAATGTGGCAGATTTTGTCAGCCAGTTTACTTTCTCTATCCATTCCCGTAACAACTCCCATGCTGATGGATTGGTTTTCTTTCTCGCTCCCAATGGATCGCAGATCCCTGAACACTCAGAAGGATGCTTTCTAGGCCTCACAGGTTCGAATCCAAACTCTACCAACTCTAGTACCGCATTTGTTGCAGTAGAGTTTGATACTTTCTATGACCATTCAACAAATCCATGGGATCCACTCTGCAATCATGTTGGTATCGATGTGAATAACCTGACTTCTAGCAGTAACATTTGTGTGTCATGGATGAATGACAAGATACTCCAAGGTCAAAAAGTCCATGCTCAGGTCACATACAATTCTACAGAAATGAACTTGAGTGTCGTTTTCGAAGATGATGATGATAATTATACCAGCCTTTACTATCAGCCAGTCAACCTGAGCGAGTACTTGCCAGAATGGGTGGTTTTCGGTTTCTCGGCAACGACGGGCCAATTGTTAGAGGCTCATTCTATTTATTCGTGGGAATTCGACTCTAGTCTACAAATCCCTGACAATGTAAATGGTAAAACCAATGCAACTCCCGTCGACCCACCTAGAGGTGGTATGACACCTGGGAAAAAGAGTAAGTCCTGGTCGAGGGGGGCTATCTTAGGCTTAAGCTCTATGGTGTTTCTTATACTTGTTGCAGGATTTGGCTGGTACGGTTATAAGCTAAAGAGAAATAGAAATGATCAAAGTGGAGAGGAAGAAGATGTTCCAGGGATGGATGAAGGATTTGAACAGTCGAAGGGACCCAAGAAGTACTCCTACAAGGTCTTGGCTATCGCGACTAACAACTTTGCCAATACCCGATTGCTTGGGGAAGGGGGTTTCGGAGGAGTGTATGAAGGCTACCTCGCTGATGCAAGTTCCCGTGTTGCCATCAAAAAGATCACTCCAGATTCCCAACAAGGCGCAAAGGAGTACGCCGCTGAAGTGAAGACAATTAGACATCTCAGGCATAAAAATTTAGTGGAGCTCATCGGCTGGTGTCATGAGAGAAACAAGTTCCTCCTCGTGTATGAGTTCATGTCTAACGGTAGCTTAGACTCTCATTTGTTCAAAGAAAAAACACCGCTAACATGGGAAAAGAGGTACAATATTGCTCAAGGCATCGCCTTAGGGCTGAAATACTTGCACAAGGAATTGAAACTTTGAGTCGTGCACAGGGATATAAAGTCTAGCAATATCCTACTTGATGCACAATTCGAGGCTAAATTGGGCGATTTTGGCTTGGCTCGGATAGTTGATCGTGCCAAAGGGTCACAAACGACCCAATTGGCTGGGACCATGGGATATTTGGCCCCTGAATGTATCTATACAGGTAAGGCAAGCAAGGAATCTGATGTCTATAGCTTTGGAGTTGTCCTCTTAGAAATAGCATGTGGAAGAAAAGCTATCGAACCCAGGGCGTCACAAGGCCAAATTCAACTCGTGCAATGGGTCTGGGACCTCTATGGAATTGGAAAGATATTAGATGCAGCGGATCCAAAATTAGGAGAAAATTTTGATGGGAGACAATTGGAGTGCTTGATGATTGTAGGCCTCTGTTGTGCTCATCCAGACCCTAAGGAGCGGCCTCTCATAAGCAAAGCGATAACCTTTTTGAACTTCGATGCTTCACCACCCCTTCTCCCACCAAAGTTGCCCATCCCAACATATACCGTGCCTCCATCTTTGACGCCCGTCTCGTCGCATGCTGTGTCCACCAACCACCGAGCGCTTACAGTACCGAACTGTCTACATTTACGGGCTCTTCCCAGAAGTCTTCCAATTCATCTTCTTCTGCATTGCTTCGGAACATAGTGTAAGTTCACTGCATATACGGGTTCTGAATTGCAACTATGCAGTTCTATGATTTGTAATGTATACAAGCAGACCTTTAGTTTCTAGTTTCTGTTCGCTCCTTATTGTGTGAGATATTGGAGGTTGTATTTAATATGGATTTTAATGTGAAAATGTGTTAAGTGTTTGTGGGACAACATAGCAAAGGGTGAAAAGGAATATTGAGAAAGGATTACAAGCTTATAGGTTAAATTTCTTTGGTTGGTCTCTGTTGTATACATGACCGAATAGCCTTGCCTATTTATCGGCTGAATCCACCGACTTACACATGGAATATATCTCTGCGTTTGTCGAGATCTCTTTCGGGTTTTTAACTTGGCCACAGAATTCAACAACCACCTATAAAACTAGGGACTTGTGATTGTGCCAAAAAAAAAAAAAAACACTAGGGACTTGTAGATGTTAATCCTAGAGGAGCCTAAGATTTTATTGGAGAATTGACGAAAAACTTTATACGACGAAATTATGAGGAAGCTGCATCATCTTGAGAAAAGATCTCAAGTTTAACCCTGAAATCTTGATGCATGTAGGTTTCATAGTTTGAGTGGGTTTCCCGAACAGATTTTCCTATCTTGGATGGAATTCTAGTACACGTAAGAAGTGGGCCTTCTTCATGAATTGTATTCGAGATGAGCTTTTAGCGTTCAACTTAATAAATCTTGTAGTGATAACCGTTAAAGCAAATCAATGGCAATAAAAGAGAGAAAAAAAAGTGAAAATCAACAAGTTCAATAGGAATAGTTTTGATTTCTAGATGATATAGATTGAGGATTATCTATACTAGAGAAATTTGCACTTAGCCCTGTTGGAAAGAAACCAAAGTCAATGAAGCAAACTAATTGGGATTTGCTGGGATTTGTTGGGATTTGTTGGATTGATAAGCGTTGGGTATTACTTGGCTGACTTTAGCTTGTAATATCGCGTTTAACATTATGAAAGATGACACGTTGATTTGGACACATTGATAAGCTATATAGATATACCTAGTAAATTATGTCCACTAATCTACACTATTATGTAAAACCAAGATGACACGTTGCTTTTTGGGGAAGTCAATCAAAAAAAAATTTTACTATAAATATCTTCAATTAGTCACATGGGAAAATACATTAATTACTAAATTTTTAATTCTTACAAATTTCGGTTTTCAATTTTGATCCTTCTATATCTTATAACAAACTTCCCGAAAATGTCCACAAATTCCATGAATGTTCATGTTCTTCCTTTAGCTGTATCATGATGATATAATAGTAGTTTAGTATCCATTTTTGCCAGCATGTCATTTTAAGTGGCGTTCAATGTAAGATGGCCTTTTGCCTAGGAAAAGGGAATATTGATGCTTTATTATTAGACTTTAGGTCAAGCAACCCTTGAAGACTTTGTTTATTGTTAGTAAACCCTTTGAAAAGTCAAAAAAGGAAGAGAAAATAAGACCACAAATATGGAGCATGTGTTGAGAGGAGTCACCAAGAAGATACTATAATAAGTTACACGGGGAAGCACCGGCCCCTTATATTTTCTTGCAATTAGATCCGAACAGCTTATCGCTTGGTCTAAGACTCGTTCATGCACTTCATAATGCTCGAACATGGAACTGTGATGTGATCTCGATTACCCTCCATCATTGGAAGTACGACACATCAATCAAAGTCAGCGGATATGATGGAATTATTGGAATCGTAGTTCAGAATAGCCGACAATATTATTCACTAGTTTTCTTAAGGGAAACACGTAGCACGGTTAATATTAAAATAATTAAATATTAAATCACACTTTTGTCTATTTTTAAACAATTGGTATTAATCCCACAACATTTCATATGGCATCAGAGTAGATAGTCCTAAATTAAAATTTGCCTCTTCAATTATATATTTCAAATATATATTTCCACACTTTACACTTAGGCCAAAGTCTAGCTTACATGTACGAAGTAATATTAGATAATTAAATATTAAATCACGTTCCTATTTAACAATTTAAGCTTTAATAATTATTGATAGTGGTCTTATAATATCTCATTATTGGGGCTCCCTCTTTCCTTTGCACACAAGTATGAATTTTCGATGAGGAGAAAAAAGGAACATAGCCATCTAGAAGAACGGAGCTCGCATCTTAAAGTGATTTAAATCTTAAAGTTATCTGCCACAAGGAGATAGGGGGGAGAGAGAGTTTATTTTTGGCCTTGATGGAATTAAGGGTATGCAACCAGACCAGGTTTACCCAAAATCTTGATCGGACCACCCGAAAAACAGGGTCGGGAATCGGTTCCCGATTAAACCAATCCGGGAACCGGTTCCAGTTTTTGGGAATCGGTTGAAACCAGTCCGGGAACAGGGTCAAAGCAAAGACCCATCTGGAACCGAACCGGTTTTGGAACCAATTTTTACCATTTTTTTTAAAAAAAAATCGTCTCTCTATATAGTGCATTTGAGTCTCTTTATCTTCGAAGAATTGTTAAAAAAAGAAAGCTTCTCTTTAAATCAAGTTAATGGAGAATTATTTTGATAGAATTGTTAAAAATAACTATTCTCATATACTATTTTTCTTTTTTAATGATCCAACCTTCAATTATTACTATAATCATAGGACAAGTGCTACAATAGCTACCAACTATTGTAGGACTAATTAAAGAATTTCCAGTCCAACTTAAGAAAGCTATCTTCTTAATAAGAGCTCCGTCGCATACACATGAGTAAGCACATTAGATCATAGTAGAAGTATTTGTGGGAATGAGACTAATATTATATACATATTTGTTGCTAATGTTTATGTACTGTTAGGATTTTTGCTTTGTCTTATAATGTTAGGAGGATTACGTTATTGTTTTTTCGCTAATTAATGTAAAATTCAAAGCCGCATAGGATATCAAACGGTTGCAAAACAGGTTCCAATGAAAACAGGGTTAACCCTATTTCTGGACCGGAAAAATAGGGTCAACCCTATTTCTAGACCGGAAAAATAAGGTCGGGTACAAAACATGGTCCAATAAAAACAAGGTAGGGTACAAGGTCCAAAAAAGAGAAACCAGTTATAATAGGGTCAGGTACAGGGTCCAAGTCTAGATCATACCCACCCTGGACCCGATCACCTCTAGATGGAATGAACGGCCGTGATTTTTTTTTTTAAAGTTATTTAAATCTTTCCGCAAGATCAATAAGTGAAATTACTTAAAATAAAAGTCAAGCGAAACATGCCTCTTCTTTCCTAATGATTATCTAATGTTATTTTAGATAATTTCCAATTTAAAAACGTGAAAGAAAAAATAAATCTTGCTAAGAACGGAGCTCGCATCTTTACTCACATTTTAGAGTCTTGCTCGTTCGAAACAAAGAGTCCTTCATTTTCAGGAGCATGACTATTATAAAAAAATTGTTCTAACGTCAACTCTGATTGATTGGTTGTGATAATTAGATACTCACAAAACCTCATTTGAAGTGTGCCAAGTTTCTAATTTATAAGGGAAAAAAATTTCAACCGGAAAAAAAAAAAACTATTTTTGTCACACTAGAAGTGCCCTTTTGTCCCTACCCAGCATGACCATAACAATTCGAAGAGCTTCTTTCTTCTGGACTCATGCCCTCCTTCTAAAATACCCAAAGAACGCAGCAGTACCATCCCTTTCTCCATCTCCCCTCTCTTGGTCAGACAAAAGACCATTGCGGATATTCCCCCTCTCGGAAAATTCATATTCCCCTTCATCGATTTCCCATTTGTATAGACTCGCCTCCCGTCGCCATTCGTTCCCTCATCCAGGCTCGACTCATCCATTGGATCCCGAGCATATATTTTCAAGAAAGGGAATGAAGATCATCTCTCCACACACGATCGATCCAAAAGCCGACCAAACTCTAAGGGGGGAGAAAACAAAGGGAAACGGGAGTGACGCAGTTGTCTTTTGCCTGCTCTCGAGTTTCGTATCGAGAAAGGCAAAGGCTCCAGATTGGGTCCAGATTATTACCTTTTCGAGCGAGTTTGACAGCCGAACCCCTGGAAGGGCCCGGATCACCACCGCACCCCCAACTGTTATTTCCCTTTCCGTCAGGCAATTACACGAGTGGCAACGAAGGAAATCGAAATATTGCTGATGCCGCTCTAATATTATGGTATTTTCCTGGAAAAAGGACAGACTTGCGGCCAGAAAAAAGGACGCTGCCAAACCTCAGACGAGACGAGAAAGGGGGAAAAGGAAAAGGGACGGGAACGTTTTGGGGCTCCCGAGCGGTCACATTGGGAAAGCGAAGGAGGGGGCACATATGTGTAGGGTAGGTCATGGGTTCTAGAAATTGGGAAAAGGAATAAAGAAGTATGCCATCGAAGTGAAGACCATTAGGCATCTTAGGCATAACAATTTAGTGGAGCTCGTCGGCTGGTGTTACGAGAGAAACAAGTTCCTCCTCGCGTATGAGTACATATCCAACAGTAGCTTAGACTCTCATTTATTCAAAGATAAAGTACCACTAACATGGGAAAGGAGGTACCATGTCACTAAAGGCATTGCCTTGGGGCTGAAATACTTGCATGAGGTTTGAAACAATGCATCATGCATAGGGATATAAAGTCCAGCAATTTCCTACTTGATGCACAATTTGAGGCCAAGTTGGGTGATTTTGGCCTAGCTCGGATAGTCGACCATGCCAAAGGTTTGCAAACTACACTATTGGCTGGGACCATAGGACATTTGGCCCCTAAGTGTATCTATACAAGCAAGGCAAGTAAGGAATCCGATGTCTATAGCGTTGGAGTTGTCCTCTTAGAAATAGCATGTGGAAGAAAAGCTATTGAGCTGAAAGCATCAAAAGAACAAGTCCAACTCGTGGAGTGGGTCTGGGAGCTCTATGGAATGGGAAAGCTATTAATTGCAATGAATCCAAAATTAGTAGAAAATATTGGCACGAGACAAATGGAATGCTTGATGATTGTTTGCCTTTGTTGCACTCATCTGGACCTGAAGGAACGGCCTCCCATAAGCAAAGTGATAGCGTATTTGAATTCCGATGCTTCACCACCCCTTCTCCCACCAAAGTTGCCCATCTCAACATATCTCGTGCCTCAATCTTCGATGCCCGAACTGTCGCATGATCCGTCCGCCAGCTTCAGGAGTAATGAACCATGGAGCGCTTACAGTACAGAACTATCTGTATTTAACGGCTCTTCCTAGAAATCTTCCATTTTAGCTTTTACATTTCTTTTGGAAGCAAAGTAAGTTCACGATTTTTATGGGTTTTGAATTGCAACTTTTGTGTCCAATGATTTGTAAGTTTACTTGTATGCTAGCAGGAACTTTAATTGATAGCTTCTTTTTCCTCTTTATTGACGGAATTATTGGAAAGATACATAGCACGGTCAGTTTCAGGGGCTATTACTCATCTCAATTCACAATTCTGTAATTTTACAAAATCATGTGAATCAGTTTGTTCTTCCTCCCATTCTGGACACCTCTCTCATACTCTCATTCCATATTAGTGACTGTCAAATTTACTCAAATTTACCAGACAAGTTTTAGAGGGAAAACCAGTTCAAGGTCTACCTAGGAATCAACAGGTTTGCTTTTTAGTTAATGGTTGCCTAGAACCGAGATAGAGACTGAAATCATCTTTCTTCTTCTTTATTTATTTAGTGATTTATTGGTCTTGGATTCAAAATTTTGATTTAGGTTTCATACCTAGTCTGTCACACTCCGACTCCTACAAGTATAGGGGAATGACACTACAAACATCAACTTGCTATCAAACACATCTCCATTTATAATTATGCTAAAACAATAATTTAGTTACAACATCATAGTTCTACAAACCATAAAAAAAAGATATATACTTTCCCAACCTAACAAACTAAGTCTCAACAAATACCATTTCAAACATATATCTAAATATCTCAAACTCAAACCCAAGATTCATCTAACAAAAATTCTCTATCAACATCACTCTTGTCCTCTCTACCAATAGCTAAAAAATCTAAAAAAGATTGGAGATGAATGATATGAGCAATCATAATTCAGCAAGCAGCACATGTATCTTCTAAACAGATCGAGCATCTACTAACCATATTTACAAAACAAGAAACCCATAATCTAAACCAAAGATATAATGTGCCTATGATATAAAAGAAAATAAGTTATAACTTTTCAATAAGGCTTTATAAATTAAAAAAATACTCATTCAATCCATATATCAAAATAAATATTAACGGTTCAATTCATTGGTTAATCTCAAATTCCACATCAATGATCCATTTTATTAATATACTTAATACTCAATATTCAGTCATGGTCACAACACAACGTCCGGTGACAAAGTTCCTCACTTGGCAAGATCTCCACTATATTGTTCGTGACTCGATCCAAAATGATATCTTGAAACCAGTATACATAAGAAAACCCTAATGAGCATCAAACCATTAACATCAGCCTCCAATAATTCACAAAACCAATCTAGAATCTGTATCCATAAATCAATCTCACAAACCAAAACGCATACTGTTTATGACAAAATATACTAACACAATGTGAAGAATAAACATAGATAACATATACGAGACAACATATTCACAATATAATTCATCATTTACTCATCATAGTCATCCTGACTCAAGGTTCTAGAGATGGTTCCCTAGAGACTCGTGTCAACATGTAACACTTAGGATGTGTTTGGTTCGGCTTTTTGGGAAGGTCTTTTGGAAAATGTAAAGGACTTTAGCTTGAAGGGATTTCATGAAAAGCAAAGACAATTTGGCAAATTGTAATTAAAAGGTGCCTTAGGAAACAACTTTAAGAGAAATAGACATATATTTGGAAAGTCCTTTGGTGTGACCAATTAGAATTTTAATTATTAATTTGTTTAAAAAAAAACAAATGACTGTAACTTGTATATTTTTGTATTGAGCTTAATGTAAAAGAGATGTATCAACTAATATATAAGTAAAAGAAGCGCATGCAAGTGGATTTACGGCAATTAAAAAGAGAATAATTCCATTATAATAAATATAGTCACATACGTAGAAAGGATTACTTTATTATTAATAATTACAAACATCCTTAATTATTTCCTATATTCATGATTATTTGATCACGTAAACATGTAATGTCAAAAGATGCATTATCATTTGAAGCACTTGCCCTCTCAATTAAAGTTACCAGCATCTAAATTGAAAAGAATTGATTTACCTCAACACTTCCCTCACATTTGGTCCATTTTTCGACACACGGTAACTAAAACACTAAGAAGTATTAAAAAGGATGTATTCTGATCCAGCAAAGAATTTTGACACCGTAGTAGTTACAGAGGCAATGGGAAAGAGAGAAGTTGTAGAGAGGGAGTATGCGAGGGTTTTGTTTATTGGGTAAACTATCCAATTAAGGATAGGATATGGGTGCAGGTGGTGGGAGGAAGCCCCAACTTAGAAATTTAAACCTACATAAGTTAGTGGCTACGACAATCACTGAAACACAAGTAACTACTATCGTTAGGAACATAGTATGCATATGGCTTTGAATTACTTTAGAGTTCGTGATGAATTTAAGAAAACTAAGGCGAGTAATTGTTATTGAATTTGCATTAAGAAATTTTTTTTATTAGAATGATTAGGAGAAAGGATATGAAGACTTTAGATTCTATATATATAGGGAGAAAAAAGAGAATTAAGGCAATAATGATGAGAGGAGAAACCTATCTGTAGATCTATTCACAAAGAGAAAGCATTTAGAGGGAAAGAATGAGATTAGCTTTGAAAGATTTTGAAGTGATTTCAGCCGACAAAGACCATGCAAGACATTTGGAAATAGGGGGTTACAAGGATCTCGGCTAGTACTTCAACTCCTTGTTTGTTTGACAACTTGAGAGAATTCATTAAATGACCATTCCTTTCTCTTCCGCTCTAATAACTCCATCCAAATTGAGTGGTGGAGGAGGAGGAGGAGGGGGAGATGATGGGTGATTGAGAGTGACATGGAGAGAAGGGGAGAGTGATGAGAGTGTTGGAATTATCGTAACTACCATTTGTTAAGTTAGCATCAACTTTTCGATAAGGTGGTAGAATAGACTTTACTTGCTAAACTTTTTATTAATTACAAAACTGACATCTGATATTTGGCTAAATCTCAAAAACAATTATGTAATTACATTTTGACAACAATTTGGTCATTCTCTTTAAACCCCCCAAAAAAAAAAAAAAAACAGGCAAAAAGGCATGGGGATAGAAATAGTCACCGTCTCATTTTTTTCTGTCCAAACTGCCGCATTGTAGCTGACATGGAAAAGCGGAGATGATGCAGCGATTTTTATTATTTAAAAATTAAGGGTCAATATCACAAAAATACCAAATCAGTATACATGTAACAAATTTATACTCTATTAATTAAATCATTGAGTTAAATGACATTAGTAGTTGGAGGGTAGACTAGTTGGAGATTCACCCTCTATTTGTCATAGACGTATCAATTTATGATTTTTCATGATATTAATTCAATTTAATAAAAACTAATAAATGGTAAACTTGTCACAAATTGACCAGTTTATGATTTTTTGTGATCAAAAAATTAGTTTAGGATAAATTTATTATAAAGATACCAATTTATGATTCATCATGATGTTAACCAAAAAATTAAAGACCTAACATCAATGATTAAAAAAAGAAAAAGAAAATTAGTACGAACAACGTAAATTTGCTGGATGTGCTGTGATGTTGGCGCGTTATTGGACGGAGTTGATTGTTCTATAGAAACTGAAGTCGGAGAATCTTGTTTCCATGTAATGTTAACGAACTCGAACTGTTGCTGCGAGTGTCGGCAGTTCTCATTAGCGATGCATTTGCTTTGCTTATTCATTTAATTTTTAAATTGCTAACTTCATTTCTTTAGCTTTTGAGAATAAAAAATGTCATGTCAATTGTCATGCTAGCACCATTAGCCCCAAAGGCCGTGGCAGAGGATCATTTAGACAGAAAAGTTAACGAGACATTTTATACCTTGAGCACGAATTCGAACTCTTGGTTTTTTCTTTAGATAATTAAAGATTGGACTAGATTTTTCCTCAAAGTATAATAGTACGTGAACAGTTTTGTGATTTACTCTTTAATTTATGCAAATGAAATATATTTACATCAAGAGGACTCATATCGGGATCCTCAACCTCAATCAAAGGTCTCCTAAGATCATGACATCAATCGACTATCAAAGGTTGATGAATGGTGATCTCGGAGGTGGACCACTTTCTAAGGAGATAGATGGAGAGACTACTATAATTTTGATGGCCGTTGCGGCAACAACTGGCGACAGCTATTACGAGCAATGCGACAAGACGTGAGAGAGCAAATGTTATTTTATATGAAGGGTATATTACATAACAATTGTAACACATGGGCCACAAGTCAGCCCATTTCTTTTTCTCTTTAAAAGGCCAGCCCAGCCCATCTTATTTCCCCTTATTTTTGCTGCACCCAAGTCAGTGTACAGAAAACAGAATAGAAGAAAGAAGCAGAAGCAAAAACGGGAGAGGAGAGGGAGAGAAGGAAAAGAGGAAAATGGGCAAATCGAGAGAACTTTTAGCGCACCCATGATCTGGATGACTCACCAAGCTAACTCGACACTATCCTATGACGCCGGTAAGTGATTAAGGTCTTTAATCATCATTTGAAGGTATAATCGCAATTAGGGCTTGAAATTCGGAGTTTATGGAGATTTGGGCGGCAAAGTTTGATTTTCGGGTCATTGAGCTGCAAATTTTTATGGGAATGATAATTTAGGATGTTTTGAAGCTATAGCATTTTGCGGAATTGAATTTATGCTTGCGGTTTGTCCAGAATAAATTTTTGAAGTTCGGCGCGCGTTCTGTCACTATTGAGAACAGTAGCCTCGAGACTGATTTTCTGCTATTTTTGGCGAGATTTTGTGGCGGCTGTTATGGGGATTGTTGTAGTGCATCAAAAGAGCTTTCTAATGACTATAACTTGGGTTGAAACCGATTTTTGTGGAGGAAGTTATGGAGCGACAAAGTTGTTTGCGTGTCCGTGTCTCGCGTATAATAATAGGTTTTCGTTTAAGGCGAGCTTTCCATTGGCACGTAGATGTCATGTTATCGATAAATAGGCGTATTATAGCCAAGTCATTATTTAGAATGTCCATTTACTCGGTCTTTAATATTATTTTTGAATTAATTGTTAGGAATTCAAGTGCATCGACTCAATTAAGGGCTTAGTTGATTTTTGGCTTTTCTCAGGTGAGTGATACTATTTCTTTCTTATATTTTAAACTCATATTTGAAAGAGATTATGGGTAATATAAGCTATTAGTTGAAAAATAGCACTCTTTGATGCATAAAAAAATAGGATCGGGCTTTTACTGCCATTTGTTATCTGATTGAAGAAACTGTCCTTTGATTTTAGTTGGAATATTTGCTTGAAAGTGGTTTGTGAAACCAATGACCTTGGAAAGCTTATGGTTTATGTAAAGCATTTCCATATTTATTAAATGCTTGACTGGTAAGATGATTCTGATTTTAATTGTGGATTACTGGGGATTTGTGATTGTGGTTGATACTCAATGTCTTTGTGAACCTCGAGGGGTGTGTAGGTATGTGCATACTAGTATAGGATATCATTGTGGGCCGAGCCACCGGATTATAATAGGTGGAGACTTTGCCAAGGGGGGAATCTTGGTCGTCTTGTCACGGACGTTAATCGTGACCATGATTGGACATTTGAGCATGAGTTTGGTCAATGGAGTAGACCATTAATATTTGATTTGAGTTTGGTCGGTGGAATGGACCATTGATCCGTGTTTTGACGAGTTTAGCCAATGGGATGGACCCTTGGCATGTGTTTTATGAGATTGACCAATGGACTTGACCATTGGTATTTATTTTTGTTGATTCTTGAAATATATATAATATGGTCAAAGTGGATTATATTGGTGTTGTAAATGTGCATAGTAAATTCCCGATCCGCTTGGAAGAAATATGTTACTCACTGAGCCGTGGTAGCTCACTCCACTCATCTTTATGTTTTTCAGGTTCCTCAGCGAGCCGCCAGTAGGACGTGATCGTTCGTATCGAGGAGGACTTTTTGGTTGCGGGAAATTTTGGTATAAGCTAGCTTGGTCAGTGTACTTATGAGCTAGCTGTTTAGGATGTATATATTTTTAGGTGGTTTTTAGATAACTCTGATATTGTAACAATATGCCTTTTTGTCATATATATATAAGCGGATGTATATATGTTCATATAAGGTTATATGTGTTGGCTTTTGAGGCTTTGTCCTTTGATTAAAGGATGGCTGTGTCATGCCCTGGTTCTTGTGATTTGGGGTGTGACATTTATTGGTATCAGAGCCTAAGTTTTAATCTTTCTGGGTGTAGTTGTGGGACATGGTGAGATTGTGTGATAAAAGTGCGCTAGACTTTTAGATGCTAAGTTGTCGCTTGATTCTTGGATTCAAGTGATCATGCATGACTCGAAGACACTTGCCTCATTTCGTAAAAATAGTAAAGGCAAGCAAGTTGTAATCCCCGATGCCAGAGATACGCCTCAACGTTCTCGGGGCTCGGCTTCAAAAAGGAGATTGGAAGTCCGACATGATGGAAGCCCCGACTTGCAAGAAGTTAGAGAAGAAGCTCAAGGGCCCTCTCCCTCGACTGAGTTTACGCAGTCCATGATTCATTGGTATCGCCAAGCAAAGGAACTAAGTGGAGATGGCGTGAATGGCCCTTATACCTTTGCCCAATTCAAAAAGGCGAAACCACCCACCTTTGATGGAAAGGCTGACCCTCTTGCAGCTGAGAATTGGACTAGAAAGATCAAGGGGATCTTTGAAGCTGAATGTGTTCCCGAGGACAAGAAGGTTACCTTTGCTACTCGATACTTGGAGAGTGAAGCGGAGCATTGGTGGGATGGAATGAAGCCTGCCCTTGGAGATAGAAATATTATGATAGCTTGGGAGGACTTCAAGAAGGCTTTCAATACTCAATTCTTCCCAGTTTCATTTCAACAAAAGATGAAGAGTGATTTTATTCACATATCTCAACGTGACTCTACTGTCCTGGAGTATGCAGCCCGCTTTAATCAAATGAGTAGATTTGCCGGGAATGTTGTGTCTAATGAGCAGGACAAGGTAGATCATTTTCAGCAAGGGCTTCGATATGAAATTGGGTCCGCACTCACACTTGTAGTATTTACAACTTATAGAGAAGTGTTTGAGCGGGCGATAAGGGTGGAACAAAATATGTTGGAACGGAAGACCCAAGGTGTACCTCAATCAAAGAAGTTGAAGTCCACTGATACTCAGGATAGTAGTACCGGTGGTGGTGGGAAAAGGAAAGTTTTTAACCAGCCGGGGAAATCCAAAATTTCGAGTAACTTAGGCCCGTGTACTACTTGTGGGAGGCACCATGGCGGTCCTTGTTACCGCAAGAGAGGAGCATGTTTTAATTGTGGAAAAGTGGGACATATGGCGCGTGATTGTCCTACACAAAGGAATTCTCCTGGGGATAACCGAATATGCTTTGTATGTGGGCAACTTGGACACCTAGCGTCTACTTGTTCTATGAGAAGAACTACCCCTTCAGTTGGTAGACCCCAAAAGAGCCAGTAAAGACAAAAGATGGCTGGTAAAGTCTTTGCTATGACCGAGGAGGATGCAGCTGCGTCTAATACAGTTGTTGCAGGTAATGTTTTGATTGCCTCGCAATATGCTTATACATTGTTTGATCCTGGTGCTACACATTCTTTCATTTCCGTTGATTTTGCAAGAAAACTTGATGTGTTACCTGAGTTTCTTAAATATGAATTGAGTGTTGACACACCCACTGGTGATTTCTTGATTTCTGACCATGTATTCTAGAATTGTTTGCTTCAGATTAATGATGTCCAATTACCTGTAGATTTTGTGGAGTTAAATATACGGGATTTTGATATTATTCCAGGGATGGATTGGTTATCAAAATATTATGCTAATGTTGATTGTTATTCGAAGAAAGTTATCTTTCGACCTCCAAATCGGCCCGAGTTTTCTTTTTCTGGAAGTTGTAAGAGCACTTTTCCAGGATTGATTTCAGTTATGCAAGCAATGAAGCTTTTGAGGAAAGGTTGTTTTGGTTATTTGGCTTATGTAAAGGACACAAGTAAGGAAGTGGTAAAGTTGGAAAATGTTCATATTGTTAGAGAATTTCCTGATGTGTTTCCAGAAGATTTACCAGGCTTACCTCCTGATAGAGAGATTAAGTTCTGTATTGATTTAGTACTTGGTACAGCACCTATTTCTAAAGCACCATATCGGATGGCACTTTCTGAGTTGAATGAATTGAAAATACAATTGCAAGAGCTTTTGGATAAGGGTTTCATCAGGCCTAGTGTGTCGCCATGGGGAGCTCTTGTTTTATTTGTAAAGAAGAAGGATGGTAGTATGCGGCTTTGTATGGATTACCGAGAACTTAATAAGGTAACGATCAAAAATAAATGCCCTTTGCCCCAGATTGATGATTTATTTGATCAACTCCAGGGAGCTCAGGTATTTTCTAAGATCGACCTTCGTTCTGGGTATCATCAGTTAAAGATTAAAGTCGATGATGTGCCTAAGACTGCTTTTAGGACAAGGTATGGGCACTATGAATTACTTGTTATGCCTTTTGGGTTAACGAATGCCCCTGCTGCTTTCATGGATTTAATGAACAGGATATTCAGGCAATTTCTTGATAGATTTATTGTGGTGTTCATTGATGATATTTTGGTTTATTCAAGGAGTTTGGAGGAACATGAGCATCACTTGAGAGTTGTTTTGCAAACATTGGGTGAAAGGAAGTTGTATGCTAATAAGTGTGACTTTTGGCTTGATCATATAGAATTTTTGGGTCATGTAATATCAAAGGATGGTATCTCAGTGGATCCAAAGAAAGTTGTAGCAGTTGTTCAGTGGAATCGCCCCACTAATGTCACGGAGGTAAGAAGTTTTCTCGGGTTAGCAGGTTATTATAGGCAGTTTGTAGAAGGGTTTTCCAAAATTGTTGGTCCACTTACTCGCTTAACTCAGAAAGGAGTTAAATTTATATGGTCAGATCAGTGTGAGCAAAGTTTTCAAGAGTTGAAGAGGCGGTTGGTGTTGGCTCCTATATTAACATTACCTTCAGGAACAAGTGATTTTACAATTTTCTGTGATGCATCTAAGGAAAGTTTGGGTTGTGTTCTTATGCAAAATGGTAAGGTTGTGGCTTATGCCTCCAAGCAATTGAAAACTCATGAGAAGAACTATCCCACTCATGATCTAGAGTTGGTTGCGGTTGTGTTTGCCTTAAAAATATGGCGGCACTACTTGTATGGTGAAAGATGTGAAGTCTTTACAGATCATAAAAGCCTGAAGTATATTTTTACTCAGAAGGAACTAAACATGAGGCAAAGGAGATGGCTAGAACTTCTAAAAGATTATGACTTATCCATCAATTACCATCCAGGTAAAGCTAATGTAGTAGCTGATGCTTTGAGCCGCAAGTCTTCCGGGAATATGGCAACATTACTCACTTCTCAGAAGCCTGTTCTTGAGGATATGAGAAAGCTAGACTTGGAGGTATTGATACATCAGTTGGGTGCTCGATTAGCCAACCTTCAGGTACAATCGACATTGATTGACAGAATTAAGGCCAAACTGAATGAGGATCCTCAGTTGGGGAAAATCAAAGAAGGTGTAGAAGCAGGAAAACAAGATGACTTCAGTATCCATGTGGATGGGTCGTTGAGATTTCAGGGTCGACTATGTGTTCCCGATGATTCAAAATTGAAGGAGGAGATATTACGGGAAGCTCATAGCACTAAATTCTCAATTCATCCAGGAAGCACTAAGATGTACAAGGATTTGAAAGGAAATTTCTGGTGGATCAATATGAAGAAAGACATTGTGAAGTTTGTTGACCAATGCCTGATTTGTCAACAAATAAAGGCCGAGCATCAGAAACCAAGTGGTCAGCTGCACCCACTTGAAGTACCTAAATGGAAGTGGGAGCATATTACCATGGATTTTGTTGTCGGTTTACCGAAGACGCCTAGTGGTAAGAATGCTATTTGGGTGATTGTCGATCGATTGACTAAATCCGTACACTTTTTGTCATATCGATTCGGCCTTTCATTAGAGGATATGGCGAAACGGTATGTTAATGAGATAGTGAGGCTTCATGGAGTCCCAGTAAGTATTGTTTCCGATAGAGATCCCAGGTTTGTGTCTAACTTTTGGAAGAGTTTACAAGGGGCATTACGTACTCAACTCAACTTCAGCACAGCTTTTCACCCGCAAACGGATGGTCAATCAAAAAGAACCATTCAGACATTAGAGGATATGCTACGATCCTGTGTTATTGACTTTGGCGGTTCATGGGATGAACACTTGCATTTGGCGGAGTTTTCTTATAATAACAACTATCACTCTAGTATTAAAATGGCTCCTTTCGAAGCTCTGCATGGTCGTAAATGTAGAACTCCCATTTGTTGGGATGATGTAGGTGAGAAGAGGTTAACTGGCCCTGAGTTCATACAACAATCAGAAGAGAAAGTTAGACTTATTCGGGAGCATCTAAAAACAGCTCAGAGTCGTCAGAAAAGCTATGCAGACCTCAAAAGGTGTAAGATAGAATTCAGTGCAGGAGATCATGTATTCTTGAATGTTTCTCCCATGAAAGGTGTCATGAGATTTGGCACACGTGGTAAATTAAGCTCAAGGTACGTGGGACCGTTCTTGATATTAGAAAAGATTGGCGAAGTTGCTTATAAACTGGCTTTACCACCTACGTTATCTGGAGTTCATAATGTGTTCCACGTGTCTTTATTACGGAAATATGTGCCAAATCCTGATCATGTACTGGACTTTACACCATTGAAGTTAAGAGAAAATTTGACATATGAGGAGCAACCTATTCGCATTATCGATAGGAAGGATTAGGTATTGCGACGACACACTATCCCTTATGTGAAGATTCAATGGTAAAACCACATGGAGAGAGAAGCCACTTGGAAGCTTGAGGATGAGGCAAGACACAAATATCCTCATTTATTTCAGGACTAAGATACGTGTAAATTTCGAGGACGAAATTTTTTTAAGAAGGGTAGACTGTAACACATAGGCCACAAGTCAGCCCATTTCTTTTTCTCTTTAAAAGGCCAGCCCAGCCCATCTTATTTCCCCTTATTTTTGCTGCACCCAAGTCAGTGGACAGAAAATAGAATAGAAGAAAGAAGCAGAAGCAGAAACGGGAGAGGAGAGGGAGAGAAGGAAAAGAGGAAAATGGGCAAATCAAGAGAACTTTTGGCGCACCCATGATCCGGATGACTCACCAAGCTAACTCGACACTATCCTACGACGCCGGTAAGTGATTAAGGTCTTTAATCGTCATTTGAAGGTATAATCGCAATTAGGGCTTGAAATTCGGAGTTTATGGAGATTTGGGCGGCAAAGTCTGATTTTCGAGTCATGGAGCTGCAAATTTTTATGGGAATGATAATTTAGGATGTTGTGAAGCTATAGCATTTTGTGGAATTGAATTTAAGCTTGCGGTTTGCCCAGAATAAATTTTTGAAGTTCGACGCGACTATTGCGAATAGTAGCCTCGAGATTGGTTTTCTGCTGTTTTTGGCGAGATTTTGAGGCGGCTATTATGGGGATTGTTGTAGTGCATCAAAAGAGCTTTCTAATGACTATAAGTTGGGTTGAAACCGATTTTTGTGGAGGAAGTTATGGGGCGACAAAGTTGTTTGCGTGTCCGTGTCTCGCGTATAATAATAGGTTTTCGTTTAAGGCGAGCTTTCCATTGGCACGTAGGTGTCGTGTTATCGATAAATAGGCGTATTATAGCCAAATCATTATTTAGAATGTCCATTTACTCGGTCTTTAATATTATTTTTGAATTAATTGTTAGGAATTCAAGTGCATCGGCTCAACTAAGGGCTTAGTTGATTTTTCGTTTTTCTCAGGTGAGTGATACTATTTCTTCCTTGTATTTTAAACTCATATTCGAAAGAGATTATAGGTAATACATGCTATTAGTTGAAAAATAGCACTCTTTGATGCATAAAAAAATAGGATCGGACTTTTACTGCCATTTGTTATCTGATTAAGGAAACTGTCCTTTGATTTTAGTTGGAATATTTGCTTGAAAGTGGTTTGCAAAACCAATGACCTTGGAAAGCTTATGGTTTATGTAAAGCGTTTCCATATTTATTAAATGCTTGACTGGTAAGATGATTCTGATTTTAATTGTGGATTATTGGGGATTTGTGATTGTGGTTGATGCTCAATATCTCTGTGAACCCTGAGGGGTGTGTAGGTATGCGCATACTAGTATAGGATATCCTTGTGGGCCGAGCCACCGGCTTATAATAGGCGGAGACCTTGCCAAGGGGGGAATCTTGGTCGTCTTGTCACGAACGTTAATCGTGACCATGGTTGGACATTTGAGTATGAGTTTGGTTAATGGAATAGACCATTGATATTTGATTTGAGTTTGGTCAGTGGAATGGACCATTGATCCGTGTTTTGACGAGTTTAGCCAATGGGATGGACCCTTGGCATGTGTTTTATGAGATTGACCAATGGACTTGACCATTGGTATTTATTTTTGTTGATTCTTGAAATATATATAATATGGTCAAAGTGGATTATATTGATGTTGTAAATGTGCATAGTGAATTCCCGATCCGCTTGGAAGAAATATGTTACTCACTGAGCCGTGGTAGCTCACTCCACTCATCTTTATGTTTTTCAGGTTCTTCAGCGAGCTACCAGTAGGACGTGAGCGTTCGTATCGAGAGGACTTTCTGGTTGCGGGAAATTTTGGTATGAGCTAGCTTGGTCATAACCAAGTTCTATTTCTAGAAGAGAAACCCTCATCCCATGGAAATCTCAGACTCGCCCTCTGTCTCTTTTCCTATTTCTCATACTTCTACTCTTTCTCTTCAGCCTCCACCCGAGTTTCGAAAATCCTCATGTTCAAAGATAGACTATCTTTATGTGGTATCTTACCTCACCGAGGATAGTAAGATTTCAGAAACTCAACTTCCCATGATGAACCCTTATACCGCTTTTGCAAAACCACCATCATTTTCATCTCTCCGATCCATTAGACACCTCATCAGACATACCCCTCGCACTGTGAAGGAGTATGTCCAGTCTTCTAGCTTTGATCAGCATCCCATTCAGGCAACTGAACAAGAACAGTTTGTTACTCTCCAGATACCACCAGAATTTCCTGCTCAATGGATTCAACAAGGCTATACTCATCTCCATTTTGGAGCCATCCGCCTTGCCTTAACCGGCCTACCAATTACTAGTCAAATAGCCTTGCTAGACACCAGATTCTTGGAATATCAGCAAGCTTGTGTTAGCACAATCCAGATAACCATGAATGCGGGAACTGTCTTTGTCATGCTTTTCCCAAATTTCAACATTGCTCTTGCAGACCCCAACCTACTTACTGCTCTTAAGGTTCAGTTATAAATCACTGGAGCTCCTCAAACTCCTGGATCTATCGCTGCTACCTTACATTACCAAATGATCTACTGTGTCCAAAACTATGCCATTGATCTCAATATTCCAAACTCAGAAGACGCTCTTGTTATATCTGTTGATCATGACCAGACATCTTGCATCCATGTTCCTCGACAAATCCCACGAAGCGAGCTTGTAAAGCTCCTCCCTGATAGTTGGGTAACCAACTATGAAAAACTCCATCAAAGTTACAAACCGATCCAGTCAAGTGAACCACAATTCACCAGAAAAAAAGATGGTACTGTTGCCATCAGGTTTAACAAAACCAAAGAGGAACCTTTCTCTATTTTCCCCACCATCCTCCACTTTACACCCTGTCCTGCTAACCCTGTTTCAAGCGAACCAGATGACAAACGATTTGTCCACTCTTTTGATTCTTAGGGACAACCAATCCACATGTTTAAAGACCCTGTTGGGCATTGCTTTTGGGATCCAGGTTGTGCTTGTTCATCTTGTACCAAATTTGAAGATGAAGATGACAGACCTTCTTCCACAAAGAAGAAAAAGAAAAAAGATACCCTTTATCAAAGGTATCTTGACGGAGATCCAACTGTTGGACCTCTAGGAGAAGACGGTGGTAAATACCAGTTTATTGTCTCTTACGGACCACCTAAAACCCCTACAGTAACCTCACCTCCATCTCCCTGCAAAACCATCACCCCTTCTCAACCCCCACCCAAACCCATGATCACTTCTCCTTTCTACAAGCCCATTCAAAAATGGGTAAAGAAGAATCCTTCTTGTCCTTTAAACCTACCAAGACCAAGCACCTGCATATCCAAACCAGTTCCACCCCCTGTTTTACCCAGCATATGTATGTTCCACCCTGATGACTTCCCTCCACTCGAGGCTACCGAATCATCTGAAACTAGCACTCATCCCCGGAAATTTCCTCCATTGGAAAAGTTCTCCAACCCTCACCAAAGATTTCAGCACTCCCCCAAGATACCAAACCCCACTGGCCTTGATGCACAAGGACAACGAAAGCAGCCCTCTCGCTGTTGAAACCGTCTTGAACGGTAAACCGAAAATGCTTTGGCCCAAAATGAGCTTCTTGGCACCGTTGCTGCACGTCTTGAACGTGTAGACAAGACTACTCGACTTATCCCGCCGTATCTTTGAAAGACTTCCAGAAAAGGCTTCATCTGCTAGAAACCAAGCAAGCACCTCCTAGCCATTATTTGGAAGATCAAAAGCCAGAAATTGAGAAGCTCAAAAAGCAAATTCAAATTCTCAAAAGTCAGCAGTCCTTCACTCCAATTGATCCACCATTTTTCCCCTCTCATTCTTTACCACCCAAACTAGAATCATCTCTAGGATCATCATCCTCTTTTGCTGCTGTTCTCAGCTCAGCTACTCCTCCACCTCAGAACAACTTCTTGATTCTCCGAGAAAAGCTCCGCAAGCTTAAACAAAAGCAAAAGGAATCTTTCACTCCTACGAATCACCATCTCCTCCCCGGTACACTCCGAACACCCACCCGGTGATCATCCTCCCGTAAACCCACCTGCTACCTTGACCATTTCCAATCCCATTGAGACTTTTCTTCGACAGCAGATTTCTTCAATTTCTGTTGTTGATTTGAAAAAAGAAGAAAAGTTTTCTTCTATTCTTTATTGCTTACCAAATTACAAAGAATATAACATATAAATAGAGTCTAGGATTGCTAAAAATAGAAAGAAATAAAAACAGATTTCCTATTTCCTGATTCTAACGATTTATTTCCTAATTTATAAATGGAAACAAAATAATTTCATATCCCGAAATTATCTTCAAAATCTCTGAGATTTTCTTCGAATTCTTCGACACCCCCCCTCAAGTTGGTGCATAAATATCTATCATGCCCAACTTGCTGACAAGGGACTCGAAGTTAGGTTTGAACAATCCCTTTGTAAGAATGTCGGCTATTTGTTGTGTTATTGACACAAATGGCATACAAATAGCTCCTGCATCAATATTCTCCTTGATAAAGTGTCTGTCAATCTCAACATGTTTAGTTCTATCATGTTGCACTTTGGATTATGAGCAATATTGATTGCAGCCTTATTGTCACAAGATAACTTCATAGGCATTTCCACCGATACTTGAAGTTCTTCTAGTACTCGTTTTAGCCACAACATTTCGCAAATCCTATGGGCCATTGCTCGATATTCAGCTTCGCACTACTTCGTGCCACCACATTTTGCTTCTTACTTCGCCAAGTAACCAAGTTCCCCCATACGTATGTACAATATCCCGATGTTGACCTTCCATCCGTAATGGACCCCCGCCCGATGTCCGCATCCGTGTATGCTTCAATCCCATGTTGAACAGATTTTTTGAATAGCAGACCTTTTCCAAGTGCGCTCTTTAGGTATCTTAGGATTCTATACACAGCCTCAAGATGTTTTTCATATGGAGAGTGCATAAATTGGCTTACCATACTCACAGCGAAGGCAATATCTGGCCGAGTATGCGACAAATAAATAAGTTTCCCTACTAACTTCTGGTATCTCAATGTATCAATAGGAGCCCCATTTTTGTCATCTCCAAGTTTCGATTGGGATCTATCGGAGTTTCGCTGGTCTACAACCGCTCATTCCCGTTTCTTTTAGAAGATCTAGGATATATTTCCTCTGCGAGACCACAATTCCCTTTTTCGATCGAGCCACCTCCATTCCAAGGAAATACCTTAGAGTTCCTAAATCCTTGATCTCAAACTCAGAAGCAAGGCATTCTTTCAACCTGTTCATCTCAACAATATTATTTCCAGTGAGAATGATGTCGTCCACGTACACTATAAGAATTGCAACCTTACGATCACAAGAATGCTTTATAAACATGGTATGATCGTTTGTCCTTGAACATACCCTTGTTTCTTCACAGATTGAGTGAACTTCTCAAACCAGGCCCTCGGTGACTATTTTAGTCCATATAGTGACTTCTTTAATTTACATACCTTTGATCCAAATCTTCCTTCAAAGCCGGGGGGGAAGTCCATGTATACTTCTTCCTCTAAATCTCCATTCAAAAATGCATTCTTCACATCTAGTTGTTGCAAAGGCCAGTCAAGATTAGCTGCAAGTGATAGGAGCACTCTTATAGTATCGATCTTTTAATGATGTCTCCTCTTATGATAAAATCTTGGCAAAATACCAAAATCCTACAATAGAGACCATGGGGCATGTGCCGTTGTCTCGATTTCATTGTAAGAGGCGATGTCATTGAAAGATTATTTTCTCACTCACATACTGACATTATTTCCTTCTTGCAGGATGCAAGTAACATTTACTCTTTGACATCTGCTTGATCATACAAATAAGTGGACTTTCAAACTCGAACGATGATTGATTTTTACACTCATCCATATAAGATTTTCTTGTATTTATCATTGTTTTCATTCTTATTAGGAATCATGTTTTCCATTTTGCGTTTTGATTGCAGGCCCCGCTGACACTTTTTAAAAATCATGCAACATACATTTTTTAGTAATGAAATCCAATTTCATGAAAAAAAAAAGAGAAAAAAAAAAGAAGAAAATTTTTGATTGAAGCGTTTTAGACAAACTTTCAGGGGTTGACCCGCAAAATGATACTTTGAGACGGTAAAATGAAGGGTCATTTGAGGTTGTGAATTACCTCCCCTAAAGGACGAAGACATAGACCCTTGGAATTTGAGATGAACACAACATGCGTGATCGTCATTAGAAATGCATCGAGGGAGATACAAGTATTTGCCAGCACAATAGAGTAACCGATGTTGGAGGAGAGCCCGTCAAAGGGACAAGCATCTCGCCAATGAGGCGATGATGGGGCTCACTCAAAGCATTGTGATTCTTGCTCGTGAACCAAGATGAAGAAAAAGGCACACACTGACCATGGGAGCAATGCCTTCCAAGAAGCATGTTGAAGTCCAATCGTCCATTTCAACGTGATAGATGAGGCAAAATATCTAAGGAACAATGCCATAGAATGTCCAAACAAGGAGTATCCCTCTCTTTTCATCTTTGACACTCACTTAGGATTAGTGAATTCAATGACATCAGAATGGCTCATTTAAAGGAAAATTTGAAAAACACATTTAATGATTCACTTCTAAGTTTTTCAAACTTCCTCTTGATTAGATGCCTTTTTTTTAAAAAAACTTGAACGTTGTATGCAATTAAGAAATTCTTTCCATGAATGAAATCAGGACTACATGACCATTTTTTTTCCAAGCAATCCTAGTCACTTAGATGACTCATTCTATGCATGTTAGGCGTACATTCTTTGCATGTATTTCTTTTCGAAGATGCCAAAAAAATATTTACAAAAGAAAGTCAATGGAATGGTACTCTTGCATTAATCCTATTTACCCTTAATAATCTTTTCCTAACATGCTTCGTTGTCATTCGTGGTAGGGTATGTTAATGCCCAAGGAACAAAATGACGTGAAGGGAAATGTTGGACATGTAAAGATAAATGCAAGTGAAGATCTAGAATTGCCAAATATCCAAAAGGGTGATGTTAGAACTCAAAAGATAAATGCGAGTGAGGGGTAACGATATATCGTTTCCAATCTTTAATTCCATCAATGTTCTTACACCAACACATTCTTTTTGTTTGCAGGGTTGTCGTGTCGCCTCGTGGCAGGGCATGTCGATGCCCAAAGAATAAAAGCATGTGAAGGGAAATGTTGGACATGTAAAGATAAATGCAAATGAGGATCTGGAGTTGCCAAATATCCAAAAGGGCGATGTTAGCACTCAAAGGATAAATGCGAGTGAGGGGTAACGATGTATCGTTTCCAATCTTGAATTCCATCAAGGTTCTTACACTAACACATTCTTTTCCATTGTTTACAAGGTTGTCATGTCGCCTCGTAGCAAGTAAGTACCCTTCTTCTCAAAATTAAAAGGAAAATGAATGGATAATTTTCGTCTCAAAAAATCTTTGGTGTTTTACTGGAAAAAAAATATAAAAAAAAATTTCCACAAAGTCTTTGAACATCTTTTTTTTATCTGAAAATTGTCTATCTACTTGGTTGATCAGTCATTTTGAATCAAAATTCCCTAGATTAATCTGCTTAGATGATTTTGACCAATTGAAATTGGGATGTTAATCATGCCAAGCGAGAAACACTTAGGATGAGGAAAGGCAACCCATTTCCAAACACGTCCTTTAAACACTTTGAGAGTCGAGCGAAAAAAGAAAAAGCGTGTCATTTAAGGACAAGGGATTCATTCGTAGGTGGTACATGGATCAAAGTGAAAGAGGAATTTCTTTCTGTTGCCCTACACATCGCATGTGACAATGGTTTTCCCATTTGAGCCTTTAAATACAGAGAATTTCCTACGAAATATCCCTGTCAAGAACTACCCTATGATGGGACAATTATAGAGGTTTGGATTGACATTGTTTGGAGAAGAAAGATGATTGCTCTCACTTGCATTAATCTTTTGTAGTGGCTTCAGATGAGTTCTTATGGAAACTCGAAGTATCCCAAAATGAAGAAGAGCATTCATTTCTCTACCTAAACACTTATAACCTTTGCTTAGCCAAGTTGAGCCTAAACATTCATTTCTAAAGCCCAAATGGTGATTATCTCCTCCTACTAGGGCAAGGCATATGATTTATCAAGGCAATTTGCATTTACATGAAAATGTGGAAAGTGTCTCGAAAGTCCTAAGGGCTAAAAAAAAAATCAATGAAAACTAGGGGGTGTGAAAAAGCAGTGTGCTTGGTAAAAGCAAGGCCAATGCTCGATTTCAAAAAAAAAAAAAGGAAAAGAAAGAGCGAGGAAAGTCACGTAAAAAAGGAGACTTTCTTGTGAAAGAAAAGTAGCCAAAGTCAAAATGCCTGCATTGAAAAAAATCATTGCAAATGCGAAAGCCATTAAATGAAAGAGCAAAGCTCGCATGTTAAGATGTTTAGCCAAAGGACTTTCGAGAAAAAGTTAGATTTCCAAAGTCAAGTACCCTAAAACAGAACATTTGGATCAAATGATAATGATACCACGATGATCACCAACTCTTAAACCCCTCTTCAAAGAAATTCTAAGCCTTCTGAGCCTATAAACAACCCATTCCCGAAATCTCTTCAGCTTGGGATGACTCGAGTGAAAGTAAGGATTTCTCAAAGAAGCTACTGCTTAGAGAAGCAAGAGCAAAGTTGTCTCATCTCATGAGGATTCCTGACTTGTAAACCTGGCGAAGATGTTGATCGATGATTATTTCATTTCATGGCCAATGATGCTTATCCTTGTTGAAACCCTAACCAAGTCACATCATGACCCTTCCAAAAGATCTCTTAGATTGGTCAATATGTACTTACTGCGAATGATTCTCAAAGCCTTTAACATAGGTTATGTGAGATACCCCCAGTGATTAACTATGCTTCCCATATTAAAGGATGGGATCAAATAGCCATTTTCTTGAGAAGATGTGAGAAGCCCTTTTTGACTAAGAGCCCTTGCTTGGCATGTTTAACGAACCCTTCTCATAAGCCAAGATCACCTTAATATGGACTTTTCTTCTAAAGGAGTTTGAGAATTGATGATATCTTCTAAACTCGATGACAATTTTGTGATACCAAGCAGTGTCGTATGTTTACCAAATAATTGAATTAGCTCGATTTGCTCATGCAATCAATGCTTTCTCATCTTCAATATTTTTCTAGATTGTCTCTAATGACACTTTTTTCAAATTAATCTCGTATGTTCCCCTAGTGAAATCAGGTATTCTCAACATAGTTTGTGGTCTACCCTTAAACCACATGGTTGATGGTATTTCCTTAAACCATGGGGTTGGTGGTCTATCCGAAGCCACACGGTTTGTGAGTTTATCCTTAAACCACGCTCATCACATCTGGTCGAACCCCATTTTTACACGGTGAGACTACCAATCCAGTCGAAACCCATTTTTACACGATGAGACTATTACATCTAGTCGAAACCCATTTTTACACGGTAAGACTACCACATTCGATCGAAACTCATTTTTAGACGATGAGTCTACCAATCTAGTCGAAACCCGTTTTTATACGATGAGACCTCATTCCCAGTTGAAACCCATTTTTACACGGTGAGACTACCCCTCCCAGTCGAAACCCATTTTTATATGTTGAGACCATCCCACCCGATTGAAACCCGTTTTTATACGATGAGACCTCCTTCCCAGTCGAAACTCGTTTTTACATGGTAAAACTATGCCGTTCGGTTGAAACCTATTTTTACACGATGAGACCTCCTTCCCGGTCGAAACCCATTCTTATACGGTGAGACATTCTTCCTGGTCGAAATCTGTTCTTTCATGGTGAGATCTTCCTTCCAGTCAAAACTAGTTACCACATAATAAGGCTTTCCCATCTCGGTCAAGGGACATTTTTTACAAAGTAAGATCATGCCTTCATATCATTTTCTCATCCGCAGCCCCGATCGTCATCGTCCATGAACAAAATTTAGGTGTCTCTTGTCTTTGAAAGGAACCTCTTCGAGCTCCCATTCAAAGAGAGGTAGCTATTGACACCTAAATTTTGGTGATTTGTTTAAGCGTTTATTAATCACATTAGAAAATTAGGGTTTAATTTCTAACCCCTTAACAAAAATTTCTTTCATTAAAATTGCATCGCATATAGACATTTGGAGTATTTGCATCAATAGTTTTAAAATTTATCAAAAAATTAAATTTTTAAAAAAGAGAGTAAAAATAATGGGGTTGGGGGGGCCCGGCCCCTTTCCTTTTCCCTTTTTTTTCCTTTCTTTTCCTCCCCCACATGGGCTTGGCCCACTTTCCTCTCCTCTTGCCTTGGCTCGGCCTTCTTCTTGCTCGTTTCCTCTCCATGTGCGGTCTTCTGTAGGAAGCATAATAGAAAAGCAGCAGTAGCTCAGCAACAGAAGCAGCAGCAAGTCAGTAGTAGAAGTCAATAGTAGAAAAAGAGCAAAAAAAGCTTCTGCAGAAAGAAACAGAGAGAAAGTGGCCCGAGAATTGAGAGAACGAGTGGGGGAAACCAAGAGAGATAGACAGAGGGACGAAAAGAAAAGAAAAGGAGATAGACCAAGGAAGAGAGAGCCGAGGAGGCTGTTCTGAAAAAACCAGATCTGAGAGGACTGGAAAAAAAATCGAAGAGATCTCGAGAGAGAGACTAGGGGCTTCTTCTTTGGCTAGGCTTTCATGAAGAGTGAGTGGCTAGTGAGAGGTTCTTCAGAGAAAGATCCGAGGAAAAAAAGAGAGAGTAGGGAGGGAAGACACGAAACAGAAAAAACATAAAGAAAAACGGAGGAAAAGACAACTCGAAAAGAGAAGAGAGCAAGGGAGAGAGACCAAGAGACCAAGAACGAGAGAGCAAACCAAGAAGAGTGTTTGAACGCTGCCAGAGTCCATTCGTCAGCCGCCATCCACCATGACGCCTCGCCTGAACTAGGTAGGTCTTTCCCTAGGGGCATTTTTTGTGTTGTTTCCGCAAGGTGTCGAGCCGAAGCTCGTGCCAACTAGTTCAGGTGAGCCCCAGCCCCTGCCGTGCCTCTGTTTACATCCCTGTGTGTATTGGCATGCTCAATTAGAAGCGTAAGCCTGAGTCAATTCTCATTTGAGTAAAAAATCATTCATTTTGACAATGTATACTCCCTATTTGTTAAAATGCCTAAATGAAGCCTAGAAATTTTTCTCGCTGGATCTGTGCTCGGTAGCTTAGTTTACGGATGTTTGTTAGTATATTGTGAATATGCCCTTGCCTTCGTGCTTTTCTTCATGTTATGATGATTTTTCATGAGTGGCTCGCATCAAGTCGAGTGGGGATGTCCTCAGTTCCGGCGACGGAGAGCGTTCATGGTCACCGGCGGCCGGCGGTGCTTAGCGTCAGTCGGACAGCGCCAAACGATGACCTAGTGATCCTTTAAAAGCCGACACGGGCTCGTTGTGCGTGGAGGCAGGCCAGAAAGAAGCTGCAGGAGCTTTGGTCGGGCGTGCATGGCAAGCATGCAGACATGAAGAAGAAGAACAAGAACAAGAAGACGACCAAGACCAAAAAAAAAAAAAAGATTAAAAGGAAATAAAAAAAAGTAGAAAGACAAAAGGCTAGAAATTAGAAGGAGGTAGGGGCTGGGTCGAGAGCAAAAATTAGGAATGCGCTTCTTTATAAAAAAAAATGAATTTTCGTGGGCTTTTAAAAAAAAAAGAATTTCATGGGCCTTTTTTAAATCCCTAGTGATTTAGGGAGAGATAGAATGTGGGTCAACAAAAGAAAAGAGGGAAGAAAACATGTGGAGAAAGGTGGGAGAAGAGAGAGAAATGAAAAGAAAAAGAAAAAGGAAAAGCTAAACAAGCTTCTAGAAAGGGCATTTTAATTGCTAATTGCTATTTTAATGATTGTGCACCCGCACGATCACCTCACCTGTTAGTGGTTAAGTCTAAAATCAATCCAAACTACCTGACAAAAGTCTTTTTGAAATGAACAAGATTAGGTACCGAAAGGACACTAATTGACTAATCAATGTAATCAAATCACCGATCCTAAATTCTCTGATTGCGCAGAAAGTGAGGCATACTCCCATGTCTCACTTGATTTCTAGTCAACCCTAATAGGCTCGTGGCGACTCCTCATTTGAAGATTTCCATGAACACCCAATGTCACATGGGGTATGGGCTTAGGAAAGCCTATGTCTAATGAGGGTCCTAGACCCACCTTTGGACAATACCCCTAAACATATTTATCAGTTTCTTTCCCCCTTGGGACGGAAAAAATAGGTCACGATAGGAGAGAAAGAACCGAAAGAACTAGAGAGAGAGAGAGAGAGAGAGAGAGAGAGAGAGAACGTGGATCAACAAAAGAAAGGAGGGGAAGAAAACATGTGGAGGAAGGTGGGAGAAGAGAGAGAAAAAAAAAAGAAAAAGAAAAAGAAAAAGAAAAACTAAACAAGCTTTTGGAAAGGGCATTTTAATTGCTAATTCCTATTTTAATGATTGCGCACTCACACGATCACCTCACATGTTAGTGGTTAAGTCAAAAGTCTTTTTGAAATGAACAAGATTAGGTATCAAAAGGGCACTAACTAGCTAATCACTGTAATCAAGTTCCCGATCATAGATTTTCTAGTTGCGTAGAAAGTGAGGCATACTCCCATGCCTCACTTGGTTTCTAGCCGACCCCAATAGGCTAGTAGCGACTCATCATTTGAAGATTTCCATGAACACCCAATGTCACATAGGGTATGGACTTGGGAGAGCCTATGCCTAATAAGGGTCCTAGACCCACATTTGGACAATACCCCTAAACATATTTATCGGGTTCTTTTCCCCTATGGACGAAAAAAATAGGTTGCGACAGGGGAGGAAGAACCGAAAGAACTAGAGAAAGAGAGAGAGAATGTGGGTCAACAAAAGAAAGGGGGGAAGAAAACATGTGGAGGAAGGTGGGAGAAGAGAGAGAAAAGAAAAAAAGAAAAAGAAAAAGAAAAAACTAAACAAGCTTCTGGAAAGGACATTTTAATTGTTAATTGTTATTTTAATGATTGCACACCCACATGATCACCTCACATGTTAGTGGTTAAGTTAAAATCAATCCAAACTACTTGACAAAAGTCTTTTTGAAATGAACAAGATTAGTATAATTAGCTAATTAGTATAATCAAGTCCCCGACCCTAAATTCTCTGATTGCGTAGAAAGTGAGGCATACTCCCATGCCTCGCTTGGTTTTTAGCCGACCCCAATAAGCTAGTGGCGATTCCTCATTTGAAGATTTCCATAAACACCCAATGTCACGCGGGGTATGGGCTTGGAAAAGCCTATGTCTAATGAGGGTCCTGGACCCACCTTTGGACAATACCCTTAAACATATTTATCGGTTTCTTTCATCCTCAGGACGGAAAAAATAGGTCGTGACAAGGGAGAAAGAACAGAAAGAACTAGAGAGAGAGAGAGAGAGAGAGAGAGAGAGAGAGAGAGAATGTGGGTCAACAAAAGAAAGGGGGGAAGAAAACTTCTAGAGGAAGGTGGGAGAAGAGAGAGAAAAGAAAAAAAAGAAAAAGAAAAAGAAAAAACTAAACAAGCTTCTGGAAAGGGCATTTTAACTGCTGATTGCTATTTTAATGATTGCGCACATGCACGATCACCTCATATGTTAGTGGTTAAGTGAAAAGTCTTGTTGAAATGAACAAAATTAGGTACCAAAAAGGCACTAATTGGCTAATTAGTGTAATCAAGTCCCCGACCCTAGATTATTTGGTTGCGTATAAAGTTACGCATACTCCCATATCTCGCTTGGTTTCTAGCTGACCCCAATAGGCTAGTGGCGACTCCTCATTTGAAGATTTACATGAACACCCAATGTCACGCGATGTATGGGCTTGGGAGAGCCTATGTCTAATGAGAGTCCTGAACCCACCTTTGGACAATACCCCTAAACATATTTATCGGTTTCTTTCCCACTCAGGACGGAAAAAATAGGTCGCGACAGGGGAGAAAGAACCGAAAGAACGAGAGAGAGAGAGAGAGAGAGAGAGAGAGAGAGAGAGAGAAAAGAAAAAAAAGAAAATTAAAAAGAAAAAAACTAAACAAGCATCTAGAAAGGGCATTTTAATTGCTGATTGCTATTTTAATGATTGTGCAACCGCATGATCATTTCACATGTTAGTGCTTAAGTCTAAAATCAATCCAAACTGCTTGACAAAAGTCTTTTTGAAATGAACGAGATTAGGTATTGAAAGGCCACTAATTAGCTAATTAGTATAATCAAGTTCCCGACCTTAGATTCTCTTATTACATAGAAAGTGAGGCATACTCCCATGCCTCACTTGGTTTCTAGCCGGGCCCAATAGGCTAGTGACGATTCCTCATTTGAAGATTTCCGTGAATAGCCAGTGTCACGCGGGGTATGGGCTTGGGAGAGCCTATGTCTAATAAGGGTCTTGAACCCACCTTTGGACAATACACCTAAACATATTTATCGGTTTCTTTCACCCTCGAGATAGAAAAAATAGGTCGCGACAGGGGAGAAAGAACCAAAAGAACTAGAGATAAAGAGAGAGAGAGAGAGAGAGAGAGAGAGAGAGAGAGAGAGAGAGAGAGAGAGAGAGAGAGAGAGAGAGAGAGAGAACGTGGGTCAACAAAAGAAAGGGGGGAAGAAAACTTGTGGAGAAAGGTGGGAGAAGAGAGAGAAAAGAAAAAAAACAAAAACAAAAACAAAAAACTAAACAAGCTTCTGGAAAGGGCATTTTAATTGCCAAATGCTATTTTAATGATTACGCACCCGCACGATCACCTCACATGTTAGTGATTAAGTCAAAAGTCTTTTTGAAATGAACAAGATTAGGTACCGAAAGGGCATTAATTGGCTAATTAGTATAATCAAGTCCCTGATCTTAAATTCTCTGGTTGCGTAGAAAGTGAGGCATACTCTCATGCCTCGCTTGGTTTCTAGCCGACCCCAATAGGTTAGTGGTGACTCCTCATTTGAAGATTTCCATGAACACCTAATGTCACGCGGGGTATGGGCTTGTAAGAGCCTATGTCTAATGAGGGTCCTAAACCCACCTTTGGACAATACCCCTAAACATATTTATCGGTTTCTTTCCCCCTCAGGACAAAAAAAATAGGTCGCGATAGGGGAGAAAGAACCAAAAGAACTAGAGAGAGAGAGAGAGAGAGAGAGAGAGAGAGAGAGAACGTGTGTCAACAAAAGAAAGGGGGGCAAGAAAACGTGTGGAGGAAGGTGGGAGAAGAGAGAGAAAAGAAAAAAAAGAAAAAGAAAAAACTAAACAAGCTTTTGGAAATGGCATTTTAATTGTTGATTTATATTTTAATTATTACGTACCCGCACAATCACTTCACATGTTAGTGGTTAGGTCTAAAATCAATTCAAATTACCTGACAAAAGTCTTTTTGAAATGAACAAGATTAGGTATCGAAAAGGCACTAATTGGCTAATTAGTGTAATGAAGTCCTCGACCCTAGATTCTATGGTTGCGTGGAAAGTGAGGCATACTCCTATGCCTCGCTTGGTTTCTAACCGACCCCAATAGACTAGTGGCTACTTCTCATTTGAAGATTTCCATGAACACCCAATGTCACTCGGGGTATGGCTTTAGAAGAGCCTATGTCTAATAAGGGTCCTGGACCCACCTTTGGACAATACCCCTAAACATATTTATCAATTTCTTTCCCCCTCGGGATGGAAAAAATATGTCACGACAGGGGAGAAAGAACCGAAAGAACTAGAGAGAGAGAGAGAGAGAGAGAGAGAGAGAACGTGGGTCAACAAAAGAAAGAGGGGAAGAAAACGTGTGGAGGAAGGTGGGAGAAGAGAGAGAAAAGAAAAAGAAAAAGAAAAAACTAAACAAGCTTCTAAAAAGAACATTTTGGTCTTTTTGCCCCTGAAGTACAAATTTCCAAATATTTGGCTCCAAAACTCGGCCAGTTGAATCATTTTCCGATAATTTTTGAGCTTTCTAATAAATTTGAAAATCAATGAGGTAACGTCCAATATTTTAGTCCCGACATCCTTAAAATTTCGATACCCGACATTAGATTGAAATTCGTGGTTAAAATCAATGAATCGTAACTTTAGTATGACTTAACTTTCGGGTGGCGTTTAGTGGTTCTTGCGCATTTAACCCGTGGTTGATAGTTTTTCAATCCACGATTGTGCATATTCAAATCAGAGCGATCATTGATTATCATGTAATCACGAAGAGTTAATTGCTCATGCTAAGTACAAGGCCAAAAGAAAATTCGGTTTAACGTCGTCCGCAGTCAATATTGAAATCATGCGTGATTTCGACCGCATACTTCTGCCGAATCGATTTATTTCCATTCGCTAATTGGCCTGCAATAGTGTGGTATTATTCCCCTTTGATCTTTCTGGTCAAGCGGCATATCCCTGATTAAATTCGCTAGTCATACACGTATCAATCCTTAATTGTCTTTCCAAACAGTCAGTTAACTCATGAGGGGTCAATTCATAGTAAACATAACTAATAGCGTATTGATAAAATAACTATTTCATATATCTCGGAATGAATCAAAATTTGAGAATCAATGAGGCAACGTCCAATATTTTAGTCTCGACATCCTTAAAAGTTTGATACCCAATACCGGATTGAAATTCGTGGTTAAAATCAATCAATCGTGACTTTAGTACGACCTAACTTTTGGGCGGCATTAGGGGTTCTCGCACGTTTGACCCACGGTTAATTGCTCACACTAAGTATAGGGCCAAAAGAAAAATTGGTTTAACGTCGTTCGCAGTCAATATTGAAGTCATGCAGAATCACCCGCAATCCGACCTTGTACTTCTACCAAATTGATTTATTTCCATTCGCTAATTGGTTTACAACAGTGTTGTATCATTCCTTTTTTATCCTTATAGTCGAACGGCCTATTCCTAATTAAATTCACTAGTCGTACGCGTATCGATCCTTAATTGCCTTTCCGAATAGTTAGTTAATTCATGAGTGGCCAACTCAGAGTAAACGTAACTAACAACGCATTAATAAAATAACAATTTCATATATCTTGAAATGGGTCGAAATTCAGGATGTTACATTTTTTAATTTTAACGAGTAAAAAGTTCCTTTCATTTTTATTTAAGTCCAAAACAAACAGGTTACCTGAAAATATCATCCGTACATCAACGTCCCCTCGTAGATTGGCATGTCTGCATACTGTGCTTCAGATTTTTGCATTTGAGGCTTGTTTGATTGGTGGATCCTTCTTTAGTTTTTCATTGAAGGATGGAAAAAGGACACGTGAAACTGTCGCTTGGTCCTACACAGGTCGATTATTTCCCAAAGAATGACCTTGACTTGGAGTTGGCTGTGCTTTTTCCCCCTTCTACTTCTTTAAGCAATCTATGGTCGTCCAACGTGATTTGGCAAACCAGAGACATTCTCTTCACCGTCATCCTCTCTATCTCTTCTTCTTTTGACTGGCTTTGTGGCTGGCTTTAGCTCAATTTTCATTCAAAGATCCAGGTTCTCTCTCTCTCTCTCTCTCTCTCTCTCTCACCGCATGTGCCTAGCGTTGTTGGTTTGTCCAAGGATTTTGAACAATGTTTAGTGAATCTTTCCGTAGCATTTAAGTGCTAACAAGTAGCCATTGACAATTTCACATTATTCTTCTGCATGAACAAGTAGCCATTAACAGTTGCTGCTATACATTAGTGCGGTGTTCACCTTGGTGTTGTGCACTGGCTTTTATGGCAGCACTAGAAAAGGTGGAGAGGGTCGTATCTCGATAGATGGGATTCTGGACCTGTGGAGTTCCCCAGATTAGGAAGTGAAAAAAGAAGAAGAAGAAGGAGCAATATGTTGCGAAATTTTTGATAAAAAGGATTAAATAGTTATCAGTTGACACACCATAAGTCGAGTTCATCAAAAGATTTCTTTTAAAGCAAAGAAGGGTAATTTTAGATGGGAAGATTTTTTTGGACATGTAGTTTCAATTGGTCCTGAGAGACAAGCTGGTAAGTTTCTCTTTGATGAGTCCATCCAAATGGTGAGCGACTCCGTACAATGATTCCAACCCGAAAAAAGGAGAAAGAAAACATAAGACAAAAACACTAAAAACTGATTAAAAAGATGTTCAAAATAGCATGTCTCTTAGCCAAGTCAACGTGGAGTTGGACATCAGGACGTGTAGTTGCTCTTCATCCTAACTTAGGAGACTGAATTCTAGTTGACAAACTGTAGGCGTGTGTCTTTCTTCTTTTGCTGTGGGGTAGCACTAACCAAGAATTTTTGCTGCATTTGCTAGGCAAGTCGCATAAAAGAAGGCTAAACAGAGTGATTTACAAACAGTAGCGTGAGGAAGACATGCTCATATGTTGCCAAATTGGATTTTAGATAGCATAATCTCCCGCCAAGGAGAGAACAATATATGGTGTACGGACCATGTAGATCAAGCTCATCAGTTTGGTTAGTGAGGGAGGTGTAGGCGTTAAGCAAAGGACCAACGGATTGAAGCAAAGGAAATACAGAGAGACTTACAGTTTGGTTTGAGTGAGAAGGCTAGGCGTTAAGCAAACTGACACCAAGTTTTCACAGGTTGTTTGATGCATTGACAATTTGATCAAGATCAACCAGAGCTAGTACAGATCTTTGATTTCTTAAGGTCTAAACCACATCTGTTTTTCAGTTGTTGTGCCATATTCATTTTTAATCCAACCCAACAAGAAGTTTCTCACAAGTCTATCAATTCACTAGTATCACTTAGCTTCTATGGGATCATAGCTATGGCACTACATGATTGGCAGAATTCAAGTGAGCGATTGAGTCAGAGTCAGTCACTTGACCAAATACTTCTTGAAACGAAAAACATAATGCTTTGCAATGGAATACTGAATGATTGATGTACATCTTGGCTGCCAAAATTATCTAGATTTGTCGATGATGATCATACTCTACATTGTTCCCTAATGCACCTCCTAAACACCTAGGACTTCCTTCAGTCCACTGTCAAATTATCTATCAGCTGCTATGTTATCAACTAGATGAATATCATGGATAACAACAGTGATAAAATATTACAACATCCATTTATACTTCTTCCAATTCTTTTTCTGGGCATGGAATAATTTCTAAAATGTCTGTAGGCTATCCACAAGCATTTTCTTTCTACTAGCGCTTCCATCACAATGATCGTGCATTTATCTTTTGTATTTCTGTTTTATTATTCATGAATGACTCTAATTTTCAGACTTCGGCAGTTGCAGGTTCTCCCTGCAATGAACACAAGCTAGTGAAAGAACCAGAGGAGCCTCTGAATCTTTGGAACAATGATAGCTCACGGCTTAGTGAGAATGCATCGGATGAAACATGCTATAGCACAAACAGTCTTCATCCTTTCATTAAGCATTCCATCTGCCAATTCCGAATCCTTCAACAACATTTCTTTCAATTTCCCGTCTTTTCAATCGAACAATCAAAGAATAACTTTTCAAGGCAATGCCTCCGTTCTGAACCCCATCATCCAACTCACTCTATCTGAGCCATCGGAGAGACCCACATATGTAGTTGGCCGAGCATTATATCATCAACCCATGCACCTGTGGGATAGTTCAACAGGGAATGTGGCAGATTTTGTCAGCCAGTTTACTTTCTCTATCAATTCCGATATGAACTACTCTCATGCTGATGGATTGGTTTTCTTTCTTGCTCCCAATGGATCGCAGATCCCTGAACACTCAGAAGGACGCCTTCTAGGCCTCACAAGTTTGAATCCAAATTCTACCAACTCTGATACTGCATTTGTTGCGGTGGAGTTTGATACTTTCTACAACCATTCAACAAATCCATGGGATCCGCTCTGTAATCATGTCGGTATCGATGTGAATAGCCTGACTTCTAGCAGTAACATTTGTGTCTCGTGGATGAATGACAAGATACTCCATGGTCAAGAAGTCCATGCTCAGGTCACATACAATTCTAAAGCAATGAACTTGAGTGTCGTTTTTGAAGATGATGATGATAATTATACCAGCCTTTACTATCAGCCAGTCAACCTGAGAGAGTACTTGCCAGAATGGGTGGTTTTCGGTTTCTCGGCAACGACAGGCCAATTGTTCGAGGCTCATTCTATTTACTCATGGGAATTCAACTCTAGTCTACAAATCACTGGGAAAAAGAGTAAGTCCTGGCCGAAGGGGGCTATCTTAGGCTTAAGCTCTTTGGTGTTTCTTATCCTTGTTGCGGGATTTGGCTGGTACGGTTATAAGCTAAAGAGAAATAGAAATGATCAAAGTGGAGAAGAAGAAGATGTTCCAGGGATGGATGAAGGATTTGAACAGTCGAAGGGACCAAAGAAGTACTCCTACAAGGTTTTGGCTGTCGCGACTAACAACTTTGCCAATACCCGATTGCTTGGGGAAGGGGGTTTCGGAGGAGTGTATGAAGGCTACCTAGCTGATGCAAGTTCCCGTGTTGCCATCAAAAAGATCACTCCAGATTCCCAACAAGGCGCAAAGGAGTACGCCGCTGAAGTGAAGACAATTAGACATCTCAGGCATAAAAATTTAGTGGAGCTCGTCGGCTGGTGTCATGAGAGAAACAAGTTCCTCCTCGTGTATGAGTTCATGTCTAACGGTAGCTTAGACTCTCATTTGTTCAAAGAAAGAACACCGTTAACATGGGGAAAGAGGTACAATATCGCTCAAGGCATCGCCGTAGGGCTGAAATACTTGCACGAGGAATTGAAACTTTGTGTCGTGCACAGGGATATAAAGTCTAGCAATATCCTACTTGATGCACAATTCGAGGCTAAATTGGGCGATTTTGGCTTGGCTCGGATAGTTGATCGTGCCAAAGGGTCACAAACGACCCAATTGGCTGGGACCATGGGATATTTGGCCCCTGAATGTATCTATACAGGTAGGGCAAGCAAGGAATCTGATGTCTATAGCTTTGGAGTTGTCCTCTTGGAAATAGCATGTGGAAGAAGAGCTATCGAACCCAGGGTGTCACAAGGCCAAATTCAACTCGTGCAATGGGTCTGGGACCTCTATGGAATCGGAAAGCTATTCCAAGCGGCAGATCCAAACTTAGGAGAAAATTTTGATGGGAGACAAATGGAGTGCTTGATGATTGTAGGCCTCTGTTGTGCTCATCCAGACCCTAAGGAGCGGCCTCCCATAAGCAAAGTGATAACCTTTTTGAACTTCGATGCTTCACCACCCCTTCTCCCACCAAAGTTGCCCATCCCGACGTATACCGTGCCTCCATCTTCGACGCCCGACTCGTCGCATGCTGTGTCCACCAGCTTTAGAAGTAGTGAACCACCGAGCGCTTACAGTACCGAACTGTCTGCATTTACAGGCTCTTCCAAGTAGTCTTCCAATTCATCTTCTTTTGCATTGCTTCGGAACAGAGTGTAAGTTCACTTCATATATGGGTTCTGAATTGCAACTATGCAGTTCTATGATTTGTAATGTATACAAGCAGACCTTTAGTTTCTAGTTTCTGTTTGCTCCTTATTGTGTGAGATATTGGAGGTGGTATTTGATATGGATTTTAAAGTGAAAATGTATTAGTTTTTGTGGAACAACATAGCAAAGGGTGAAAAGGAACATTGAGAAAGGATTACAAGCTTATAGGTTAAATTTTTTTGGTTGGTCTCTGTTGTATAAATGACCGAATAGCCTTGCCTATTTATAGGCTGAATCCACCGACTTACATATGGAATATATCTCTGCGTTTTCGAGATCTCTTTCGGGTTTTTTACTTGGCCACAAAATTCAACAACCACCTATAAAACTAGGGACTTGTAATTTTGCCAAAAAAAAAAAACACTAGGGACTTGTAGATGTTAATCCTAGAGGGGCCTAAGCTTTTATTGGAGAATTGATGAAAAACTTTATACGACAAAATTATGAGAAAGCTGCATCATCTTGAGAAAAGATCTCAAGTTTAACCCCGAAATCTTGATGCATGTAGGTTTCATAGTTTGAGTGGGTTTCCCAAACGGATTTTCCTATATTGGATGAAATTCCAGTGCATGTAAGAAGTGGGACTTCTTAATGAATTGTATTCAAGATGAGCTTTTAGTGTTCAACTTAATAAATCTTGTAGTGATAACCGTTAAAGCAAATCGATGGCGATAAAAGAGGAAAAAAAATGAAAATCGACAAGTTCAATAGGAATAGTTTTGATTTATGGAAGATATAGATTGAGGATTATCTACACCAGAGAAATTTGCACTTAGCCATGTTGGAAAGAAACCAGAGTCAATGAAGCAAACTGATTGGAATTTGCTAGGATTTGTTGGGATTTGTTGGATAGATAAGCGTTGGGTATTACATGGCTGATTTTAGCTTGTAATATCATGTTTAGCATTATGAAAGATGACACGTTGATTTGGACACATTGATAAGCTATATAGATATACCTAGTGAATTATGTCCACTAATCTACACTATTATGTAAAATCAAGATGAAACGTTGCTTTTAGGGGAAGTCAATCAAAAAAATATTTACTATAAATATCTTCAATTAGTCACATGGGAAAATACATTAATTACTAAATTTTTAATTCTTACAAATTTCAGTTTTCAATTTTGATCCTTCTATATCTTATAACAAACTTCCCGAAAAGGTCCACAAATTCCATGAATGTTCATGTTCTTCCTTGAGCTGTATCATGATGATATAATAGTAGTTTAGTATCCATTTTTGCCAGCATGTCATTTTAAGTGGCGTTCAATGTAAGATGGCCTTTTGCCTAGGAAAAGGGAATATTGATGCTTTATTATTAGACTTTAGGCGGAGCAACCCTTGAAGACTTTGTTTATTGTTAGTAAACCCTTTGAAAAGTCAAAAAAGGAAGAGAAAATGAGACCACAAATATGGAGCATGTGTTGAGAGGAGTCACCGAGAAGATACTATATAAGGTTGTACGGGGAAAATGTGACCATAAATATGGGTTTGAATAAAATTGGTTTGGGCTTAAATTGTAGAGAAATTGGCTAGAAAATGCAATTGGGCTCAAGGCTTGAAGTTGGGCTTGCTTGGGCCCACTTGGGCTAGCTTGGGGCCCACGTGGCCGACCCCTAATAGGCGCAAGGCCCATTGGGCCTTCAGTCGGTCCATCTCCTCTTGATTCCAATTTTTCGGCCAATTGAATCATTTTCCAATAATTTCTAGGCTTATCGATAAATTCAAGAATCAATGAGGTAACGTCTAATATTTTAGTTTCGACATCCTTGAAAGTTCAATAACTGAAACCGGATTAAAATTCATGGTTAAAATCAATCAATCGCGACTTTAGTACAACCTAACTATCGGGCGGCGTTTAGAAGTTCTCGTGCGTTTGACCCGTGGTTCATAACTTTTCAATCGACAATCGTGCATATTCAAATCAGGGCGATCATCAATTGTCATATAATCATGAGAGGTTAATTGCTCACGCTGAATACAGAGCCAAAAGAAAATCGGTTTAATGTCATTCACAATCAATATTAAAGTCGTGCAAAATCACCCACAACCCGACCTCGTACTTCTGTCAAATCGATTTATTTATGTTCGCTAATTAGCCTGCAATAGCATGGTATCATCCCTCTTTGATCCTTATGGTCGAGCGACCTATCCTTGATTGAATTCATTGGTCGTACGCATATCGATCCTTAATTGCCTTTCCAACTAGTTAGTTAACTCATGATGCGCTAGCTTAAAGTAAACGTAACTAACAGCACATTGATAAAATAATCATTTCACATATCTCGAGATAGGTTAAAATTCAGGATCTCACGTAACCGATCGAAAAAGGCAGCCAATTTCATCCAAATAAGTATGGTCCTTAGCTGATCGTCACTTTATCATTTGACCGAAGATAGTCAGCTAAGCTTTTTCCATGGCTTCATAATGCACCGAAATCTACGGTGGCTAAATTTCAAACTAGACATTTCGTGACCAATTTTTTTGTGGTCGAAATTCCGTGACCAATTCGAGGCCTGCTTGATTGGTGGATTTCCTTATTTTTCAAAGGCGGGCGAGAAAAGGGGCACATGATAATGTCGCTTGTTCCTACACGCAATTATTATTTCTCAAAGCATGACCTTGACTTGGAGATGAGCCGTTCTTTTTCGAACTCTGTATATTTTTAAGCACTCTGCATAGATAAACCGAGAAAACAGAGACAATCTCTTCACCGTGGGACCTTCATCCCTCTCTCCACCTCAACTTTCATTCAAAGATCCAGGTTCTCTCTCTATCTCCCTCGCGCGTGCGCCCGTAGCGTTTATGATATTTCTGTTTGTTTATTGAATGATATTTTGTGAGGTAATGCATATTTTGTAGCATTTAAATGTTGACAAGTAGCTACCGACCAAAAAAATAGAAAGTTTTAACAAGTAGTCATTGACAGTTTCGTATTCATCTTCAGCTTGGTGTTGGACACCGGCTTTTATGGCGGCACTAGAAATGGCGGAGAGGGTTAGGGACGGGTTCAAATCTCTGTACATGGGATTCTGGACCTGTGGATGTCCCGGTCATCCCAAGTAAAAGAACAAAAAACAAAAAAACAGAGGAATATATCACTCGAAATATTCGACAAAAAAGATTAAATGGTTATCGGTTGAAGAAGCATAAGTTAGAGTTCATCGAAAGATATTTTTTTAAAGCAAAGAAGGGTAATTTTAGATGGGAATATTTTTGGGACTGAGTTTCAATTGGTCCTATGAGACAAGCTGAGAAGTTCCTCTTTGATAAGTCCATCCAATTGGGCAGCGACTTCGTTGTACAATTCTAACTCCAAAAAATCAAAAAAGAAAAAGAAAAAACAAGAACACTAAGAATTGATTAAAGAATTTTAACATTACTTTCTAATCTAAGTCACTTTAAATAGGGCTTATTTGATAATATGCCAAACAATGCCACATTCTATTGTTTTGTTCCTCGGAACAAATTTTTTTCGTTTAATGACATTTTTGTTCCCGAAAATAGATTTGGAACATAGTAAGAATTGAAAAAAAAACTGATTCTTTGTTCCCAAGAAAAACTCTAGAGTCAAGCCCAAAGTATTTTCTTCTTCTTCTTTTCCTCATTTCTTTGCTTCTTTTTCTTTGTCTTTTTCCATTTTCTTCTTCTTTTAGCTAGTCCCTAGCCATATCTTTCTCTTTTCCTTTTATTTTTCTTCTTCCTCTAGTCGGTTGCTAGCCTCGGCCATGGCCGACAACCTCATTGAAGCATCACTAGCCCCTACCGAGGCCAAGCCTTGTCAACCCAGGGCAAGCTAGGCCACCATGAGATCAATGTCACTAGGCCATAGCAAGGTTGACCTCACGATGGCCTAGCAAGGCTCGGGCTGACAAGATGCTCAGCCTCCCCAAAGGTTGGCGACGCTCTAATGAGGTTGTCGGCCCTCATATGGTCGATCGCCAACCATGGCCGAGGCCAACAACCGGCAAAAAGAAGAAGAAGAGGAAGAAAAGGAAAAAGAAAAGAAAGAGAAGAGAAAAAGAGAAAAACGTAATAAAATCATTAAAAAACTAAAAGAAATTCTAAATCACAAAAAATTAGTCTGAGAATAGAAATTTTGAATAATTAACAAATGCCTTCAAATGTTTAGAAACTCGTCCAAAGAACAGAATAAAAAAAAATCATTATGGAGTAGAAATTGTTCTCAAGAGCAGAATAGTTACTATATGGACTTGTATTGTTCTTCATCCTAACTTAGGAGATTGACTTCTAGTTGACTTACTATACACATCTCTTTTTCTTCTTTTGTTGTGGGTAGTACTAAGCAAGAATTTCTTTTTCATTTTGCTGCATTTGCTTGAAAAGGGAAGTTGCATAAAATAAGGGTAAACAGAGTTATTTATAAAACTAGCGTGAGGCAGACATGCTCATGTGTTGCCAAATCGGATTTTAGGTAGCATAACCTCCGCTGAGAGAACAACGCATGGTGCATGGACCATGTAGATCAAGCTCGATCGTGTGAGCTCCACAGTGAGATCCATATAATTGATGATTCCGATAATACGAGTTCACATGGTTTGTAGACTATACGGTTACTTATTGGCGAGTGCTTACCTAACAGGGTAGCTTTATAGTTGTGTCAGGAGTAGCAGCCTTGTAGACCTTCTCTATATTTCTTAAGAATCAAGTCGATGCACCGGTTTATCACATGTCTGTTGTGTAACAAACAGCGACTGACATGTACTCCTGAATAAGCACTGTAAAAACATTTGCGATACATTGCACAACTCTATCTCTAATTTAGCTGCTCTAAGCTAGTTTCAGCTTCCACGCAAGTAGGGTCACTCCGATATAGTCTCTAATCATCCTTCCTAAGGAAGTTTCAATTGAAACTGATATAAGTTGTGACTGTTTGAGGCTACCAGCTCATGGCTAAAGAAATCATATATAGTTACTAGGGTCAAGGCCATTCATGTGATGTGGTGGAGGAACTACGGTTTTGAAAGAACCTGATGTGCATTTTTAGATTTCGAAGAGGCCCAACAGGTTGAAGCAAAGGCAATACAGGGAGAGACTTACAGTTTAGTTTGACTGATCGAGGTGTACACCAAGCTTTTGCAGGTTGTTTGATGAATTCCCGTTTTGATTGAGATCAACCAGAGCAAGTACAAAACATCGATTTATAGAGGTCTAAGCCACATCTGTTTTTCAGCTGTTGCGCCATGTTCATTTTCAATCCGACCCCTCAACAATTTCTCACAAGTCTATCAATTCAGTAGAATCACTTGGCTTCTGTGTGATCACAGCTACTGCATTACATGAGAGGCAGAACTCAAGTGACCAATTGAGTCAGAGTCACTTGCTTGATCTAATAATTATAGAAATGAAAAATATAATGCTCTGCTGTGTAATACTGTACGATTGAGGTACATCTTGGCCGCCAAAATTTTCTACATTTGTCAATGATGATCATACTCTTCATTGTTTCCTCAACACCTAGGACTCCCATCACTCCTATCACTGTCAAATTATCTATGAGCTGCTATGTAATCAACTAGATGAATGTAAGGGATAGCAACAGTGAAAAAATATCACAATTTCCATTTCATACTTCTTCTAATTCCTTTTCAGGACATGGAATGATTCAAAAAATGTCTGTCAGCCATCCTCAAACATTTTCTTTCTACTAGCTCTTCCATCACTGAGATTGTGCATTTAACTTTTGTATTTCTATTTAATTGTTCATCAAGGACTCAAATTTTCAGACATTGGCAGCTGCAGGTGCTCTCTGCAATGAACAGAAGCTAGTGAAAGAACGCAGATGAGCCTCTGAATCTTTGGAGCAATGATAGCTCGCGGCTCAGTGAGCATGTGTCGTATGAAAGAGGCTCTAGCACAAACAGTCTTCATCCTTTCATTAAGTATTCCATCTGCCAATTCGGAATCATTCGACAACATCTCTGTCAATTTCCCAAATTTCTCATCGAACGATCAGAGAATAACTCTTCAGGGAAATGCCTCCGTTCTGAACTCCATCATCCAATTTACTCTATCTGAGCCATCGGAGAGACCCACCTATGTAGTTGGCCGAGCATTATATCATCAACCCATGCACCTGTGGGATAGTTCAACAGGGAAAGTGGCAGATTTTGTCAGCCAGTTTACTTTCTCTATCAATTCCCATAAGAACTACTCTCATGCTGATGGATTGGTTTTCTTTCTTGCTCCCAATGGATCGCAGATCCCTGAACACTCAGAAGGACGCTTTCTAGGCCTCACAGGTTCGAATCCAAACTCTACCAACTCTAGTACTGCATTTGTTGCGGTAGAGTTTGATACTTTCTATGACCATTCAACAAATACATGGGATCCGCTCTGTAATCATGTCGGTATCGATGCGAATAGCCTGGCTTCTAGCAGAAACATTTGTGTCTCATGGATGAATGACAAGATACTCTATGGTCAAAAAGTCCATGCTCAGGTCACATACAATTCTAAAGCAATGAACTTGAGTGTCGTTTTAGAAGATGATGATGATAATTATACCAGCCTTTACTATCAGCCAGTCAACCTGAGAGAGTACTTGCCAGAATGGGTGGTTTTCGGTTTCTCGGCAACGACGGGCCAATTGTTTGAGGCTCATTCTATTTACTCGTGGCAATTCAACTCTAGTCTACAAATCACTGGGAAAAAGAGCAAGTCCTGGCCCAGGGGGGCTATCTTAGGCTTAAGCTCTTTGGCGTTTCTTATCCTTGTTGCGGGATTTGGCTGGTACGGTTATAAGCTAAAGAGAAATAGAAATGATCAAAGTGGAGAAGAAGAAGATGTTCCAGGGATGGATGAAGGATTTGAACAGTCGAAGGGACCCAAGAAGTACTCCTACAAGGTCTTGGCTGTCGCGACTAACAACTTTGCCAATACCCGATTGCTTGGGGAAGGGGGTTTCGGAGGAGTGTATGAAGGCTACCTCACTGATGCAAATTCCCATGTTGCCATAAAAAAGATCACTCCAGATTCCCAACAAGGCGCAAAGGAGTATGCCGCTGAAGTGAAGACAATTAGACATCTCATGCATAAAAATTTAGTAGAGCTCATCGGCTGGTGTCATGAGAGAAACGAGTTCCTCCTCGTGTATGAGTTCATGTCTAATGGTAGCTTAGACTCTCATTTGTTCAAAGGAAGAACTCTGCTTACATGGGAAAAGAGGTACAATATCGCTCAAGGCATCGCCTTAGGGCTGAAATACTTGCATGAGGACTTGAAACTTTGTGTCGTGCACAGGGATATAAAGTCTAGCAATATCCTACTTGATGCACAATTTGAGGCTAAATTGGGCGATTTTGGCTTGGCTCGGGTAGTTGATCATGCCAAAGGGTCACAAACGACCCGATTGGCCGGGACCATGGGATATTTGGCACCTGAATGTATCTATACAGGAAGGGCAAGTAAGGAATCTGATGTGTATAGTTTCGGAGTTGTCCTCTTAGAGATAGCATGCGGCAGAAAAGCTATCGAACTGAGGGCATCAGAAGACCAAGTCCAACTTGTGGAGTGGGTCTGGGAGCTCTATGGAATTGGAAATATATTAGATGCAGCGGATCCAAAATTAGGAGAAAATTTTGATGGGAGACAAATGGAGTGCTTGATGATTGTAGGCCTCTGTTGTGCTCATCCAGACCCTAAGGAGCGGCCTCCCATAAGCAAAGCGATAACCTTTTTGAACTTTGATGCTTCACCACCCCTTCTCCCACCAAAGTTGCCCATCCCGACATATACCGTGCCTCCATCTTTGACGCCCGGCTCATCGCATGCTCTGTCCACCGGCTCCAGAAGTAGTGAACCACCGAGCACTTACAGTACCGAACTGTCTACATTTACGGGCTCTTCCCAGAAGTCTTCCAATTCATCTTCTTCTGCATTGCTTCGGAACATAGTGTAAGTTCACTGCATATACGGGTTCTGAATTGCAACTATGCAGTTCTATGATTTGTAATGTATACAAGCAGACCTTTAGTTTCTAGTTTCTGTTTGCTCCTTATTGTGTGAGATATTGGAGGTGGTATTCGATATGGATTTTAATGTGAAAATGTATTAGTGTTTGTGTGACAACATAGCAAAGGGTGAAAAGGAACATTGAGAAAGGATTACAAGCATATAGGTTAAATTTTTTTGGTTGGTCTCTGTTGTATACATGACCGAATAGCCTTGCCTATTTATAGGCTGAATCCACCGACTTACATATGGAATATATCTCTGCGTTTTCGAGATCTCTTTCGGGTTTTTACTTGGCCGCAAAATTCAACAACCACCTATAAAACTAGGGACTTGTAATTTTGCCAAAAAAAAAAAAAAAAAAAAAAACACTAGGGACTTGTAGATGTTAATCCTAGAGGGCCTAAGCTTTTATTGGAGAATTGATGAAAAACTTTATATGACAAAATTATGAGAAAGCTGCATCATCTTGAGAAAAGATCTCAAGTTTAACCCCGAAATCTTGATGCTGGTAGGTTCATAGTTTGAGTGGGTTTCCTAAACAGATTTTCCTACCTTGGATGAAATTCCAGTGCATGTAAGAAGTGGGCCTTCTTCATGAATTGTATTCAAGATGAGCTTTTAGTGTTCAACTTAATAAATCTAGTAGTGATAACCGTTAAAGCAAATCGATGGCGATAAAAGAGAAAAAAAAATGAAAATCGACAAGTTCAATAGGAATAGTTTTGATTTCTGGAAGATATAAATTGAGGATTATCTATACTAGAGAAATTTGCACTTAGCCCTGTTGGAAAGAAACCAGAGTCAATGAAGCAAACTGATTGGAATTTGCTAGGATTTGTTGGGATTTGTTGGATAGATAAGTGTTAGGTATTACTTGGCTGATTTTAGCTTGTAATATCGCGTTTAACATTATGAAAGATGACATGTTGATTTGGACACATTGATAAGCTATATAGATATACCTAGAGAATTATGTCCACTATTCTACACTACTATGTAAAACCAAGATGAAACATTGCTTTTAGGGGAAGTCAATCAAAAAAAAAATTTACTATAAATATCTTCAATTAGTCACATGGGAAAATACATTAATTACTAAATTTTTAATTCTTACAAATTTCAGTTTTCAATTTTGATCCTTCTATATCTTATAACAAACTTCCCGAAAAGGTCCACAAATTCCATGAATGTTCATGTTCTTCCTTGAGCTGTATCATGATGATATAATAGTAGTTTAGTATCTATTTTTGCCAGCATGTCATTTTTAGTGGCGTTCAATGCAAGATGGCCTTTTGCCTAGGAAAAGCGAATATTGATGCTTTATTATTAGACTTTAGGTCGAGCAACCCTTGAAGACTTTGTTTATTGTTAGTAAACCCTATGAAAAGTCAAAAAAGGAAGAGAAAATGAGATCACAAATATGGAGCATGTGTTGAGAGGAGTCACCAAGAAGATACTATATAAGGTTGCACGGGAAAAGGAGACTACAAATATGGGCTTGAATAAAATTGGTTTGGGCTCAAATTGTAGAGAAATGGGCTAGAAAATGCAATTGAGCTCAAGGCTTGAAGTTGGGCTTGCTTAGGCCCACTTGGGCTAGCTTGGGGCCCACGTGGCTGACCCCTAATAGGTGCAAGGCCCATTGGGCCTTTGGTCGGTCCATCTCCTCTTAATTCCAATTTTTCGGCCAATTGAATCATTTTCTGATAATTTTCAGGCTTACCGATAAATTCAAGAACCAATGAAGTAACATCCAATATTTTAGTTTTGACATCCTTGAAAGTTTGATAATTGAAACCGAATTGAAATTCATGGTTAAAATTGATCAATCATAACTTTAGTACGACCTAACTATCGGGCGGCGTTTAGAAGTTCTCGCGCGTTTGACCCGTGGTTCATAGCTTTTCAATCTACAATCGTGCCTATTCAAATCAAGGCGATCCTCGATTGTCATGTAATCATGAAAGGTTAATTGCTTACGCTGAGTACAGAGCCAAAAGGAAATCGGTTTGATGTCGTTCGCAATCAATATCGAAGTCATGCAGAATCACCCACAATCCAACCTCGTATTTCTGCCAAAGCAATTTATTTTCGTTCGCTAATTAGCCCGCAACAGCGTGGTATCATCCCTTTTTGATTCTTATGGTCGAGCGGCCTATACCTGATTGAATTCACTGGTCGTACGCGTATCAATCATTAATTGCCTTTCCGACTAGTCGTTAACTCATAGGGGGTAATTTATAGTAAATGTAATTAACAACACATTAATAAAATAATCATTTCACATATCTTGAGACGGGTTAAAATTCAGGATGTCACAGAATCAATTGAAAATGGCAACCAGTTTCATCCAAATAAGTGTGGTCCTTAGCTGATCGTCACTTTGTCATTTGACCGAAGATAGTCAGCTAAGCTTTTTCCATGGCCTCATAATGCCCAGAAATATACGGTGGCTAAATTTCAAACTAGAAATTTCGTGGTTAAAATCAATCAATCGCGACTCTAGTACAACATAACTATCGGACGGCGTTTAGAAGTTCTCGCGTGTTTGACCCGTGGTTCATAACTTTTCAATCTACAATCATGCCTATTCAAATCAGGGCGAGAGGTTAATTGCTCACGCTGAATACAGAGCCAAAAGAAAATCGGTTTAATGTTGTTCACAGTCACTATTGAAGTTGTGCAAAATCATCCACAACCCGACCTTGTACTTCTGTTGAATTGATTTATTTCTGTTCGCTAATTAACCTGCAATAACATGGTATCATCCCTCTTTGATTCTTATGGTAGAGCGGTCTATCCCTGATTGAATTCGCTGGTCGTACGCGTATTGATCCTTAATTGCCTTTCCGACTAGTCAGTTAACTCATAAGGGGGTAGCTTATAGTAACCGTAATTAACAACACATTAATAAAATAATCATTTCACATATCTTGAGATGGGTTAAAATTCAGGATGTCACAGAATCAATTGAAAATGGCAACCAGTTTCATCCAAAAAAGTGTGGTCCTTAGCTGATCGTCACTTTGTCATTTGACCGAAGATAGTCAGCTAAGCTTTTTCCATGGCCTCATAATGCCCCGAAATATACGGTGGCTAAATTTCAAACTAGAAATTTCGTGACCAATTTTTTTGTGGTCGAAATTCCGTGACCAATTTGAGGCCTGCTTGATTGGTGGATTTCCTTAGTTTTTGAAAGGCGGGCGAGAAAATGGGCACATGATAATGTCGCTTGGTCCTACACGCAATTATTATTTCTCAAAGCATGACCTTGACTTAGAGACGAGATGTTATTTTTCTCACTCTATATACATGATCAAGAAAACAGAGACATTCTCGACATTCTCTTCACCGTCGGACCTTCATCCCTCTCTCTCTCTTCTTGTTCTGACTGGCTTTGTGACTCCACCTCAACTTTCATTCAAAGATCCAGGTTCTCTCTCTCTCTCCCTCGCGCGTGCGCCCGTAGCGTTTATGATATTTCTGTTTGTTTATTGAATGATATTTTGTGAGGTAATGCATATTTTGTAGCATTTAAATGTTGACAAGTAGCTACCGACCAAACAAATAAAAAGTTTTAACAAGTAGTCATTAACAGTTTCGTATTCATCCTTTACCAAAACAAAAAAAACAGTTTCGTATTCATCTTTTTCATGAACAAGTAGCCATTAACAGTTGCTGCCATAAGTTAGTGCGGTGTTAAGCTTGGTGTTGTACACCGGCTTTCATGGCGGCACTAGAAATGGCGGAGAGGGTCAGGGACGGGTTCAAATCTCAGTACATGGGATTCTGGACCTGTGGAGGTCCCGGTCATACCAAGTAAAAGAACAAAAAACAAAAAAACAGAGGAATATATCACTCAAAATATTCGACAAAAAAGATTAAATGGTTATCGGTTGCAGAAGCATAAGTTAGAGTTCGTCAAAAGATATTTTTTTAAAGCAAAGAAGGGTAATTTTAGATGGGAATATTTTTGGTACAGAGTTTCAATTGGTCCTATGAGACAAGCTGAGAAGTTCCTCTTTGATAAGTCCATCCAATTGGGCAGCGACTTCGTTGTACAATTCTAACTCCAAAAAAGCAAAAAAAGCAAAAAAAGCCAAAAAAAAAAAAAAAAAAAGAACTCTAAGAATTGATTAAAGAATTTTAACATTACTTTATTATCTAAGTCGTTTTAAAGTAGGGCTTATTTGGTAACATTCTATTCTTTTGTTCCCTAGAACAAAAAAATATTCATTTAATGACACTTTTATTCGTGATAATAGATTTGGAACATAAGTAAGAAGCGAAAAAAAATTGATTCTTTATTCCCAAGAAAAACTCTAAAGTCAAGCCTAAACTATTTTCTTTCTTTTTTCTCATTTCTTTGCTTCTTTTCCTTCTTCTTTTTTCCATTTTCTTCTTCTTTTAGCTAGTTGCCGGCCATATCTATCTCTTTTCCTTTTTCATTTTCTTCTTCCTTTAGTCGGTTGCTAGCCTTGGCCATGGCCGACAACCTCATTGAAGCGTCCTAGCCCCTAGCAAGGCTAAGCCTCATTGACCTAGGGCAAGCTAGGCCACTATGAGATCAATGTCACTAGGCCATGGCAAGGCTAAGCTCATGATGGCCTGGCAAGGCTCGGGCTAACAAGATGCTCAGGCTCCCCAGAGGTCGGCGACACTTTGATGAGGTTGCCGGCCCTCATCTGGTCGGTCGCCAACCATGGCCGAGGCCAACAACCGGCTAAAAGAAGAAGAAGAGGAAGAAAAGAAAAAAAAGAAAAGAAAGAGAAGAGAAAAAGAGAAAAACGTAATAAAATTATTAAAAAATTAAAAGAAAATTCTAAATCACAAAAAATTATTCTAAAAATAGAAATTTTGAATAATTACTAAACACCTTCAAATGCTTAGAAACTCATCTAAGGAACATAATAAAAAAAATCATTATTGAATAATAATTGTTCTCAGGAGCAGAATAGTTACTAAATGCAATTGTATTGTTCTTCATCCTAACTTAGGAGACTGACTTCTAGTTGACTTACTACAGACATCTCTTTTTCTTCTTTTGCTGTGGGTAGTACTGAGCAAGAATTTCTTTTTCATTTTGCTTCATTTGCTTGAAAAGGGAAGTTGCATAAAATATGGGTAAACAGAGTTATTTATAAAACTAGCGTGAGGCAGTCATGCTCAAGTGTTGCCAAATCAGATTTTAGGTAGCATAACCTCCGCTGAGAGAACAATGCATGGTGCATGGACCGTGTAGATCAAGCTCGACCGTGTGAGATCCACAGTGAGATCCATATAATTGATGATTCTGATAATATGAGTTCACATGGTTTGTAGACTATACGGTTACTTATTAGCGAGTGCTTACCTAACAGGGTAGCTTTATAGTTGTGTCAGGAGTAGCAGCCTTGTAGACCTTCTCTATATTTCTTAAGAATCAAGTCGATGCACCGGTTTATCACATGTCAGTTGTGTAACGAACAGCGACTGACATGTACTCCTGAATAAGCACTGTAAAAACATTTGCGATACATTGCACAACTCTATCTCTAATTTAGCTGCTCTAAGCTAGTTTCAGCTTCCACGCAAGTAGGGTCACTCCGATATAGTCTCTAATCATCCTTCGTGAGGAAGTTTCGATTGAAACTGATATAAGTTGTGACTGTTTGAGGCTACCAGCTCATGGCTAAAGAACTCGTATATAGTTACTAGGGTCAAGGCCATACATGTGATGTGGTGGAGGAACTACGGTTTTGAAAGAACCTGATGTGCATTTTTAGACTTTGAAAAGGCCCAACAGGTTGAAGCAAAGGCAATACAGGGAGAGACTTACAGTTTAGTTTGACTGATCGAGGTGTTGGACGTTAAGCAAACCGACACCAAGTTTTGCAGGTTGTTTGATGAACTCCCGTTTTGATTGAGATCAACCAGAGCTAGTACAAAACATCGATTTATAAAGGTCTAAGCCACATCTGTTTTTCAGCTGTTGCACCATGTTCATTTTCAATCCGACCCCTCAACAATTTCTTACAAGTCTATCAATTCAGTAGAATCACTTGTCTTCTGTGTGATCACAGCTACTGCATTACATGAGAGGCAGAATTCAAGTGACCAATTGAGTCAGAGTCACTTGCTTGATCTAATAATTGTAGAAATGAAAAATATAATGCTCTGCTGTGTAATACTGTACGATTGAGGTACATCTTGGCCGCCAAAATTTTCTACATTTGTCAATGATGATCATACTCTTCATTGTTTCCTCAACACCTAGAACTCCCATCACTCCTATCACTGTCAAATTATCTATGAGCTGCTATGTTATCAACTAGATGAATGTAATGGACAGCAACAGTGAAAAAAATATCACATTTTCCATTTCATACTTCTTCCAATTCCTTTTCAGGGCATGGAATGATTCCAAAAATGTCTGTCGGCCATCCTCAAACATTTTCTTTCTACTAGCTCTTCCATCACTGAGATTGTGCATTAAACTTTCGTATTTCTATTTAATTGTTCATCAAGGACTCAAATTTTCAGACATTGGCAGCTGCAGGTGCTCTCTGCAACGAACAGAAGCTAGTGAAAGAATGCAGATGAGCCTCTGAATCTTTGGAGCAATGATAGCTCGTGGCTCAGTGGGCATGTGTCGTATGAAAGAGGCTCTAGCACAAACGGTCTTCATCCTTTCATTAAGTATTCCATCTGCCAATTCGGAATCATTCGACAACATCTCTGTCAATTTCCCAATTTTCTCATTGAACGATCAGAGAATAACTCTTCAGGGCAATGCCTCCATTCTGAACTCCATCATTCAACTCACTCAATCTGAGCTATCGGAGAGACCCACATACATAGTTGGCCGAGCAATATATCATCAACCCATGCACCTGTGGGATAGTTCAACAGGGAATGTGGCAGATTTTGTCAGCCAGTTTACTTTCTCTATCGATTCCGTTATGAACGACTCCCATGCTGATGGATTGGTTTTCTTTCTCACTGCCAATGGATCACAGATTCCTGAACACTCAGAAGGACGCTTTCTAGGCCTCACAGGTTCGAATCCAAATTCTACCAACTCTAGTACTGCATTTGTTGCGGTAGAGTTTGATACTTTCTATGACCATTCAACAAATACATGGGATCCGCTCTGTAATCATGTCGGTATCGATGTGAATAGCCTGGCTTCTAGCAGTAAGATTTGTGTCTCATGGATGAATGACAAGATACTCTATGGTCAAAAAGTCCATGCTCAGGTCACATACAATTCTACAGAAATGAACTTGAGTGTCGTTTTCGAAGATGATGATGATCATTATATCAGCCTTTACTATCAGCCAGTCAACCTGAGCGAGTACTTGCCAGAATGGGTGGTTTTCGGTTTCTCGGCAACGACAGGCCAATTGTTCGAGGCTCATTCTATTTACTCGTGGCAATTCAACTCTAGTCTACAAATCACTGGGAAAAAGAGTAAGTCCTGGCCGAAAGGGGCTATCTTAGGCTTAAGCTCTTTGGTGTTTCTTATCCTTGTTGCGGGATTTGGCTGGTACGGTTATAAGCTAAAGAGAAATAGAAATGATCAAAGTGGAGAAGAAGAAGATGTTCCAGGGATGGATGAAGGATTTGAACAGTCGAAGGGACCAAAGAAGTATTCCTACAAGGTCTTGGCTGTCGCGACTAACAACTTTGCCAATACCGGATTGCTTGGGGAAGGGGGTTTCGGAGGAGTGTATGAAGGCTACCTCGCTGATGCAAATTCCCATGTTGCCATAAAAAAGATCACTCCAGATTCCCAACAAGGCGCAAAGGAGTACGCCGCTGAAGTGAAGACAATTAGACATCTCAGGCATAAAAATTTAGTGGAGCTCATCGGCTGGTGTCATTAGAGAAACAAGTTCCTCCTCGTGTATGAGTTCATGTCTAACGGTAGCTTAGACTCTCATTTGTTCAAAGAAAGAACACCGTTAACATGGGAAAAGAGGTACAATATCACTCAAGGCATCGCCTTAGGGCTGAAATACTTGCACGAGGAATTGAAACTTTGTGTCGTGCACAGGGATATAAAGTCTAGCAATATCCTACTTGATGCACAATTTGAGGCTAAATTGGGCGATTTTGGCTTGGCTCGGATAGTTGATCATGCCAAAGGGTCACAAACGACCCGATTGGCCGGGACCATGGGATATTTGGCCCCTGAATGTATCTATACAGGCAGGGCAAGTAAGGAATCTGATGTGTACAGTTTTGGAGTTGTCCTCTTAGAGATAGCATGTGGCAGAAAAGCTATCGACCTGAGGGCATCAGAAGACCAAGTCCAACTTGTGGAGTGGGTCTGGGAGCTCTATGGAATTGGAAAGATATTAGATGCAGTGGATCCAAAATTAGGAGAAAATTTTGATGGGAGACAAATGGAGTGCTTGATGATTGTAGGCCTCTGTTGTGCTCATCCAGACCCTCAGGAGCGGCCTCCCATAAGCAAAGCAATAACCTTTTTGAACTTCGATGCTTCACCACCCCTTCTCCCACCAAAGTTGCCCATCCCGACATATACCGTGCCTCCATCTTCGACGCCCGACTCGTCGCATGCTGTGTCCACCAGCTTTACAAGTAGTGAACCACCGAGCACTTACAATACCGAACTGTCAGCAATTACTGGCTCTTCCAAGAAGTCTTCTAATTCATCTTCTTCTGCATTGCTTCGGAAGACAGTGTAAGTTCACTGCATATATGGGTTCTGAATTGCAACTATGCAGTTCTATGATTTGTAATGTATACAAGCAGACCTTTAGTTTCTATTTTCTGTTTGCTCCTTATTGTGTGAGATATTGGAGGTGGTATTTGATATGGATTTTAATGTGAAAATGTATTAGTGTTTGTGTGACAACATAGCAAAGGGTGAAAAGGAACATTGAGAAAGGATTACAAGCTTATAGGTTAAATTTCTTTGGTTGGTCTTTATTGTATACATGACCGAATAGCCTTGCCTATTTATCGGCTGAATCCACCGACTTACACATGTCGCGACCTAAAATTTTGAAACATTATAGGTTTAGGGGTATTGTTAATTTCGGGCCGACGGCCTTTAATTAACTAGGACTCTCCCAGGCCCATACCCCGCGCAACGTTGGAATATTCGTAAAAAAATTTCAAACAAGGAGTCGCCACTACCTCTTGATCAAGTGAGGTCGACTAGGAACCGAGCGAGACATGGGAGCGTGTCTCGCTTCTTACGCAACCAGAGGGTCTAGAGTTGGGGACTTGATTACGTTAGTCATGCGACTAATGCCCTTTCGGTACCTAACTTGATCATGTATTAATGAGGTCATGGCAACATATTCAAAAATTCTAAGATCTGTCATAACCATTATAAGGTAAGAAAATAACGTTCAAAATGTCATCGCAAAAATAAGGTGCGGGAATAATCCTAATAACATAAACTAGGAAAACCTATTGTGGAGCCCTAAAGGCTTATTCAATTTTAGTCTTTTTTTTCTTTTTTAAGGGTTTTCTAATTTCTTTTGGAATTTTTCTGAATTTTCTGAATTTTTATGAATTTTTAATATTTTTAATATTTTCGAATTTTCTGAAATTAAATAAAACAAGTTTTCAAGATTTTTTATATTTTCTGATTTTTCTGAAAATTTAAGAAAAATATTTATTAATGTTTTTGGGATTTTGTAATTTTTTTCTAATTTTTTTGGAATTTTGGATCGAAATTTAAAAATGAAAAATTTCCCGATTCCTGAATTTTCCATGCATTTTCTGAATTTTCGAAATTTTTTTTATGATTTTTAATATTTTTAATATTTTTTGATATTTTTCTGGGATTTCTGAATTTCTGGATTTTTTTATAATTTATTAAAAAGGTAATTCGGACTGGGTCGGGTGATCCAGCCCTATTAAACCGATCCAGACCCTAATGGTCCGGGCCGGGCTAGCAACCGGGCTGGTCGAACGGCCCGGTCGAATTTTCTTTTAAAATGGCCCATTAACGAAATAAATTAAAACAGCCCATTTATTTTCCACAAAAATTAGCCCAATCACCTAGCCTAAGCCCATCCGAAAACAATAGACTCGGCCCAGCCCCAGCTCGAAATTTCGGCCCCTTTTTGTTTTTCCTTTTTCTTTTTCTTTTCATTCTTTTCTTTTTATTTTATACTCCTATTTAAATAATAATAATAATAATAATAATTAATTAATTTTTTTTGTCTTTTACTGCATGCAATTTTCTCTTTCTTCTCCACGGGTCTTCTTCTTCTTCACGCCTGCATGCCCCCATGCACGTCTTCCCCCCATGCACGCCTGCAACTTCTTCTTCTTCTTCTTCTTTTTATCAAACCGACAACCCTTGACAAGACCGACCATCCAGCTTACAACCGCTATTGCTCAGTCACTCTGATCGACGTTGACCGTCGGCCATGCCCTCCGGCAACCCATCTTCTTCCCCCGTCGGAACCGAGAACACCCACTCCGACCCGACGCGAACCGTTCATAAGATTCGTCATAACGCCAAGGAAAAACATGAAAGAAAACGCATATTCACAATATATGGACAAATAACCATTAAACTAAGCTGTCGGGCCAGATTCAGTGATAAAAAATTCTGCGCTTCATTCAGACATTTCCTCGGACAAGTGATATGCGTTATAAAGTCCTAAGGTTTCCGACTCCGTCGAGACTCGAACGTGCACCGGACTCACGAGACATGGAATAAAGGACATCACTACAACCAGAAAAGGGATAGACAGGGGCCAGAGCTCGCGCGAACTGACCGGCGCGAGCTCCGGTCGACCACCTCGCCAAAAAAAAAACAGAATCGGGATACCCCTAGAAGCAGCTTACCTGGTTCAGTCGAGGATTTACGGCGGACGGCGACGAGCAGATGGCCTCCGACAGTGACAGAAACTCCTTCTCGCTCTCTTCTTCTTGCCTGAACGCTAGGATAGATCTCGCCCGGAAAGCTTCCTCAGAAATCCAGAAAAAGCCTGGCTAACCTCCTCTCCGTTTTCCTCTTCTTCTTCTTTTTTGTGACTGCCCCTGATCTCTCCAAACCGAGCTCTTGTTTTCCTCTGGTTTTTCTCCGTTTCCGGCACCGCAACTGAAGCACGGCGGAAGGTCGTTGGCGGTGGTTCAGACGAGGCTGCCGACCACGTCCCCCTTTCTCTCCGATCTGCCCTCACTTCTCCTTGTTCCCTTTCTCTCCTCTGGTTTATTTTTTCAAAAAAAACTCCAGAAACTGCCCCCTCTCTCTACCTTTTTCCTTCTCGCTGGTTTTTTTTTTCCTCCTTTCCTCTCTTTTCTTCTCCCAAAATCCTCCCTGCTCTCTCCCTTTTCTCTCTGTCCAAAGACTTCCTCTCCCTGGCCAGCCTCCTGCCCGATTCTTTCTCGGTGGTGGGGGGTTATTCGGGCGGCGTGGTTGCCCTCTCCCCCCACGTTCTGCTCCTCGTCTCTGCGGTGGGGGTCGTCCGAACGGCCCCCTTGTTTCTCGCCCTTCTCTGTGCGTGTCCGTTTTCCTCCGAGAGAAGAGAGAATAGAAGGGAGGATGGACCGGGCCAAAAGTCCAAGGGAGGTGGGCCGAAGGAAACAAAAGAAAAAGGGATGGGTGAGTAGAGGAGTGGGCTGGGCTGAGCCCATCCGAATTTTTTTTGGTTTGATTTTTTTTTGATTTTTTATCAATTTTTTTTATCTTTTCTAGAAATTAATATGTATTTATAGAAGCAAAGTAAATGGGCATTTAAAACAAAATAAATAAAAATTCGGGTGTCAACAACACATGGAATATATCTCTACGTTTGTCTAGATCTCTTTCGGGTTTTTAACTTGGCCACAGAATTCAACAACCACCTATAAAACTAGGGACTTGTGATTGTGCCAAAAAAAAAAAAAAACACTAGGGACTTGTAGATGTTAATCCTAGAGGAGCCTAAGCTTTTATTGGAGAATTGACGAAAAACTTTATACGACGAAATTATGAGGAAGCTGCATCATCTTGAGAAAAGATCTCAAGTTTAACCCTGAAATCTTGATGCATGTAGGTTTCATAGTTTGAGTGGGTTTCCCGAACAGATTTTCCTATCTTGGATGGAATTCTAGTACACGTAAGAAGTGGGCCTTCTTCATGAATTGTATTCGAGATGAGCTTTTAGCGTTCAACTTAATAAATCTTGTAGTGATAACCATTAAAGCAAATCAATGGCGATAAAAGAGAAAAAAAAAAGTGAAAATCAACAAGTTCAATAGGAATAGTTTTGATTTCTGGATGATATAGATTGAGGATTATCTATACTAGAGAAATTTGCACTTAACCCTGTTGGAAAGAAACCAAAGTCAATGAAGCAAACTAATTGGGATTTGTTGGGATTTGTTGGGATTTGTTGGATTGATAAGCGTTGGGTATTACTTGACTGACTTTAGCTTGTAATATCGCATTTAACATTATGAAAGATGACACGTTGATTTGGACACATTGATAAGCTATATAGACATACCTAGTGAATTATGTCCACTAATCTACACTATTATGTAAAACCAAGATGATTGCTTTTAGGGGAAGTCAATCTAAAAAAAAATTTACTACAAATATCTTCAATCAGTCACATGGGAAAATACATTGATTACTAAATTTTTATTTCTTACAATTTCAGTTTTCAATTTTGATCCTTCTATATCTTATAACAAACTTCCCGAAAAGGTCCACAAATTCCATGAATGTACATGTTCTTCCTTGAGCTGTATCATGATGATATAATAGTAGTTTAGTATCCATTTTTGCCAGCATGTCGTTTTAAGTGGCGTTCAATGTAAGATGGCCTTTTGCCTAGGAAAAGGGAATATTGATGCTTTATTATTAGACTTTAGGTCGAGCAACCCTTGAAGACTTTGTTATTGTTAGTAAACCCTTTGAAAAGTCAAAAAAGAAAGAGAAAATGAGATCACAAATATGGAGCATGTGTTGAGAGGAGTCACCAAGAAGATACTATGATAAGTTGCACGGGGAAGCACCAGCCCCTTATCTTTTCTCTCAATTAGATCTGAACAGCTTATCGCTTGGTCTAAGACTCGTTCATGCACTTCATTATGCTCGAACGTGGAACTGCGATGCGATCTCGATTGCCCTCCATCATTGGAAGTACGACACAACAATCGAAGTCAGCGGATATGATGGAATTATTGGAATCGTAGTTTAAAATAGCTGGCAATATTACCGACTAGTTTTCTTAAGGGAAACACGTAGCACGATTAGTATTAGGATAATTAAATATTGAATCACACATTCATCTATTTTAGAACAATTGATAGTGGTCCTACAAAATCTCACATAGCATCAGAGTAGGAGGTTCTAAATTGAAATCTTTCCAAGCTCTTATTTTCCTATTCAATTACATATTTCCATGCTTTACACTTAAGCCAAAGTCCAGCTTACACGCTGAGGGTGAGGGCTACGTGGGACTAGCTCGAGAATCATAACAGATGACGAGCGGCACCTGATTTCTAGCAAAACAATGCTAGTGGCTATTTTCTGCAAAGACAACAACAGTAGCTTCCAATGCTAGGACAGGCAACTGGCGGTGACAAGCAACGACTGAGGGGTGGCGACTGGACTTTGGACGGTAACAATTGCACGGTGGATGGTGGCAACAGCTCCGACAAACAACATCAAGGCGGCAGCAGCAGTGAACAGCAAGGGGGTGGTGAAACCAAAGGAGAAATGAGGGAAAAAAGAAGAGAAAAGAGAGAGAGTGAGCTAAGGGAGGCCAGGCAACAACTAGGGGAGAGAGAGGAGAGAATGAAAAGGCAAACTTGGTCTTGAAGTCTCTCAACTTGTTCCTCAAGTTTAACAAGAGTCAAGCAACCAAAGTCACTTAGGACCACACAAAGGAGAATTTCTAGAAGAGAGAGGCCCATGGGCTGAAGAGAAAAGGAATTGGGCCTGCTTGGGCCATCCTTGATGGGTGCAAGGCCCATTGGCCGCCGATCTTGGGCCGGCCCACTTGTGGGCCAAAATTCTCTGTCCAAATTTTCCTTTTCCGACACTTTGCAACTCATCGGAAAACTCGAGAATAAATATGGCAATGTCCAAATGTTTAGTAAAGAAGTCTTTGAAAAGTCGATACCCAAAATTGGATTAAAATTTGGGGTTAAATTGAATCAATTGCAACTATAATACAGTTTAGACGATCGAACGCCCCTTTAGGGTTTTCCTCACGTTTGACCCGTGGTCAATAGCTTTTCGATCCACGTTTAAGCAAATTCTCAAACTAGGGACAACCCTTAGTTGTTATGTAATACCGGGGATTCAATTGATAATCCTCGGTACAAGATAAAAAGGAATCAGTTTAACGTTGTTCGCAGCTCATATCGAAGTCGTGCGGAATCACTCACACTTCATACTTCTACCGAACTGATTTATTTCCATTCACTAATGGTCTTGTACAGGGCGATATTGTTTCCCCCCTCGGATCCTTATGGTCAAACGATCCGTTCCTGATTGAAATTGCTGATTGCACATGTATCGTTCCCTAATGGTGTTTTCAAAAAATCTTTTATCTCATGAACGATCAGTTCAAAGTATTTGTACTAACAGGGCATTGATCAATATCACCATTTTATATAATCCCAAAATAAGGTCGAAATTCAGGATGTCACACGTCAAGTCTTGTAATCCGAACTTTTTTAACCAGTTCCAAAGACTACTTAAAAATTGGCGTATAACAGGCAGGTTCGATTCTCAATCCAAGCGTTTTTGTAATGATGTAAAAGTGCTATCATCAATTCTTACCCCGTAAATGTAAATGGCTGATACAAATTCATCGTGACTATTTCTTATCTCGGCGACAGTTCTAAATCAAGTTCAGCCCAACGGGACATTTTTCTTCGTGCCAACACCGCGAAATGCAGCTCTTTTCCATGTCAAACACCCACCAAACATCATCCTCTGCGTTCTGCATGAAGTAGATGCAGTTTCTCCTACACCACCCCTCTTCACTCACCAAGACATGGAAACAACAATTTGCCCCCATGAAAAATGCTCGATCCCGGAAATTACTTGCTTTGCCCCACGAGTAATTGTCGACGTTGAGCCTCAGAACTTCAACATCATCCACAACCTTCACTGTCCTTCTGCATACGAGAAAAACCATGAGAATCTCGCCCTCGATCTCCAGCAAACACTCCCTGAAGCTCCTCCACGGGGCATTAGGAACTGCTCTGCTTGGACATAGGGCGACGATCTCAGTGTCCGAACCCACACACTCTATAACCACGAGCGTCCCCTGCGAACTCAGGGCATAGAACTTGCCATTCGCACCGACGGCATTGGTGAACTCCATGCGCCGCTCTGAACCGTTCCCATAATTCGGGTCCTCAACATTGCAATCATACTTGACCCACTTGAGTTCTTCGCCCAGCTGCCTCATGGAGAGATTACAGATCACGTAAGCCGGGCGGTTCGTGCCGGTCACCACCATCACAGCACGGTCAAAATTCCCACTACGGTCCTCGTAGGGCAGATTCAGGACGGCGCGCTTGAATGGAACTTTGCAATCCCAAGGCGGGAGAAGCGAGTTCCAAGTCTCGACGGGATTCGAGAGACAGACCTTAGAAAGGCTCGCCCCACCTCGGGCAATGACGACATCGTGCGAGCACCCAACCAGGTGAGTCCAGGGACGCCAGTAGCTCCGTCCCCTCCTGAAGTACCTCCAGTGGTTCAGCCACCTCAGAGGGAACACGACGCTGAAATGCGTGATGTCGGTTTCAGGGCTCGTGTCCAGGAGCTGGAGTTGAAGCCGGTTTGATGGGCAACACGGGGCTGGCTTTGATGATCTCCACGACTTGCTCGTGACGCCGAAGGTCATGTTGCGCATGAGGAGCGGGTGGTCACGGATGGCGTTGAGAAGCGGCCGGGGAAGGTCCGGCCAAGAGGAGGAGGAGCCGGTGATATCTCCTCTCTCGTTTTGGCTTTTCTTTTGGCCGCGGTGGTGCTGCTTCTTTGCCTTGCGCGCCATCTAGAGATAGAGAAGAGAGAGAGAGAGCGTGATGCATGTAGAGAAGTTGGATGGGGGAGTATTTTATATCTAGTCAAGTACTTGGTCTCCAAGGTTCAGGACCTTTTGCCGTGCAACATATGAAACTTAGAAAAATTTGAGGTCCCACTGCATCCGAATGCTTCGCTTGGAAAGCACGCTTTGACAAAAGAACGATGATCTATGGGATTTGACATTGAATTCTCGGTCTATGTTAGCTTTTGTTCTACACTTAACATCGCCCCCGTCGAGATGAGCAATCAGTCACTTGCCGAAATAGAATTGTCCATGTCAATGGCGTTCGGTGGGGGATGTGCGCAAAAATGGTTACTTAGGCCAGTTCATTTTAGGAAAAATGTTTTCCAGAATTTTCCAACACTCTTTTGACAGAAAATGAAATAATTAGAAAAAACATTAAAAAAAAAGTCTTTTTAAATAAAGATTTTTCAGGTAGGGGAAAATATTTGGTCACTCGCGCTCTCTGATCTCACTTTCCAATTAGGCCCATTTCTTTCTTTCTTTTTTCTTTTTTAAATTGTTCAGATTTTTATTCTTTTTATGTTTTTTTTTTTTCTTTCCCTTTTCTTTTCTTTTCTTTCTTTTTTTTTTTCCTTTTTTCTCAAACAATCATTGACCTCAGGCAAGGTCAGGGCTAAGCTAACCTTTGGTGAGCTTGAGCTCCCCCCTTGCTAGATCAACAAGCATGAGCCTCTGGCAAGGCCCAAGGCTTGGAGATCATCGCTCACCAAAGGCTTGTGCTTGAGGCTCGCCCAATCAGAAAGCATGAGCCTTTGGCTCATCGATTTGGTAAGTGACATGCTCGAGCTTGCCTTTGGCTATTCATTGGCCATTGCTATGGCCAACAATTGACTAAAGAAGAAGGAGGAAAGGAAAAAAAGGTAGAAAGAAAAATAAAAATATTAAATTTCAATTTTAAAAAATAAAAGGATTTATTGAAAAGAGTATACAAAGGAAAATTGAATCGAATTTTTCATATCAAACGGTGGAAAATATTTTCTAATTCATTTTCAAATTTCAACTAAACACTGAAAAATATTATCATTTTCTTAAAAATGATTTCTTAAAAATATTTTCTCAAACATCATATTTTCCGCGAAACAAATAGAGTCTTGGCCGTGTACCCATTATTTCACCGAAGTGGTGTACCACAAAATGACGCACGTCTGGCAATGGACCGGCAACGGTATGGCCCCTACAGAGCTTATCAATGGCATTGCTGATTACGTGAGATTATTGAGTAATGGGTATGAATCCGAAAGCAGGCCGAGGAGAGGCTCAGGATTGAGATGGAACGATGGTTATGCAGTCACGGCTTATTTTCTCGAGTACTGCAATTTCCTTAAGCCCGGTTTTGCTGCCGAGCTTAAATGCTCTCATGAAAGATTCGTACTCTGATGCGTTCTTCTGATGCGTTATTCGTCCAGTTGCTTGGAAAGTCCGTGCACCAGCTATGGCGCGACTATGAACTTGCTTATGCTACCAGAAGAATCCCCAGCACCCGCACCAGTTCCATCGACCATTACACCCCATCGAAGCCAGAAGCCAGAATATGTGCCGAAGCACGACGCCTCCTGGAGAGCCATGGAGAAACATTATGACTCCTTGCACCCAGAGCTCGCTTGAGCAGCGCAAGTCGCCACGCGAGCTGCACGTGAAGCTCACAACATTCGACCAAATGACATTACCAAGAGGGCTGAAAACCCGGTTACGGATCTGAGAAAGTGCAATGGAGTCGGGAGCTGTTTGCTTGCTAAGCTCTCTGCCATGACTGAAAAGATAGGCGCATCGATTCCTTACATCAAATCAAGGAAACTAGACAGGAATTCCAAGCCCATGACCCGCTGGTAAGCTTCCCAGCAGTTTCTAATCGCTAGCATGGACGACTTGTTTGTGATTATGCACAGCCATCGGAACATACATCGCCGATCATGGTCCACATTAAATAAGCGCTGTGCGTTTGCGAGCCCTATATTTCCTCAGCGTGCTTGTTGGTAAGTGCATAGGCGTGTGTTGTTTTGGAATTTGAACTATGTTACTCTACCCTTGATATGTGAAACTACGTAAGAAGATGTATGGTTCAGATGTTACTGAATCTGCCTAATAAGAGTATATTTTAACTTTCAAATGTTCCATTTTTAGATCTCTGGTTAGGTGTTACTGCATTTACAAAGAGGCAGAGCAAAAATCTGAGAGTGAGTTATAGAATTAGAGTAGGACGGACCAAAAAAAAGAAATCACTTTTAAGGTCTCTATTCTTACGAAGAAGATAAGCCCAATGCCTCTTGTTGCCAATGTTCCATCACTATAATGATTCATAAGATTAGTCGGTGACCTTCTTTAGAGGTGAGCAAAGGAAACCACCCAAACTGGACAGAACTAGCCACTTCTAGGTGATTCCAGAGAGCACCAGTTCGATTCCCAATTTCCAAAAATTGGAACCGGTGATTTTTAGTTTGTTCTTACTTCCATGTGTAGGATGGCCATTCAGACCACTTGGACAGACCAATTAATATTTTTTTTTTTTAATTTCTTACAAATCTGTAAAACCTAAAAAGCCCCAATCGCTTTCTATCATTGCTTAGCTTCTCGCCGCCTTTTCAAGAGAGTATCTTCCGGCTGCTATTATTGCAGGTTCTCTTATTATATTTTGGCTTGTATCTTCTCATTACCAATCCTGCTTCGTGCACGGGCATTAGTCTGTGTGGTTGCTCGACTTGCCACCTTTAATAATTCCAGAGTGGCTTGAAGAGATTGCGTGTACTCATGGTGGGTCTTGTCCGGTGCATTCTGGGGTAAGTACACTAAGAGTGCCATAACTTTCGTACGACACTCACTTTGGTACCAAAACTTTTTATTGACTCACTTGAGTGCCAAATCGGAGTGAAATCGTTCAATTAAGTGCAACTTCCGGTCAAAATGCATACGTGATTTTTTTTTAATAATTTTCCAGTGGTGACCCTCACCGGCCAATGTGGATTCTTCGTGCAAAACAACATTGTTTCTCCTCTTTTTGGAATTGACCCTCACCAGACCTAAACAAAAAAAAAACAAAAAAAAAAAATTCCAAATAATTAATAAATATATTAAAATATTGTTCACCGGCACCAAGTCAGCTTTTCCAACGGCCAAGTCAGCTTTTTCAGCAGCCACGTTAGCTTTTTTGATGGCCACATCGGAAGTGACACTCAAGTTAACTTTTTTTTAAACTTGTGGTACTTAAGTGAGAAAAAAAGTTTTGACACTAAAGTGAGTGCCATATGAAAGTTATGGCACTCCTAGTGTTAGGGGTGTCAACGGGTCGGGTCGGGTCTTGATGTTACCCGACCCGACCCAAACAATAAGGGTCATGTCATTTGACCCAACCCGACCCGACCCAAAATGCATAAAACATGAAGCAAAAAAAAAAAAAAAAAAAAACGGGTCGGTTCGGGTTGGGTTTCAGGTTTTTTATTAAAAAATATTATAAAGGGAATTCGAAATACTTTTACGTGACGCCACGAGACCTCATCCAACCCGTCCGTGAACCATGACGCCGCGACTTCTCATCTAATCCGTCCATGAACATCTCCCGAGACAGATAATTTTTTAATAAAAATTATTACAAAAGAAATAAACATCTTTGAAATGTTCTTGCGTGATGTCGCGAACATCTCCGCAGACAGATAATTTTTTAATAAAAATTATGACAAAGGGAATTCGAAATGTTCTTGCATCATCTAACCCATCCGTGAACATCTCCGCAGACAGATAATTTTTTAATAAAAAATTATGACAAAGGGAATTCGAAATGTTCTTACGTGACGTTATGAGGCCTCGTCCAACCCGTTCGTGAACATCTCTGAAGACAGATAATTTTTTAATAAAAAATTACGACAAAAGGAATTCAAAATGTTCTTACGTGATGTCACGATGCATCGTTTAACCCGTCCGTGAACATCTCCGCACACAAATAATTTTTTAATAAAAAAATATGATAAAGGGAATTCGAAATGCTTTTACGTAACACCGCGAGACCTCATTCAACTCGTCCGTAAACATATCCACAGGCAGATAATACTTCATCCTCTAAAGTTCTGCATCGGCCACGAAAAAGAAGCAAATTATATGGAAGATGGGGGGGAGAGAGAGAGAGAGAGAGAGAGAGAGATTGATGGGGGCCGACCTGAGGGGCGACGACGACGAACCCGTGAGATGAGACGTGCTGGATGAGTTGCGAATATAAAGAGTTGTAGATGAGATAGCTTGGGTGGGTGTATTTAGGTTGAAGTCTTTAATGTGTTTGAGTCAGAACAATGTTCTGACCCTAACTTGACCCAAAACATGTATTCAATTTGTGTTTATAATTATTACTCGAATAATATTAAGACCCGAAACATGTACCATACTTATTTCGTGTTCGGGTCATGTTCGGATTGGGTTGGATGGGTTTTTTTGACACTTCTACCTAGTGTACTTACCCCGTACATTCTCATAACAACAAATGGCCAAAGTCAGTCTTGAGTTCTCTCCGGCAAATAATAAAACCAATTTAAATATGTTCTAGATTGATGCTCTTATATGGGACCACATACTTTGAAAAAAAGAAAGAGCATGCCACCAGTCCTATTGGCCCACCCAAAAACCAAACTAGACCGATCGGTCCAATTCAAGAACCAGGTGATTCAATTCTCGATTGCAAAAACTGGGAACCAATCCCTCTAGTCTATTTCCGGTTCTTGCATGGGAATCGGACTGCCTAGAAACCAATCACCCATAATCTTCTCAATTTTTTGTTCTCTCTTTCTCCTTTCACTTATGAATTTGGGACAATTCAACTGTCCAAATTTGTTTCTATCAAGTATAAGAAGTTATCGGCCACCTAATTTTATGGCAATTTGTTGATAACTTACTAGTACTTAATGCTAATCTTTTTTACGGTTGAAAAATTCTTGAGAGTTTTGGTCTTTTACTAATTTTCTTTCTTTCTTTATCAGCAATTTCAATTTACCAACTTCCATATGTATTTACCAATGTCTATTTTAGTACATTGTCAAACTAATTAAATTATGAATTAGTTTTGAATTACCAACTCTCGTTACTTACCAATATGTATTTGATTTTTATTTTGATTTTTGAAGCTTTGTTATCATTTACCAACTTTTCTCTGTCTGTCTTACAAATGCCATAAAAGTTTCAATTCCTTTGATGAATTTACCATCCTTTTTCTATGTGTCTTACCCTTTTTCTCTTATTTCTTTACATACTTTCGTTTGAGTTAGTTATCAAATGTTTATTCGATTTTTTTTACTAACTTCTCTCTTATCTGACGGAAAATTCTCTTACTACCTTTTTTTACCAACGGCTTAAATTTATTGACCATTACACTGAATTAACAGCACTTACCTGAGTGACTTAATTGAGTTACCAACTAGTTTTGGTTTACCAAATTTCAATTGAGGAGCTTATCGTGAACCTTTATGCTTTTTTTTTATTTTGAAATTTTTTATTGAGTCATCACTTAAAATTTCCTTGTTCACCAACTTTTTAAATTGTTTTTTTCACTCTTTTAACAAATTGTTGATCTCAATGAGAATAATCACCAACTTACTCAAGTCACTACCAATCCTATTTGAGTTAGTTATCAATTTTTGTTTGATTTGTTTAAATATCAACTTCTATTATCTTTAAGGAAAAAAAGTTTCTCTCATGGTTTACCAAATTTTATTTACCATTTTTCAGCAACGGATTAGATTTGTCAACAGTCACATTAAATTATCAATCCTTAAATGTATTCTGCTTCCAACTACTCTCTCTCTCTCTCTCTCTCTCTCTCAAATTCTCATTCTACATATCTAGGTTTCTGAAACCACGTATTCAGGATTTGTTAATTTAATGAACATTTCTTTAACATAGGAGCAAGCTATATAGTAAATTATATGCCCTTATACGTTTATATCGGGCACTACAGCCAGTGGTATTCTTGGCCATTATAAATGCACCAGACTAAGTTCCCTCGACCGATCCAATAAAAAATAGGTCATCCACATTGATTAGAATTCATACTATCTCCTTAATTTCACGGCCCGGCCACATTTTATAAATGTGAAAACGCATCTTTTAAGTAAAATACTCGTAAAATAAGGGAGTAATTGCCCTTCGATTACTATGATTCTGAAAATGGTGGCCCACGAAAGCTCCTTCAAGACCAATTACGACACAAGTAATAGCTACAATTTTCCATTTGCCATCTATTTCTTACTAAAAAGATGAAATTATTCAATAGAGAAATAAATCCAAAAAATAAAAAATAAGTAACTCAATGATGAGAGCTGTAAACACAATGAATATCTGGAGTTTCTTTATGTCTGGTCTCAAAGGCCTATTGTCAAGTTTTCCTAAGACTTCGGGCCCGTTTGGTTCAACATTCCCAAGGGGCTTTCAACCCCAAAAGCCCCTTAGGAAAATGCAAACCCGTTTGGCTTAGTTTTTGGGGGGACTTTGGGAAAATGCAATTGCATCTCCAAGTATCCTTAAAGTCCCTTAGCTCAATGCAGCTCTGAAGGTGCATTTGCAACTTGCATTTTCAGAATGCATCTTCCCCGCGTTGCCGTCGGACCCGACGACCGCCCGCCACCCTCCGGCGACCGCCGGCCACCCTCCGGCCACCCTCTGGCGACCGCTGGCGACCGCCGGACACCCTCGGCGGCCAGATCTGGCTGCGGGTCAAGCTCCGGCGGTCAGAGGGCTTGCCTGAGGTCGCCTGGGTCGCAGGATCCAAGCAGCCGCCGCGAGACCGCCTGAGGCGGCGCAGGCGCGCCTGAGGTCGCCGCCTCAGGCGGTTGCGTGGGTCGTGCGACCCAGGCGCACCTGAGGTCGCCGCCTCAGGCGGTTGCGTGGGTCGTGCGACCCGGGCGCGCTTGAGGTCACCGCCTCGGGCGGTTGCGGGTCGCGCGACCTCGGGGCGGGGCTGCTTGAGGTCGGGCCGTCGCCTGGGTCGCCGAACCCAAGCGACCTCATGCGGGCCTTTCGGTGGCCAGATCTGGCCATCGGAGGGTGGCCGGCGGCCAACTTTGGCCGCCGGAAAATGGATTTAAAAAATATATATTTATAATTTTTTTTAATAAAATTTTTTGTAAAAGTCCCTTAGCAAAATGTAGTATCACCAAACAGCATTTAAGCCAAAATTATTTCACAATGCAAAATTTACCAAACGGTATTTGCATTTCGAAAACCCTCTTTAGCCCAAAGGTATTTGCATTTCCCCAAGTGCATTTTCCCAAAGCCGAACCAAACGCACCCTTCGTCGTGATGGAATTGTGGAGTCTGATAAAGAAAAATATTATTGTGGGTAAGCATTTCTATCATGAGATATTAAAGCAGATAATATAGTTTATATTATTGTTAATGGCATACATGTAATTTTCATCTTAATTATATATGCCCTGGACTCCTGTTATAAATAGGATAATTTTTTTTATAGTTATAACATTAAAGTTTTATAACCCTGAGCTTGTAATGTTGATACCGATAATGAAGAGATTGTCTAGTACGGCATCGTGATTTTTCCCTTCTTGATTTTGGAAGGGTTTTTTCATGTAAAAATTCTTGCTTGCTCTATTTTCTTCCCTACTTTTATTTTTCGCATATTCGCGTCCCCAACAGGTCGCTATCCAGTTGGACGCATTCACGTCAGTTTACTAGAAAACATCGAACTGTGCTTTGTGCTTCTTCCCTAGCCAGGCGACTTCTCATCGTTTTACGAGAGGACGGCGAAAACAACGTTGAAAACCTAAACCACAGGAACACTCACCATGTCATTTTACGATGGCTCTCGGAGAGGCTGACTAATCAAGATTTTTCCTGTCTTGTTCTTCAATTCAGCGTATATAAACAGTAGCATCTTCTTGTGAAACCTGTCGAGCGTCCAACGATCATAGCTCAAAATGTCTCCGACACTATTCATTCTCGTACTCCTGCTCTTGATTCCTCTGACATCGACGCGCACGATGATGTATGAAATCATCGACCATTTCGATAAACTGAGCATCGACTACAAAGCCAGTGTTCTATCCGGCGCGACTGAGCAAGTTTTGAACACCTTCTGTCAAATGGAAGGCGAGGGCAAGAAGTACGATACGGTGACTCTCCAAATCGAGAGCTTCACTCAGTCACCGGACGCAGTCGCCAGTACTAAAGACAACGTCATTCGGATGAACGCAGATTATCTCCGGCGCTATCAGGGAGATATAAAAAAAGAGTTCGCCGGAGTGGTGTACCACGAAAATGACTCACGTTTGGCAATGGACCGGCAACGGTACGGCCCCTACAGGGCTTATCAACGGCATTGCCGATTACGTGAGATTGAAAGGCGGGTATGCACCCAAAGGATGGCCGAGGAAGGGGTCGGGATCGAGATGGGACGAGGGTTATGCCGTCACGGCTTATTTTCTCGACTACTGCAATGGCCTTAAGCCAGGTTTCATCGCGAAACTTAATGCTCTCATGAAGGATTCCTACTCTGATGCGTTCTTCGTCGATTTGCTCGGAAAGTTTGTGCACCGGCTGTGGCAAGATTTTAAACTTGTTCATGGTAGCGAGGAGAGCTATCCAAAGCCATATGGCCGCACCCTCCCCTGCGACTATCATGTCCCGTGGAAGACAGATGATGTGCCGAAGAGCAACGCCTATTTGAAGTACCTGCAGTATTACATTCACTATATGTTCTAATTGGCGACGTAGGGGAAGCGGATCGTAACTTTGCAATTAAGTCAGGAGCTATAAAAACGACAGAGAAATAAACGATGAACAATAAAAGGGCAAAAGGAGTTTACATGGTTCGGTTCACGTGTCGAAACCTACATCTACAGGGGAGAGTCGGCAAATAGTCCATTAATGAATCGGAGAATTATGGAGTTTATAATCACTCACATACTCGAGTATTTCTCGACCTTAATTTGTCTCCAATGCCCGCAGCGTTTAACTTCAAACTAGGTCTTTATTTGACGGGCTCAAACTCGAGACATGATTTAACACATTCGCATGGAGACCAATGGAGTCGTGCTTGACGCTGACAAACTTTCGACGGAATGGCATTGCAGAGAACGCACAAGACCTGGGTTGGCTTGCTGAGCTCTCCGCCATGCTCGAAAATAACGTGCACCCATTCCTTCCATCAATTCAAGGAAACTAGACCCGAGTCGGCAGAGATCAGAAGGTAAGTCATCCAGATCGGAAACAGGCATGCCCGTGACCAGCTGGTAAAGATTAACAGCCATTTTGTTCCACTGGTGTGGACCACCTGGTCGTGATTATGCGCAGCCATGCTAGGTAAAAATTAGCGCTTTGTGTTTGTTCAGAAGTTCTGTATTTCCTCAGTATGCTTGTTGGTTTATGAAGGGATACGTACATTTCGTTTGGAGTTTGAACCATGTTATTCTACTGTTGAATCTTTTATGGCATGCATCTGTATTTCCGAAACCATTACAGGAAAAATTGCAAAAAATACCTTAAAAACACATGTATATAGGGTTCTGTATGCATTTTCACATCCTTAAAAGATATCAAACATGTCGTTTGAATATATCACATTGTAGAGCATGACCATATGAGAACATTGGTACCAAGCACGCTCCAAACAGAGCTCAAGTGCATTCTCGCATGGCACCTAAATGCGCGGTGCATGAAGCGCATGCTTGGTCGGCTTAATGGACTTGAATATCCTGTCCGACCGATCAATGGTAAACTCTGATCGCTAGCCTTAGCAACCCATTGCACACACTTCACACCTACGCATGTTCGACACTACATTGAAGGGGCGCCACCCATCAAAACGCTTGCCTCGACGAGCTCTATTTGTCTTTGACCAAAATCAATTTTCATTGGACAAAAGTTCTGAAAACAGGCCAAATCCGAAGGTTCAAATTCCAGACTATGGCGGCTTTAATACTACATGTAAACTGTGAAAACAGCACCCCAAGATCACCATAGCCATAATTTACAACACGATAATGGAGACAAAAAAATTTGCACACCTAAGTTGAAATACATCGTTCTTGATGTGGAATAGCGATGATCCGGAGCTCAAGTGCTTCTCCTCTATGGCCTCTGTAGCACTGGCTCAATAAGACTACCTCTCACAATTAGCATTCAATAACCGCTCTTTATGCGAGGTTATTTGTGCATCAGAATTAGAGGAGAGACTTAAGCATTATTTATGGAGTTTCCAATCATTGAACCTCTCATCACAGGCGAGCTTTACTCAACCCTCACAAGCTAGCCTTATATTAAACTAATTAAGAATCTTTATATCTCACCTTATAAGACCAATCTTGTAAGACAGAAAATATCAATCTCAATTAATGTAATTCACGTAAAAAAATCCTACACTTCAACCGCAACAAAAACCAAGCCACACCACCTCCAACCAATGCAGTAGCATCAACCCATCTCTCTCTCTCTCTCTCTCTCTCGGGCCGAATAAAATGGATATGTTAAAACTTTGGATAGGTCGCACCCCAAGAAGATTTTAGGAGATTTGTAGCGTTTCGAATATTAGTCTTTCTCGATGCTTTTTATTCTACCCACGGAGTGGTAACTGGGAAAGTTGAAATGGAAGTCCTACAATTGGGAATTTATTGTAAAAGGAAGATTTCAGACCGCTAAAAAAATGTAGAGCCGATGGTTTTGTTAGTGAACTGTCGTGAACCAGTGAGAATAAATGCATGGAGAAGACTTTGCGCAGCTTGAGTCTCATCCGGCGTGCCAGAGATGACAACGGTCCCCTCACTTTTCCCTGGATGAGGTTCGTGCACTATAACCATTGCACCAGAAATCTATTGAAAAGGCATCATAGGTTAAACTTAAGTTGAACTGAACTACAATAAATTCAAATCTGATTGCTACAGATTGGAATCCAGTAGAGAATGACAAGAATGGCGGGTGGACCTTTCATCTCTTGTATCTAGTTTTATCCGTCGGAAGTAAACCCTGGTATCCTTTCAATGATACTTCCATTTACTTAAATATTGAAGAAAAGAAGAATGGTATGTTGACATTTCGCACCTTCACATGAAATGTAGCTTATGTATTTAGGCAAAAGAACAAAGCTTCAAAGAACCAATAAAAGAATTGACATAGTTTCTGACGCCCTCAACATGGGTAGTCAAAATATATCGAAGTTGACAAAAGTCACAAAACCATTTATTTTTCATTATTGCTAGATAAATGCAAATGTTATTTTGTTTCACGTCTGGTTTCCTAGGAATTTTCGATTGAACATATGATGAGGAGAGTGATGGTTTTGTTCTTCTTCCCTAGCCCCTGAGTTGACCTTCCCATCAGTTTAAAAGAGGACGGCAAAGACAACGTAGAAAACCTAAACTATGAAAACACTTGCGATGTCATTCCACAATTGCCCTCCGAGAGGCTGACTAATCGAGACTTCCATGCCTTGTTCTTCTTCAATTCAGTGTATAAATACAGCCACGTATTCTTGTGAAACCTATCGAGCATCCAACGATCATAGCTCGAAATGTCTCCGAAACAATTCGTTCCCGCGCTCCTGCTCTTGATTTCCCTGACATCGGCACACTCGACGATGTACGAAGTCATCGACCATTCCGCTAGAGCCCCCGGAGGAAACCCATATGCCAGTGAATTGAGCGGCGACTACAAATTTCGTGTTCTATTTGACGCGACTGAGCAAGTTTTGAACACCTTCAATCAAGAGGAAGGCGAGGGCAAGAAGTACGATACAGTAACTCTCCGAATTGAGAGCTTCGCTGCCCCACACGCAGTCGCCAGTACTCAAGACAACGTCATCCGGTTGAACGCGGATTATCTCCGATGCTATCGGGGAGACATAAAAGAAGAGTTCGCCGGAGTGGTGTACCACGAAATGACCCACGTTTGGCAATGGACCGGCAACGGTATGGCCCCTAGCGGGCTTATCAATGGCATCGCCGATTACGTGAGATTGAAAGGCGGGTATGCATCCGAAGGCTGGCCGAGGAAGGGGTCAGGATCAAGCTGGGACGACGGTTTCGCAGTCACGGCTTATTTTCTCGACTACTGCAATGACCTCAAGCCCGGTTTCGTTGCCGAGCTTAATGCTCTCATGAAGGATTCCTACGCTGAGGCGTTCTTCGTCCAGTTGCTTGGAAAGTCCGTGCACGAGCTGTGGGGCGATTATAAACTTGCTTATGGCACCACAAGAGTCCCCGGTAGCGAGGAAGGCTATCGAAAGCCACTCACGCGCTCCAGCCTCTTCGACAATTCTATCCCATGGAAGACAGAAGATGTGCCAAAGAACGACGCCTACTTGAACTCCCCGGAGAATACTAATTACTTCCGTATAGAGTTTGATGGAGCCGTACTTGACGCTAACGACTTTCAACAAAATGACAATGCAGAGGACGCACAAGCCTTGGCCTGGCTTGCCGAGCTCGCCGCCATGCTCGAACAGAACGATGCACCCATTCCATCAATCAATTCAAGGAAAATAGAACCGAATTGGCAGAGAAAGAAAGGTAGGACATCCGGATCGAAAACAGACATGCCCGTGATCAACTGGTAAGCTTAACAGCGGTTTCATTCCACTTGTCTGGGAGACTTGTCCATGATTATGCGCAGTCATGCTCGGTAATAAATAAGCGCTATGTGTTTGTTCACGAGCTATGTATTTTCCTCAGTGTGCTTGTTGGTTTGTGAAAGGCATCCGTGTACGTCGTTTGGAGTTTGCACTATGTTATTGTACTGTTGAATCTTCTATCATATGCAATATAAATTCCATGCTGTTCTCTATAAGTTTTCAAGATTTTCGACCTGTCGACAGTATTATATTGTCGGCAGCTCGCACTGGTAACAACTGCAGTCCGGTTCTACAGGTGATCGGGCTATGAGACACGAAGGCCGACACGATGCATTCGTCATAAAGACTTCAATAAGTTCCTTAAAAGCTTCAGACACCAAATCATTCTGTCAGCCCTTTTTCTTGTTCAAGTTGTTTCACATTATTGTGACTTCAAAATACTTGCACGAACCCAACCCAGGTGAGCTGGGTGAATCATCAAAGTCTAAATCAAGTTCAATACATGGGGGATCCTTGTGATCAACGGTCAAGATAAATCATTGCATCATTGGCCAGATTCTAGCTAGAATATCTCCCTCAATGACCATTTGTGATGATCATGGAAAACGGTGATAGTTCTATTTTTGATGTGATTGCTGTCTATGGATTCGATGTGATGAACAGATCAACCGCTCAACCCAAATGTGTCCATCTGTCACATTCGATCATTTATCGATAGTTGCATCACAGAAGAAATTATAGGTTCTTCTTGTTCTATCCCCACTTCTTATATGGCAAACGGAGCCTTACGACTTTTGTCTGATTTACTTTAGCAAGGGTCTCAAGGATATAAGTAAGCATTGTCTATACGGAATACATCAATTTTAAGCACTGATTACATATTACAGAATAAAAGAAGTCAGTGCATTATAAATTGTAAGGTTCTCATAATCAACTTCTTTACAAGGACTTCACAAGTGCTCCTTGACAAATCTCTTTGTATTTATATGCAGATTGATCTTGTTATTTTGTGTATTTCGAAACTAATTAAAAACGAGAAACATGTCTACTTTTATACGTTCTTATTCATTGTAAATGAAGCCAGTTCAAGTCATGGAAAAGATGCTACACTCCTTGCCATATAGATAAGAATACTAATATGACTTTTGGTACCACTTAGCCAGGATCTTGTTAGGATACACGTGTGAGTTGTGTTAGAAAAATAGTTTCATATCGGAGAATTGATGTGGGTTGTGTTAGAGAAGTAATCACACATCAGAGAATTGATATGATGTGGAGCAGTTAATATATCATAATTGACTCTACTAGCTTAAACTTTTGAGTTAAGCTGGGTCCAACTGAATATATTGACGGGCTTGAACTGAGATTTTCCCCTTAAAGATCTCCCTAAATAAAAGTATTAGACTTATGCTATGCGCTTCCAATAGATCTTCTGGTACTTCGTTCCTATTTTCACCATACATGTAAGTTAAAGAATTGACTCCCTACGGAAAAGAGTAATCTAGAGAAGAGACTTGATCCAGCAATAAACAGAATATGGAGAATCTTGCAACAGACTTCCGACTTTTTCGAATTCCTATTTTACAATCTAACAGAAAGAAATTCAAATAACTCTCTGCAGATAAAGAATAACTATGAAATTTAAAACAAACGATTTGTGTACCACTAACAGAGAAGAAACCGCTAAAAAATGCAGAGCCGATGGTTTCGTTAGTGAACGTGTTGTCATGATACAGTGAGAATAAACGCATGAAGAAGACTTCGCTCAGCTTGAGTCTCATCCGGTGTGCTGGAGATGACAATGGTCCTCTCACTTTTCCCAGGACGAGGTTCGCGCACTATAACCTTTGCCAGAAATCTATTGAAAAGGCATTATATGGTAAACATAAGTCGAACTGAACTATAATATATCAAAAACTGAAAGCTACAGATTGAAATAGAGTACAAAGAATGACAAGAATGGTGCGTTGACCTTTCGTGTCTTATATCTAGTTTTTTCCGTTGGATATAAACCTTGGTACTCTTTTAATAAACTTTCTGTTTACTTTATTATACAAGAAAACAAGAAGGGAATGTCGGCATTTTGCAACTTCACTTGAAATGTAGCTTTTGTATTCAGGGAATGGAACAAAGCATTGCTGAACCAATAAAAGAATTATTGGTTTCACTCTGTCAGCATTATTTCCTGTTCAAGTGGTTTCCCATTATTGTCTCTTCAAGATTTTCCATGGCCTCCTCAGAAAGTACTTGCATGGACCCCATCCAAGGGGGCTGGGTGAGTTCAATACATTTGGGATCCACAAGATCAACAACCAAGATTATTCATTCCGCCATTGGCCAGATTCTAGCTAGAATATGTCACTAAATGACCATTTGCGACGATCCTGGAAAACCCTATAATAGTGTTATTTTGCTGCGTTTGCTTCTAGTGTTCGGTAATTAGCCAATTTTTGGATATTTTTATTCTTTTCTTCCTTAGAAAAAAAAAGAACATAAATCTTTTTGGTAAGAGTCGGCTTAGTTTTTCTACTACTGGAAATATATTTAGAACAGAATCAAGAAATAAAATAAAAAAGTTACTTATTTGCTTTTGGGAACAATTCAAGAATTAAGCAATTTTATTTTTTCTTTTCTTCTTTTTCTTTTTTTTTTCTTCTTCTTCCTCCTCTAGCTAGTCCTTGGGTTTGGCCATGGCTGGCGATCGGCCAAATGAGACCTAATGACCTCACCAGCCCATGGTGAGGCTAAGCAAGGTCGAGCCTCACCGATGAGGCAGACCTCACGATGGCTGGGTGAGGCTCGACCTCGCATAGCCAAGGTAAGATCGAGCCTTGCCCAACTCCCGAGGCTTATGACCGGCTAGAGGATGCAAAAAAAAAGGAGAAGGAAAAAAAATTCTCATAAAATTATTTAAAAATTAAAAGAAATTCTAAGTCACAAAAAAAATCATGACTCATATCAATCGCATTTCTATTCCGAGATTAGAAATTTTGTGCAATTACCAAGCACTTTTAAATACTCAAAAACTTATCTAGGGAACAAAATAAAATAAAATAAAAACTTTTGAGCAGAAATTGTTTCGAGGAATAGAATAATTACCAAATAAGCTCTATATATCCATCTCCTGTGTTCAGCAGAGATTTTTCATGTTCTATCATTTTTAATCATCGTATCTTATATGGTCAAATGAATCCTTAACAAGGGTCTCAAAGGATATAATTAAGTGTGGCGTGGTATAGGTCAATCTTCAAAGAACTGATTACATATTACACACAAATGAGAGATTGGTGCATTAAAAACTGTAGGGTTTTCTTGATCAACTTGACAAAATTCATTTTGTATTTATATGCAAATTGATCCCATTATTTTGCATATTTCGAAATTAATTAACAACTCTAAACTTATCTACTTTTATATGTTCTCACCTGATGTAAATAAAGCGAGTAGAAATGATGAGATCGAAGAGAATGTTTTGAGCCGTGGAAAAGATTGTACCCTCCTTGCCATGTACATGGGAATACTAGTATGATCTCAATCTTCAGACACGCATGGCCTACCATTTATCTCATTCAAGTTGCACGACCAAAGAGTGCTAGCTATACTTGGCCCTACTACTCCCTCTACTTAAACTTCATTTGTTCCCTGAAAAATAAATAATTTTACAATTATTTTTTTTTGAAAATGATCGTTTGTATCACTTGAAATAATTATTCAATAAAAAATATTTTCATTATTGACAACATTTATACAACGATTATAAAATTTATAGTTCATTCATTTTTATAAACAATGCAACCGATTATTTAAAATATATATATATATATTTTTGAACCAATCATTTTCCTCGAAATAAATGGAGTAAATTATGAAAATACCCTTGGCCCCCTAAACTTCTAAATCCCTGGTACAAAAATTCTCATTTGTGCCCTAGCAGCAACCTGGACAGGCACCGAGTCATGCCATCTCCGACCACCTTAATGGTAATGGGCCCAGCGCAACCCGTCTCTCTCTCTCTCTTCACTGCTCGGGCAGATGCCGCGTGGGTCCTCATAACACTACCAGGAAGTGAATAAAAGGAATTGACTCCCTGCAGAAAAGAATGATCTATAGAGAAGAAACTTCATCCAATGGAGAATCTTGCAATAGACTTATGATTTTTTTTCTAATTCCTTCTTTACAATCTACAAGAAAGAAATACAAATAACTCTCTGCAGAAAAAGAATTAACTATGAAATTTATGACCAACATCTCTCAAAATGAATTGGCTTTCTAATGTTTGTGTACCACTTACCGAGAAGGAACCACTAAAAATTTCAGAGCCGACAGTTTTGTTAGTGAATGTCTCGTCATGTGCCGGTGAGAATAAAAGCATGAAGAAGACTTTGTGCAGCTTGAGTCTCATCCGGCGTGCCAGAGATGACAACGGTCCTCTCACTTTTCCCGGGATGAGGGTCATGCACTATAACCTTTGCACCAGAAATCTATTGGGAAGGCATCATAGGGTAAACATAAGTTGAACTGAAGTATAATAAAACAAAAACTGATAGCTACAGATTGAAATACAGTACAGAATGACGGGAATGGTATGTTGACCTCTCATCTCTTGTATCTAGGGTTTTTTCATTGGAATTAAACCTCAGTACCCTTTTATGATAATTTCCAATTACTTTAATATTCATGAAAAGAAAAATGGCATGTTGACATTTTGCCCCTTCACATGAAATGTAGCTGATGCATTCAAGGCAAAGAACAAGGCATCACTGAACCAATAAAAGAATTTCCACAGTTTCCCACATCCTAAACATGGATAGTCAAAGTATAAAGGAACGGAAGTTTTGGCACACTGGCCATCCACCTTTATCAAGCCTAAAAGATCTCAAATTTGATTCCTTCATCCTATTTGCATTCAAAACAAGAGTGCAGTCTACAAATTTTTAGGCCAAAAGAAACAAACAGAAGTATCAAACACTAGTTGAGAGAAGATAGTCATGTATTCCAGGGTATCAGTCAACTCGAGTTCAGGGAGTAACAAGGGCACATAGAATTGGGCAAGAATATAATTGGCCTTCAAAGCATACACGGAGATGTAAATGCTTCGGAAGGATGAGGGCTTAGAGAGAGTGATGGAAACATTTCAACTGACTACAAACAAAGGTTGAAAAGTAGAGCAGAATTTTTGCTTGCCAAATTTAGCACACCGAATGAAGCAGGTAATCTGCCAAACAAGCATGTAGAAGTCTACCTGTCTCAGTCTAGTCAAATTGCTACCGTTCTCCCCATACACACAGTGGATGACATTTTCAGGGACAACGATCTCAACCATAGTGTTCGTCACAATAGCAGATTTACTCCCACTGCACAAGTTAGGTTATGAAGATTAGTAAATAGAAGAGTTGCAAGACTAAGACCTAAGAAGTATGCTTTCTGTGGCATCCATTCCAGATTCCTGATATTAATTAGGCACCACACTCTCTGGGTATGCACAAGACAAGCATCGATTACATTATCTCGCTGCAATCAAGTAATTCAGTCTCTACAACTACAGACGTGTTTCAAAATTCACTAATACAAAAAAATTGTTGACTTGGAAACCGAATGGCTAATAAGTTTGCAAGCTTCAAGAACAAAAACTGAGAATCTCAGTTAACTGCAGTCCCACATCAATAGTGAATTGATGATTCAACAGTAACATGCAGGTCTGTTGCCATGCAGGTCCTCAAATACTAAAATCAAATGGGCCATACTTTCATGTGATAAGGGAAATCTAGAACATGGAAGTTGCTCAATCACGCCCACAAAAAGAAAGAAAAGCCAACATGATCCATAAACCCAAATCTTTATGAGAAAATTTCTTTCAATACGCAATGCTCACATTCTCCCTATAAATGCCGCCCCCCATATTCTTGACAAAATAAGTAATGTGATATGTTCTTATACCTAGACCACGGACTACCAACCTGCCAAATTCTGTACCACTTCTTAGTGATGTCAAACCTCTGCCAACATCTGAGTTGCTCCTTTGTGGAACTCCAGCAACTCCCTGCAAATAAAATGACCATAAAAGTGAATGTGCTCAGAAAAATATCCATTTGATCCCCACATACATTAAGTATGCACCAAAGAAATTTGAGCAAAGAGAACACACCTGTGATGTCCATAACCTCGGTGGGGAAGAATGATCAAGATGATGCCTTAATCCAAGTTGATCCGTACTAGGTGTCAAAGACGTGTATCTGCTAAGACCTGGAGATATACCTGGTGATGTGTCCAAAGCCGGAGCAACAGGATCCTTCAGTCTTCCATAAGGACTACTCTCTGCCAAAACAGAGGAAGCCATCCTGCCTCCCAAATTGTTCGATGAGCTGGAAAAAATGTTATCTCGTAGTCTACCAGTTATATTGTATAATGCATTTTGAACGTTAGAAAACTGCCCTGAAATCTGCATAATAGACTAATTAGAATATAGTAGAAACCTATGTATATCTGCAAACTGTTCTCAACAAGTCATGTTCACTCAACATGCTAAAAGTTATCAATATGGTCCACACACATAGTTATCATCACATCTCAACTGTACAACTTTTAAGAGTTTTAGGTAAATCCCCCGGAATATTATTAACACTATAACATGCATCTAATTAGCATGAATTCTCATAAACCCGGGAGATGGCACATCTCTCAGTGGCTTGCAACAGAATTTGCTTAGAGGCTCCAAAACGCTCAAACTTAATAGCTCCATTATATTGCATTTCATCTTGCATAGGACATAGGTCACATTTCATGCACATGACCAAGATGAATCACAACATGATGACATATTTGTATTATCAATGAAAAACCTTGAGACTCAGATCATTTTCAAGCATCCATGAAAAACATTGAGAATCAAAATAGTTGATTCTTGATAGGTGGATAAAGCTTGCCTACTTGCAAAGACATATAAGCAATCTGACAAAAAGATTAATCAACTCTTTACCAGTTGAACCATGATAGTTTTAGGCCATTGGCATCAAATTCAAATTGCAACATACGACATTAAGCCCGTGTTGACTTGAATACTCAAACTATTTATAAACTCAAGTATATTTTTCTGCAAGAAATTATGGTAGATTAAAATAAGCTGTAGCATCACACCTGTACCACTTCATCATCCTCTGAAGCACACTTAGGGACCTGGTCACCCACCATTATCCAAATGTCAGTCCCTGTTACCCTCCGTGTTTCTGAAACTATAGAGCCTCCTTTTCCCAACAAACAACCAACTAGGTTCGATGGGACTACAAGACGAGCAGTAACAGGAGAACCCTTACTTGAGCCAGAATTCAGACCCTTTTCAGTCCCAGCTTCAATTGACCTCGCGAAAACAAGAACAACAGCTTTTTGTGCAGGTGAGTAGTGGGATTCAGGATTCTGCATTGTATATCAAAGCCCACATCACACGAATCACAATCCATCAAAGGCCAACTGGATGTAAATTAGTAAAAGAGACCAAATAACACACCTCAGAAGCCGTGATAGTTATTAGTCGCTCACCAGACTCAGCTACAGGAGGGCCAACACTTATCGAAGCACCTGATTCATTTTGAAGAGCCTTAACAATGGAGCCCCCCCTTCCAATGACACCCCCAACCCTGTCATTGGAGCAAAGAATCCTGTAGCTAACTTCTTGGTGCAGTGCTTTTACTTCAATGGCAGGGGCTCGGTCCACTTCAACAGCCAAAGGATGAACTCCTGCACCATAACTAACTGCTCCACTTGGCATTGAGGGTAACCCTGGGTTACGCTGGGGAAGATCTACATAAAAGTCAGGGAAAGTCTGGAGGGATAAAGAATCAAGAGTTCTGCCACCAGTTGTCCAAGACTTGTCTGGTATCTTATCAGCTGGTGGACATTCTTGAAGGCGGCCAGAGACTGCAACAAGTGCCTTCTTTACTCCATGAACCTCCCCTTCGATCTGCCACATGAGTGGAGACTTACACAAATAGCAACACCACAATCATAATTTAAAAGGGAGAAACATCACTCTATTCCCTATGGCATCCTTAAGCTCAACTAACTCCGCTTATAAAACGGCTTTCCCATAGTCTAGTGACACAAGCAAATGATAATAGCATCATTAAAGATAAGGTTGAAACTCTGAATAAAACTAGTAGACGAGCTATTTGTATTCCTTATGTAAAATATCTTTTGTGACTAGACCACCCCATGAGGTGAACCATAAGGTAGCAACAACTTATTGATCATTGATACAATATTTTAGACAGCACAAGGCAAGCAAATGGGAAGAAAAACACTGCAGTTCTCATTCATTAGCAAATAACAGTCAATTTTATCAGTCAAGGAAACCAAAAGACATTGTGTACATGTAAACTCATGAAAGCATATTTCAGAGACATCTCCATCTTATCACGCAGTAAAGTTTCTCAGAAGACCCTGGACATTGCCCTTGCATTCTTTCATTCACGTGACGCCACAGCAAGAATCCTAGTTAAGCCATATCACATAAAGTAACAATCTTCTCCAGAGGAAAGCAAAACAGGGCATCGCCTCAATAGTCACACCAGATATTTCATGCTGATTCAAGATGCAAACTTTCTTATCCATGCTAAATCCTTTCCAAAAGGGCACAAACGCCACCGCGTGCAGCAACAATAAGACTCTTTAATTATCTAAATGGGCATAACTCTTCCTCCAACAATACAAGCACTACCCTTACCTCTATCATTTCTTCACCAGCAGCAGCACACGCCGGCAGCTGCTCAGTCAAAACTCTAATCTTGCATCCGCTGTCCTTCCTTATCTTCTCCACAGTCTTCCCTCCTTTACCGATCACCGAACCGGCCTGGCTCTTCCCCGCTAAAACCCTGCAGGAAACCACCCCGACCCCCACGGCAACTCCGTTGCTCTCCGCCGCGACTTCCAGGACCTCTCGAAAACCCTAAGCAGCCCCTCCTGCGCCTTGGACACCTCCACCTCGCCTTCGACATCGCCGCTACCATCGCTCGCCCCCGGGCTCTCGTCGCGACTCTCGCTTCCGCCGTCGGCCGAGACCGAGATTTTCGTCGTGACCGCGCTCGAGGCGATCACGGTGATGACCCGGTCGGGCGACTCCAGGGGCGCGTCCTCGACCCGAATCTTCGCGCCGGTCAGCTGCTGGAGCTGCTTGATGGTGGCCCCGGACTTGCCAATGACCCCGCCGATGCGGGACGCGTGGCAGAGGAGGCGGAACGCGGCGTGGCCAAGGGGCACGGAGAGCGGCGGCGGAGGGGCCCTGGAGCGCTTGGCGGGGCCGTTGGCGGCGGCGGCGGCGGCGGCGGCGGCGGCGGCGAGCAGGCTAGGGCTGGGGTCGGGCATCGAGACTGAGGCTTGGGACATGAGACGGCGCTTCGCAGGGGGAGTGAGGAAGCTACTGCCCATATGAATTCATGAATGTTGACAGGACGAGGTTTCTAGAGAGAGAATGTAGAGAGAGAGAGACAGAGGATGTGGCTGTCAGTGACGACGAAAGTTGCAGATACGAGGAAGAGGAAGGCGAAGGAGGAGGAGGGGGAGAGAGACGGTGGCCAGCCGGTAGCCGGTTGCCACCAGGGTCAATCCCTATTTTCTTAATTTTTTTTCTTCTCTCCCTAATTTTTTTTTTCTCCTGAGGATAAAGATTGCCAATTTAAATGAGAAAAAGCCAGTTTCCGTCGGCTAGCGCGATAAAAAAAAAAAACAATAAATAAGGGTATTTCGATCGGTCAATCGGAAAAATTAGGGTTGTAATGGCGCAACGGTCGGGCGTTTTTGTCCCTTTTTCATACTGGAAAAAGAAAAAATCGAGCTACTTTATCCAATTGTGTAAATCACGCTGCCATTTTCTCCAAAAGGATAGGACTAATGCAAATCAAGATAAGCTCAAAAGTACAACTAGAAAAATACCGAAAACACATCTTACCTTTTACTTAATTTACCATATGCATGCCTAAATTATGCATTACATTTTTGCACTCATACATTAATTATCCCCTCACTTTCTTTTCCAAAAGTGTCCACCCCCAAATCTTGAATGGTGGCACCCGCTCAAATTACTCAAAGCTAGCTAAAAACCAAACTGCCCAAATCTAAACAAGATGTCATAATGAGTTTGTAAATACTGTTTGCAAAAATAGAGACAATCATAAGGTCAAAAGGTGATGTATGTTTTTTGTTATTTTCTTAGATAAGTTTTGCCTTTAAAGATGAAATTTCTTTACTACCTGTTGCAGTATTACATAATTGTTTAGGGCAAGTAAGGTTTTTAAGCCATATCCATGGTTAGTTTGTGGTACTATAAAACCTACACAACAATCATAAATTTTTCCTGCAAGTTATTAGCTTCCATTCTCGTTTCTGATTTTAATTGAATTAAATCGAATCTACAGTAATTGGGATAATGACAAGTGCTTTTATCCTTCCAAAATTTTAAATTTATCTTTTTCGAACTAGATCATTTTTCCATTAAATATTTAAGAGTTTCTTTCAATAATTTATTTTCCTTCACATGCAGGTGTGTAGTCTTTTGCTTGTTTAATAGAATGAAATTTGCACAATTGCAAGTTTAGTCAAATTCATGCCAAAAAAAAAAATTTTACCAGAATTTCACAAGGAAGTGAGCAAGAAACAAACCATTCCTTCTATTACAATGGGGGAAAGTGAGCAGAACTTTGTCTTTAATGCTGCAAGAGAAGCCACAAACTCTTTGAAATCTCTAGTTTCTTCTTGTGTTCCCTAACTCACTCTTCAGAGTTTCTTCTTGTTGGAACTTGAAAAATAGCATGAGAACTGAGCTGCTTGAGGATTGGAGGCTTCATGAAGTGTAGTTGGTTCCTATATAGTCCTCTTTATGACATTAGTAGGCGGCAGTTCCCAAATGGGTGCTCTGCCAAGCTACGTTCCTTATTTTAATGTGTTGGTCCATATGCTTCACACCCCCTCACTGGTAAGTGAATTTTTTTCTTCCCCACCAACTAAGGAATACAGAATGTAACATTGTAGGATCTCTCATCCCAAGTTGAATCTCCTATATGTTTCTTCTCCCTTGAGCCTTTTAAGGAACTGCTCAGGTTCATAGGTGGAGTTGGTTCCTGTCTAGTCCTCTTTATGACATTGAGCAGGCCCAGCTGGGTCATGCCTTGTTCTATGTCACCTTGACATTTTGAGCATTTTCTAGCACTCAATCCTTTCAGAATACTGCATCAGACACTAACCATGACATGAGTATTTGCAAAGTAAAAGCTCATCAGAAAGTAGGGCATCAAAATGCTGCATCTACCATTCCAAAACTGTCTGGTTTTACAGCCAATGCATACATGACAAGAAAAGGCAGCAGCATAGCTCAGACCAGGAAAGAGACATGCGAGAAGAGTGAACAAAGAATTCATCTATTATCATATATTTTATAGTACATAAATTTATCAGCCAACTTGCTGAGACAGAAGGACAAGCAGTCCTTGTGGACCCACTAATATTTCATTTAGAAAGCTGACCAGACCAAACCAAACAACTGGAGTCACGTCAACTCCGCCAAGGGGAGGGATCAGCTTCCTGGTTGGTATGAGAAGTGGTTCAGTAGGAGCATAAGCAATTACATAAGGGAACTTCCCCACAGGAAGTTTTGGGTACCATGACATTACTATTCTCACAACAAAAGGAAAGCAAAAGCCGAGAGAAACGGGCCCAGGATCCCAATTGCTAGCTTTGCTGTTGCAGGGTCCAGATCTGCAATAACTAATCCATGTATGGTATCTGTGGCAAACTGAGAAACTTGCGGGACATCAACCTTGAAGTTTCTAACGATATCATGAGAAGCGAATAGGTCTCCCAAAGTGGCTGAACTTGATGATACCAATTCAGCACCAGAAGGTACTGCAACCTCCCAACATGCACTACATCTCATTGACTGAAGTTGAAAACCTGACTTTCTTCCATTGTGCCACTTCAAGCTTCTCTGCCACATGTAGAAAGCCAATTCACTAAACACTTTACAACCATCTGAGTTGGCATATGCTATGTACAAGCCAAATCAGATATGGTCATGGCATATCAGAAAACATGAGCCTTTTCTTGTTTGTATTTTCAACCTAGAGAGACCTTTTCCAAGACGACAAGAGATCAGTTGAGATAAACTAATCAGTTAGTAATGGTAGTTAAATTCTGGAGGCAGCACTCACTGGCTCTATATCCACCTATTGGATGAAAACAGCCAGAGTGAGACTGCAACAGTTAGTAGCGGTGCTCTCTTCTTTAGAATATAGTAGATTTCTTGAGGCAATAGATTTTTAGCCGGGGATCTTTGTGCTCTGCCTGCTTATGTACAGTAAATTACCTAACAAAGGCCACATCGGATATAGAACAAACAGTTATGAATCGGTCGTTCAGGCTCAAAGACACTATATTCCAGGTTATAGAAGTATCCTTCAGTGACCAATGCCAATCTTCCAGACAAACAAGAGCTAGGTTAATGAAATTGCAAAAAAAAAAAAAAAAAAAAATGTCAAATTTCCAGATTTCAGGTATATGATCAGCATGGGTACATAAGCAGGCCAGACTTGCAGAGTCAGCCAAAGAACCAATAAGCAACAGAAAGGTACATAGGCAGACTCACTAAGCCGACTGCAGAGTTAGAGAAGCTGATATGTGGAGGGCCATCAACAAAATCGGTTGTGGATACATGGGATGAAGTCAAATTCACTCCAAATTATCGGGTATTGACCACATGGTATTTTTCCAATCCATGAAGATCACATGGTATCAGTTAAAATTTATGGCACCATTTATTAATTTCACCATACAGAAGCACGCCATACACATCAAGGCTCCAAAACCCCCTTGCCCTCTTCTTTTTCTATGTCTACCCTCGAAAGTTTTCTTCTACTCCGACCTCACCACTACATCCCCCGTGACATGATCTAAAAGCAGTACATGATTGACAGTGGAAGTGTTGGACAAAACTAACTCGATGGAAACAACACAACAGCTGACAATCATTACTTTTTTTCTGAGCAATTCCCAGTAAACTATGAAACTACACAGAACCTAAAGTTCCCTAATTGCAGGCACAGCAGACCAAATGGTTGTTTACACTCAAAGCACAACACCGTGACTTTCATTGAAATGCCCGATACAAGTCCAACCCGTCACTCAGTAAAACCAAATTCCGCGACCCCTCTCAGCCACGCCCCAGCATTATTCTTTCCGGAAACAAGATCCTATTGACGCACATCTACATCCACAGATGCAGGATCATGGGTCCGTGGGAATCATCAAAATGAAAAGGCACCCACGAAGCATAGCAGCCAGTACTAGATCAAGAAGACTCACCGTCGAGTGGAGCTTCAGCGGTCGGGTCACCAGAGGACGACAACCTGCCAAGATTCGGAGGAAAAGATCACCCAGAATCAGTTCAAGTCAAGCTTGTAGGGAATTTGCGTCAGCAGAACAGGTGAGAATCACGCAAGTACCTCCAATTTGAAGGCGTGTGCCGGGGGGGAAGCAAACCGCCATCGTCACTGCTCTGTGGATAGAGGCTGTGGACATTGTGGAGGGAACGTTAACGTTCATTATCCTCGACGACGACGAAGGATGGGCCCATTTCTCTCGAGGGTTGGGCCGGGATGTTCGTCTGACCCGAGTCGACGCGCGAACCCGGTTAAAGAACCGGTTTGGGTGTTCAGGTTATTTCGAGGAGTTTTGGTGGGCTCCATTTGAACTGTACTTACATGATTGATCGGGTCTAAAACGCGAAAATATTGGCTGCAGCTCGTATGCCAGCGTGGCAAGCGGGAGACTGCTCCGGAGTGCGACACGTGTCTTCCCGTGGGCCCAGGCGTCAGAGTTATCAGCGTGGAAAAAAAAATTTTGAAACCGCGCACCAGAGCCTTCTCTCCCCTCCTCTGCACACTCTCTCCCCTCTCCCTGACAAGTCACGTCTTTTCTTTTCTCCAGCCCCTGCCCAAAACTTTTATTTCTGCAAACTCGACTCTCTCCCCGCAAATTTTCCTCACCCACCGACGACCGCAAATTTCAAATTTTTCTCACCCACCGACGACCGCCGACACGATCGAGGACCTTCGAGCCGCCCCTCCGACCATCGCGTGTTGACCGATGACCACCGCGTGCGACCCGTCTTCTTCGTGCAAGCTGACCGATTGCCGCGACGACCCTCGAGCCCTCGCCACCCCTCCGACCACCGCGTGTTGACCGACGGCTCCGCGTGCGACCGCTCTTCTTCTGCAAGCCACACACCCACCGACCCCCAGCTGCGTGCGGGCACGATCGAGGACCCTCTCCCCTCCGACCACCGCGTGCTGACCGAGGACTCTCATGCGTGACCGACGACCACCGCGTGCGATCGTCTCTTCTTTGTGCAAGCTGTGCACTCACCGGCGACACGATCAATGATCGAGGACCCGTAGGCCGCCCCTCCGATCACCGCGTGCTGACCGACGACTCTCGCGTGCGACCGACGACCACCGCGTGTGACCGTCTCTTCTCTGTGCAAGCCGCACACCCACCGGCGACGACCGCCGGGCATGATCGAGGACCCTCGGGCCACCCCTCCGACCACCGTGTGCTGACCGATGACTTCTCCCCCTCGGTATAAATTTCTTGCTCTCTTGGATTTTGTCTGGATACAAAGAACTATTAGGAATTTGAAATAATACCCCATGTTTATGAGGAATTTAGAAAGCTAAAAGAGACTGATTTTCAGCTTGGCACACTTTGGATGCTAGTCAAATGTCCTCACGGTAGCCCATTGATACGGTCTTTGGTCCAATCCCATCTTTAAGCTTATAAAAATGGCAAAAGACAATGAACAGGTGAAAAGAAACGTATTTTGGGTTATAAAAAGACATGGTAGTTTGGTCATGGAGGTATATAATATTGTCTGCAATGCTTATCAGAATTTCTTCTTCACAATGAGCAATCACTGAAGGCCAAAACCAAAAACAAGCATTACTAAAAATATTTTCCTTGGAAGATGCTTCATTTTACTAATGCTTCCTTTTTGTTTCTTTTAGTTTGTCTGGATACTCTAATGTTTTCCGGATCGCGTTTCGTGAGGAATTTAGATTTTAATTCTCCTTCATTTGACTTGTGGCCTATCATGGACTTGCGTTTTGTTGGCGTTTGTCTTTGGTGAGAGAGAAATGCGTGGTGTAATTTAAATTTTGGTTTTATCCTGTGTATTTGGTTGTTTTCTTTTTCAATTATGATTATACTTAATTAAGCGGAACTTATTTATGTCTGTGTTTTTTTGTGTTTCTTTTGCTTATGTGGGAAGTCATTTGATTAGATGGCGATCTTTTACCGCAACATTTGTCCCTTTTGTTGATTATCTTCTTTAACTGTAGAGCGCGTGGGATAGGGATATCATCTGATTTCTGATTTGTCCGATTGAATGGAGTTGGAGATACCATACATGAACTGTGCTTGTTTCTGATGATGCTGTCCTACATTCCTATTACTGATATGTATGTCGTGCTTTTTAGGAGTGTTTGTTACCTTTCAGACCTGGTTTATGGTTTTACTACTAATTTTCGGAATCTGTATTAGCGATCGTGTATGCATCGAGTATGGAAATTTTGAAGCCTAAACTTGCTTGTCTTTCTTAGGGATTGCTTTTCTTATTCTTGAGTCTTTGTCATGTGGTTGTATTCTCCAGTGGCTAGGCTCGATACAAGTTATCCCGGAGGCTTGGCATCATACATAAAAACCGCGAGGAACTCTTAGCCGATTCAAAAGCAAGAAAGAACCCATTTGACGGCTTCACACCTTCGGTATGTATCGATAATTTGATATTTAGTACTGCTTAATTATATTCCCTGAAGCAAAGAGCTGTAAAGAATGGATTTTGACTGAATGATGTGCTTAGAATTTTGTCTTTTCTTGTTTTCTTGATGATGTGCTTAGAATTTTGCTGCCTCGGTATAAATTTCTCGCTCTCTTGGATTTGGTCTGGATACAAGGGTTCTCTCTGGGTCAATGTTGAACCTTTTGAATCCCAAAACATATTGGCCAAATGCACATCAAAGCAAGTGAATGCAAACGTCAATTAGTTCTGCAAACAAATTGTGCAATTGTTTTCTGTTCCACTAAAATCTCCTGCAGATAATAGTTGTCATCAGTAGTTTCTTTAGCTACACTGGATTACCTTTAGAACATTCACAGAAGTCTCCTGGTTGGCCGTTGATAATATATGCATCTGATCGAGGAGTGTCTGAACCTGATTCGAGGTCTTCCTCAACTTCCTCATTCACATTTCCTTTGGACTCTTGGGTTGCAGGGTTTTCGCTCTGCAAGAGACTATCTTTGATCGTTTTCAGCTAGGGCTTTCAAGATAAATTCAGCCACTGTGATTCGCATAAATTTTGACTTTCAGTGTAGTGGTTGGAGGAAGGGACGAAGAATTGTGAGTGCATTAGCAGGTTTGTCTTTTCTCGTTTTCTTGATGATATGCTTAGAATTTTGCTGCCTCGTTGTTTAGGCAACTTTCTTGGGGCAATGAATGCAGGGAGCATCGGCCGATTTTCTTACTGATTCGGTGAATCGAGGGACAAACCCAAGAGCAGCCCCTTTTTTGTGAGATATCAAGATTTCGGTTCTTGACAATTTTGAGGTGAGCTTAACGCTTATAATATGTCATTTAGTTTAGCTTTTTTATGTTCTTTCTTATGTCAATGCTCTTTTTTGGGTTAAGAAATTTGGGCTCTTGACAAATTTAGGTTATTGATTACTACTTGCGTGCATAACTGTAAAAATAAAATGATGGTGGCTTGCATTACAGGTTTGAAGCTACCATCAATAATCAATAACAATTATTTAATATATGTATAAGGTATTATAGAATAGTCAATGTGTTATACTTGGAAAAAAAAAATTAATGTAATATTCGATAGAATATGTGTATCTTCTTGAGTCTATTATTTGGGGGAAGAGATTAACGGTGTTAATAACTTATATTTGTTGGAGAGGCTTGCTATTGACGTAGACATTAAATATGATATGCTGTAAGGAGCTTGGAGTGTATATATATATATATATATATATGTTGTTAAGTGTTAACACCCAAATTCTAATTCATCCATTTCTTTAACTTTCAAAAGGAAAAAAAACAAGAGAATAGATTTTTCATGAAAAAGGATCTATGGCTGGAGGAACATTGAAAGAGAGAGAGAGTAGCTATCATGATGGTGGATTTGAGCTATATTTGCTACATGCAGTTGTATAATTCTATTTGAATTTTGCAATGGTTATGAAAATGCTATAAACACCTACAAGAAGAAAATTTTGAAGGTTTAATGAAGTTTTTCTGTATGTTCTATAAAAGAATGCGCTTTGACATCATTTTGATGATTATGACATCAAATGATACATTTTCTCTTGCAGATTAATTTGGCAAAATCATGAAGAGATTAGACTATTCATCACAATCAATGATGTCGACCCCTCCAATCAACAATGATACATCCGTCTTTTGCTATTGTGGCCTCAAGTGTCCTCTACGAACGGCAAAGACGAAGGATAATCTAGGAAGAAGATATTATGGTTGCCCAAGATACAACCACAACAATAGAAGAGAGAGTTGTAATTTTTTTATTTGGGTTGATGAGGAAATCAGTCGATCAGTAAGGAGTGTGTCCAAAAGTTTTTGTCAGAGCAATGTCGAGCGAGAATCAATGTCCACCCATAATGAGGATGAGGGCTGTTCGACGAGCGCCGAAGACAAAACTCTTGTGGCCAAACTGGAACAAGATTTGGCAAACGTAAACAAAAAATATTCTAGATTGAAGATGTTTGTTGTGTTGTTGTTTATGGTAATTTTAGCTTTCAAATTTGACATGTTTTGAGAATTGGCAAACTTGAAGATGTTGGTTGGGCTATTCATAGGTTGACATGTTCAGTATGTGTACGGTGGGTAATGAACTTTGTTTATATAGTTTGGTTAGTTAAACTCCTAACAAACACAACTTACTTTGGTAACGGCCACCTCAGTTGTCTTGAGATATCCTCATATATATTAGTTGAAAACGTGCTTGTATTTCAATTTGGTTTAATTTTTGTTTAGTGGAAAATTTGGTTTGATTGAATTGAGTGTTTTTTACTCTTCTTCTTGCAACATGTATTTAAAGTTTTTTTCCCTTAGATTGCACCACGTTATGGTGCACATATTTTCTTGTACCTCCTTCAAGATGCCTAACAGTAGAGGAAAATTGAAGTTATTTTTTAGAAGTGAAGCATCACTATTTCTGAGCAATTTTCTTCTTATTTCTTGTCGATCTTCCATCATTTTGGAAAGGCTATTGCTGAAGTCAAAGTTGGGGGAGGAGCCCTTCATCATTCGCAAAAATGCCCTAAATTCATAGGGTCCCCAGGTACCTTTTCATCCCTTGCACCCCCATTATCAAAGCCAACACCATCTAAATTTGCATTTTCATCATTGCATTCAGCAGATGGAGAAGCACTTTTTTCCCTTGTGGAAACATCTCTCGCATCATCGTTATTAGAACTATCCCTTATTTCAACTTCTCCGTTTTGATTATCTGATATATCACATACAGATGGGACAATGGGAATTCATGTATTGCATTGCACGTCTAGGCTACTTTTGCCAGGAGGAAGGAGAGGTGACAAGCCTTGTTGTAAATCAGTCAAGGATAACATTGATGCTCCTGAAACAGCTAAGGGGCCCTCAGATCAGATCTTGACTCAATATGTAACCCCTTCATCGAAGCACCTTAAGCTTCCAAAATACATTCTGAAGGAATGCCTACATTGGCTACATTATCATCAAACTGCTGAAATACCTAAGAATGCGTTAAGGAACACATTTGGTAGAGATAACCAAAAACACAATGATAATAGAACGAAAATGTTGTAGCATTTATAAATATCTTTCATCCACCAACATTTCTTTCCTTTATGGGTAATTAGGATAGAGAACTTGGCAGAGGAAGATGAACCAACTAGTAGCCCAAGCCAAAAAAGTTAGATACATAAGAATGGTTGCCTGACTCTATAAAAACCACCTTATCACCACCGCATAAGAGTACAGTCGAATTCCGTGCAAAAATCTTTCCATTTACTTGGACAATACCTTTACCCCCAGTAATTTCAAGGAGCGTCGCCTTCTTTCCATAAACCTATTCGTACCAATATCATATAGGATGATATAAATGGTTAAAAAAAAATATGTCTGTCTTCGATTCTACATTCTAAACCAAGAAACTTATAAATGCAAGCAAGTACAGCAAATATATCCCACAATGTGTTTAAGTTTACACAACACCATGCCAATAGATGGATCTGCAAGGCACAAATTGCACTGACTGCCATGACCAACGGTGAAAAGGCTATCCCGCATCAGCAAGTTGAGATTCTACATCAAAGACATTGAATAAGGACAACAAGCACAGAAGCAGCAACAACTTGTGGAATTGCTCCAAAAAGCACATAGTAAGCACTTCCTCTTGGGCGTTTCAAAAAGATATGACAGGGGATTACTTTTTAAGGATAAAAAATTTCTACTTGTAGAGCACCATAGAGTTGAATCTATCCTTTAATAGATAACGAATATGTATAAACCAAGAGTGAGAAGAGAGAGAGAGAGAGAGACTTAAGAAAGGACATCATGGACACTCGTGTACATCAGTTCAACCAATAAACTTCAGAATTTTATAGATAGTCATCCTAAAAATCAAACCACTTAACTGCTCTTTTTAGAAAAAGAGACACAAGGAAGACCACAATGACGACGACAAACTCAGCTCTTATCATATGGATTCTTTCAAAGCGAAAAGTAATATACTAGTTTAAAAACATGTGATAAAGATAGAGGATGGTGGAGTTATGACATATGTTGACAAGATTAAATGCGGTATAGTTGGTTTTTTTTTAAAATTTTGCTGGTGATGCCCAACAAAAAAACAAAATGTTTTATTTCGTTGTGTCAAGCATCAACACGTCAAGACAGTTCATATAAACGATATAATTGAGTAAAAAAGGAGGAAAAATATTTACTATGCAATCCTAAATATGCTCTAAGTGCAAATTTTCTTCATGGGTGATCTCAAGGATAATAATGACCCTACTAATCATTTTGCTAATTGTTCAGTGCATCCTCCTTTGGGCTCATGTGGGTCACTAGTGGCTGGTGGGAACCAAGACAATACATAGGTACTCTCACTATAAGAGTCACAAGAATCTAGAACCAAAAATCCACCGAGATTTGTATTTCTTTTTATATGCACTACTCTTTAAACAAAAGTTCAAACTCAAATTATAGAAATAACTGCACCTAACATCAATAATAAAATTAAGGAAAATAGAAGGTGCGACACAACAATAAGAATTTTTCTATAGATTAAGGGCATGGAGTAGACTATTAGAGCTTACCCAATGATGCGGCATAATTCCCAAAACTGATTCTCTGAATTCCCTGCGCTCAAACTGTAATATAGTGGTGTCTATTAGAGCTTGTCAGCAAACTAGCAAAGCAAGTCATACTCAACATCCAAACAACTAATAAAAAAACTCCTTGCCTAATCATACATGCATTGAAGGATGGCCGGTTTTCCATTAAGAGTCAATTAGACTAACAATCATTTACCACGTATTAGAGCTCATTGCTATGTAAGAATAAAATGTCATACCATTTTACTTTGGACGATTCGAATGATTCCAAAGATTTGCTTGAGTTCCTTCGGAATCATTCAAATCATATATCTCATGATGCTGAAACGAGTTTGAAGATTCCTGTATAGAAAAATAACCAATTTAATTAAATTAGACTAAATAAATGCTGAGATAAATATATATCAAATAATCCGATGAAAGAAAATGCAAGCTGTACCTGATTCAAAATGGTTCCGTGAGATCTATTATGATACTCCAACATCTATCCACAAGAAATCATAAACAATGAACATTACACTAGTAACAGTAAGATAAAATAATACTACAATCTAATATAATTACATAATAAGCACCTGACTAGTGAATGGAGAAATTTCATTCATAATCCCTGATGGCATGATGTATGGTGATTGCATCTACATATAATAAATGACTCCATTAGCAAAATGCACCATATCTAATATAGCAAACTAATAAATACCTGACTAGGAAATGGACAAAATCCACTCATAATTCCCGGTGGCATGACGTATGGTGGCTGCTGCATCTATATAAAAAAAATCGACCAAATTAGTAATGTATAAATATAGATGGAAGACCAAAAGTGACATACCTGATTATGAAAATTTGCAATTATTGGAGGACCACCAATATTAGTAGGACAAAAGGCTCCATAAAATTGATTTGAATTACTTGAATAATTTGGGAAATGAGTTTTATCATGTGGGACTTGGACAACCAACTCTACAAAATTATAAATATGTAAATTGGCATCATATAACACAATCAAAAAATTTAACTAATCATATTAATTAGAATAATATGTTACTTACCTCGACTTTCTATTGACGTTGGGGGTATTCATTTCTTAGATTTTTTTCTTCTTATTCTCACTTGAGCTTTTAAGCTTTCCATAACTTACCATTTTCCTTTCTTTCGAAGGGGGTCCAATACAGAAATATTGCACAAGGAAGCCTCATCATTATTACCACTAACATCATCAGTCACATCCGTACTTGATTTGTACAATGAAATTTTAGCATTTGCTTTTCCATGCTCTTCCATACTATTTTCATAGTATTTTCATCTTCGGCTCCTAAACTCATCAATTCAAAAGACTATTGCATCAATGTGGAAAATCGATTAAATTTAGATGAATCCTCTGACAAATGATGAAATTCATCATTCTCAATTCCTTGTTTTGCACACTTAGTCCATCTTTTCAAAATATAAGTTGATGGAATGTTCGTAACTGATATGTTCTCACTCAACACTTTCAAGGCATGGCGACACAACCACCATTTTGATTCAAATGATTTGCATTCACAAGAAACCGAAAAGTCTGCGGGGTCAAATTTGACAATATGTTCACGTTGACTCCCTCTACACTTGAGAGTAAATGAATAAATCAATCCATCAAATGTACTACTTGAAATATTTTCCGAGAGAATTTGGGTAAATTCATCATTGAACTTTTTAAAAATGGCACGAGTATAAACTAAAGCAGCATGCTTCAAGATATCATCGGAACCGCCGCTTTGGCCTTCCCACGACAACTATAATCATCTTGACTTTTAATTTCTCTCATGTGCTTCACTTATTCTTCATAGTAATGGACAAATTCTATAAGAGTTGATGTCTTCCTTGCTATATTTTGGAATACATTATTAGTACTCTCATTTCTTTGGCTTGATAATATACCACATGTAAAAATATCACGACCGAAGGCTAAACTCCATTTATGTCTAATGCCATATAATCTTCGAAACCAGCTATTATTTTCAGTACCCCACTCTTTTTCACTTTCCCTCCAAGTAAATTCAAATTCATTCTCCGATCTACATCTATACATAAGTGCGGATAAATATTTATTCTTAAAACCCAGCTTCTTGTAAAGATGTGGAATGTTTTTATTAGCATTTTTCCCGATGTGCCAAGTGTATAAACGGTGTTGTGTATTCAGAAATACCATTCTAATAGCTTTTGCCATGGCTTGGTCTTGATAAGTGAATATGGTTTTCAGAGCCTTATTTCCCATAAACTTCAAAAATGCATCAAATAACCAAATAAATGATTCTGCAGTCTCATCTAACAAAAATGCACAACCAAACAAAACATTCTTCCAATGATGATTAACTCCAACAAAATGTGCACATATCATTTTATATTTGTTGGTACGATATGTGGTATCAAATATCAACACATCACCGAAACAATCATAATCAAATTTTGACAAACTATCCCTCCAAAATATATTTGTCAGCCTACCATCTTTATCAACCTGTATAGCATAGGAAAACATTGGATTTTATTGTTCCATGTTATGAAAATGATTTAAAAGATTTTGACAATCTCCCCCAGTTATAATTTCGGATCTTTTTGTCTGCAAATAATTTTGACAATCACGCAAGTTGAATCCTAAATTTTTGCTTCATCCTGCTTCATTTGCTAAAAATTTATATGCTGAAGTTCCCCCAATGACAGCTTTAACCATGTCAGCTAAAACACCCTTACAAGTCTCTGACATAATTCTTCCACATCTAATTAAATGCCTTTGATTTTCCGGAATGAATGCATGATTATGATCAGAAATATACTCTATGACTTCAAAGATATCATTATCAACCTTAAACTTAATATGAACGAGACAGCTATATCTAACTTCAAACCTCTCAAATTTCTTTTCCTCATCAACTGAGCTGGCAAAATAACCCTCACAATTATACACAAAAGTCCGTCGGGTTATTTCTCCTTTAGAATTTCTAGCCAAATTACCCTTCCTCACTCCAAATCCTTTATTGATTGCATAGGCTACATACTTATTATATGCTTCAAGTTCATTTGAAAAAATCATTCATATTGCAAACTCAAAGTCTTTTTCCATATCGTGCATTACATGTATAAGAGATCCAGTTTCATGCTGCAATTAAAAGAACAAAATATAATTATCTCATCTATTACATAAGAAAACAAAATATATTTCACAAAGAACAAAATATAATTACCTCCGGTTCAGCCATTTGATAAACAAACTCCAAATGAGGACCTTCTTCACCTAAAAGTTAATATTTAAGAGAATCCAAAGGGACACTGTAATAATCCACTGATCAAAGTTTATTAACTTTTAAGCAAGCTAAAATTTTGAGGAAAAAAGAGAGAGAGGGAAGCACCAACATGCAAAAATAGTCATGCGTTGTAGAGAAGCACAAAACTTCTTTACTTTTTATTTCAAACCATTGCATGATCTCTTAATATCTCCAAAGTAATAACAATGTTTTTTTTTTTGTCGGAATAACAAGGTATTTTGTTTGGTAATAAATTACATTCTCACACATGATCTGATATATCAAAGAACACTATATATCAACACCATATACCAGCCGCACATGCATACATTAGTAAAATTTCGATTCTTCTACTAAGGTCATTGTTTTATTAAATCTACTATTTGATTAGCTGTCATCATTGCCGAAGAACTTGCCAAAAGATATCATCAAACCTTAATACAGATTGACAAAATGTAGGATATTAATGGACACTAAAATAATTGAGGCAATGAGAGACATCGACGACTTTGAGGGAAATAAGAAAGAAAGAAGACACCACTTCCACTACTAAACTTAGGTTGCTCTAATCTTGCACCTCAAGAAGCTCTAAGAATTCATAATGCCCTACCTCAATCCAATGGCCAAATAAAAGCACATTATAAAGCCACACAAAAAAAAAAAAAAAGCATCGTAATTAATAACCTAAATTTGTCAAGAGCCCAAATTTCTTGACCCAAAAAAGAGCATTGACATAAGAAAGAACATAAAAAAGCTAAATTAAACGACGTATTATAAGCGTTAAGCTCACCTCAAAATTGTCAAGAACCGAAATCTTGATATCTCACAAAAAAGGGACTGCTCTTGGGTTTGTCCCTCAATTCACCGAATCAGTTAGAAAACCGGCCAATGCTCCCTGCATTCATTGCCCCAAGAAAGTTGCCTAAACAGCGAGGTAGCAAAATTCTAAGCACATCATTAAGAAAACGAGAAAAGACAAACCTGCTAATGCACTCACAGTTCTTTGTCCCTTCCTCCAACCACTACACTGAAAGTCAAAATTTATGCGAATCGCAGTGGCTGAATTTATCCTGAAAGCCCTAGTCACGATCAAAGATAGCCTCCTGCAACGCGAAAACCCTGCAACCCAAAATTCTAAGCACATCATTCAGTCAAAATCCATTCTTTACAGCTCTTTGCTTCAGGGAATATAATTAAGCAGTACTAAATATCAAATTATCGATACATACTGAAGGTGTGAAGCCATCAAATGGGTTCTTTCTTGCTTTTGAATCGACTAAGAGTTCCCTCGCGGTTTTTATGTATGATGCTAAGCCTCCTGGATAACTTGTATCGAGCCTAGCCACCTGGAGAATACAACCACATGACAAAGACTCAAGAATAAGAAAAGCAATCCCTAGGAAAGACAAGCAAGTTCAGGCTTCAAACTTTCCATACTCGATGCATACGGGATCGCTAATATAGATTCCGAAAATTAGTAGTAAAACCATAAACCAGGTCTGAAAGGTAACAAGCACTCCTAAAAAGCACGACATACATATCAATAATAGGAATGTAGGACAGCATCATCAAAAACAAGTACAGTTCATGTATGGTATCTCCAGCTTCATTCAATCGGACAAATCAGAAATCAGATGATATCCCTATCCCACGCACTCTACAGTTAAAGAAGATAATCAACAAAAGGGACAAATGTTGCGGCAAAAGATCGCCATCTAATCAAATGACTTCCCACATAAGCAAAAGAAAACAAAAAAACACAAACATAAATAAGTTCCGCTTAATTAAGTATAAACAGAATTAAAAAAGAAAACAACCAAATACACGGGATAAAACCAAGATTTAAATTACACCACGCATTTCTCTCTCACCGAAGACAAACGCCAACAAAACACAAGTCCATGATAGGCCACAAGTCAAAGGAAGGAGAATTAAAATCTAAATTCCTCACGAAACGCGATCCGGAAAACATTAGATGTATCCAGACAAACTAAAAGAAACAAAAAGGAAGCATTAGTAAAATGAAGCATCTTCCAAGGAAAATATTTTTAGTAATGCTTGTTTTTGGTTTTGGCCTTCAGTGATTGCTCATTGTGAAGAAGAAATTCTGATAAGCATTGCTGACAATATTATATGCCTCCATGACCAAACTACCATGTCTTTTTATAACCCAAAATGCGTTTCTTTTCATCTGCTCATCGTCTTTTGCCATTTTTATAAGCTTAAAGATGGGATTGGACCAAAGACCGTATCAATGGGCTACCGTGAGGACATTTGACTGGCATCCAAAATGTGCCAAGCTGAAAATCAGTCTCTTTTAGCTTTCTAAATTCCTCATAAACATGGGGTATTATTTCAAATTCCTCACAATTCTTTGTATCTAGACAAAATCCAAGAGAGCAAGAAATTTATATCGAGGGGGAGAAGTCATCGGTCAGCACGCAGTGGTCGAAGGGGCAGCCTGAGGGTCCTCGAACGTACACGGCGGTCGTCGGTGGGCGTGCGGCTTACGCAGAGAAGAGACGGTCGCACACAGTGGTCGTCGGTCGCGCGCGAGAGTCCTCGGTCTGCACGCGGTGGTCAAACGGGTGGCCCGAGGGTCCTCGATCATGCCCGGCGGTCGTAGCGGCGGTCACCAGTGGGTGCGCAGCTTGCACAGAGAAGAGACGGTCGCACGCGGTGGTCGTCGGTCGCACGTGAGAGTCCTCGATCAGCACGCAGTGGTCGGAGGGGCGGCCCAAGGGTCCTCGATCATGCCCGGCGGTCGTCACGGTGGTCGCTAGTGGGTGTGTAGCTTGCACAGAGAAGAGACGGTCGCACGCGGTGGTCGGAGGGGCGGCCCGAGGGTCCTCGATCGTGCTCAGCGGTCGTCGCGGCGGTCGCTGGTCAGCTTGCACATAGAAGAGACGGTCGCACGCGGTGGTCGTCGGTCGCGCGCGAGAGCCGTCAGTCAACACGCGATGGTCGAAGGGGCGGCTCGAGGGTCCTTGATCGTGCGGCGGTCGTCGGTGGGTGAGAAAAATTTGAAATTTGCGGTCGCCGGTGGGTGAGGAAAATTTGCGGGGAGAGAGTCGAGTCTGCATAAAAGTTTTGGGCAGGGGCTGAAGAAAAGAAAAGACGTGACTTGTCCGGGAGGGGAGAGAGAGTGTGCAAAGGAGGGGAGAGAAGGCTCTGGCACGCGGTTTCAAAAAAAAATTTTCCACGCTGACAACTCTGACGCCTGGGCCCACGGGAAGACACGTGTCGCGCTCCGAAGCAGCCTCCCGTTTGCCACGCTGGCACATGAGCTGCAGCCAATATTTTCTCCTAAAATGTAGGGGGTGTCAGTTTTAAGATTGATAGTTTCCCATCCTAAAATACAAAACCAGACTAGATCAAGTTGGTTTTTAATTTGTGGAACCTGGAACTAGACTACTCAATCTTAAAACCAGATTGGACAAACCCAACCTTGTTTGAGGGTTAGTCCCGAAGCCGATAATCTTTTTTTTTTTATTTCTTCTATTCACAACATTAAAAAAAGGATGATTTACTAATTAGAATATGCTTCAAAATAAAAATAGAAAAAATAAAGAAATCTTTGCTCGTCCAATGGTCCATTCCTTATGTGGAACCAAACTGATCCCCAAGAACTAGGGTGTCGAGAACCAAACCGAACCGAATTTCGTGTGTTTTCGATTTGGTTCAATTTCGGTTCGATTAACCAAAAAATAACTGTTAATTTTTTCGGTTCGGTTCAGTTTTCGGTTAACCAATTCAAACCGCAATTCTCAATAAAAATTGAACAATCTCTCTTTTTTATCATATCTTCTTCACTTAAGCTTCAACAAACAAAACAAAATAGGAAAACTGAAAAACCGTCTCAAACCGAACGGCATTTTCGATTTGGTTTGGGAAGGTTTCAATTCGGTTTAGTATCATCCCTTATGAAATCGAACCAAACCGTTTACACCCCTACCAAGAACTACCCTTTCATCCAAACTGCTCCTAGCTTGGACTGCTCTAGTTTGACAACAATAAAAGAGTGGTCATCGAGACTAAAGGGATTAGATAAGGAGAAGCTCTTCACACGTTTTTGGAATCGTAAAGAAGGCATGAATTAACCAAACTGTGTACCAAATAAAAAGAGAGTAATTTTGAAATATATATATGATTCGGTTCGGTTCAGTTCGGTACGGTTTGATTTTTCGATTTTTCCTGATTTTTTTTTCTTGCAAAAGAGAAAACTCAAAACTCAACGAGAGCATAAACGCGCTAGGCGTGGAAACCATATCACCACCGTCACCTAAGTCAACATCAACAACCGCTTTTTGATCAACGGTTGTGGTGCGCCCTCCCGAAATCCGCGAGCTTACGCGACCGGTTCTTGCAAAATGACGATGCCGTAGCGGAGTGCGTCTTCGCCGACGCCCGGCCGATCTCGCCGAAGACCCGACCTCCGGCGGCATACAACCCTTCTGCTTCCGGTGCTGGCTGGGGCTCGCCTCACCAGCGGGCTCAGGCAGAAGGCGAACCTGAACATGTTCCTCAAGTGGCCCAGCCTCGGCCGGGTCGCCGACTTGGGAGCGAAGGTGGGGGTAACCAGCGTCCTTCACCACCGTGGCGGCGACGACGAGTCCAAGGAGCACCCATTCCCCGACAACGATCAGCCGCCGCTAAGGTTCTCATCGGAATCCTCCCCCATAGCTAGCGACATCCCGCAAGCCGGGATCCGGGAGGGCTTCCGACACCGGCCGCTCGAGACGGCGGAGTCTTCTTCGAAGGCGGACGGCCTCGAATGCACCCTCCGATGGCTCGGGAGGAACGACAGCCACGACGGTGAAGGGGACACGCGGCAAACCCTGGGATCCGCATCAAAGGAGTCCCAATTGGGATCAGGGTCGATTTTTCAAATCTGGATCTGGATCTGAACAGGTAGGCGATGAGGGAGAATTCTCGGCTCTTCTTCTTAAAAGACCTCTGGGACGACAACCCACCACCGTTGCCGATGCCGCCGGCCTCCTAGGCAACGTTGTACGTAGGGGCGACCTGAGGTGTGCTGTAGAACCGATGGTGCGGGTGGTGGGGCTGGTGGTGGTTGGATTTCTGGCAAGAGACATAGGGAGACATGGAGCAAGGGAACAGAGGGGCGGAGCAGGAGGCTGGGCGTCGGATTGACGGGGCTCCTCCGCCACTGCCACCGCGACGCGGGAGGGCCGGCCTTGGGCCTGAGCCTGAGCCTGGGCTTAGGCGGCGATGAGGGCGAAGAGGTGTTCACGGAGGCAAGAGGCGCAAATGCCGACGCCGTTGCTGGGTCGCCCGGATGCTTCTTGCACTTCATCTACTCTGCCGGCGCAAACGAGTCCTTCGGAAGATTTGCAGGCGGACGGCAATTGATCGAGCGATTTGTATCTTCTCGTGTATCTCCAAAGATTTGCAAGCAGACAGCAATTAATCGAACAATTTTGTATTGCCCTAGAAAACCGGTTCAATTCGGTTAACCGATTTGGTTCGGTTAACCGAATTAGATCTCAGGGGAAATATTTTGAGTTTTTCGGTTAACCGACTCCGAACTGAAAATGCACTTCATTTCGGTTCGGTTTGGTTCAGTTCGGTTACTGACACCCCTAATTTATATATATAGGAATTACCTTGTGAATGCATCTTTTGACGTAATGGTAATGAATAAAAGAAAAGCCATTTTGAGAGAGATCTTAACTCATGGAAGAGAATTTTTACATAATAGCAATGTTTAGAAATTATACTCAAGAGAGAGTTGTAACATCTTAAAAATCGACCCCATTTTTGGATTTTGTAAAATGGCGATATTAGTCGAATGTCTGGTCAGTACAAATATTCCAAACTATTTGTTCATGGGATAACGGATTATAGGGAGGTGCCGATAGGAAACGATACTCATATGACTCGCAATTTCAAAGGAGAATGAACCCTTTGACCATGAGGGCCTAGGCATGAACATATCCTCTAGTACTAGATTATCAAGGAAATGAAAATAAATCGATTTGGCAGAAGTACGAAGTTGGGTTGCAAGTGATTTCCACACGACTTCAATACAAACTATGAACAACACTAAACCGAATCATTTTCCTCTTGTACTCGAGATTATCAATTGAGTCCCTAAGATCACATGACAATCGAGGGATGTCCCTAACTCGAGAATTGATGTAAACGTGGATCAAAGAATGGTTGACCACGGGTCGAATGTGAGGAAAAGTCCTAAAGGGGCGCCCGATAGTCCAAATTGTACTATGGTTGCGATCGACTCAATATAGCCATGATTTTTAATCCGATTTTGAGAACCAACTTATCAAGGATGTTAGGACTAAATATTTGGACGTCATCTCATTTATTCTTGGATTTTCCGTTGGGCTTTAAAATGTCGGAAAAGGAAAACTTGGATTGGGTTTCGGGCTCCTAGGTGAGTCGGCCCAAGACCGGTTGCCCATTAGGCCTTGCACCCATCCAACCTAGCTCAAGAAGGCTCAAACTTGCCCATTCTCCCCTTTCTCCCAGCCCAAACTTCTCTTCTTTTTTTTCTTTTGGTGGCCCATTTTGTTTGGTTTGTTTGGCTTGTTTCTCATTGGTTCTTGAGTAAGTGGGCTAAGAGAAAACAAGTTTAGAAGCTTTCTCTCTTCTCCATTTCCCCCATCTTAGCCGCCCATATGAGCTCTCTCTCTCTCTCTTCCTTTTCTCTTCCTTTTCTTCTTCCGTTTTTTGCCGTTTTTGTTCACCGCCGGGCCCGAGGGAAAATGGGAGTCGGATGACCGTCCAAAGCATGGAGCTTAATGTTTGGAGGCTAGCTACTCATCGTCGACCACCTTTGATCGTTTTTTTTTTTTTTTGAATTTTTCTTTTCGCCCAAAATAGTTTTCCGGCGTTGTTTTGGCATGATTGGGCCACCGTCCGTCGTCCGTCACCTTCTCCAAGCTAACCTCGTGTAGCTCTCGCTCTTGCCTTCACACCGATGTCGTTGGATTCCCAAACCAAGTGAGTTAATTTCCTAATCCTTTGTTAGGGGTTAATCTTGCTTAAGTTAGTTTAATTAGCTTAATACTTAGATTATGCTTGGTTGATGATGGATTAGCTTGCTAATTGTGGCTGATTAGATTAGTGTTAAGTATGGTTAGTATAAAGTAACTATAGTTAGTTATTAAAGTAACCATAATTAGTTATTAAAGTAACATTGGTTAGTTATAAAGTAATTAAGGTTGGTTTAGTTAATCATAGTTAGGTTAATTAACGCTAGTTGGGTTAAGTTTAGTAACCATTGTTAGGTTTATGAAATTATTATTATTTTTGGATTAAATAATAATTATTAATTATTTTCCTAAAATATTTATTTATTTATTTATTTATATTATTGTTTTATAATTTCGAATTATTATTAATTTTTAATTCGGAATATTAATTATTTTTCCCAAAAAATATTTATTGGTAATTATTTATCGGAAACGGGTTTTATCGAGAAATTTTGTGGAAATTGTGTTTAAAGCTTATTTTTCCCTAGACTAATTGTGGTTAGTCTCTTGTTTATTAAATGAAATTGTTTTGTTAATTGAATGTTTTAGAAGTGTAATTTATTGTTGTTATTATTAGTTGGATGAATTGTTTTATGGTTATTGTTAAATGTTAGTTGTTTTTCTTGAAATTATGGGGTGCATGTGATTGTTGATTGATTGTTGTCATTGTCTGCTGTTTAAATACATAGTCTATTAATTGTTGATTGTTGAATTTTCAACTGCTGTTGTACGTGACTGTGAATACTACTGCATCTCATGATACGTGTGTTAACTACAATAGTATGTTGCGTGAGCACGAATTATGTTGGATTCATAAAGAGTAGAGCAAAGACAAAAATGCATTGGTTGATGATGTGTTGTATGATCACATTAAAATAATAGCTCGGTATAGCCAAATGACTGCTAATCCTTCAGGGTTGTGCCATGGCCATTGGGTTGCCCAACAGTGATCAGATGCGAAGTCGCGGTAGAGGTAAGGGCCATGCTCCTTTGAGAATGCTGTTGGTGGGAGATAGCCCATGACATCGCTGTGCCTCAATGAAGAGGACAATGTCTGGCTTAGGTTAGTTGACCGCCAACCATAAAGTTATGCCGTGACCTAGGGAATTGTAATAATTGGAGCACGTATGGGCATCAAGATATAAGAAAGTTATATGTAATGTTTTGATTATTTGCATGCCCCTTACTATTGTTATGAGGTGATTGATAGATTCTACAGGTTGCATGTGCCAATACCACGTAGAGTCATTTGTGGTTGTGCATGTTTATTGAATTGTTTTTTATTATCGTTTCTCTGAAGTGTGATGGTTGATGATTGGACGGGTTTATGTTGTATGTTAGATTATCCTGAGGAGCGAAGTTCCTAATTGAGGCTTAAGACTTTAGCTAGTTGAACTTATCCTAACCCATCATGGTTAAATATTTTTTAGGATCCCAAATGACGTAGTACCTGGTGAGGTTCAGCATCCCCATGGACATGAGTACTACTGTCACCACGCGGCCCGCCCCGGGCCGCAATTTTGTGTACGAGCACCATGTGACTACAATATAGGTGGACGAGGGGTTGATGGATCATTACGCGCCTCACGTTTTTAAGGCATGGTTCCTCAAGATAGGAGGCATTATGTACGGTTCTCTCCAAAGTTTTGATGGACTAGTCCCTCTTATGAGACCAACCAATGAGGTCTGGGATCCTATGGACATGAATCTTCTTGATGGTGAGCTCTCAAACCTTACGACTAGAGAGACTAATCATTTTGAGGATAGCGAGTAGGTAGCTATGGTCTATTCCCTTTTTAACGAGCCCCCCACTTGCATAGAGATAGATTAGCTAGACCGGTTCTTTTTTGAGTAGGTTGTAGCTTATCGCATATAGTAAGGCGTGTATATATTTACTGGTATGCAGGCTAATCCTATATATAAATAAAATAGTGTTGTTGTCTTTCCTATGCTGTTATTACTAATATCCCTATTATTTCTAATTGTGGAGTTTTGTTCGTTTCTACATATGCTTAATTATAAGATAAAATGAATTGGTCGATGACAGTATTTGGGATGTCATATAGTTAGATCTCAAGTAAATTAGAGTTGTCATGAGCTTGAGGGTCAGTGCATGACAAGAGCACTCCAAAGATGCATAATCTCCTAATAATGTGTCCACTTGTACGCCAAACGAGAAAATAGTGAGCCAATATGAGATATATTAAAGTGGATAGTACTTTAGTGAATTAATCCCAGGCATCGCATGCACACCCTTATATGTTGCATGTTTTGCAACGGTACATAACTTAGATCACATATTTCATAATTGTTTAGGGACTTGTGCGATGACTTTTAAGAATGATTCAAAAATCATGTTAAACGAATTTAAAATTGAAAATTGATATTACACATAAATTAATTTTGAAATTACTTGGAAAGCAACACTATATACTAAATCATAAATTATACCTTTTCGTGAGGTTCTACCATTCATGGAGAATAATGATAACTTGAAATTATATAATTTTTCATTTGGTTCACGTCATATTTTTGTCGATTATAGTCGATGTATTCCATTCGGATTCCAAAATGGGCATAATCGACAGCATAAGTGAGGTACAAATGTCATCCGTTCGATTTTCCTTCATTTTACATTTATAAAATTTCCAATTTAATTATAGTCCACACGCCCGAATCATAGAAAACTACGAACCGAATCCGTGTTGAAAATATTCACGGTCGTTGAAAAATCCGGAAAAACATTAAAAATAAAAATAAAAATAAAAAAGAGCGAAAGTTCCACGTCATCATCGGAAGGGAACCTGTGTCGAAAGAAAAACACCATCCTTATCTCCTTTTCCTTCAGCTTTCTCCGTGGTCGTTGCGCAGCCCGAATCGCCATCGCCACCCTCTCTGTCGCCGTCGCCGTCGCCGTCGCCGCCGCCGCCGTCGCCTTCCAGTCTTCCTCCGCCACCTGCTCTCTCTCTCTCTAAAAGTTGTGCGCGCGAGGCGTCGAGTGTCGCTGCGATGGCCTCGGCGACGCCCCCGAGCCCGCACCAATTGATGTTCCCGGGCGCGAGGTTCTCGCCCTGCGCGGCCGCGCGGCGGTCCCTCTGCCCGCCCCCGCCGCCGTCGGCGTTCCCCTCCCAATCGCTCTCCCGGGCCCCCGATTCCGCGCTCTGCCACTGCCGGAGCAATGGCAACCCCTCGGACCTGCCCTCCCCTCCCGACGACTCCTCCGCCCCCTGGCGGTGGGACTCCGCCATCCAGGACCTGCTGAGGTCCGCGATGAGGGCGTTCGACTCCTACGTGGGTGCGCGCGCCGAGGAGCCCGAGGGCGCCCGCGGCGGGGGCGGGTTGGCGGGGAGAGAGAGGAAGGGGGCGGCGGGGGAGGGGGATGGGGAGGAGAGCTGGGATTGGGATCGGTGGAAGCAGCACTTTGAGGAAATCGACGGGCAAGAGCGTCTGCTTTCGATATTGAAGGTGCCTTGTTATCTGCTTCTAGTTCTTTCCTCTTTGTATCTTTGTGCTTTTTGAGAAACCATGTGTATAGTGAAAGGTTTTTTTTTTTTTTTTTTTTTTTAAAGTGTAATCTGGGTAATTGGCTAAATTATCTGCTGTCTGTTTTGGATTTTTTATGTTTGGTAACATGATGTACTTGTTAAAGTTCAAATGGGGCTACTGTATTAAATGGCATCTCTTCACTGAATTGATTTATTCCTTGAAATGCAGTAGTTTAAAGTTTAGGATAAAAAGAAAAGGGGTTTGGCAATATGAACGCATGAGCTGAAAATGATCATGCACGTTTTCTTGTTGCCTTCGCTTTATGAGCATCTGATTCACTTTGATCAGATGCTTTGCACCCATGAAAAGAGCCTAGACATGTCTTTGCTGGTGATTATAAGGTAACCACTTCAATGGAAACAAGCTTTACCTGCTGAAGAAGGCTTTAGCTGTCGATCTTTTGGCAACCTGATACAGTTGTATGCTACTTCCAAAGGGTCATTTGGACCTATGGTGAACGAGTGTTAGGTTCTGGAGGAATGAGGAGGAGATTTGGTATTCTCAATATATGGAAGAACTTAGAAACAGGTGAAGTTTGTGAGAGAGTATGAACAATAAACCATCATGGCAATGGCTTGACAACAAATAATGGAAAGTATGATTTGCTAAGGGTTAGAACTTCTTTTTGTCTTATTTATAGTTTGATAATACAATGTCAATTGCATGTTGACAAGGTTCCAGAAAGTATGACTTGAAAAGCTGAAAAGCTGAAAAGTGCAGGAATCATGAATTTGTATAGTCGCTATAGTGAATAACCATGTGACATATTTAGCATTACTATTTACTACTATAATCTACTACATGGACATCTGAAATTACAAGGGGGTGGTAAAAGAAATAGACTTCCTGAGTTGACTGAACCTGGAGATTGTATTAGAAACATGTCTCCTTTTCCGGATTCTTTTTTCTCGAATGATTTAGTTAGTTATACTTTAACTATTTTTATCATAAATGTTAGTCAAATTTTAAATTTTTACATTGTTTTAACAGTCACAATTAAGTAATGCTGTGCTCAAAGAGGATTATGAAGAAGCTGGGAGGCTTAAGGTGGCAATTGCAGCGGCATCCACTGGTGACACTGTTGGCAGAGTGATGTCTTACCTAAAAGTAGGAACTTTTACTTCCGTGAATCATGTGTTGATTCCATTATTGTTCAACACCAACATTTGTTGTCTCTTGTTTTCTGTTCCGAATTTCAGAGTGCCATAAATGAAGAACGTTATCAGGATGCAGCTTTTATGCGAGATAATGCTGGTGCTGGATTGGTAGGGTTCTTTGGTACATGCTTTTGTCTATTCTAAGTGCTATACTCTATACTACTCCTAGAAGTGCATGCTGGAGTTTGTGAAAGGTTTACATTGTTACATAATTATTCTGGATATATTGGTAAATGTATTGTGATAGTTTATGATTGTGCTTTGTATGTTGTATGATGAATCTCTGTCTAAAATGATCATCAAGTTCCTCTTTTTAAAATGTTGAAAAAAATCTGGTGCCATAATCCTTTATCACCTCATCGTAGTTCCTGAGATGAACTCTCTATCAAACAACTAAGAATTTTTTTTTTTCTGAGAGTGGATAACGAGATATTGTGGAAGAGATTAGCAATTGTATCATGGAAAGGAAATAACTAGGGGTGGAGTTTCTAAGATGATTGAGTTCCTGGGCATTTTATTATCAATTTTTTTCCATTTTCACTTCAGGAATAATTGAAGTGAATCAGAATTGTAGCCCTATAATTTTCTAATTGACTAGAGAGGACTAGTAAAATTGCACAAAAGAATCTACTAAATAATGAAAGCAGCACTATGTTTGAGATTAAGGCATTGTCAGTTGAAGCAATTGGTGGCTAAGGCCAAAATTTCACTTTGTGCTAGCTGTTGTTTTTATGCTTCAACAAAATATTCCCTTTGCCTTCAAATCATTGCCCAAGCCTCTGTATGCTGAACCATGGATTGAGATTCAATAAGGTGAAAAAACTAAACCTTTTTGCACTAACAAACAATTGCATGTTCATTCATCTTCCAACCTTGAGTGCCCAAGATTGTACATGTTGATAGCAATTGAAGAAGTTAGACTTTGTGTTTTGTATATTTTTCTTGATTAAATCTCAGCTTACCTTGGTTTGGATTTCTATCGAGTCTGGTGAAGCATTTAATACATTATTTGCATCCTCATGGCATTATGTTATTTGTTTTTTCATGGTTTTTGCTTACAGGTGGGATGGTGGGCTGGGACTTCAAATGATACATATGATCCATATGGTATAATAATTCGTGTTACTGCAGAGCATGGTAGATATGTGGCAAGGAGTTACAGCCCTCGGTAAGATTGTGTAATTGAAAGTATTATTTTTTTGACAAATTCACCCTGTGCAATTTATGTCTGGTATGAAGTAAAGAACTATTTGAATGAAAAAATAATTCACAGGCGAGAGAGAGAGAGAGAGAGAGAGAGGTTTATAAAGAATGGCTCTGATCGAGGTGGGTGAGACTGACATTTCATTTGACCCATTATAGAGAAACCTGTTTAATCCATTTCTCTCTGCAAAGAGAATGGAATTCCAAAATATGATCAAAGGCCTTTGTCAGTGTCAACTTTACATATGATGCCTGGAGAAGATTTGAAGTGGCTATATAGGCAATCATTAGCATTATAACAGAATCAAGAATTTCCCTACCTGGGAGAACAGCGTGTGAGATGCTGTAACTAATGTAAGAGTGACAGCCTCGAGCAAATAATCAAGAACCTTAGCAATGAGTTTATAACTGCTTCCTACAGAGCTGAGAGGTTGGTAGTCTCTGATATTAGTCTTTTTGAGTGTCTCAAATGTGTCATAATCTGTTAAGTTGAGACAATTTGTGCCTGTATCCTCGAGGATAGTTTTTGTCAATCAACTTTCTAGGGAATGTCAACTTGTGATGATGCCTAAATTGACAGGAATGCTTTGGTCAACAGTAGGGTCAATGTTCACTTTCTGCTTTTCTTCCAGTGTGTCTTCATGTTTTTGTTGGACTAGGTCAGGTCTGATTATGGTTCTATGTGCAAAGCATGCTGATGGCTTTATCTCATACTCTTTTGAATGCAAGATGTCGAATACCTTTTTTCATCTGAACTGTCATTATTTTTCTTCCAATGAATATGCTTAAAAAATGTTGCATTTATGTGAGCTCATACACAGATTTAAGTGAGAGCTTCTTAAGATTATGCTTTTGTGATGCACTCTTGTGCCATCGCTGCTTGCATGTGTAAAATCTACTGGGAGAGGAATATATAATGGAAATGTTCCTTTTGTATGTCACAAGTAAGCTGCTGAAAAGAGCCCTGTAATATTTAGTGTCAACTACCATTTATTTAAAGGTCCCATTACTGATTCGTTCTGTGCAAAAAGTATTATCGACTGACATCTGGTCATGCCTTTTATAATTGTGCAAAATGCAACACCAAATAACAAGGATAGATTTCCCAGTGGTAATTTGTTTTGCGGTATCCATGGCTATGAGGAAATTTTCTATAGATGACAAATTGTCTGCATTTCCATATTTCTATTTTCCTAATCAACTACTATAAATAAAGGGATGGCTAATCAACATTGAGCTCCATGTTGGCTCATTTTGTAGATTTATATTAGATATGCAGCAGTTTGCTTGTGAGTTCCAGCTTTAGCTTTAGCTTTAGAGTACACCTACTTGACTGGAAGCAGTCTCCATTGTTGGTTTCTTTTCATTCCTTTTTCTTTTTTTTTTTTTTTTTTTTGGGGGGGGGCGGATTTAAAGAGAAAATTTTCACGCTTACTCAATATTCTACTGGTTTATGGGTCAAATTCTTTGTTTTGGAACCTCGTAGTCTTTGCTGAATGTAGCATTTTTTTTCAGGCAACTTGTGACAGCTGCAGGTGGTGTTCCCTTGTTTGAAGTTTTCTTGAAGTTGGACAAGAAAGGCAAATACCAGCAACAGGTATATCTTTCCCTTGGAGGTATATTTGTCGCCGGGGTGTTTGTCATCAGATCAAGATAATGTGCTCATTGTGACAGTTCTTCTCAAATGTACTTCATATGAATCTCTCTCTCTTTCTTTCTCTGTCTCTGTGCACTGTCCCTTGTCATGCTTGGGCAAATGCAGAATTTTGGTGCCATTTTCTTTGCTTTGATGTTGTAATGTCTTGCTATTGAAATCCAAAAGTTTGTCAAGATCACTTTTCCTACTAAGAGTGCGTTTGTTTCAGTGAAAACTTCGTGATAAAAGAAAATATTTCCATGAAAATCATTTCCAACAAAATGGTTAGTTCTCATTTGTTTAGTGGTTTAGAGCAAAATGATTTCCTTCTTGCCAGAAAAGGAAGCCATCTTCCCCTAATTTAACCTTATTGTTTTCAGTCCATGGAAAATGTTTACATAAATTGATTAGTTTTCCATCTTTCATACACTGGAAAGTTGGAAAACAATTTCCCAGAAACATTTTTCCTTCAAACAAACGAACCCCAATCTAGGTTTTGGTTTTTGTGTTTTTTTTTTCTGGGGGAGGGCAAGAGGTCATTCTAATTTGATCATAAATTCTTAAAGCTCTATAACCTAGCTGGAGATCGTTATTGATCCTCTGCCTCCTAACATGTCAAAAATTAAGTTTATCTAAGCAAATATTATCTGGATGTCTTATGGATGCAGCGTGTGATGTTTGGTGGAAATAATGACGTTAACAGAATAAAAATAGCTAAATATATGTGGATAAATTAATTGTGGTGTGTGGACAATGTCATTGCTAGTAAATGGACAACCTAAGGATATGTTTTGTTGTTATTTATGCCAGAGAGGACTTATAAAACATTGAGTATGATCAACTACTGCCTGGGATCTGAGAAGTTTTGAAATGAGGGAAATACCCACAAACTGTTGCTTAGGGACTTCCTGACAAAATTTAAAATAGCTACCCCTGATTAGTCATGACAGTTCAACATAATGGGAGAAACTGCTCATAACTTTCTTTTGATGGCCTTGGGCAATATTCCTTTGACATCCTCTATTATTACTTGAATAAGGATACTTGGCAATAGCTTTATTTATCTAGTTGGGAATCTCTGTTTATGCAAATGCCGTATATTCTCTGCTTGTATCTCACTACTTGTGTTAAATAGCACAACTGCCTGGATTCATGGACAAGCCTCTGCATTTGTCCTTAGGATATGCTTTCTTTCATGCCTACATGTGCATGGTGTTTGTGTTTTCACTTGAAAGATGAAACTCATGCCTGACTCCACTTTTGAACCTTTCATATTGTAGTAAGTTTTGTTTGTGTAGTATTTTCTGCTAGCTAGACTGTGACACTTGATTTTGCATGTGTGTTTAAGGGTATTCACCTGGTTTTCAGGGTGTGTACTTGAAGCAGAGGGAAGTGTTTCAAGATCCTCCTATAGGCTCTGTGGTGACTGTCACCGAAAACAATACTAATCCAGCAGACTCAATAGAGGGAAAAAATGATGTAGTCATTGCCACTACAGATGATGAGGATGGTAGTGGCAGGGAAGATGGTTCTGATCTTTCTGAGCAACTTCCTGGTTTTCAGAATATTCTGAGAGATATGATTCCTGGTGTTAGGGTCAAGGTTATGAAAGTTACAGCACCAGGGAAAGTTGACAAGGACCTTATAGCTAAGGTGATTGAGCAGATGATGGATGATGAAGAGGAAGAAGATGATGTGGACACTGAAGATTTAGAAGCTGAAGATGAAGTCAAGAGTGAAAGTGATCAAGAGAGAGATGAGATGGAAATGGATACGATTCCTGGAGTTATTGAAAGTGAAGGGAAAAATGAGTTTGCAGTTAAAGTAGTTGTTGGTGGCCTAGTGCAGAAACTTTCTAACAATGTCCCTACAAAAGACTTACTTCGAGTGCCAGCAATCCTAGAGAAAAAGGATCGTTCTTCATTTTGTTTCTCAATGGTTAAGGATGTCAGTGGAAAGGACTCCAGTGGCAGGAAACAGTCTCCTGTGGGTAGGGAAGCTAAGTTCCGGAGTGGTCGTAGTATCGACCAAGTTATGCTTGATCTTGCCAAGTTCATTGGTGGGGAGAAGATACCAATGAAGGTCGTGTAAAATTTCTCTTAATTTGAGTAATCTATCCTTTATTTTTTCTTTCTTTTTGGTTCCAGAGGTTTGAATAGTTAGTTATTTTTCTTTTCAATGGTCCAGGTCCTAAAAGATGTTGGTGAATTGATAAGCCTCACTCTCAGCCAAACTCAAAGTCACAGATCCCTGTCTGGGTCAACAACTTTTAATCGCATTGAATTACCAACTTCTTTTGATCCTCTAGACGGTACTTTGCTTCTTGGTATTTAGTATGGATTGTCATTCATGGTCAAAACATTACTTGCATCCCAATTTACTTCCATTAAAAAAAATGATATCCCTGTACAATCTTATTTGTCAGGACTGTACATTGGTGCACATGGAATTTACTCCTCAGAGGTCATTCATTTGAGACGTAAATTTGGACAGTGGCGAGAGGATGGCCAGACCAAGGATCAAACAGAACTCGAGTTTTATGAATACGTTGAAGCCTTAAAACTCACAGGAGATCGCTATGTGCCAGCTGGAAAGGTAATCACCTTTCATGTTAAGATCGTTTATTAAGTTTGGACAATTGATATGATGATAGCCCATAAAATCAAGAATGACTCTGCATCAAAGTCAAATGAAGCTAAGTCTAGATAGGTTTTGCAATAATTGGTCTCACCATCCATTTTTGACAACGAAAAAGGTTTGCTTAACTACAGTGGCCAGCTATAAAGTTGAAATAATTGCCTGCTTTTTGTTCATGATTTTTCAATAGCTTGTAAATTTTATGTCGTAGCTGTTGCTTCTGTGCCTGTGGTTGACAGCTCTTCCTGAGATTATCTAATTAAGTTTAATGTTTGATCAGCTTTTCCTAAGATTGTTTAATTTACACCATATCCTCTTTTTTGAACAGGTAGCATTCCGTGCTAAGATTGGTAAAAGATATCAGCTTCCGCATAAAGGGATCATTCCAGAAGAACTTGGAGTGGTATAGTTTATTTTGTGATATAAAGTGCTACTCAACTCATTTTTCATCACCTCTTGTCAAATAGATTGAAAAGCTGCCAATCTTATGACTATTCAGATTGCCAGATATAAAGGTCAGGGAAGGCTCGCTGAACCTGGATTTCAAAATCCAAGATGGGTGGATGGGGAGCTGGTTATTTTGGACGGAAAGGTTAGTGTTTCTAATAGTCTTCTTCATCTTGTTCAGGTCACTGGATCTTCAATTCCTCAAAGTCTCCTAACAATGTGATGTCTATCTGTGCAGTACATTAAAGGGGGGCCTGTTGTTGGGTTCGTCTATTGGGCCCCTGAGTATCACTTCTTGGTGTTCTTTAACCGGCTAAAGCTTCAGGATTAGATGCACATTGTACATAGCATCTGAGCATGCTGCCATTTTCTCCAGGCATGGAGTAAGTTCTCCCTTACTTGAGGTTTTGTGGGTTTGCTGGTAGGAAGCTGTCATTTAGTTCTCTATCCAATGAATGAGTTGGACACAGTAGTTCATTTGTTGTAGGTTACCACCTTTTACCATGAAGATAACACTTAAATCCTTTGCCGGATACATAGACATTTTTTGCTCGAGGAGATCTTTCTTCTACTATGCCTCCTTTGGCATAAACATGCAGTAGTGATGCCTATGAAATCAACCCTTTCATGTCTGCTGATGTTGATAAGAGTTCTTAAAAGTTCTTCTGTTGTTTTTCTTTCAATTATGATTAGTGGCACGCATGTAAACCCTTAATCTCCCTTTCCTTGCTGCTGCAGTGGATCCAGTTTCCAAGATATCGATTCAACATTTTTCATTAATGTTTGTTCAATGAGATAGCATATACTTTAAATATGCGCTTGTCTTTTGGTAGACGTCCGCTGAAATTGCTACTATTTTCCAGCTAATTACAATAGCTCTGGACGATTTGCCTGTGGAGTGACCTACAGAGGGAAAATGCTTCTTAAGTGCTCAGATGGCTGCAAGACTACATGCTCTTGTTAAAAGGGGAAAAAGAAGCATATGCTGATGAAGTCTCCTTCACTTGCGCTAATTCCTTCATGTCATGCCAGAGGTTTCTCGGTATTCTGGCCACTTCTTGGTCAGCGATCTGCATGCGCGTCCTTGAACAATTCAGATTCCGGGCTGAGGAAGTAAGCATGTATACAGAGACACTGATGGAGTGAAGGCCTTTCAATGTTTCCTCTTCTTGGATTATCTTCGGTCTTTGCCATACTGAGCTAAATTTTTCGATACTAGTTCTTGTATCCGATGTCTAACGTCATCATCCTAAATGTAAATAAAGATGGGATGTTTATGAGGCACGATAAGGGTGTTTAGATTCGTTCATGGGCTCACGAGATCTATCTTATTTAAATCCTATGTAGTATATGGTGATATTTTCACTGTTTGTGGATGGCAATCTTCTTAAAGCATCTAGTTTTTTTCATCTTGTCTCCTGGTCTTCGTATTTGTCTGGCATATGTCCTTTTCTTTTTCCCCCTTTTCATGTGATGATTTTCCCTTTGAAATCTGTCTTTTATAGAGGCGATTATTATGAAATCCATCATTGAGATATGTCCATATAATTGACCATTCTCGAAGGGTTTTATGTGCATTTTTGGTTTGTACATTTGAGTGATATATTGGACATCTTGTATTGTGGGATAAAGTTGGTCTTTCTTCTTAACCTCCTCATTTTCTTATGACCCTTTCTTTTAATAAAAAATAAAAAATCCTATCGATGGGGTCATTAATGCTTCATTTGTTTAGCAGGAAAAAATTCTTTTATTTTTCAGTGTTTGGTTCGATCAAAAAAATGAGTCTCTAGTAAATGAAAAACATGTATTTAAATTTAGTAAAATTTTGACAAAAAAAAAAAAAGGGAAAATGATTTCATTCAAAATATAGGAGAATATATTTCAAAATATGACTAAATATTAATGCTTGGACTTGAAATTCAATGTTTGAACACTAAACTTTCCATGTTGCTCTTGGATAGGGATGAGTATGGTTTTTGGGTAAAATTTGGAATCGGAAAACTAGATCAATGGGAATCTATCAAGTTTAGGGTAAAATTTGGAATTAGAAAACTAGACCGGTGAGAATCTATCTAATTTTAAGTTCCGGGTATACATTGTAAGTTTTAAGTTCTAAAAATTGAGGAACTTGTTTCTATAAGAAGGTTTCATTTTATTGGTAGATGGAACTTGGAAAGTTTTTGCGTTTTTTTCTATGTCTTCATGATATCTTGTAACATTCAACGGCGTTAAATGATGAATGTATAATCTATAACCACTAGCTTAAGCTTCCATTTTATGACTATAATTTTAATTTATTAATATTTCACATTCTTCATATGTCTAAATATAAATTGTGGTCAATGGATTGTAGAAATAAGTGGTGGTCATTAATTGTGATTCATTGTAATAATTCAATTAATAATACAAATGAAACCTGAATTGACTTTTGAATTTACTGTGAAATTTGTGATAGAGTAGGGTCCACGTTATAAGATATGCAATGCAGACTCCAAGTTTCATAAAATTAGAAATATATTATAATGGGTAGGTTATAGGTTCTAAATTTTAGGTGAAACTTATACGGAATCTGAAATTACTTATTGTTACGTTGCTTTGATAGATTAATTTTTTATTTTCTTAGTTTTATTTCTTTTTACATAATAAGGGCATTATGGTCATATCAATTTATATTTAATATAAATATATCACAATAGGTGTAAGGCTTCTGACACACACAGAAACCTATAGCCACTTTTTTTTTTTGGCTTTTACAATCTTTTTCTTTCTCTCCTCTTATCTCTCTATTTCTTCTATCTTCCTTCTTCTCTCTTGCTATTCACAATGGGTTCTCTAATCAACTTAGTGACATGGTATCAGAGCACTCTGACTACTTGATTCCTTGATCTAATTGCTGGTTTGAGAGTCCCCTAATAATTTTTTCCTTCTCTGGTGTCAATTTTTATTTATTTTCTTAACAAATCTCGTATATATAAGATTAGTAGAAATCAAATTCATCAAGTTCTACTTTGTGACCATGGGTTACAATACTTATTGATCAGCGGATTTAAGAATCGGAGTACTTCGTTGATTATGGTTGACTGGTATTGTTGGATTTTTATCAAAGATATGATTAATTATATCGAGATTTCTGATCATATTTTCTTTTATACAACAACCTAATTTATGAGATTTCAACATCCCTTTATTTAATTAATGAAGCCAACCACACCTAATTATATGTCGATATTGCTATCTTATTTCTTACAATGAAGTTTCAGCCCCCTTGATCTATGATAGATTTATATTTATATTGAAATTATCACCATAAGTGACACTAAGTCTTCCATAGATAATCTCAATGTTTAGAAATTACCACCATTAAATTAAATGAATCTTCCAATTACTTGTTATGGGCTCAAGCTGTGAAGGTCTATATTAATACCAAAGGAAAACTCAATTATCTTAATTCAGACTCCCCTGCTGAAAACTCTAAAGATTATAGTGATTGGATGATAGAGAATGATACACTTTTGGTATGGTTATGGAATAGTATGGAACCATCTATTGTTGCTAATGTCATGTTCCACAAAACTGCTAAGGGAGTGTGGGATGATCTTAGGGAGAGTTATTCACAAGACAAAAATATGTCTAGAGTCTATGAACTATATAAGAATATCTTTAAGTTTAAATAAGGGGAAAAGTCTTTTGGAGAGTATTATAGTGCTTTGAAAGGCATGTGGAAAACTCAATTTTTATCAACCCATCACTACTAATCTTGAGACACTGAAGATACAACAAGCTGAATTTCAAGTGGCCAAGTTTCTATCTGGCTTGAATGTTGACTTGCAACCTGTGAAAAGTCAACTTCTTGTTGGAAAGAAAGTTTCTTTTATGAATGAAACATTTTGTCGGATTCAACGCATTGTCCCTCCATCTTCTACATCATCTAAGGACAATTCAGCATTTGTGGCTCATAGTGGTGGTCATGGTCGCGGTGGATTTTCTAAAAGAGGTCGTGGTGTAGGGGAGTTCGTGGCCATGGTGGTGGATGTAGTGGATAAAGTTCTGATCGAGATAGCCATCAATGTATATATCACGGCAAACCTGGTCATATTATTATTACTTGTTGGGCCAAGCATGGCAAGCCTGAGTGGGCTCAACGATTAGTTACTACAAATGATGTCGTGTCTGAAGGAAGTGTTGGTAATGGGTCTTCTGGCAACACAAATCCATCTATCCCAACTGGTGATAGTTCTTCTGAACATACGGGTAACATGGCTTTTCTTTCTATTTTGTCTCCTCACACTCCTTGGGTCATTGACTCGGGAGCTTCTAGTCATATGACAGGCAAGCAAGACCTATTCTCTTCCCACCGCAACTTTAGTCCTTCATCTGAAGTTATTTTAGCTAATGGTTCTCTACTCAAGTCATTAGATCAATGGTTGTTTCACTCACACCTTCCTTGTCTTTGTCCTCTATTTTACATGTTCCCTAACTTCCTTTGGATTTGTTATCTGTTAGTCAATTAACTAAAGCTATTGGTTGTTCAGTTACATTTTACCCCTCTTATTGCATCTTTCAGGACCTTCAGACAAAGAAGAAGATTGGTGGAGGGCATGAATGTGATAGACTTTACTATCTAGATGGTGTCTCCATTGTTTATGCTAATAGTTTAGCTACTAGTTATGTTACTCTCCTATTATGGCATTCCCATTTAGGGCATTTATCTTTATTTAAGTTACAGCAAATAATTCATGAGTGTAAATCAATTTCTACTCTTGTGTGTAAAGCTTGTGAACTTAGGAAACAACATCGTAGTTATTTTCCCAATCGTAGTGATTCATGTGCATATACTTTACTTGAACTTGTCCATTCGAAAATTTGGGGACCTTCCTGTATTTCTAGTCAAAATTATTTTAAGTATTTTGTTACTTTTGTGGATAATTATTCTCATCTAACATGGCTCTACATGCTTCATGACCGTTATGAATTTTTACATGTTTTTCAATTATTTCATCATGAGGTTACTAATCAGTTTAATACATCCCTTAAAATTTTGCAAACAGATAATGCTCTAGAATATTAACATAAATTGATTTCTTGGTTTTGTTCAAATCTTGGCATTACACATTAAACAAGGGTACCTATACTCCTTAGTAGAATGGTGTGGCCGAGAGAAAGAACCGTCACCTTTTAGAAGTTACTTGTTCACTCTTGTTTCATATGCATGTTCCAAAATCATTTTGGGGCGATGCTGTCCTTGCCGCTTGTTACCTCATAAATTGTATGCCTTCCACCGTCCTCAATCATTAGTCACCAATTAGTATTTTGTTTCTTGATAAACTATTATTTCCTCTTACCCCTTGTGTCTTTAGGTGCATTTGTTTTGTCCATAACCTATGTCCCGACACTGATAAACTATCCCATCGTGCCACTAAATGTGTTTTTCTTGGATATTCACATACTCAAAAGGGATATCGGTGTTATGATCTTATGACTTGTACTCGATATGTTAGTGCTCATGTTACCTTTTTTGAGGCACACCATATTATTCTGCTGAGGGTAAAGAGTTTTCAACCGACATTGTAGTCGATCCTCCTATCCCACAACTTATACTCTTAGATTTTGTTAGTCCTTCTCCTGCACCTCCTCCCTTGTAGGTTTATCAACGGCAAAAGCAGTCCACGACACCACTAGTCTCCACCTCTTCCATGCCCTCCATTCAATCTCCCTCATTGTCTCCTGGTTCAGATGATCTACCGATTTCCCTTCGCAAAGGTACTCATTCTTGTACACAAAAATCCTCTTTTGCTTACCCTATTGAGCGTTATGTGTCTCTTTCACATCTTCATTCTCCAATACATGACTTCGCTATATCATTACATACACACACAATTCCTACTTCTACCACTGAGGCCTTGTCCCATCTTGAGTGGAAGAGAGCTATGGATGAAGAAATGGAAGCTCTGGTATCTCGCTAAACGTGGTCTTTGGTTGATCTTCTTCTTGGAAAAGATGTCGTTGGGTGTACACTATCAAGTACAACCCGGATGGCTCAGTTGAGCATCTTAAAGCTCGATTCGTCGCTAAAGGTTTTACTCAAACTTATGGAGTGAATTATTTTGAGACTTTTTCCCTTGGCACGTCTGAATTCTGTTCATGTGATTATTTCTCTTGCTGTGAATTTTGATTGGCCATTATATCAATTGGATGTCAAGAATGCTTTTCTTTAAGGTGATTTGTCTAAAGAAGAATATATGGAGCAACCTCCTCGATACATTGCTTAGGGGGAGAATAGTAATAAAGTATGTTGACTACATAAGGCCATTTATGGGTTGAAACAGTCTCCAAAAGCATGGTTTGAGAAATTTAGTTCAGTGATTTCCAAGTGTGGTTTCCACCAATGTTATTTTGTTCATTCTGTTTTTGTTCGCAAGGAGTCGGAGTGGCCATTCTTGTTGTATATGTGGATGATATCATTGTTTCTGGTAGTGATGTGACCAGCATTTCTAAGGTTAAATCTTTCTTTAGCGACATTTTCAAATTAAAGACTTGGAAGCTCTTAGATATTTTCTAGGTATTGAAGTTTTAAGCAGTAAAAAATGCATCAATTTGTCTCAGCGAAAGTATGTTCTTGATCTTTTGTTTGAGACCAGTACACTAGCTTCCAAGCCAATTGATACTCCTATGGATCCAAATCAAAAGTTTGGAGTTGATGATGGAGATGATATTGAAGACAATCATCAATATCGACATCTAGTTGGGAAACTAATTTATAGTATCGTTACACGTCTTGATATTTCTTTTGATGTTGGTATGGGGAGTCAGTTTATGGAGTCGCCCAAGAAGGTTCGTTGGGATGCTGTTTGTCGCATTCTTTGATACCTAAAAGCTCTCCTAATAAGGGACTTATTTATAAACCAAACAATCAGTTTATGGAGTTGCCCAAGAAGACTCATTGGGATGATGTTTGTCGCATCCTTTGATGCCTAAAAGCTCTCTTGATAAGGGACTAATTTATAAACCGAACAATTCTTCCACTCTAATGGCTATTCTAATGTTGATTGGGATGGGTCAACATGTGATTGGCGGTTTACGACTGGGTATTGCACCTTTCTTGGTGGTAATTTGGTTACTTGGAGAAGTAAGAAACAAACTACCATTGCTAGGTTTAGTGTAGAGGCTGAATATCGTGCTATGGCACATACTGTGGCTGAATTGCTATGGTTGAATTCTCTTCTCTAGGAGCTTGGATTTTCTATTAATCAACTTATTGATATGATGTGTGATAATCAAACAGCTATTTATATTATTGTGAATCCTGTTTTTCAAGAGTGAACTAAGCATATAGAAGTTGATTGTTACTTTGTTTGTGATGTTGTGAAGCAGAAGTTGATTGCTACTTTTTTTTTACCTTTAGAGATTGGTTTACTAATATGTTCACTAAATCACCGTTTCGTCCTACATTTGTTGCTGGTTGTTCCAAGCTGGGCATGGGTGACCTATATGCTCCAACTTGAGGGGGAGTGTTATGTTGCTTTGATAGATTAGTTTTTTATTTTCTTAGTTTTATTTCTTTTTACATAATAATGGTATTATGGTCATATACAATTTATGTTTAATATAAATATATCACAATAGGTATAAGGCTTTTGACACACATAGAAACCTAGAGCCACTTTTTTTTTTTGGCTTTTACAATTTTTTCTTTCTCTCCTCTTCTCTATTTCTTCTATTTTCCTTCTTCTCTCTTGCTATTCACAGTGGGTTCTCTAATAAGCTTAGTGACACTTATCTCTATTTTTGGATCTTCAGCATTTAAGACCAAGTTTTAGGTGCTTGAGCTCGAGTCCATCGAGGCCGAGTCTAGGCCCTCGACACCCCTACTTAGGTCCACTGAATTTGTGCCAAAAACCCTACCCTTGGTGCACAATGCCCCAACACTCGAGCTTGGGTTTATAAAGACAATGCTCAATTCCCCAATGCTCAAGCTCTAATTCCAACACTCAAGTTGTCCATAAAGGCTGAGTGCTTGGGCTTTGGATTCTTAGTTAATGAAACATTCATTCTTATAAAAAAAAATTTAAAATTTTAAAATTTTAAAAAAATTAATTTATTTTGTTATTCTTTCCTTTTCTTTATATTTTTTTCCTTCTTCTTCCGATGATCACCACATCAAGGCTCAAGCTCATTGATCTTGCAAGGTCTAGAGCCTTGCCAACCTCTAGCAATCTTGAATCTTGTTAATCTAGTCAGGCATCACACCTCGTGGGCCTCTGGTGAGGTGGATCCTTATCCGAGGCTAGTGAGGCTCAAGTTACTCACTCCTAGCCATCCCTTTGGTTGATGAATTGTCGAGGAAGAAAAAAAATGAATTAAAAAATAATTACAAAAATTTGAATATTTTAGTAATTTTCCCTAGGTTCAAATTATTATTTTTTTTGTACCAAATGGCGGAATATATTTCTTTATTTCATTTTTAGGTTTCTGTTACAAAATGACGAATAATTCAGATATTTATTGTAATTTTCTTTGGGAATATCAAATCATTTTTTTTTTGGTATTTGAAAGAAACCTAAAATAAATTAAAAATACTTTTCACATTTTGACTAGTATAGATAAAAGGGTAAAAGAACAGATTGGTTAGGTATATAGTATGTAATCAACAAGACTCGTAGACTCTCGATTCCGAGTATTTAGTGATTTTGTACGAGAAAATGCGATTTTCGAAAATCGGGACATGAGGATAATTGATGTGACCGTGCAAGGTGGTCTCCAAAGGTCGAACCCGTGATACGTTTACGGATACGTATACAATACCCTAAAAGTAGATATACGTAGATGGTGGTGATTTCGCCAAAAGGAGGAGTGCGGTTACTTTTTCTTTTCTTTTCTTTTCCTTGGTAACCTCTCCCTCAAATGAAATTCGTGATTCGTGAACCTGTGCCCGACCGCCACGTGCCAGTTTTCCCCCGGCTTGGCGACCGGGGACGTGTCCGTTTCCAACTGCCTTCCTTGAATGGCAGGTGAAGGTATCATGCGGCCCTTCGGTTTGAGCAGAGCTCGAGGAGGAAGACGACGAGGACAACCCTGAAAAGCTCTGCGCTTTCCGATCGAAACTCGAAACGCGCTCCTACCCAGGATTGCTCGCTGAGATCCGGAGCCGGAGACGTGCGGAGCGCGCCGGACGGTGATGGTTCGGAGTAGCTGAGGCCGGGGCTTTCTAGAGGGCTGCGAAGGTCTTCCGGGAGGACCAGTGAGAGGGAGATGGGGAGACAGGGCGAAGCGGAGGGAGGAGAGAACTCTTACTCGGAGCCGCAGCTGCAGACGCAGGGAAGCTCTGGGTCGGGTAGTAGGAGGAGGCTCCGGGCGAGGCCCGACCCTTTCCTGGTCGTCTGCCGGTGCTTCAGCGTCCTGACCGCCATCTGCGCCATCCTTTGCATCGCCGTCAACGTCCTCTCCGCTGTCCGCTCCTTCGAGAACGAATACGACGTACTCTGTCTCTCTTTGTCTCTGTGTGTTTGCGTGTGTGTGTGCTGTTGCTATTGCTATCTGAATCTAACTGTCGTGCTGGGTCGCCGTCTCTAGGTTTTCGATGGAATATTCCGGTGTTATGCGGTGCTGATTGCGTTTTTCGTTGTGCTCGCCGAGACCGAGTGGGGATTCATTATGCAGTTCTGGAAGGTTGGTTTTGGTTTTTTTCTATGGATCGTCTGGATGCATTTTGAACTGTAGTTTTACACACGCCTATATAAATGTGGGAGAAGTCTAGAGAGAATTGCAATTGCCGGTCTCTGACTTTGTTTTGGTCAATATGACGAATCTCATAGCATGAAAACTCCCAGTAAAGATCGATTACTGGACTTTGTTAGCTGCTGAGCATGCTTGAGATGAGTCAGTTGTTTTCTTAGTCTCTGTATTTGTTCTTCGTTGGAGCTTGTACCCTCTCTGCGCTGCCTGATGAACAAATTTGGTGAACGTTTTTCAGGTATTGGAATATTGGGCTGGGAGGGGCATGCTGCAGATCTTGTATGTACTGCTAAAGACTCCCCCTTTATCTCGTCTTGATTCCTCTGAGTCATCTTATGGACCTGCCAGATTGACCCACTTTCAGTCATCAATTTCACATGATCTGAATAGGAAATACCAGCATTTTGGAATTGCATTCTGGTTGATATATTCACTGACAGATGGAGTTAAAAATGATGTTTTGTGCAGTCTAGAACATGATTTTGGTTCAAGCATTGTAATCTGATTTGAGATACGAAAGTTCCTGGAACCTCATTTGTAAAATGAGGGTTACACGATCAATATACCTTGCCTTCTGAAATTGCCGTCCCTTCTTATCCAGTGTTGCAGTGATGACAAGAGCTTTCCCAAACTATACTGAGGAGCAGCAAGATCTTGTTCTTCTTCAGAATATTTCGGCTTATATGCTCCTTGCTTGTGGCGTAGTATATGTTGTTTCGGTAAGGTTATTGCTCTGAACTGGTTGTTATTGTATGCTCAAAGTCCCATATTGAAATAATTTCAGATATTTTCTTGAGCATGTCTGGTAGGGTCCTGAATAATGATGAGCAGCAAAGTTGTAGCTTCACTTAGCATGCCTGAAGAAAACTAAATTGTTGTCAAAGTTGAAATAATAATTATATTGTTGTCAAAGTTACTTTGGTTTTTCCTCTGTGCAACTCAAATTAATGCGAGAAGAAAACTAAATTCCGGTAGTGTCATGGGAAGGAGATATCTCCCCAGATGTAGTTAGTACACTGACCCTTTGTTTTCATGACAATTATTTGCAGCTTCTGATCTTATTATGCATTTTCCAATTTATGGTTTGATAACACCTGATGAAGAATTTTATTCTATTGGTGGACTGGATAAACACAATTTTGTAGTTTCCATTACATTTGGATGCAAAAAATCCAGTAATGCTTAATCTTTTGCTGGTATTGATGAACAGGGAATTCTGTGCATAGGCTGTTTAAAACGAGCTCGACAGAAGAAAGAAATATCAAGGGATCAGGCAGTGAAGGACTTGGAGGTAAACAATTTTTTAGTTAGTGCTCATTCTGGCAGTCATTGTGATCATGCTACTAGATGTAGCATTGGCCATATGTGGTCTCTCCACTTGTGGACGATCACTCCTTATCTTAGATATGATCACTAAAGTGCTTAATTTCCTCCAGCACTTGCATTCAGAAGCTGGCCTGACTATATTGAAACTTGCAAACATGGTTGTTTTTGCCCCCGAAACCACAACATAACTCTAGTATATGTCAACCTGATTTGTTCAGTGAACAAGCATTAAGGTTTCCTTTTGGTTTTTTTCTTGGCTATTGTCTTCTTTGCTGGCGTTCAAAAGTGAAACTTGCTTAATAGGGTCAAGATTCAGTTGGTTAATTTCACATTAATAGCCTGTATTGTCTTTTCTGCCTTTATTGCTTATTCGGTGAATTTGGGCTAATAACTTATATCTTTTCCCATCTTAGGACCTGGAACGGCGCAGGGAAGAACTTGAACAATTGCTTATTGTGGAAACGCAGTGAAGGCACTTTAAATTGAGTTACTAGTGGCAGGTCTTCTCCTTGGAGTTCCAGTCAAGAGACCGAGGAAAATGATCTTTGTTGATATTCTGACCCGATTCTCATGAGTGTTGCTTTCTTTTCTTTTTCATTGATATCTTTGTACTTTTCTTACCACGGCGATATTTTCATTCTTGCCTTCTTAAACTTTTGTTGAGTGATGGTTGACAGTTGTATGGTCTGTGTAAAAAAAAAAAATATTCTTGATTCTTTTCTAAGATGATCAATTTTGAAACAATGTATTCGACAGCACTCCTCTACTGGAATTTTCCATCTTCAAAGAATGGTGATCTTGGCAGGATGAGCAGGCTGAGCGGGAGTTCGCCTAATTACAGATGCTTGCACAAGCTCCAATTCACTAGAAATCTGCGTTATTGTTAGCTGCTAATGGAGACTTTTCATTAGTCCCTATGTGGTATGGTAGCTCATCTTTGCTTGAAAATCGTCCCCCTTTTGTTGATGAAGGTTCCAATTGGCTTTTCCATGGAAGACATTTCTTTTCATATACAAGAGCGAACGAGGGATCAAAGTCACTAGAAGACAAGGCCAGTTTACCTCCGATAAGTTGCATCGTTACTGGGGTCTAGAAACATATAGAATAAGCAATAGGTACAAATTCAAGGCTTCAAGGCCAAGATTAGAGGTGTCAAAATGGATTATAAATCCATATTATGATTTACTTTTAGTTAAATGAATCAAATATGGGTCAAGTGAAAGTTAAATATGGGTCATAAATGAGTCTTAGAAAATAAAACAAAAATAAAATAAAATTTTAATATGGATCAAATATGGGTTAAGTAAGTTATTAAATAGACTTATCCTTTTTTTCCTTCCATCCCTCTCCTCCTCTCTGCGTTCTCGACCTCCGACCAATCCCGCCATCATGTCGTCGTCACACTGCCATCACCATCATCGATCCCAAGCTCACAGTAGGTGGCCAAAGCTAAGCCTGGATCTAGGTAGATGAGCCGCAAGCTTGCCGGCCTTGGCCAAGCTCCGGCTGGCATGGATCTAGGCAGGCGAGCCGTGACAAAGCTTGGGTTGGCGAGCTCTAAGCTCGTCGGTTGGAGCTTGGCCTTGACCTAGACAGGCGAGCCACGAGCTCGCCGGCCTTGGCTGAGCTGGGCTCGCCCAAATTTGGGTAAGCGAGCCTCAAGCTTGCCGGCCACAACAAAGCTTGGGCTGACGAGCTCATGGCTCACTAGATTCAAGCGAGCCCAAGCCCAACCATCGCCGATGACCTTGGGTTCCTTAGATCGGCCGAGTCTCGAGCTTGTTAGCCCTTGTCTTGGCTAGTCGCCATTGGGTGACGCTAGCAGAGGAAAAGGGGAAAGAAGAAGGAAGAAGAAAGAAAAGAGAAAAGAAAGGGGAAAAAAAAGGAAGAAAAATAAAAATTTAATTTAATTTAATTTTTAAAAAATAATTAAAAAAATCGAATTCTTTTTTTTTTAAATTATTTTCCAAAAACTATTTCAATTTAAAGGTATCCACATTTTTTATTTTATTTACTAACTTTTTATTATTTAATTTACTTTATAAAATTGATGTGAAATTTTTATTTAAGTGATTTATATGTGAAAAGTTAATGAGTTGGAGTAGATTTTCTTAAATTAAGTTAAATATTAATATGTGTTGGTAATATGAGTTGGGTCTGGTATAAGTTATCAAATTTACATCGCATGAAAATAGGTCAAAACAAATTAATAAGTCAATATAAGTCGGACCATTTTCAACCCAATCCAACCCACCCATTTGACACCTCTAGTTAAGACTCCCCCTTTTTTCCGATAGAATGTCCATGAGAAGAGAGAAAGAGAGAATGCTCGGAGCACTTCAATGAACCGAAAGAGGCAGCTCAAGGTAAATCATAAATGTGGTCACCTGCGCACAGGCACAAACTAATTGGATCAAAGTGGTCTTCTTATCAGAACTTCACAATCTTAAACCAGTCAACTTCAAGAAAAGTGGCTTTTATCCCCTTTTGTTAACGGGGGGAAGTGAATCACAGTGCTTCGGACTTAGTATATCCATCCATCAAATATTTTTTTTGATCAAGAAATCGTGTTGATATACAAAAGAGAAAACCTAACTAGCAGGATTAGAGTAAGAGGCTTGTTGCCGGCATGGCTGAAAGAGATCATTGTTGTCTCAACCACCATTTTAAACTTGAACAGAGAAAATAAATATACAGTAAGCAAATGCCTTAAAACCTCACGTTGTGGAGAAACTCAAAATGGCTTTCCTGTCATTTGCACATTGTGAGTAATCAATGGAAATTCAAACCTGAATTGTCCTCCATTCAATATGCAACTTTCAACTTTCTGTTGGAAGAGGAAACTTCCATCTAATGTAATCAAATAGGGTATAACCCACGGTTTTCTCTGTTCTATCGGTAAAAGGAATATTGTAGCTTACATTTGCAATGCAGTTATAAAGTATAACCGGTTGCCATTTCAGTACCTTCCAGATAGATTCCATCCACAAAAAACCTTACACTCAAATCTCTACTTCTTCTCAGATGAATCTGCATCTTTGGTGAACTTTGTGCGCCATCTCTGCTTATTCTTCTCAACTGTGTTAACATTCTCAGAGAATTTTGCTAGCCCTTGTCTGAATGCTCCAAGGTTTACACCATTACCTACCAAAATACTTGTTACTCCCATTTTTGAAACCTGCAAAAGTCAAAGGTATACTTCCTCAAATAAGCATGAAGAGCTGGTGGCGTTATACAAAATCCGCCATAAAAGCCATAAGAACCAAAAATAACGTAACGCTCCAGATGCTACTTCTACCAATGATACAGAAAACTGGAATAAACAGTTAGTCTAACTAATGAATTACCGCTTCAATATTCCTATTCTCATCATCAAAGAAAAGCACTGAGTTGAATGGCACCCCTGTCCTAGAATGAATTCTCTGAAAATGCTCAGTCTTGTGTGACCAGCTAGAGAAAATCTCCTGAATAATTGCAAAGAGAAAATTGAGCATATAACAATTCCTCCACTCTATCACTTTAAGAAATGTTTGTTCCAAATCCAAAAAGGTGAGCCACAGACTATGAATAATCCAAACATTCATCCAGAGCAACAAATTTCAACTGGATGACAAAACCACTTTGTCCGGTAGAAGTACAACATCATACAAATTTTTCCTAAGGCTACAATTGACAGGACTATGATTGCTTGACAAAACCACCTTGATCTACTATAGGAAGGATAACGTCATAAGCATTTCTCCTTAAGGTACAATTGGGATGCTGTTACTTCATATACCCTTAATTTGTTCCACTTTTGATGAAAATGACACTAGCTGATTATAATGCATCAAAGATGACTGACAGATTAGTGGAAATGCCCTACTATGTCTGACCACAACAAAATCACTGATTTAGCAAGCAGTTCAACATCAATTTCAATGATCAATCTCCTTTGTTATAACCGACTAATCTCAACATGTATAGTCTATCTTAAATTTATTTGAGTGGAGATGCCCAATTATGAATCTTTTATGGTTCATATGCCTGGTCGGGTTCATCTGTGTAATAATCTAATAATCAAATGAACCGAGTTGAAGACATGAAAGCTTCAGAACACAAGGTCCCCTTGCATCTAGAAATTTTCCTCATCTATAAATAAAGAAATACAGTTCTAAATTCCCAAATGGATAAGCATGCGTATTGGCTGGACTCCATTCAACCAAGAGCAACTCTAACTTCCACAAGGTCTCTCACATATTGTGATACATCTGGTTGACTAAAAACTTCCACCACTTAGCCAAACAGTTCAGTAATCATTTCTAATCCCATTCATCAGAGATTAAGTTTCTCAGATTAAGATCATTTCTCTCTCAAATTTGTCTGACCGTTGATGAGAAAAAAAAAAAATGTAATGATCATACATCACCCATGCCAGATGAATCAATGAAAGGCTATAGCTAGATTGACCAAGAAAATATCACCATTTAGCAAAATAGTTCAAAAAAAAAAAAAAAAAAAAAAAACAGTGTATGATGTAGAATTGGGTTTAATTGCTTGATGCTTTAATTACTATGCACACCAGTGAAGACAGCATAGAGTAGATACAAATATGTTCTAAACACAAACCTGGGCAACAAACATTGACTTCAAGCTAAGTTTCTCCAGAAAAGTCTTGGCTATAGCTGGAGTTGGTGATCTGGAAGCAATGGCGACATCAATCCCCTTGTCTTTCAGGGCATAAAGAATACCTTTAGCATGGGGGTAAAGCGAAGGCGTTTCGCATTTGTTGCGACATTCACTGGTTGTCAACAAGAAACCACAATGAGCAATTCAACAAGGTTTTACTCACAATGCAAAAGGAATATCAAATCAAATGAAAACAAAGGGCAACCTAGCACTCAGGATTCACCAAATCTTTGTATTGTACTTTCGAAAAGACTCAAGAGAGCCAATGAACGCGAAAAAAGAAAACAGAAACATAAAAAGGACCTTCCAGCTGCAGAAGGGTGTGCAGTTCAACGAGCTACAAATGATTCAGAAGTAATTAATAAGCTACAAAATGCAAATGGTGCTGATACCAAATCATATTAAGCTCAAACGCCAAAAGATTCAAGGAAGAAAACATCAAGATAAAGAAATGAACTAACTAACAAGCTACAACCGATGCTGATATCAAATTACTTTTGCCCATCTTCCAAACCTTTGCACATTAACAGAAGCAAAGACTCCAACAAGATTAGCGTCCAAGAACTGAAATTTCACATTTTGCTGCCAACCCAATTCATCCTACGATCACCTCGTCCAGTCATAACGATTGACTTGGAAAGGAGGGTTTTGTTCGGAATTTCACGCACATACTTGTGATGGAACGATGGAAAATAGTGAAAGGTTTAAGAGGAAATTACAAAAAAATACAGAATTCGGCAAGAAAAGAAGAAGAAGAAGAATGAAGAGAGGAAAGATATTACGAAAGAGAAGGGAACAACGAACCAATAGAAGGGCCAGAGGGTATAATCGAGATCGAAGACGACGAGCCTGGGCAGCACCTGGAACATCCCCATCATCTGCAGCGCCTCGTCTTTCACCTTCTCCTCCCCCATCTCTCCCTCTCTCTCTCCTCTCTCTCTCCCTCTGGATATGGGAGAGAATTGGTTTGATGCAGGGGGTGTCAACGGGTCGATCCGACCCTATTCGTAAGGCATAAAACATGAAAAAAAAAAAATGGATCAGATCGGTTCGGGTCAAATCGGGTTTCGGGTTTTTTTTATAAAAGATATTACAATTTGTTAATAAAAAAATGACAAAGGGAATTCGAAATACTCTTATGTGACGCCGTGAAAGATCGTTAACCTTTTGTTCGTGAACATCTCCGTAGACAAATAATACTCCATCCTCAACCCGACCCGAAATGCATAAAACATGAAGAAAAAAATGGGTTGAGTCGGTTTGGGTCGAGTCGAGTTTTATTAAAAAATATTACAATTTGTTAATAAAAAAATGACAAAGGGAATTCAAAATACTCTTATGTGACGCCGTGAGGCATCGTTTAACCTGTCCGTGAACATCTCCATAGACAAATAATACTCCATCCTCAACCCGACCCGAAATGCATAAAACATGAAAAAAAAATGGGTTGAGTCGGTTTGGGTCGGGTCGGGTTTTATTAAAAAATATTACAATTTGTTAATAAAAAAATGACAAAGGGAATTCGAAATGTTCTTATGTGACGCTGCGAGGGTTCGTCCAACTCGTCCATGAACATCTCCGCAGATAGATAATACTCCATCCTCTAAAGTTCTACATCGATCGTGAAAAAGAAGCAAATTATATGGAAGATGGAGAGAGACCCGAGAGGCGGCGATGATGAACCTGTGAGATGAGACATGTTGGATGAGTTGCAAGTAAAAGGAGTTGTAGAGGAGATAACTTTGAATGTGCTTGGGTGGAACAATGTTCCGAGCCTAACTCAACCCAAAACATATAATCCGTTTGTATTTATAATTGTTACTTAAATAGTATTAAGACCTGAAACATGTACCATACTTATTTCGTGTTCGGGTCGTGTTCGGGTCATGTTCGGGTTGAGTTGGATGGGTTTTTTGGACACCCCTAGTTTGATGGGTTGCGTTAGATCAAGTCCACGAACTAAGGTAATATCATCCGGGTTAATAACATTGAGGTGATCCGAACTTTTATTTGGTATTAAATATGATATCTTGATTTTATTTGTAAGGTTAATATCACCAAAAATATCTCAAAGTGATATGTCTATGATAAATTTATCTAAAATTAATTTTTTTACCATAAAAATCTCAAATTGATACGTTTGTAATAAATTTTTCATAAAAATTCTAAATTAGTACACATGTAACAAATTTACTACCAAAACCCCAAACGGATGATAGAATTTGTAATAAATTTATTCTCCGTTAATTTTCATTAAATTAGATCAATACTAGGAAAAATCATAAACATGTACATTTGTGACAAACGGAAAGGAAAACCTTAAATTGGTAAACCTAAAAATTGCTATGCGTTTCGCGTCTCAACCCTCAAATATGGGACAACCCATGTTCACTTGTGGTCATTTGAATGTAACGTCTCAGAACATGTTGTCGACTATTCATTTTATTTTTTAGTTAAGCACATGCAAAAATAATTCAACCAACACCCATTCCATGTTATCAATAAGGATAGTAAAAAGACATGGCAAGAATAGCAAAAGCATCACTTCTTTTTCCTTTTATTTATTTACCGTCCAAATTGACCTACAACAATTGTACATGCCCTCACTACGGGCAACTTCTATGACCAATAAAAAGGTATCAAATAGGTTAATCTACTTCCATCATAAAAAAATTCAATCAAAAGTAGGCCTCAAATATCTATGCTTCTTTGGGTCCTCCTCCTCCAAAGAGGGATCCTCTATGGTGCCATCAGGAGCGTTGACTGCCATAAGATCCCAAACCTTAGCACTTGGGCCCCCATTAGGTGGGCTATCGAATCTCCTAAAAGGACCGGAGAGATCCTCCCCATCCCGGACAAACCAAGACTTGAACAAATAGGGTATCCACATGGTTAGGCCCTTGTCCACTTAGATGGTGGTAAAGTGATATTCGGAGATGTATGGGCAGCTTAGGGTTAAATGCGTTATGACCTCAGTGTTCATGTCCATCAGGACATCGAATTGCATCAAGAGAGGTGCATCATGCTAAGGTCCTGAAAAATGGTTAATAACAACAAATGAAATAAAACTCAATAAGTTAGTGACATAAGCCTCGACTAGAGAATCCACTCGCTTTGGGTGCATCCTAAATATGCAACATTTCTATCAATAGTAGATCAATTACAAAGCGAACTCTGCTTTGCCTTAATTGTAAACATGAATAGGTCTCTATCTCAATATAAGGACATTAACAACCAATAATGACAACCATAGACATCATGACCTCACCTTGGCACACACAACCTACATGATATGGTTAAGCACATACCAAGCTTGATGCAACATGCATAACATATAATCGGAACACACAATATAATTCTCAATGTGTATCATATTTATGCGTGTTTCGATTATTAAGACCCCTTGATCCATTGTCAATACATGAGTTGTTTGTCTTTTGGCATGACCGAGTATTGTCTTGCCTCATTGGGCATGGTATTGTCTGGATCTCTCGCCACAAACGGCATTCCTAAATCGAGCATTGATCCAATCTCAACCACGATTTGGCATCCAGACTCTTGCAAAGATTTCCAATAAATTGGACTTCGTCCACCCCAGACCTTTGCTGGTGTTGATTTCTTTATATAACTATGTAAGCACATCAATCATTCATGCTCATTTCTTTTCTTGTCATTTAACCAATGCATACATGATTTGTGCTCGCACACAATAGTTCATTGTACACTTTTCACATACAATGCAACAATAATCATATATGGTCACACGGACATGTTGAATATATCAACTTTCCGTGCTTTCCTTTTTCCTTTTTCCTTTTTTCTTTTTCTAGATTCTCCTACCCTGGTTCACAAATAGATAGGGTATTTGTCCTCAAGGTCTCATAAGCCAAACCTATAGAATTCTCCTTAGATAACACTCCTTATTCACTTGCAAGATAATTAATTCAAACAACAAATATACTCCAGACATCAAGGAAAGTACATGCATTTAGTATATAATCCACGTAGAAAACATATATAAAATTCAACTATCAACTCATTATTATGAATAACAATCCATTGTAATTAATTTAACTCAAAAGAATTAATTGTAACTATTGCCCAAAATAATCAATTCATTATTACTCACCAATAATTAATCAATTATTAGCCGAAAGTTAATTAATTTTTATTTGATAATAATTAATTATTCATTGCCCAAAAATAGTTCATTATTCAAAAATAATTATATTAATTATTGCCCAAAAATAACTAATTAATTATTATCCACAATTTATTCATTACTCAAAATTATTAATTAATTATTGCCCAAAAATAACTAATTAATTAGAATCCACAATTTATTCATTACTCAAAATAATTAACTAATATTACCAAAATATAAATAAATAATCATTATCCAAAAATAATTAATCAATATCATTTCTAGAAATAATTAATTATTAATATTTATTAATGAAAATGGATTAATTATAATTAATTAATTAATCAAAACAATTAATCATAATTAATTATTACTAAACATGATTAACCCTAATTAATCCTCACCAGCCAAGGTTAATTAAATTAATTAACCTTAAACAAAGATTAGTAACATAGTTTTATATTAAACAAGATTAGTAAAATAACTTAAAACTAATCGGGATTAACCATAATTAAACACCCACAAATCAAAGTTAATTATAGTTAATAAATCACTAATCACAATTAACACAAATCATAATTAATTAGTACTAAACCAAGCCTAACCAATATTAATTCTAAACTAATCCACCCCTAATAGAGTTTAATGTCCTAATCAAGGATTATAAAATTAACTCATGGATTAAATAACACAGTGTCACCGGGATGACAACGGAGGCGAGGACGACGAGTGGCTAGCTGGGGGATAGCAAGGGGTAATGAATGGCGACGAAATAGCCTTTGGCGAGGCTGGTCCGCACGGAATGGAGAGGGGTGAGCTGCTGGATAGTGCTGGAGTGGTGGTTGGTGGCTGGCGGTGGTTGGACAACGGTTAGGTGGCAAACGGCAAAAATGGGCAAAAAAGGGGGGAAATGGAGAGAAGGAAGGAAAAAACATGAGAGAGTGGACTGTTGTGGTGGTGGTTACTAAGCAAGTTGGGTTGAACTTGGGTTCCAAGTTTCAATGTGGACCTAGTCTTAAAGCTTGCATTTGGAACACACAATTAGCTTCTAGAAAATAAGGGCAATTTGGTAAATTTGCTTCCTCATTGGGCCCTTGATGGGTTGGCCATAGTGGCCACAAGGTCCAATGGGCTTTCGGTTGGGCCATCTTCCATGGCTCTAAATTCTCAGCTTGTTATCCCTTTTTTTTCAAAATTTTCAAGCTTACCAATAAACTCAAATATTAATAAGGCGACGTTCAATGAATTAGTTTTGAAGTCACGGGAAATTTGATACCCAAATTGAATTGAAATTCATGACTAAATTCAATTAATTGCAACTTTAGTACGTCATAAACTATCGGGTAACGTTTATGATTTTTCTCATGTTTGACTTGTAGTTGATAACTTTCAATCCATGTTTATACTCTTTTTCAAACTTGGGCGACTATCGGTTGTCATGTAATTGTGAGAAATCAATTACTCACTCTGAGTATAAAGTCAAAATGAAGTCGGTTTAATGCCGTGTGTAGTTAGTATCGAAATCATGCAAAATCACCTGTAATCTAACCTTGTACCTCTGTTAAATCAATTTATTTCTACTTGCTAGTTGATTTGCGATAGGGTGGTATTATCCTTCTTCGATCCTTATAGTCGAGTGGTCTATCCTTATTTGAATTCATTGGTTGTATGCATATAAATCCCTATATACATTTCTAAATAGTTGGTTAATTAGTGGATGATTAGTTTAGAGTAATTATAACTAACAATGCATTGATTAATATAATTATTTCATGTCATTCCCAATATGGGGTTGGAAATATCAAGATGTCACAATGTGTCATTTAATTTAGCAATTTAATTATAAAATTTAATGAAAATTAACGGAGCGTAAATTTATCATAAGTGTGATTTGAGGTTTTTTATAATATTAACCCTTATGTTTATTAAATCCGACCTTTAAGTCCATTTGTTTCGCAAAAAATAAATAATTTTGAAATTTATTTTTTAAAAATGATTGCTTCTATGACTTATAAAAATGAATAAATAAAAAATATTTTTATTGTCTCAAAATATTTGGACATAAATTGTTATCAATAATAAAAATATTTTTATTATCTAATTAATTCAAGTGATCATTTAATGATAATATTTTTCAAATTATTAATTTTTTTAGAAACAAATGAAGTCTAAATATAATCAATTCATTAAATATATCGTCATATTTCATTTATTTTTCTAACCTGAACTACCACATCGGCATTAATTGGGCTAGAACAATGAAGTCGGTTACCACATTGTTTTCTCAAGTTGGTATTTTTTTTTAAAAAATTTCTGATAAAATCTAAAGTACAACGCCCATTTTTAAAAAAATTACAAAAAAATTATATATAATTTTATGTGTCAATATTTTTTAGGGAAAATTTTAAGGGCTGACGTGCGCCCGTTTTTTCAAAAAGGGCTCAAAAGTAGACATGGTTTCAAATAAGGGCATGAATTGCCCAAACCTTGCTTCATTTTCATTAGCCCGGCCGTGCCGATATTCCGGTGATCGAACAAGGACATTTTTGTCATTTGCCACTTTTTTTTTTCTTCATTTTTTCTTTTGTTTCATCTTCTTCGTCATCGCCGGTGGCCCGTGGCCACCACGCGCGACGCCTGAGGGCCGGGCGAGGGTCGCTCGCCCGATCCGTCCGCAAGGAGCCACCCTCGCCGGCCTCAAGCGAGGACGGGCGAGGTCGGCCCTCGCCCAGCCACGGACGAGGGCGGCGGCCCTCGTCGGCCGCGGACGAGGGCGAGACGGCCCCCTCGTCGACCGCGGACGGGGCGAGCCCCTCATCGGCCGCGGGCGGAGCCCCTCGTCGGCTAACGGACGAGGGCGAGGGCAACCTCGCCAAATCCGGCGAGGTCGGCCCTCGTCGGCCACGGGCGAGGAGCCCCCTCGTCAATCGGACGAGGGCCGACCTCGCCGGATCTGGCAAGGTCGCCCTTGTCGGCCACGGGCGAGGCCGACCTCACGGCCATTCGCGAGGCGGCCTCCTCGGGGGCCGACCTCGCGGCCATCCGCGAGGTGGCCTCCTCGGGCGAGAGACGGCCTCGCCCGGCCCTGCGTGGGCGTCGTCGGTGGCCGTAGGCCACGCCACCGTCTTGAAGAAGTAAAACATGAAGGAAAAATGAAAAAAAAGAAGAAGTGGCAAATGACAAAATGTCATTTTCCTCGGCCAACGGAATATCGGCTACGGCCGGCCGAAGCAGCCTTAATCAAACAAGGTTTGACTTTGCGCTTCTTATTTTGAAATCACGCCCACTTTCAGCTTTTTGAAAATGAATTTCAAGTTTTTTATTACAAAGGTTTTACGGGTTTAAGAAAAAAAAAGTTGAAAATTCGTGTACCGCAAGATTTGAGTTATGGGAAGATGTCAAAATCCATCTTCATGTTTCATCTCACTGCTGCTTACTTCATCTGCTTTTAGAACCGGATGTCTGCATCTTCACATCTAGCATCACCTGCACTAATGTCATTTCCTTTCCCACATTCAAGAAACGCACTCAATTAAGGAAGACTGGTAGATAGAAGTGGTTCAAGCTGTTGGATAAATCAAGAACTATATGGCAAGTCGACATCAACGAAGAAGGACCACCGACAGCCACATGGAATCGACAATGACAAACTAGTTAAGAGGTGTTCGATAAAGTTCATTGACAAATCAAGTGAAGGCTTGGCCATCTTAAAATCCGAGTAAATGTTTAGGGATATCAATCAAAGCAAGGTTACAGAGCAATGGTTCAATATCTCAGCAGCTTTGGAAGTCAAAACCTTGTGTGGATGAGATCCAAGCGCAAAAGAAGAATCGCAACCTCGGTAAGTACTGTTGTTACCGTACTTAGAGCAATAATTGCCAGTGAACTGTCGTAAGAAGTGGGTTGTACCTTTCTTCAGTCTCCATCATCGTTCATTGTTCATAGTAATTCTTCTATAAATTCGCCATCCATCTCCACTTCAATGCTAACCGAATTCCTACCTAGAATTGTCATAGAATCCCATCCCGTAAAGGACCCAAAATTCAGACTCTTTGATAAATGGATCTTTTCACTATCTGTTTCGGCACCCATTTTCGGTGAAGCAAGGAAATTTTGATCGTAGGCGAAAAATAGTGCTACTTTTTTGAGTAATAATTCTTTTAGTGAACGAAAAAAAAATAAAAAAAAAATTAAAAACGAGATTTTTCACATCACCACCAACAAGAGCACTTACTTCAAGAGACCTATGTCTGTGGCGTCACCCCATTCGCCCTCCGAAATCTGACAATCGCCCAAAAAGCCCTCCTCGTCCTTTCGGACAAAAAAAAACCCTAAAAATGACCGAAACGACCCCCGCCCCTCCCCACGCCGTCCCCGGTCGACCCCGTAATTGCCTCCATTTCCGCTGTCCTCTTTCGTCAACTCGCCCCCGCTCCCACCCGAAAGCCTCCGCTTTCTCCTCTTCCCCGGAGCTTACTGCCAACAGAGCTTTGCGAAAAAGCGGATCTTTTTAGAGAGAGAAAGTAGAGAGAGAGAGAGAGTGACATGGATGGCGGAAGCAGCCAGGGCCACAGGGCGGAGGCGGAGCGGTGGTTGACGGCGGCGGCGAAGCTCCTAGCCACCCGCGACTTCCAGGGGGCCCGGACCTTCGCGATCCGGGCCCGGGAGTCCGACCCGGGTCTCGAGTACGCCGACCTCATGCTCGCCGTCGTCGACACCCTCCTCGCCGGCGAGTCCCGGGTCAGCGACCAGCCCGATTGGTACGCCGTCCTCCAGCTCGGGCACCTGACCGAGAACCTGGAGCTGATCGCGACCCACTTCCGCAGGCTCGCGCTGCTCCTCAGCCCCGACCGGAACCGCTTCCCCTTCGTGGATCAGGCGCTCCGGCTCGTCTCCGACGCGTGGTCGGTGCTGTCGAACCCGAACAAGAAGGCATTGTACGATAGCGAATTGAAGCTCGGCTTGTTGGGGCAGTTCGGGAATCAGACGCCCCCGCCGAGAAACGTTAGGGGTAGCGATGGGAACGCGTCGGTGGAGAATGAGAGGCCGTTCTTCGGGAACGGCACACCGGTGCAGCCTCGGTCTACCCGGCCCGCGAGCCAGGCTACCGAGTCGGTGTCGGCCAGCTTCTGGACCGCGTGTCCCTACTGTTTCTATCTCTATGAATACCCCAGGGTTTATGCCGAGTGTGTGCTCAGGTGCCAGAATTGTAAGAGGGCATTTCAGGCGGTGACGATACCGTCGCCGCCCGTGTCTGAGAAAGATACGCACTTTTCTTGTTGGGGGTTCTTCCCAATTGGGTTTCCGGGGTTACCGAATCAAGCTGAGACCGCCTCTGGTTGGATGCCTATGACACATATGGTTGCATGCCCTGCTCCTGGGGAAGAAACTCCTCAGGGAGGGCGAAAAGGTGGGAATGCTGGGCAGAGACCTGCCCCAAGGGTGTATTATGATGAGGATGATGACGACGAGGACGATGATTATGTAGAGCTTTCGGAATCAAGTGAGGATTCTGGTGAAGAATGGGGGAGTAAAAGAAAGACAAGGAGAGTGGGGAAGAAGAGTCTGGGGAATAAAAGTCCTGCTAACAGAGCGCCAATAGAGAGAACGAGAAGACGGAATGCGGATGCGGGTGAGCAGGGAAATGTTGGGGGTGGGGATGATGGGGTTAGTGGGACTGCTGCGAAAGGTGGGGAGAGGATGGAGTCGAGTAAGAAGACGACAGAGTCAAGTAAGAAGGCGACGGGGAGTTCTACGAGGAAACAGTCGGGAAAAGGGGGAATGGGTAAGTTGGATTTGAATGTGGAGTTCAGTAACGAGGTGGAAGAGCCTGCGATAGTTGTGAGTCAAGGAAATAGGGCAGGAAATGGTGAGGAGGATAATAGTGAAGGGACTGAGTTTTTTGAAGGTCTTGATGAGTTCCTGAGCAGTTTGCCTATACTTTCTGGGGTCAATGACGACAAGGTTAAGGCTTCTTAGGGTAGTAAGGCTGCTTTCATTGTTGCTTTTTGTAGTTCTCTTTTGCATGTTTGTATGTTGTATTTTAACCTGTGGAGGTACTGGCAATTCCCTTGTCATGTTCTCCTAGTCTTTTATCTTGTAGTAAAGCTAGTGTATATTATGTAGTAACCCTTTCTAACTTCTCCGGTGGTTTTTATTTTTTTTCCTCCTTGGGATCTTCTGGTTGTCCTGAGATGGATTATTGATAAAACATGAGGAGTTCTCTTTAAGTATGCTCGGACTTTTTTCACATTTTATTCTTGCAAATGCACATTTGCATGGAAATTTTATTCTCATGCTTTATCTATTTTGTTGATGAAGTTTTTGGTTTACTTGATGACTTAATTTTGAGATGTTGAAGGATTTTGGAGTGGGAAGAGAAAATGTGATTCATTTTTTAGCATCATGATGTTAAAGAGGAGAAGGTAAAGTATCCAAACCCATGCATGCCTTCTTTTTTCCTGAGTCAAACCATTGTATTTAGTTGAAAAAGATGTTAATGAGAAGATCCACGCACTGTCTACCGAACTTTTCTCTTCCTCTGGGGTTGACATATTTGTAATACTATGTGGAGTCTTGGTATGTTTAATCTAGGTTTTGTACTTTTGTTCTCCTTTTGGCGACTGAACTCAATAACATTCTTTGTTTAATTGTCTGTTCGACAGATGCTATAGTTTAAAATATAGTTACAGCTTGAGATGTCCCCACTAAGCATCTTGCTGGAGTTAGAAAGACCTTAGATTAGTTAGATAAGCTTTATTGATCATTCTGACTTGATACTTTATGGAGTGTTGACTGTGTCAGATATGCTGAGCATATTCCAGATACAGTCATGGTGGTAGGCTAGCTTAAGCAGCAATTTTTCAGGGCCATTTATTTTGAGTGAATATTGAATCTGGGTGATGTGAGATGAAAATTGGCATTTTATTTTGCAGCGGACCTTTTTTTCAATGGGTTTCAATGTGCTTGGATATTGTTTTGTTGATTTCTGAGCTTAACTCAACATTTCATTCTTGATTACAGCTTCCTTCTTAAACAGCCATTTAAATCATTATTAATGTTAAGGTAGTGGAAAAGAATGGAGCTCTCCTGTGTTCTGCTTGTCGGTGCCGCTGTTCTCCTTTTGACTGGGAATGAAAAGGATCCATTTATCCTTCTTGCGGTTTCTGCTTTTAGTATTTTCTCATTTTTTTCTCCTGTTCCATGGAGTTTATGGTGGACCAATTCAGGCATTCTTCCTCTTTTTCAAGTTCCACAGTGGATATCTCTATCAGCTTTGATATTCCATATTATTTGTTTTTTTATTTCTTTTGCATGGCTTCCAAGGAGAAGATAGCATCTTTGCATTTGGCCTTTTATTAATGCAAAGGGACCTTCATGATTCTGCGATTTGTACAGCATTCTATTTGTGTCTGTTGATCTCCTTCCCAGTTGTCAGAGTATCTGTGTCCATTCAGGGAGGGAGGGAGGGAGGGAGGGAGGCAGGGAGCTTTTTGATGTCTTCAGTGGCTTTTACAGTCTGATATATGGATTTTCTCTTTCAATTTTATTCACTTATTCTCTTTTATTAATGGTCATAGAACGTCAATGCGGTGTATCCTTGACATAAAAAGCCTCTGTACTTGAATTGGTCCACCATCTCCAGATGTTGAGTGTACCATGTATAATTTTGCTAATAATAAGTTCTGGCTATCATCGATTTATGTGCATTGTCTACTTTGTTGGTGCTGAATATTTTTAATTTGCAATGTTTCTTTTGGAAGACTCCAGTTTGATTTATGTAGATAAACTGTTTGGTATATTTCCAAGGAGAAAAACCAAGGCATTGGCATGGGATCATGGTGATAATTGCTTTTGGCTTTAACACGTATACAATTTGCATAAATAGTTTGGCTTCAACATTAACTGGTTGAAACGTTCTACTTTGAAAGAGAATCAAAGTAAAAGGTGCTCTTCCTGTCTCTTATGATTTTCTAATGGTCCAAACGGGTGTTGGTAATTGGTTTTTTTTAGGTTAAGAACGGTACGGGGTGATAATGCTTGCTAATTCAGGAGCAGCACAGGCGCAATATTGTGTATATATTCATGCAACCTAGCTTAAAGTAGGTAGTTTGATTTGGTAGAGGAAAGCAATGGGCTTGGTCGTTTGTGCTGTGGCATTTGTATCTGATGAAGCAGATTAACAGAAATCTGAAAATATGTTATATACATATAATTTCCATAATCTCAACAATTTTATTTGGAACGGTTTGGAGCTCTGCTGAATTTAGGTCTGCTGCTGGTTTTCAACCTTTGAGGCATCTCAGGATGGGCAGGCTTGAGTGTGAATAGCATTAATGGCATGGAAGACCTGAAGACGAATGTGTATTGGAGAAAGGCAAAGTTCACTGGCATCTTCACTAAAAAAGAGTACACAAAGTTCGTGCAGGTATGTGTGATTACCGATTTGTCTCCATCAATGCTCTAAGGTGTTAGCAGCTTCTCCTATAGTTGAAAAAGGACAATTGAAGCTGCAGGTTGGTCTATTGTCTTTCTTTTGGACATTTGGGTGTCAACTTGTGCAGTTGGTTCCTTGGAGCAGTTGCTATGAATATACCATGTACTCTCTCTTTTGGACCAGTAGCTTGTTGTATTTCAAGTTGGAGGCTTGTCTCCATGGTTAGAAATCCAGTCTGGTCTATCATGCCACCTTGTCTATGCTCTAGACCTTGAGCTATTTTCCCCTTTTTCTGGATCCATTTTTGTAATTTTCTTTTTTTGCGTTTTCTGAAATTTTCAGTTTACAAGGCAATTTGGGCTTGAATTGGTCCAAGGAAATTTTTTGATATTTTAAAAACAGTTCTTTGAAAACAAATCACTCGGGATGTGAAACCAGTTTGACCAAAAATGCATGCTTTCCTGTGTAGTCCAAACCTTGTTGTTGAACACCCTCAATGACAATACAATCTTCATGAATACACTGACTCGAGTGAGGTCATGCAGTTGTGAATCTGTAACTTTGCTGAGGGTTATCTTTGCTGATGACCCTCAGCAAAGTTACCAAGCTATATTATCAGAATTTATTGCATTATAAAGTTCCTTCTCGTTACTATGCTCTACAGAAGCGTGATTCATACTGCAAGATGGGGTCTTTGATCCTTTAAGGAAAAGTTCATGGGAGGAGGATTGTTTTTCAACTCAAGTGGACAAGCTTATCCTCTTTTCACAAGATTTAGCAATTCCAACGGCTTCTTTTCTAGGTTTCTTATGCTCTGATAGCATTTGGCCGTTGGGAGGATAAGAGGTTGAATATGATGTCCGGCAACATGTTCTTACCAAATTAACATGGATTAGACTTAGGGCTGCATGGTAATGCTTTCGGGAATAACTGATTTTGTTCTTTTGTTCTTGGGAGCGGATTTTTGTTCCTGGGAGCATAAATTCGTTTGGTTTATTTTTTGTTCTTGAGAACAGATTTGGAACGGAATCGAAGAATAAAAAAAAATTTGCTTCTTGTTCTCAGGAACAATTTCAAGAATTATTTTTTTTTCCTTTTCGTTTTTTCTTCTCTCTTTCTCTTTTCTTTTCTTCTTCCTCCCACAACCTACTGCCGCCCCATCGCTGCCCACTGGCCATCGTCACCAGCGCTGGCCACTGCCGATGAGTGGCTGGGTGAGGTTTGGTGAGCTCGTTGGATCTTGTCTGGCCACTAGCGAGCTCGGCCTCGTAGATTTGGGTGAGGTCGAGCCTCGCCGGTGGCCAGGCAACGCGAGGTCGACCTCACCCTGGCTTGGCGAGGCCAAGCCTCGCGCCGCCTAGGTGAGGTCAACCCTTGCCAAGCCGGTTGTTGACCACTGCCAGTGGCAGTGATCGGCTACAATGGGGAAGGGAAAAATGAAAAAATAAAATAAAAAGAAAAAGAAAAATATTTAAATCATTAAAAAAATTAAAAGAAAATATTTTGGACTAGAAATTCTAAAGTTTTATCGAACGCATTTCTATGCCGAGAATAAAAATTTTGAACAGTTACCAAACGTCTTCAAATGCTTAAAAATTATTTTCGGGAACATAATAAAAAAGAATCATTTCTGAGTAAAATTTGTTCCTGGAATAGAAGCGTTAAATGCGCGCCCCTTAGGGTGCGTTACGACATTTTGTAAAGGATTTTTGCTAAATTTTTTATTTAAAAAAATTGTAAAGATTTTTTTTTTGAATCCACTCTCCGGCGACAAGATTTGCTGGTCGAACAGCCTTGCTTGAGGTCGTGTGACCTTAGGTGGCGATTGTCGAGTTGCCAACCTAGCACCCCTAGGCGCTAGCACCCCTAGGCGACCGTTCGCCACCTGGGTTGCACAACCCAAGTAGATGCCTCCTGGTCGCGACGATTGCCTTCGTTTCTTGGTTCACAATCCAAGTGATGATACCAAGCGATGGTTCTGTCGCCTTTGTTGCCTAGGCTCACGACCCAGGTGACCACCACCTAAGGTCGTGCAAGCGTCCGCTGGGTTGTGCGACCAAGGGCGGCAATCGCCTTTCTTGGCTGGCGGTCGCTAGGGTCGGGTGACCCCTCAAGCGGCAGTCGTCGGCATGAGGGCCCTTGGTCGGCGGTCGTCGGCTTCATTGGTTCATAGAGAAAATGAACAATACCAATTTGCATTCCGAAAATGCAACTTTTCAAAGCACCTCCTATCCTGCATTCAGCCAAAGTCCTTTGAGGAAGCCTTGGAAATGCAATTACATATTTCTAAAGTGAGTTTAAAATTTTCATCGAAACACATTTGCATTTAGCTAAGGGACTCTAGAGTCCTAAAACCCATTTCAAATACTAGACCAAATGCACCCTTAAAACCCTTAATGTAAGTGGCGGGACTTGTGCATGACTACCAACCCGGATAGGAGATAAAGAAGTTTTATTTAACAGGAATCTCTAGGAAAAAGGGAAAAGAAACAGGAGTAGCTATGGCAACATTGTGTCAATGCATCTCTGTGGCGAATCATTGACCTCTTGTAAAACCTTTTTATCTTCCAGATTGCATTTTGTGGTCTTTCCATAACAATGCTCGATCGTTGTGATGTTTCCATTCCTTCCCTGTGGCGCCCAAAATGTGCCCGGATTCGCCCTCCTCAGAGATGAAAAAAGTGCCGTAATCTATTGCATTCCAAACCTTACTCTCCTATGCCCTAATTAGCATCGTCCAGCTCCAGGATTGAATCTCTCCTTTCATTTGCCCCTGGGAACCTCCTCGCCCCAACAACATCAGAATGGAGCAATACAAGCATCCATATTGCCGTACTGATCATGTAGGAAATTTGGGATGTTGATGAATATGAGCGGAATTGCGTACATGCCTTTTTCTTCAACTTTCCCCAAGTTGTCAACCCTAAGATATGAAAATCTTAACGCTAAAAACAGAATTGGCAATTGGAAAGATATAATGTGGAAAGTTTTGGCATACCGTGTTTATCGGAAGGAAAGGAAAAGGGAAACGACATCATTTGCAGATTTGCAAAGATGCTGCGGCAATTGGTGAGGAGCTTGTCGTTGCCTTTGTCAAAGAGTGGCAACCACATCGCGGCGGTGGTCATCGTGTCTGGATTTTCATCTAGCCTGGAGAGAAAGAGATACAGAGGATGGCACTAAAGTTCCAGACGGCCGAACCGCGTGAAGTTCATGATGGCAACCGCGATCATGGTGCTTTGTTCTTCTCTTGACGTTAATGGGGCGAGAATGTTGATAATGCTAACTGTGACAACGCTGCTGGGTCTTCTATTATACGGTGGTTTTGCCTAGTGGCGGTAGCAACACTGTCATGGATTTGAAGGTGGGGAAAGTACCAAAAAAGTTCCATTCCTATTATATTAGTGCTTATTCAGTCATATATATTTTAATTTGATTAATTTGATTTTAAATCTTTTACATTTATGTTAATTCGATTCATTTGACCAATTTTGGTTGGAAATTGCTAATTATCTTATGTGGCACGGTCAACATTGATGTGGTTAACTTTTACAATTTTAATTTTTTTGATTTTTTACTTTCTTTTTCTTTTTCTTCTTTTTCCCTTTCATTTTGGCCAATGAGGGTTCAGCTATTGGCGAGTGGCGATTTGTGGGGGCTTTGTGCCTCCGTTGGCAATTTGGTGGGGGGCTTTGTGGCCTCGCCGGTAGTGAGTGACACTGCAAAGGTCCTCATGCCAAATTTGGGCAAGGGCCACCTCGCCCAAAGCCGGTATGATCCTCACTAGTGGTTGATGATGGCTAGCAAGCACTTGTTGGCCAAAATTAAAGGAAAAAAAAAGAAAAATAATAATAAAAAGAAAACAAAACAAAAAAATGATTATAAAATTTTTTAAAAATGTTTATGTCAATGGTTTCTAGTCAAAATCGAATGGATGGACTTAGTTAGCACATATGCAAAAAAATTTAGGACTAAATTTATTCAATTGAAAGGTTTAGTAGTGAATTGGTACAAATGCAATGAAGTTAGGAGTTTTTTAATACTTTCACCATGTGCAAGTAGATCGGAGGAAAGTAGCTACAATGTCCCTCTTGTCTTTTTGATTGCTAAAATTTTCTTAGTTTAATTCAAATGAGTTTGATTCAAATTCATTAAAACCCGAGATGACCTTTCTTGTCCTTTTGATTGCCAATGTTTTTTTAGTTTGATTACAATGAGTTTGGTCCGAACCATTAAAGTCCATATCCAGTTGGGTTTTGTTTTTTCAAACCATTCTAAATCTATTTTATAAAAGTTTAAATGATCCTTTTCAACTTGATCAATTGAAAATAAGTCAAAAATTTAGTTCGTGGGAAAAGATTGAAAAGAAAACATTCCCGTGCAAAGAGTAAGGTTCTTTTTGGCCTTCTTCTAACCAAAATAATACAGCTGATGCTTACATTACAAGCTTAAAAGCCTAGAAGTTGGCAAGATAATTCTGAGATTGTTTGATTTGTTCAAATCGTGTTGAACATATGGAAATGGAATTGGTTTCGAAGTTGAACCAACATTTTTCTAGTTTTCCTGCCAAACCATACTTGCAATCTCCCCAATCTCCACTTTCCTCTCTTTAAAAACCCCAACCACGCGATCCCTCAAACACACCACGACCCTCTTCACTTGAGATTCACAGCTCCTCATCATCAAAGCTCTTCAATTTGCTAGTCGATTCCACAATGGCAAACTATCATGGGTTTGCGCGTATTTTGGGATTGTTTGTCCTTGCTTTGTCTTTGATGATAGGTTACAATTCTGTTGAAGCTCGCCAACTTTTGGAGGCAACGTTGCCCGAAGTGCCTGAACTACCTAAGCCTGAATTGCCTCACCTTCCTGACATTCCGAGCCTACCCAAGCCGGAATTGCCATCTTTGCCAAAAGTTGAATTGCCACCGCTTCCTGAACTTCCAAAGCCTGAATTACCAACAATACCGAAGCCGGAATTACCAAAAGTGCCGAACTGCCTAAGCCCGAATTACCTCACCTTCTTGACATTCCAAGTCTACCGAAGCCAAAATTGCCATCTTTGCCAAAAGTTGAATTGCCACCGCTTCCTGAGCTTCCAAAGCCTGAATTACCAGAAATACCAAAGCCAGAATTGCCATCTTTGCGAAAAGTTGAATTGCCATCGCTTCCTGAGCTTCCAAAGCCTGAATTACCAGAAATACCGAAGCCAGAATTACCAGAAGTGCCCGAACTGCCTCATCTTCCCTAAGCCAACATTGCCTTTTGTTCCCACGATTCCAAAGGACATGTCTCTTCCTGCTACTACTCCTTAGAGCTATGTAATGTGAGTTGCTTGTGGGGGTTATAATGTGATGTAATTCACTAATTTTATCTTGTCTATTGTAATGATCTGAGCATGCCTCATATCCTATACATGTACTTGATTGTAATAGTTTGTGATATGAAGTGATATTTGTTATGTAAATTTTGTTTAGGATAACATAAAGATGGATAATATTGTTGTTTGACATTCAAAATTACAAATATATCATTATACAAAGGGTCAATACCATTAGATATCCCAAACTAATACCCTATAATACATTTACCTTAAACTAATTTTTGCCTCACAAAAAATCCCAAATTAATACTCCTATAATACATTTACTCCAAAATTTGAGTCTCATAAAAATCCCATAATGGTATGTCCATGACATGTTAACTCAAAATTAATTTTCATCTACTCTAAATTCCATCTCATAAAAAATCATAAACTAGCACATGACTTAAATCCACCCTTTGTTAAAAAGTTGAAATGGGTCATCTTAATTTGGCAATCTAGTGGGTCAAGAGCTTAAATCTTTTAGTAAGATAAACTTATTTATGGTGTTACATTTAATAAAATGAAAAACTAAAGTTAAATGGCAGCATTTGCACCCACTGAACAAAGAAAGATATGTATGCATATTTACAGCAACACCGATTATACTATCAAGTTCTAACAATCTCATGTTTAAGCCACTCATGGAATTTTTTCTCTTACCCGATTTATGAAGTTAGGGGATTATTTTTCTCATCAATCGATAAATCCACGAGCAGCAAAGAAAAAGGGCATTATTAGGGCAGTGTCACCACCAAACTAAATGTGAAGTGCCTAATTTGTTTTATCAACATCGAGGACTTGACAGCTTTGCCAACCTGAGTTCATGATTTTATACCTTGTTTTAACAGCTTTGGCTCTTGCCCTTTTCTTTTCTGCTATACTTTCCATGCTAGGAAAGCTCTTTGCCAGGGCCCATCCCACACAACCAATATCATATATACAGGAGAAGCCAATTCAAAGCTTGAACATTCTTTTCTTTTCAAGGAGACGATTGAAATAATCTATTCCCTTGCATCATTACATGTAAAATTAAGCACTTTGTTTCAAGCAACTCTTTTCACACTCATGGCTATCAGAATGCCATCAGAATTTGCATGAATTTTCTACCCTATAGCGTTACTTCATTTGATTAATAGATGTCAGTTTGAGATCTCCCAGAAAATTCAATGTTGATCTTCTGCAGCTTTTATAATATATATGCTCACCGATTTCATTAGTATCACCTCTATTTACAAACACAATCCAAATAAACTATTCTCAGTCACTTTAACTCTCCAACACTCTCATATCCTAGAATGCTTATGACCGTTACATTGGTTCATACTGCCTAGATGTCGTCCGGGCAGTACTGCTCCACATCATCTCTTGCTGAGCCTCACAATCTGGCTCTCCTGGCTTTATGATTCCTACAACTCGGTGGGAAGTTTCCATTCCTTTGCACTCGTTATTTTGTGCATGTACCATTATCTATTATGCTTGCTCGCAGGCTGTCCATTGTCCTCAACCATCTGATGAAACACAGGCATAAACCCACTTTGTCCCAAAGTGATCAAAATGATTTGCAAACTGAGCACAAAGCATAAGGTGGTTCCCAAACCAATGCCAGCATTCAAAAAACAAAGTTGAAATGAATAAGATCCTAACCCATCTTCAACCTTTCTTCCTCAAAGTAATTTTTGAGTTCAAAAGTCCATCAATCAACCTGTTGTATGTTGCAAGATCACGGATAAAGTCCTTGTCTAACATCTCATCTACCAGAATCTGGCCCTCCTTTCTCTTTCTTTCTCTTGTAAAACCAGATACCAGAATCCTGTATGTCAGGCCATCTGGTTCCAAACCCTTCCTTTGTGCCAACAACCTCAATTTGTTCGCTTCCACGGTCTTCCCTATATCAGAAAGATCCTCAAGCAAACAATTGAATGTCACAATGTCTGGTACAATACTTTCTTTAAGCATATTTTCCATCAAAGCAAGTGCTTCTTCCCTTTTCTTTTGCTTCCTCAAACCTTCCACCAAAGTAGTACAAGCAATGAAGCTTGGAAAACTCCCCCTCTTCCACAGATCAGTAACAACATCAAGTGCTCTATGAGAATTGCCTGAACAGCACAAAGCTTCCACAAGGCCAAAATAATCGTACTCTTCAGGCAACACTCCTTTCCTTGAAAAAGCAATCAGCAATTCACATGCCTCAGCCACTTTACCTTCCCTACAGAGGCCATCAACCAAAATCTCGCAAGTCGCACTCGACAACTGGCACCCCAGTTCAATCATCTCGTAAGCCATTGCGATTGCATCCTCAAATTTCCTCTCCCGAAAAAACCCCTTGATCAAAGTATTGAAACTGACCACATCAGGGCTGCAACCCTTCTCCTTCATCTCCTTAAACAACTCCAAAGCCAATCCAAACTGTAAATTTCTACAATAACTACTAATCAAGATATTAAAGGTTATCACATTAGGCTTGACTCTGTTCCTTATCATTTGATCATAGAAGGACAAAGCCTTGGCATGCTCACCCCATTTCACAAATCCATGAATCAAAGCATTATAACTCACCACACTCGGCTTGCCATCGATCATCTTCTCCATACTCTCAAAAGCAATCACTGAATCCTCCAGTTTTCGGGCTTTGCAATAAGCTTCAATGGAGAATTGAAAGATTGGCTCAGTCCTGGGGCATGAGAAAATTCCATCAGAACAAGGGCAAGGGTTTGAGGCCATGAACTGGAGAAGTGAATTGAGTTGCTCGAAACGGCTTGAAATAGCGAGAGTGCGAGCCATCCACTCAAATGTTGAGTGGTCATGGCGATAGGAGTCAATTGTGGAGGCCCAACTGAAGATATAAAAGTCGTAGAGAGTCAAATGAGGGTTGGGGTGGAGTTTGCACTTGAGGAAGTGGAGGAGACTCTTTGGCGTGAAAGGGAAAGAGAGTTTGGACTTCAGAAAGTTTATCAGATTGTCGTGATTGGTTGTAGAGAGAGTCAGGGTTGGTAATGGAGATAGAGATGGCAGCTTGAGGTCTGAGAGAAGAGAGGGAGGTGGTGAAGAAGATGGTTGAAGAGGTCTGGGAGTGGGTTTAACAACTTGAGGTAGATTACTTGATGGTGGCTTCACCTGACAATCGACACATGGAAACCATTAGGGAAATAACAAGTAAGAGATTCACCTGAAATTGGCAATACAACTCAACCAAATGAGACCCAATATCAATTTAAAGCCAAATTGGACCTTATTGATGGATTAAGTTGGTTGTCCATGTGAATTGGTAAATGGGAATTTATCGCTACTATGTTCATTGCCACCAAGCTACTAACCAAAATATGATTATAGGATTCTCTCATTTTGATTTCCAAAGCACAATGTGAGAAACTCCTGGAATTAATTTTGACATCACCACACCTCAACTTATGATTTTATAATTTCATTCCAAAACATTTATCTTCTCCAACAAAATGACAAAAACAATACTGAATGAGCTCCATATGTGTCAAAATAAAAGGCTATGAAGGAAATAAAGAAATTAATAGACTCCAATAAGAGCAATAGGAAACAGGAGGGTTCTTTTAAGCATTTCCTTTTATTTCCTCCCTATCTTGGGAAAAAATGTTTTGTGGTCCTTGAAAGGATCTAATTTTCTTCAATTTTCTATCCAATTCTTTTGTCTTTGTACTATTCAAACAAGGAAAGATTTCATTCCTCAAGTTAGCAAAAGCAGTGAGTTAAAACTGATTGGATACAATAACAGAGAAAATGAAGTAAAATAATTCAGAATGCACAGTAAAGCAATCAGAGTTTGAATCTAACCAAATCATATGTTTGGCACTAAGAGCATATGATGTAACACACTAATGCATGTTTCTTAAGTGAACAGTTTTCTTAAGGACATCAAGAAAGATTGTACCCGCATGCTACCATCCTTTGTGTGCGCATCATCTAGAGACTGCGATGTAGCAGAAAAGGCTCCATGAAATGCTGAAGAAGTAGAGCTCAAAAGCCTATGGTTCTCTTGAGTGTGGGTGGCAAAAGATGGAGTTATGCGCTTGATCAATGACATAGATGATGATGTGGATGTGCCTTCATTCAGAGTTTGAAGCTGAAAACAAGAACCTCAACATCATAACCCTCAAATAATATTCACATCTGAGAGAAAAGGGGCAGAGATTTCGTCATTGTTTGACAATGGGTTTACCACCTTTCATCCAACATATAGAGTTGAACGAACTACTAGTTCAAATGAAATAACCAAAAGGCGATCATGTCAAAAGGGTAATGGCAATACACTACTTTCCACATCATTTACAATATTTACAAAAATTCATACAAATTATCTGCATCCCATTCCCACGTTTACAAAGTCAAAACATTCTCAAAAGGAAAAAGAACAAATCAACACATCTACTTCCAAAACCAAGTCAGTCATCTCCCATCATTTCGACCCATTAACCAAGTAACTAATATCACCATCTTTCAAACATAAAGTGGCGGGGGGTGGTCAAAGGCTGCTAATTTAAAATTCCACTCCGAATACATGAAGGAATCCAACGCAAGGGACAATCCTCCTCCTCCGCATAATCTAAGCGAGACATTATGGCAAACACAGGGTGGGCAAGCACTTAAAAGACACCGAACCGCCTATAACCATGCTGGGTCAGCTTGTTGGCAAGAGCAACCCACATGATCTATGCCCCCAAAAGTGACAAAGATAAAGGGAAACGAAGGACCCGACCCAGTAACTCCCACAACACATGATAAAACCATCCGCCCAAGTCAACCGCTTCGCAAATCGTCTCCCCACACATTGCCCAGCGAAATGCGCGAGAGAGAAAGACAGAGAGAGAGAGAGCGAACAATGACCTGCTAAGACAGTGAAGAGGAAAGCGGAAGGGGAACTCTGGTCTGAAGAAACTCTCGTCCTCGAGCTCGGCGAGCTCCGGCTGTATAGCGGAGGAGAGACAGAGAGAAACTCGAGCTGAGCTTTTGCTGGGGAGAGGGAGAGGCCGGGAGGAAATCGAGCGTGGGGTGGCCTCGCTTTTTTTTTATTTTTTCAGATTGGGCTTTCACTTGAAGTTTTCATTTTGATTTTATCCCTAGCCCATTAACTACGGCTCCTTGAATGTTTTCCCAAGGGACAGCACTAGAAGTAGGGCGAGCAAAGTTCTGAGGTAGAATCAGGAATGGGACATAAGAGGCTATGGGAATTAGTTCGGTTCTTGATTCCATATTTTTTGGAGCTTGTACTATGTGGTTTGGCTTCCGACCCACTCGGGACAAGGAATCGAATCGAATTGGATCGATAAATCAGAACTGTGGAATTGGACTGGAAAACAAGGTAACCCTAAAATAGAGGTGACATGTACGGTCTTCCAAAAGTGGAACAAGTGTTAGAAGTGTGTTCAATTGATTCATTATAGATGAACCTAGAAAAGAGAATTGAGGGTTGGAACAAGCATATAAAAAAAATTCTTGGAATTCCTTTGGGATTCTTGATTGGGGCTGAGCTAACTATAGTGCAAAGTCGTACATCTTTGGTTAATAAGATCCAAAAGGTTTATCGATCCCAAGGGGTGCAAATTTATAATAGGTATTATACGAGGCTTGGGTGAGTGACTCCTTGGCTTTCATCGTGGTTTTCGACTCTTTTGAGAGCATGACATTTAGGTTTTGTGTTGCATGTTTTGGACTTTTTATCATTTATTTTATTTTAAGTGCTCATCTCTTATGAATTGTTGCTATAAACAAATGAGGATTTTTGTTGTTGCAATCACTCTCATTTTTATTAAAAATTAAATAAAAAATTGGAAGAAAAAAAGAAAAAAAAAATTGGACAATTCACGGGTAGACTTTGGAATTGATTGACGGATAGGTTTCATATTCCATGGCATAAATAATAGATTTCAAGTTCCAAAAATTAGGAAACTAGTCCAAATAGGTATGTTCTAGGTTAGAACCTGGACCAATATGAAACTGCTTACTGCTAACTAGAAATTTCCTTGAAGGACCTCTCTCTCTTTTTAAAACTTTGTTCCTAAAAGTTGTCGCCTGAAGTTCTTTTTTTCAGCAAGAGTAGTTTAAAAGAATGCGCAATTGCTGGGATTCTAACCCAACCCTAAGCGAGAACATACATGCTTACCACTTGAGTAGTCCTTACATCAAGTATAGATTTCATGTAATAATGATCACGGACAACGTCTAAATTTTGCTCTTAGATTATTGGCTTCACCAGCCAAGACTTTGGACTCCGTCCTGTCGTACATAGTGAGATCATAAACCATTCATTTCTTCTCTCTCTCTCTCTTGACGGGTAGTCAGAAGCTTAAAAAGCCAAGAAATTGGCAAGCTCCTCTTTGGAATAATCTGCTCCATCTTGTTGTCGAACATACAAAAATGAGATTGGTTTAGAGGTTGAACTAACCCTTTGATAATATTCCCACCAATTCATACTTGCAATCTCCCCAATCCCCCACGTCCCTCCGCTTTATAAGCCCTCCATCAAGCCACTGCTCAAGCACACCTGCACCTTCTCACTTGAGATTCACCGCTACTTCACTCAAAGCTTTTGAATTTGCTAGTCAATCAATCCTACAATGGCGAACCATCATGGACTTGCGCGTCTTTTGGCATCAATTGTCCTCGCTCTATTGTTGACGGTTGGTGAGAAACCGGTTGGAGCTCGCCAACTTCTGGAGGCCACCTTACCTGAAGTGCCCGAATTGCCGAAGCCCGAATTGCCTCACCTTCCTGACATCCCCAACTTGCCAAAGCCAGAATTCCCATCACTGCCAAAAGTCGAATTGCCACCGCTTCCTGAGCTGCCAAAGCTTGAATTTCCAGCAATATCGAAGCCGGAGTTGCTGGAAGTGCCTGAATTGCCGAAGCCTGAATTGCCTCAACTTCCTGACATCCCTAGCTTGCCAAAGCCGGAATTCCCATCACTACCGAAAGTTGAATTGCCACCACTTCCTGAACTGCCAAAGCCTGAATTCCCGTCACTACCGAAAGTTGAATTGCCATCGCTTCCTGAACTACCAAAACCTGAATTTCCAACAATACCAAAGCCGGAATTGCTGGAAGTGCCCAAATTGCCTCATCTTCCGACTTCCCTAAGCCAACATTGCCTTTTGTTCCCACGATTCCCAAGGACGCATCTATCGCCGCTACTAGTCCTTGAACCACTTATGTGAATTTGAGTCTTTATACAATATGATGCAATTCAGTATTTTATTACTTCTATTTAAATGGTTTGAGCATACCTCAGAACAATATACAATACTTGTTTGTATGACTTTATGATATGAATTATGGAACCCGTTAACAGTTTGTGATGTCTTGTGTAACTTTCTTTTTACACCGACAAAGTATGCTATAATTACTTTTTATAATATAGCTAGTGCACTTGCCGATGTTTTTCATGAATTTTATATTTTTGAAAATAGAAGAAATCTAGGTTTACTTCCTTATCTACTTTTTTTCACATCTAATGTATATGGGAATTTAATATTTTAAAGTGATGACGGTGACAAAAATCATGGGATCTAAATAATCAAAGAAAAAATCAGCAAAAAAAGAAGGTGTCTTCTATTAAATGATGGGATGAGATAGGTTCATTGGTCTTAAATAGAAATCACAAAATCACTTTATACTCATCAAACATCTTTTATATATATATTATTAAAAATTGCATTTTGTCATAAATTGTTTTTCCTTTTATCTTGGCACAACTATTTTGTCATTTTTCAAGCAATCCTCATTTTTCATTCAAGTAAAATTAACTCTAATATTTGTACTTTACTATATTTTGTTTGTGATTGAACCAAAGTAATTTTGCGCTCTATGTTATAGTATTGATGCATGTCACTACTTATTTTGTGTGTTTTCTATCAAATAACATATTATGAATATCATAGTCAACTTTACTGTTATAAAATCTTTTTTTTCCTATTCTTGAATATTGTTTCGCATATTCCCACTCAATTTTCTTCTACTAATTCTATTTCAAGTGAAAAAATCGTTTTCGTTCTCTATCATGTAGTTATTTTTGCACATTTGTTCTTTATGTCACATAAGATGTTGGGTCTCGCAAAGTAAATTTTTTACTTAAATTTATAAGCATAAACATCTTTTCACTATGACGAAGTTAATTATACTACTTACTACACCAGATAATATTTAAATTATAGGACATTGGTGACTATGTTGATATTCTAAATATTCTACCATCAAAATTTTCTTGAAAAAACAAAAAAACTTCTATATATATATATATGTAGTCTACTTTATTACATGGAAAAATATCACCTGAATATTTGTATTTAGATTGAGATTCTAAGAGGCTTTCCTTTAAGTTTTTAATTTTCTCGAAATAAAAAATTATCATTCTATTTGGAAAAGAAAAGAAAAGAATCTTTCTCATTGAATTGAATGCTTTATATGTCTTAAGAGTGCATTTGGGTTGAGATTTTAAAGATTTTTCTAAAAATTTTACTTTTCTTGAGAAAATTTTAAAAATCAAATTGGATAAGAAAATAATGTTGCTCATTAAATTGAATGTATTTATTATTCAGAAGCCCATATAATATATTGACAAGTTTTCAAACCTGTCTATTATAGATACCTTTACAGTAATTACTCAACTACATGCAAAAATATGTTTATATCATATTTTTGATGAGTTGAAACTTCTATAGTGTTAAGTTTGTTATTATATATATTTTTATCTTTTATTTATGCATCAATTACGTACGGTACTATCTAGAGAACATAGTGTAAAATTCCTAGATAATTAAAAAAAAAAACTTGCAAGGTTGGCCATTATATTATCATGTGAGATGGATTACATAAAAGATAGTTTCAGTTCATAAATTCTCAATCGTTTTTGCTAATTCATATGAAATCAAAATCCTCACGATTCCTTTTATCTCTGTGTTATTGCAGCATTTTTAAGTGAAGTTAATTTTTTAAGCCACTTAACAAAAAAATTGATACCAAAAAAAAGAATTATTTGCTTTTCAATATACCGGTAAGAAGGATATAAAAAAGAAATGGATCATTACCAAGTCTCATTTTTTAAATTTTGGATGTAAATTTATATGTTTAGATGTAGTCATTTTTCTAATCAAATTGGAAGTGATGATAACCAAATGTCCATTCAATAGCAAGTCAAGATTCAAATTAAGAAAAGAAAAATCAATTTCTCGTGAATTGATTCTGCACCTAAGACCCCTTTCTGAGGAAGGAAAAAAAAGGAAATTTAATGCACATAAAGACCAGAATAACAAATATTTACCCTCTTAAGGATGAAAAAAGAGTAGATATACGAAAAAAAATTGAAATGTAAGTGACAATCATCTTTAACTCTAGCATGCGCAAAGAGAAAATGAAAAGTGTTGTGTGCGCATAATGGGTATATAGAGAAAGAGAGTGGAAAACTTAGAGAAGGTTAACAAATTTATTTAAATGCACTTAATAAATTTAGACATTTAGATAAGTGTACCTTTCATGTACGATGGTCACCGACAAAACTTAGATTTTTTCCTTAAATTATTGACTTCTCCTACCAAAACTCTGGACTTCGTCCTCCTATAAACCATTTCCTTTCTTTATTCTTTCCCATCTAGCTGAGAAATCCAGCACAGCTGATGGTTACAGGCTTAGAAAGCCCAGAACTGGCAAGATCCTTTTTGGAATCATCTGCTCCATTGACAATAATGAAATGAAATTGGTTTAGAAGTTGAACCAACAACACTTGGATTATATTCCCACCAAACCATACTTGCAATATCCCCAACCCCCCACGTCCCTCCTCTTTAAAACGCACCACTTCTTTGCTCAAAGTTTTTGGGTTTACTATTCGCTCGATTCCACGATGGCGAACTGTTCCGACACACATTTTTGGCATTATTTGTCCTTGCTTTACCTTTGAGCATTGGCGAGAACCCGGTTGGGGGTCACCGAATTTTAGAGGCGACATTGCATGAAGTGCCTAAACTGCCGAAACCAGAATTGCCTCAGCTTCCTAACATCCCAAGCTTCCAAAACTGCAAAGTCAAATTACCGCCCCTCCCCGAACTACTAAAGCTTGAATTTCCAACAATACCGAAGCCAGAATTGCCGGAACTACCAAAACTTGAATTTTCGACTTTACCGAAGCCAGAATTGCCGGAGGTGCTTGAATTGCCTCATCTTTCCAATATCCCTGTGCCAACGTTGCCTATCATTCTAGAGGACATGTGTGTCCCTGCTACTAGTCCTTGAAACGCTATGATGTGAACTTGGAATCGGGATATTTGTAATTTATTAGTTCTATTGTAATGGTTTGAGTATGCCTCAAAATGGTATATGCCATGTATGCTTGATCGTATGATAGTTTACGATATGAATTATGGAATTGATTCATATGATAGTATGTGATATCATGTGTAACTCTTCTTTTACACCAACAAAGTATGCCATAATGACTCTTTCTTAAACAGCTAGTGTGCTTTCCCTTGCTTTGCACGTGTTTTATATCTCAAAATATATCTAAATTTATGTTTATTAAAACTCATTATCTTCTTTATTCACATTTAATGTGATGAAAAATTAATACTTTCTTATAGTTATAGCAATGATATTTATCATAGAATTTAAACTATTGAAGAATAAATCAGCAAAATTGAATGTGTCATTTGTTATAAGATTGAATGATATAGATTCATTTGTCTAATATATAAATTATAAATCCACTTATCGAACATCTTATTTACTAAAATTGAATATATCATAGACTATTTTCCCTTTTAATTTGACATAACTATTTTGTCATTTTTCTAGCAATCATTATTCTTTAATTATCTAGATTATTTTTCCTTTTAACTTGACATAACTATTTTGTCATTTTTCAAGCAATCATCATTCTTTAAAGTATTTGTATTGAATTGAACCAAAGTAATTTTACGCTCTATGCCATAGTAGCGATGTATGTTAATATTATCGATGCTTTCTATGACATGACATACATTGTATTGTATAGACAAATTTACTATTATGGTTCTTTTTTATTATTCTTGATATATCATTTCGAATAGTGTCAATCTAATCAACTCCAACTTTTAATTCAATATATCACATTGCCCATTTGAGTCAATTTTACTTATATTTACAAGCAAAAACATCTCCCATTCCCATGAAGTTAATTTCACTACTTATTGCATTAAATAATATTTGATATACATCTTAATCTAAAATATTCTTCTTTCCCAAAATTTCCTTTAAAAAATAAAAATAATTCTTTCTATGCACAGTTACAATACTAACCCCCCAAAAAAAAAACTAAATAATTAAGAGAATTTCCTTTGGACCGTTACTTTTTGCAAACAATATTATCATTCTATTTGGAAAAGAAAAGAGCTTTCTCATTAATTTGATTGCACTTAACGTTCACAAACATATTTCGATCGAGATTTTTTGAGACTTTCATTTATATTTTTACTTTCCTTGAAAAATTCTCAAGATTCAATTTAGGTAAGAAAATAAGGTTTTCATTTAATGTTCAAAAGTCATTGTTATATAGTATACCAATTTTCAAACTAGTCATTGTGTCAAATGTGAGATATTTGTTGAGACTTCTATGGCAGTACTGCGCTGGTTATCAAATATTTGTTGATCTTTCATTCGTTCATCAATCACATACACTGCTAGTCAAAGAACATAGTATAAAATTTCTTAAATCATTGAAAAACCTTGCAAGCTTGGCTATCATACCACCACATGAGATGGGCTAAGTAAAAGATATTTCAAGACGTGAGTTCTAAATAGTTTTGCTACTTCCTATGGAAATTAGAGTCCCTCACCAATCCTTTTGTCTCGTTGTATTTCCGCCGAATACTAAAGTATAACTAATTTTTGCAGCCACTGAATAAATTAGGAATTTGAATTAATAAAAATTTATATGCCAAAAGAAAATCAACTGCTTTTCGTGATACTAATAAGAAGGATGATCCATGCATAAAAATAAATTATTGTCTAGTCTCATTTTTTTCATTTTATATGTAAATCAGCTACATATATATAGGATGTACTCATTTTTAGGATATTATTTACAATTTAAGTAGTTCATGATAGTAGTACGGAACCAATACCAGCACGACTGATAGCTAGAAGCTTAAAAAGCCGAGAATTGGCACGATCCTTTCTGGAATTGTCTGCTCCATCTTGTTGTTGAACATACGGAAATGGGATTGGTTTAGAAGTTGAACTAACACTTAGACAAAATCCCACCAAACCATACTTGCAATCTCCCCAATCCCCCACGTCCCTCTTCTTTATAAACCCTCCGTCAAGCCATTTCTCAAGCACACCCACACCTTCTCCCTTGAGATTCACCGCTTCTCCACTCGAAGTTTTTCAATTTGCTAGTCGATTGGTTCTATGATGGCGAGCTATCGCGGACTTGCGCATCTTTTGGCATTGTTCGTCTTTGCTCTGTCCTTGATTATTGGTGAGAACTTGGTTGGAGCTCGCCAGATTTTGGAGGCAGCATTGCCCGAGGTGCCTGAATTGCCGAAACCCGAATTGCCGCACCTTCCTGACATCCCAAGCCTGCCGAAGCCAGAATTGCCATCACTACCGAAAGTCGAGCTGCCACCACTTCCGGAACTGCCAAAGCCCGAATTACCAACAATACCGAAGCCGGAATTGCCGGAAGTGCCCGAATTGCCTCATCTCCCCACTTTTCCTAAGCCAACTTTGCCTTTCGTTCCGAAGGACATGTCTGTGGGTGCTACTAGTCCTTGAACCGTTGTGATGTGAATTCGGAGTCGTCATACAACATGATGTGATTTAGTATTTTATTACGTCTATTTTAATGGTCTGAGCATGCCTCAAGACAGTATATGGTTCTTGTTTGTGTGATAGTATTTTATGAATTGTGGAACTCATTTGTACGACAGTTTGTGATATCTTTGTAACTATTCTCTTATATGGAGTTGCCATAATTACTATTTCTTAGATAGCTAGTGTAATTGAGCGTGCTTCGCATGAGTTTTATATTTCAAAATTTGTTCAAACTCATGTCAACCAAAACTCTTTATCTTTTTCAAATTTAACTAATATGAAAATTTAATTTATTTGAGTTATAGGAGTGACAATAATCATGGAATTTAAATAATTAAAGAAAAAAATCAAGAAAAATAAAATGTGTCGTTCATTATTCGAATGATCTGGGTTCGTTTGTCCTATATATATATATACTTAAGATGAATTCATCATGGGTTGAATTTAAAAAAAAAAAATTTGACACGACTATTTTGTCATTTTACAACCAATCATCATTCTTTAATTGAGTAAAATTAACTCTCAATTTTTTTATATACTGCAGTTCGTATTGGATTGAACTAAAGTAATTATACGCTCTTTGGATCGACGGGTGTTAATTATTATACATGTGTTCTCTAACACATAATATATTGTGTTTCATATAGTCAATTTTTTAAAAAGATCTTTTTTTTTTCTATTCTTGATACATAGTTTCGCATATTGTCATTCTATTCTGTTACAATTTCTATTTCAAGTGCGAATCAATTTCTCTCTTTATTGTACAGATATAGTTGCAAATTTTTTCGGCAAGATTAATACTAAGAAAAACCTTATATATGCCCACTATCACACAAATATCAGAACATCGAAAAGCCTTGCAAACTTGGCTATTATGTTATAAGATGAGATGGATTGCAAAATATAATTTCAAGACATAAGCTCTAAATTAGTTTTGCTACTTCTTACAAAAACAAAAAATGCCCCGCCAACTCTTTTGTCTCGTTGTATTTCTGCCAAATTTTTAAGTATAGTTAACTTTTGCTGCCACTTAACAAATTTAAATTTGAATTAATAAACAAAGTGTATTTGTCAAAAAATGAATCGATTTGTTTTCTAGATACTGATAAGAAGGATGATCCATACATAAGGAATAGATGATCACTGATTCTCCTTCTTGTTTTTTGTGAATCAGCGTGTATATATATTGAGATGAAATAGTTTTTAGGATTTTTTATGAATGATGATAACCTAATATTCATTCAATTGCAAGTCAAGATCAAATAAAGAAAAGAAATACCAATTTCTCCCAAATTGATTGCGCCCCTTAGACCGCTCTTTTTGAGGGAAAGGGAAAACAGAGAAGTAAATGCTCATAAAGACCAGAGTAATGCATACCCTTCCTTCCAAGGGTGAAAAAAGTGGAGATATAAATTTTTTTATATATCTCTTCATTTACCATATACCTCCATTAATTACAAAGCTTCTCTAAAATATAAGTGTATAATGCCCTTAATATTTTTAAGAATATTTTAGAGTACTTAGGGTAACCCTAAATCCTTAAAAACTCTCAAGGCATGCTTGGTCATCTTGGTTACTATAGTCCACGACATCCACCCCCCTCCCATCCAATTGATCGAAGCCATCAGCGTTCTCGATTTGCAGTCCTTCAATTACCCAATCAAATCTTTTCATTCGATCATCAATTCCGTCGGAGGTTGGCTGTTGTTCAGTCTTTGATGGGGCTGTCTTTCCCTTCTTGGCCTCACTTTTTTGCAGATCTTGAACACCCCACTTTCTACAAGCGATTAGCATCTCCTCTTGACTCCGCTAGGACGCCACCAACTCCACTTTTGGGCCCTCCAAAGACAGTGGCCTTATCCTCAACTTGGCCACAAGTTTCTCTACTGAAGCGCAAAAGTGGTAGCCTTAACAGGGTTGCTGTCTTGTCCAATGCATATCAAGAAATTACCAGATACTCACAGGTTTATGAAATTATCAGAGAAAGAGAAGGCACATGCCTACTACTTGAGTAATCCTTAGATCATGCATACATCTGATGTATAATTATCACTGACAATACTTAGATTTTACTCTTAACATCATTAACTTCTCTTGTACATAAAGTAAAATTATAGATCATTTCCTTTCTTTCATCTTTCCCACCTAGCTAGGAAATCCAACACAACTCGTAGTTACATGCTTTAAGAAAGCCAAGAATAGAAAGATCCTTTTTGGAATTATCTGCTCCATCTAGTTGTTGAACAGAAGAACATGAGATTGGTTTAGAAGTTGAGCTAACACTTAAATTTCCAAGCATAAACATCTCTTCATTCCCATGAAGTTAATTTCACTAGTTATTGCATTATATAATATTGATGTACATGTTAATCTAAAATATTCTTCTTTCCCAAATTTTCCTTTAAAAAAAAAAAAAATTCTTTCTATGCACAGTTACATTACTAACCCCCCCAAAAAAAAACCTAAATAATTAAGAGAATTTCCTTTAGATTGTTAATTTTCGCGAACAATCTTATCATTCTATTTGGAAAAGAAAAGAGTATTTCTCATTAATTTGAATGCACTTAATGTTCACAAATGTATTTCGATTGAGATTTTTTGAGATTTTCCTTTATATTTTTACTTTCCTTGAAAAATTCTCAAGATTCAATTTAGGTAAGAAAATAAGGGTTTCATTTAATGTTCAAAAGTCATTATTATATAGTAGACCAATTTTCAAACTAGTCCGTAATAGTTGCATATATACTTTATATTCTACTCGACAAAGACATACATTGTGTCAAATTTGAGATAAGTGTTGAGACTTCTATGGTAGTATTGCGCTGGTTATCAAATATTTGTTGATCTTTCATTCGTTCATCAATCACTCACACTGCTAGTCAAAGAACATAGTATAAAATTTCTTAAATCATTGAAAAACCTTGCAAGCTTGGCTATTATACCATCACATGAGATGGGCTGAGTAAAAGATATTTCAAGATGTGAGTTCTAAATAGTTTTGCTACTTCCTATGGAAATTAGAGTCCCTCACCAATCCTTTTGTCTCATTGTATTTTTGCCGAATACTAAAGTATAACTAATTTTTGCAACCATTGCATAAATTAGGAATTTGAATTAATAAAAATTTATATGCCAAAAGAAAATCAACTGCTTTTCATGATACTAATAAGAAGGATGATCCATGCATAAAAATAAATTATTATCTAGTCTCATTTTTTTCATTTTATATGTAAATCAGCTACATATGTATATTGGGATGTAATCATTTTTAGGATATTATTTACAATTTAAGTAGTTCCTGATAGTAGTACGGAACCAATGCCAGCACGACTGATAGCTACAAGCTTAAAAAGCTGAGAATTGGCACGATCCTTTCTGGAATTATCTGCTCCATCTTGTGGTTGAACATACGGAAATGGGATTGGTTTAGAAGTTGAACTAACACTTAGACAAAATCCCACCTAACCATACTTGCAATCCCCCAATCCCCCACGTCCCTCCTCTTTATAAACCCTCCATCAAGCCATTGCTCAAGCACACCCACACCTTCTCCCTTGAGATTCACCGCTTCTTCACTTGAAGTTTTTCAATTTCCTAGTCGATTGGTTCTATGATGGCGAGCTATCGTGGACTTGCGCATCTTTTGGCATTGTTCGTCTTTGCTCTGTCCTTGATTATTGGTGAGAACTTGGTCGGAGCTCGCCAGATTTTGGAGGCGGCATTGCCCGAAGTGCCTGAATTGCCGAAGCCCGAATTGCCGCACCTTCCAGACATCCCAAGCCTGCCAAAGCCAGAATTGCCATCACTGCCAAAAGTCGAACTGCCGCCACTTCCGGAACTGCCAAAGCCTGAATTACCGACAATACCGAAGCCAGAATTGCCAGAAGTGCCCGAATTGCCACATCTCCCCAATTTCCCTAAGCCAACTTTGCCTTTCGTTCCGAAGGACATGTCTGTGGGTGCTACTAGTCCTTGAACCGTTGTGAAGTGAATTCAGAGTCATCATACAATAAAATTTAGTATTTTATTACGTCTATTTTAATGGTCTGAGCATGCCTCAAGATAGTATATGGTGCTTGTTTGTGTGATTGTATTTTATGAATTGTGGAACTCATTTGTACGACAGTATGTGATATCTTTGTAACTATTCTCTTACATGGAGTTGCCATAATTTCTATTTCTTAAATAGCTAGTGCATTTGAGCATGCTTCGCATGAGTTTTATATTTCAAAATTTGTTGAAACTCATGTCAACCAAAACTCTTTATCTTTTTTCACATTTAACTAATATGAAAATTTAATTTATTTGAGTTATAGTAGTGACAATAATCATGGAATTTAAATAATTAAAGAAAAAAATCAAGAAAAATAAAATGTGTCGTTCATTATTCGAATGATGTAGGTTCGTTTGTCCTATATATATATACTTAAGATGAATTCATCACGGGTTACCTTTTTTTCAAAAAAAATTGATACGACTTTTTTGTCATTTTCCAACCAATCATCATTCTTTAATTGAGTAAAATTAACTCTTAATTTTTTATATACTGCAGTTCGTATTGGACTGAACTAAAGTAATTATACGCTCTATGTTAAAGTATTGACCGGTGTTAATTATTATGCATGTGTTCTCTAACACATAATATGTTGTGTTTCATATAGTCAATTTTTTTAAAAGATCTTTTTTTTTTCTATTCTTGATACATAGTTTCGCATATTGTCATTCTATTCTGTTACAATTTCTATTTCAAGTGTGAATCAATTTCTCTCTTTATTGTACATATATAGTTGCATATTTTTTTGGCATGATTAATACTAAGAAAAACTTATATATGCCCATTATCACACAAATATCTGAACATCGAAAAACCTTGCAAACTTGGCTATTATGTTATAAGATGAGATGGATTGCAAAATATAATTTCAGGACATAAGCTCTAAATTAGTTTTGCTACTTCTTACAAAAACAAAAAATCCCCTGCCAACTCTTTTGTCTCGTTGTATTTCTGCCAAATTTTTAAGTATAGTTAATTTTTGCTGCCACTTAACAAATTTAAATTTGAATTAATAAACAAAGTGTTTATGCCAAAAAAGGAATCAATTGGTTTTCTAGATACTGATAAGAAGGATGATCCATACACAAGGAATAGATGATCACTGATTCCCTTTTTTTTTTCTTTGTGAATCAGCGTGTATATATATTGAGATGAAGTAGTTTTTAGGATATTTTTTAGAATGATGATAACCTAATATTCATTCAATTGCAAGTCAATATCAAATAAAGAAAAGAAATACCAATTTTTCCCAAATTGATTGCGCCCCTTGACCGCTCTTTTTGAGGGGAAAGGGAAAACAGAGAAGTAAATGCACATAAAGACCAGAGTAATGCATACCCTTCCAAGGGTGAAAAAAGTGGAAATATAAAAAAAAATTTATATCTCTTCATTTACCACATACCTCCATTAATTACAAAGCTTCTCTAAAATATAAGTGTATAATGCCCTTAATATTTTTAAGAATATTTTAGAGTACTTAGGGTAACCCTAAATCCTTAAAAACTCTTAAGGCATGCTTGGTCATCTTAGTCACCTCCTCGGCCTATTGCGCCTTGAGAACTACAGTCCGCGACATCCATCCCCCTCCCATCCAATTGATCGAAGCCATTAGCATTCTCGATTTGCAGTCCTTCAATTATCCAATCAAATCTTTTCATTCGATCATCAATTCCGTCAGAGGTTGGCAGTTCTTCAATCTTCGATGTGGCTTAGTCTTTCCCTTCTTGACCTCATGATTTTGCAGACCTTGAACACCCCACTTTCTCCACAAGCGATTAGCATCTCCTCTTGAGTCGGCTTGGACGCCACCAACTTCACTTTTGGCCCCTCCAAAGGCAGTGGCCTTACCCTCAACTTGGCCACAAGCTCCTCTAGTGATGCACAAAAGTGGTAGCCTTAACAGAGGTTGCTATCTTGTCCAATGCACATCAAGAAATTACCAGATACTCATAGGTTTATGAAATTATCGGAGAAAGAGAAGTTACATGCCTACTACTTGAATAATCCTTAGATCATGCATACATATGATGTATAATTATCACTGACAATACTTAGATTTTACTCTTAACATTCTTGACTTCTCTTGTATATAGAGTAAAATTATAGATCATTTCCTTTCTTTCGTTTTTCCCGCCTAGTTAGGCGGGGAAATCCAACACAACTCGTAGTTACATGCTTTAAGAAAGCCAAGAATAGAAAGATCATTTTTGGAATTATCTGCTCCATCTAGTTGTTGAACAGAAGAACATGAGATTGGTTTAGAAGTTGAGCTAACACTTCGATAATTTTCCTGCCAAACCATACTTGCAGTCTCCCCAATCCCGACGTCCCTCTTTTTAAATACTCTCCATCAAACCATTGCTCAAACACAGCTGCACCTTTTCACTTGAGATTCACTTCTTCTTCACTCGAAGTTTTTCAGTTTGCTAGTTGATTGGTTCTACAATGGCGAACTATCCCAGACTCACGCATCTTTTGGCATTGTTTGTCCTTGATTTGTCCTTGATGATTGGCGAGAACTTGATCAAATCTCACCGAATTTTGGAGGTGACATTACCTATGGTGCCTGAACTGCCAAAGCCAATTGCCTCACCTTTTCCACATCCCAAGCCTGCCAAAGCCGGAATTGCCATCACTGCCAAAAGTCGAATTACCGTGACTTCTGGAACTGCCAAAGCTTGAAATATCGACAATACCAAAGCCGGAATTGCCAGAAGTGCCTGAATTGCCTCTTCTCCCTGATTTCCCAAACCAACGTTGCCTTTCATTCCAAAGGGTACCGCAATGACGTGAATTTGGAGTCGTGATACAATGTGCCATGATTTAGTAGTTTATTAATTCTATTTTAATGGTCTAAGCATGCCTTGGATATATGCAATGGAATGGCATTTGTATTACACAAACTCATAAACAATATCATCTAAATATTGGTAACTAGATTGAGATTTTCAGAGACTTTCCTTTAAGTTCTCTACTTTTTCTTGAAATTATCTCATCATTCTATTTGCAAAAGAAAAGAATCTTTCTCATTATATTGAATGCATTTAACGTTCAAAAGGCATATGATATATCAGACTAGTTTTTTTTTTTTTTTTTCAATTTGGTCAGAATATATTATACTAGTTTTCGAACCTCTGTTAAAATAGATACATCTGTACTTAATATTTCCACTACATAAAAAAGGTTGTGGATTATATCATATTTGAGATATAGAGTCAGAAACTTCTGCGGTAGTATTGCATTGGTTATTAACGAAGTTACAAGCACTTGTGAAAGAGCTAATGCAGACGAACAGAAAAGGAGAAAAACCAGGTTGGCATTGGCATTGAAGTGGGGTTCAGCATCAGTACTTCACCACCATCATGCCTTCGGTGAAAACATGTCGGTTAATGTTCTAATTTATGACGGGCAGCCAAAGTAGGTATGTTGTGTGGGGTTCTCTCTGTGATGGGATTGTTGCCAACTATTCTAAAAAATTAAGCTATTAAACAAAGGCTAACTATCGGGGTTTGCCCAATGACCACCCTTCTCACATTAAAATGGGGTGGAGGTTTGAACCCTTACTTTCTCAAGGGGGTTGAGGTGGAGACAATTTAATTTCAGGAGTGAGTTTCGACTCCACGTTCTATAAGGAGGTGGGACAAAAGTCTAACCATTTAGAGTAGGAATAGAGTATGATTAACAAAAAAAAAAAAAAAAAAACAAAGGGGTGATTTAACATTTAATTATTCTAACACTCCTACTCATGCTTAATATGGTCTTTTCACCTAATACTAAGTTTAGAAATAAATAATTGGGGTAGCAAATAGGGGTCTCAAAAATTCATACTTAGGACCTTTTAGCTTTGATGCCATGTAAATATTATAGGGTCTTTAAAAGAGAGCGATGCAGAATAAGCTATTCTAGAAAATAATACATATCAAATAATGCCCATATTATCTAATAATATCTTTAAAAATACATTTCGGAAAAATAATCTCTAATCTTCATAAATATACTTCATCACTCCTGCTCAAGTAGAACATGCAACTTGCATATGATAGGTGCAACTTTCTTTTAAAGTTTGCAATCATGCGCTGTAGAGGCCGGATCTTAACACTAAAGAACATGACTTGATAAGTGTTGAAGCAACATATGCTAAAAAATTCAACATATCTTTCTCATACAACTTTGACAATATCATGTGGAAACACAACTTGAATTGTGGCAAACTAAATCACATCACTCCACGGCACTTATCTTTGACTACTTGATGAAGGTGTGCTTAACTCTGGCACTCATAGCTATCTGGATATTTGATGAGATTATCCAACAATGCTTATCTTTGGCTACTCAATGAAGGTGTGCTCAACTTTGGCACTCATAGCCACCTAGACATTTGATAGTGACTTTGCTCATCAATGATGCTCACAATTAAAAGAGAATAGTACCACAAATAATAATGTCCATGGTGGCATTGTTGAGTGTTGATACAATTGGGAAGTTACTTATGATGAAGAGGATACAATTTGAGTTGATTCCATCTCTCTTGGTGGCTCTGATATTATCAAAGATTATGGGAGACCACTATCAACTGTTTTAAAAAGTTTAGACTATTAGATGAGTTGTGATTTAATATTTAATTATTATAACACACTCTCTCTCTCTCACTCTCGCAAGATTGTGTCGTATCAGTTTGACTTGCACTCGACACATTGGGTGCTTATGGCACTACATTATTCACATATCTAGAATCTTACATCTCATAATCTATCTTGCAAGATTCAATAAAATGTTGTAAATGCTACGGCTTGACATTGTTGGGGTGTAGTTCATACTTTCAATCGACAAGAATGCATGGGGTCCTGCTCCTAGGGAGAAGATGACATCCAAGGGCTGCCTTGGTGGGGTTGCAACGGCAATGCCCCCTAGCCACTAGAGGATTTTTATAATTTGAGTATATATTTTATTGATAGTTTGAGTTTGACCCATGAATAGCTACCATGTTTTCTATATATAATCTCTTTCGTTTGTATAAGTAACATAATAAAGAGGTGTAATGTGTTAATTATAGTGGAATCCTCTATTGGACACAGCTTTTTCCAAGGATGAACTAGAGAAAAAAAATTAGCATCTCCAATTTTTTTCGAGCTTCTATTCTCTATTTTCTTGTAATTATGCGCCGAATGCTAGCAAGTACGTTGTGTATTCGTTTTGAAGTAGGGGTCCTCCATGCTGTTCTGAACACAACTACAGTGGGGACGGAGAGAAGCAACTCAGATCTTCCGGGAAGTACATAGAGGAAAAGGACCAAGGCAGTAAAAGTGCCCTACTATGACCCCACGTCCAATAAAGAAGACCCTTGGTCCTCAACCATTAAAACGATATTTATAATCCTGACCAACCCAAATTTTTCCCACCCCCACCAACACAAGCTTGAGACACTTCCAGCTCTTCTTATAACACAAGCGCCTGGCTTTCCATTTGACATCCCAAGTTGGCTCATTTCACATTCCATGGTGCCATGGCTTCTTCCTATGGCATTTTCTTGGTTCTGTACCTAAGTTTGGTCTTTGAGAGAACCCGAGTGATGACCGGAGAGGCGCGATCTGTTCCCAATGCTGGCAAGGAATCACTGTCGGCGCCGGAAGTGAAGGCAGTGCCGCCATTGCCCAGGCCTAAGTTGCCGCCTCTGCCTCCTCTGACGAGTTCACCGCCTACTATTAATTCACCGGCGCCAAAATTATCACCTTTGCCACCCTCGGAGTCTTCATGGACTCCGCCTAGTATCATTTCGCCATCACCAGCGATTAAATCAGCGCCGTCACCGCCGAGTTTCGATGCACCCACACCTAAACCCCCATCACCGCCATCGAAATCAACCCATCCTCCAAAATCATCTCCATTGCCCCCTAAGTCGCCGAGTCTAAAGCCACCGGCCCCTAAGCATTCGCCGTCACCGCCATCTGAGTCTGCTCATTCGCCGCCTCCTGTCAATTCACCATCGTCAAAATCAGCACCCGTACCGCCATCGAAATCAGCGCAATCACCGCCTCATCTTGCTCCTCCAATGCCAAAATCGCCACCATCAACGCCGAACGCACCTCCCCCTGATTTATCAGCGCACAATTCATCACATTTGCCACCACCAAAATCAAGCCAACCACCACCATCGCCACGCAAATCACCAGGGCCTAGCTCACCTCCTAAATTGGCCCCATCACAACCTTCACCTTCGACTCAACCTCCGCCGGGATCACATTCACCATCTCCTAAATCACCACCGTCACCACCTAGCTCCCCCAGCTTCGACCCTCCAACGCCTAAACAATCACCATCACCACCATCTAATTCCGTGAAATCTCCTCCTGGTCCACCAACTCCTAAGTCATCACCTTCTACTTCTCCCCAGCCAGCCCCAAAATTGTCACCGCCATCACCAAGCCCGCCAAGTTCCGCTTTACCGACACCTACACCGCCGACACCATCACCATCACCATCAGCAGCACCGTTGCCTTATACACCACCAGCATCTTATGAAAACACAATGCCTCCGCCACCGCCACCATCCTATCCAACGCCTACATCACCTGCCTTTCCGACACTCCCGCATGTGACATGGCCTCCATATCCTTTCATCCCCAAGATTCCTGGGATCCCAAGGACTAATTCGAATAATTCTTTTCCTCCATCTCCCTCATCTGCAAGAACCTGAGCACTCTCTCGTGCAGTCGGTTTTAGCATATCAGTCACTTGGACCTTCTTCACTTATTTGTCCTTTAAATTTGAATGTTTGTGCTTTTCCCTAGCCTCCGAGCAAAGTAATTGCTCAACTGCCCTATTTTGTTAATTTGGTTGCAAATGAAAAACGGTGTTGTGTTCATTGAAACTGTCAAGATCACATCTCAGTTTTGTATTATCTGATTGCCCACGCTTCTGCGATTTTGCCAAGATGAACTGATCATGGTGGACTCAGAGACCATGCGGAAGAAACAGGATCCTTCAACATTGATGCCATCAGCTTCATCGGTGGATGAGGGACAAGATTTAATGCTATCTTATCATTGAAGGTGATAAAATCCTGACTACTAGACAGTGCCATTAAAACATGTTGGGTATGAAGAACCAACAAATCTTGAGTTTTGTGTCGGTGCACGACATCAATAGTGATTTGTTTAGAGCATGCAAGCTGACAAAACAACAGATTTGGAACGATGATTCCATCTGATAGTCAAGCAATCGGAGAGTTGTGATTGAGACTGCAAACCAATGTTATTCAGTCGTCGATGAGTGCACGCACAAATGTTAAGGAAGTTACATAATGTACGGATTAAGGAACGTATAGTGATCATTGACAGAAACTGGAACTGCCCCGAACATTGATTCAAAGTGGCCAAGTTGGATAGTCTCATCTCAAATTGGATTTATCTTTCTGAGAAACAGAGACATTATTTTTGCATTTTTTTGTTTTAAATAGTTTGAAACAATAACAAGAAAATTTTTACTGTATTACTTTAGTATTCACACCCGAACAATATGTATAGTAAATGAAGTAATCTAATCCAACAAGGAAAATAGCTATTTTAGGAATAATGAAAATTACAATTGAATCACAATTTCGGAGTAATACGACAGTACTTTAACATCCCTCAAACTTGAGGTGGTTCCAAGGAAATCAACTGGAGTTTGGACAAGAAACTATAAAATCGAGCAAGACCTGCAGCCATCCTTAGACCATCCCTTCATCCCTGGATCAATAGAAGAGACGCGGGACATGATCAATGGTTCCTTGAAGAAGATGCCGTCGAGTAAAGTGAAGTCGTTCTTGATAAGTTTAGCGCGTTCATGAAAAACTGCATTTTCGTGATCTGAATGGCGAATTTGCTGCCACACCACTGATGGTAATTTCTGAATGCCAACGGAGCCAAGCAAGTTCAGCACCAGTATCAGCCAATGTGCAACGCTTGGAATCGACACTAGACCACGAGTTGATATGTTGCTTCTTACTATGCCGAGAGACTAAAGAATTGCACGATATTTTCTCTTCACATGCCTTGCGGCAAATCCGATATCACATTTTCTCAGCATAAAAAGATGTTTTTTTTTTTTGGTGACCTAGGAAACCCCGCACGGTCGGCAACCGGAGAATAAACCTGGGGTGACACGTAAGTGGGAGGACCCACCACCCCGGCATCACACTTAAGACCCCAAGCGATCGTGAGAGGATTTGAACTCCTCCCCTTCGTGGGGGAGAGAGCCCAAACCATCGCGGCCACCAAGGCGGTGGTAAAAAGATGTTAATGGGTGCTCGTGGGCAGAATAATCAATGACCTACTCTATCTGGTGTTCGCGAGCGAGTCGACATCATATGGTCTGGGTCAAGGCATTATCACAGTGATAGGCCTTCTAATGGAAGAATCCGTACTCACAGGCTTAATTTTCTCATTTGTCGAAATCATTAAAGGAGATGGCTTACTGAAGCATGGTTTTCAATATGAGCCAAAGACAACTAACAGCTAAAATACAGTTAAAGTGTCAAAACTTGACAAAAGTGCACATTTTAGTGTCAAAACTTTCAAAAGGTATATGTAATTATTAAAATTGGAGAAAAATGAGACACTTAAGTGCCAACGGCGAAAAAATCCAGCTAAGTGGTTAATGTGGTGTTTTTCTTGGCAAGAGAAGTGCAAAACAATATCATTTTGCAAGCTGATGTTGCTAAGTAAGTCCAAAATGACATAGTTTTGGGTGTTAACATGACTAGATTCAGTCCAAAATGACGTCATTTTATGTCAGATTCAATTTTTAATATAAAGTTAAATTAAATTAAATTAAAAACCTAAAAAAAAAAGGAGAACGGCACAGGTTGGGGGCTGTCACCCCATTGTCGATGGGGTGGTAGTGATGACCGATGAGGGTCGTCGGCACTTGGGCGAGGGCCTATGGGCCCTTGCCAAAAGTCAAGAGATGGCAACTATCCTCACCTAGAATTGGGAGAGGGTCGCTAACCCTCACCTCGGCCTGGGCGAGGATTGCTAACCTTCACGTAGGCGCCAACAGCCTTCGCCCAGGGTCACCGGACCTTACCTCAAGTTCGACGGCACTGGGTGAGGGCCGTCGACACTTGCCCAAGTTAGGGTGAGGGTGAGCGACCCTTGCCTAGATCTAGGAGAGTGTCATCGTCCTCTCCCAGCTTTTGGTGAGGGCCTCCATTGTCATCACCCACTAGTGATGGGGCAGTGGCAATAGGCGGGGAGCCCCTCTTGCTTGTCCTATTCTCTATCCTTTTTTAAAAAAAAAATTTTTAATTGAATTTGATTAACTTTTACATTAAAAATTGAATTTGGGCCAAAACAATGTTGTTTTGGCCGAATTTGACTCAATTTTCTAATGAGGCACATCAACGATTTGTATTATTAAAAAATACCATGTAGGATTTTAAGGACTAGTCGCTGGACTTGATACTGAAATATCTCACTTTTCTAAAAAATGGCACTTAAGTGTACTTTTTGGAAATTTTGGCATCAAAGTGTCTATTTTTGCCAAGTTTTGGTAGTCCAACCAAACTTTAGCCACAACTAACCAATCGATCAACTATATTTTCGTAGTAAAATGGTGTGATTTTACATTTTATTATAAGGATAAGTACACCGGGAGTCATAAAGCTTATCACGACAGTATAATTGAGTCATAAAACTTTTAAAAAGTACAATCAAGTCATTAAATTTATCACTAAAATAATTAAATTTTAAAACTTTCAAAAAGTAAAATCAATGGAAAGTTTTGATCATATCAATTAGACAAATTTTTAGGACATAATTTCACTTTTATGACAACTTTTAGAATTTTTAATGCACTTATCCATTTATTATAAGAGTTTAGTTCTTTACCCAAAACATAGATCGGAGAACCAGATTGAAACTAGCCAGACTAGGAACCAGTGGTTTCAGAATTGATTAGTTTGGTTCTGGGTTTGAATATTTTGAAAACGGAAGTGTGAGACCAGATCTACCTTAGAATTGATCACCCCACGTGGAATCGCATATACTAATTGGTGCTAGCATCACAATCGAGGGATGAAGCAAAATATCCGCTCCACTCGTGGAGGATCAGGACATGAGAATGACCGGAAAGTCGAAGGAAGATCTCAGCTAGACTGAAAAGGAAGACAGGAAGAAGTGCAGAGACAGAAAGGGATTGCCCCATCATACTTCACTAAACACGAATGGGCGTGGGCCGCTGGGCTCTTCAAGTCTTGAGTATGTGATATGAGTATCTGAACATGATCTGAAGCATTCAGAACACACATAAATTATTTTTAAAAAGACATCAGAAACAAGAGTTTCAATTCCCATCAAATCTTGTTTGTCTCTGACAAAAAAATTTTATAAAATTCTCCAGTTAGATGCTAGCTGATTTAAGTGTATTTTGGCAAATCGCTCCGGCTGGCATTGAAAAAGATTCAATTTTTTTTCATCATTTCCTAAGCTGCCAGTCTTTCACCTAACATCTCGTTTGCCAGTTTGCTCTGGATGGCGTTGAATTCAATCACATGCGTCTACCGGGAGAGTTCTTCCCTTTCTCACATAGCGTACACACCATTTATGGGTGTGTGAGTTGGGTGGGTTTTTTTTTTTTTTTTTTGGGGGGGGGGGGGGGTTGGAGGAGTATGGTGATGTTTGGTTGATAACACATTGAGATTAGAGTGGGATGCTCTATCTAGATGGAAAATGGTGGAAATTTATCAGAAAAATTATCAAAAAAGTTTAAAACCTATTGCAATTGCATTAATTTAGTCCTAAACTTTTTTTTTTTCAATTAAGTCCTAAACCTTTTACAATTATACCAATTCAGTTTATTTAGTCAAATTTGACCGGCCAACACTAATGTGAATGCCAAGAATAAGCTTAGCAAAATAAGAAATATTCACTTTAAACCTTGCAAAAGAAAGAGAGAGAGAGAAAAAGTTGAAGGAGGGAGATAGAGAGAAAGGATATTCCAAGGTCTCGTATAGGGAAATATGGGACAAGTCCCATCCTCCTAATCAAAGGGACGGAGAGTGGAACATTCGATGAACTTTGAACCTTTGATAAAAGGCCTGCCCATAACATAAAGTTACCTCACAAATCGAACTATGGCCATCATACATACACACAGGATAATCCAATTTCAAAGGACATTGCTATAATCTTATCACATCTACATAACATTAATCTAATAAACAAAGTATAGGAAGTGTTAGGGAAGTTTTTTATGATGTTTTGAAGATGATAAAATGAATCAAAGACTACTAACATGTTTAAAAATTGAGTAACTAGGTGAAAAACGCATAAGCCACTATGTAGATGATAGAATGATCAAGGAACATACTTGAAAGAATTAGAAAATAGACTCATTGTTGAAGCTAAACTAAGCCTAGACTTTACAAAGAAATCTATTTAGATACAAACTTTGAGAATGAATTTGTTCAAACTCAAGTCCAAACTATAAAGTCTACTTTAGACGGAATAGACTCATACTAGACCATGACAAGTTCAAAATGACATAAGTGCAGAATGAGACAAGTCTAGAATGTGACAAGTTCAGAATATAAAAGTTCAAAATATAGCAAGTTTAGAATGAGACAACTTGAGATGGACCCAGAACATATAACGATTAGTAATTTGGTTTGGATTTCACTTCCTTAAATATATTTGATTTGCTTAATCTTATTTGATTGGACAATCAATCTTAAGACAAGTTCTTTTCAATTGGAGAAGCTCTACTTATGAAAACCTAGATTCTGATTGTATGGGTGACCAGAATCAAAATGGGGACTCTATTTCTGTCACTTGACGGTTATTAAATCTTCTTGATATAGTTCTGTCCAACGGGCAGATTGGAAGACAATCCTCTGGATACTGTCCAACGGCTAATTTGGAAATGGAGGAGTATTTAAGGAGATCAAGGCATCAAGGAGCAAGAAGGAGATGAAGCATAGAATTTATAATTTCAAAGTCTGAGCATACTTCGACCATATAAACTTATCCTTTGTGAGCTTAAAAGTTTGTGATCATAAGAGAAGTACACAAGATTAACTTAATGAGATATTATGATTTATCACTGAGTGTTTACACTTAAAGTTATAATCTCCTATCAATCATATGGTAGAATCCAACCAGTACGTTGTTAGCATATAAGAATGGATGTAGGCTTGATCTAAGCCAAACCATTATAATATTTATGTGTAGTTTTTTTTATCCCTTAATATCTTATTATCTATTGTTATAATGTATTACACACTTGCTGGGTGCTTCTAAAGTCTATTATTTCTCATAGCAAATTTTGAACCTTGTTCTAAAATATGATTATCGTTTAGACTTCTAGATCGAGCTTGAATATTTCTGAATACTGTTTTTACATATGTTGACATTTAAACTTTAATTGTTAAATTGTTTTATTTTGCATTTTTATTTTGTTAAGATTTTATTGTATTACCTATTCACCCCCTCCTAGGTAATACTTGCTAAACACCATCATAGGGTGCTTTCTATGGAGAATATGATACAATTTAAGGTGTATTTGTTTCATGGAAAATAATCATTTTGGAAGGTAATTTCTAAAATATGATCACTTGTATCTCTTACAAAAATGATGAACGGAAATTTTTTTTTCATTATTTACAAAAATATTTACACATAAATTGTTGTTTTCGATAATAAAAATATTTTTCATTAACTAATAATTAACGATCATTTTTTTGAAAATTATTTTTGAAATCACTCATTTTCCATCTGACAAACGGACCCTTAACACTCCAGCCTTGTTCTTAAGTAATAAGTATACATGGTATATAAATATGCAAATGCTAGTAAGTATACACGTGTGGATTTGTTTTTCAAGACATCAAAAACATGGGTTGACAAAACCGACTCTTGTTTGTCTCGGACCATCGAAAACATAATTGGAAGTGCTCTCTTTTTAAATAGCAAAGAATAAGTCCGAAACATTTACCCTATAAAAGGATTCATAAAACTTGTTATTTGATTATCGTTTGGGTTAATAACGATTTTCTCATTGACTTTGAGGTATAATTTTTAGGGATAAGTGCACCCAAAATCCTAAAATTTATCATAAAAGTACAATTGGGTCCTAAAGTTATAAAAAAGTACAATCAAGTCATATAATTTGTCACAAAAGTATAATCGAGTTACAAAATTTTCAAAAAGTACAATCAATGGAAGGACTTGATTGCACTTTTTGATAGGACTCAATTACAATTCTAACAAGTTTTAGGATTTCGTTGCACTTTTTATAAATTTTAGTTATTAATTATACCCGCATCACTAGTTTTAAGATTTCCAATACACTTATTCCTAACTTTTAATATCGCGTCAGAAACATAACTTTTCAATTCCAAACCGATCTTCATTTCTCTTCTCTTGCTAGCGAACAAATCAAGCATCAATGTAATCATAATTTCGATCGAAAATCAAGTTTCCTTCTCACTCATCATCATTTTTATTTTCTTGGACGAACCATTTTCCATCAATTCGGAATAATAAAGAAAGGATGACCTTGACCCTCTAACCAAACTTATCATTAAGGGCACGCCTTCAACTTTTTAGTGTGATCATTTTCTAAGCTGGCGCTTACCTAAACAAATTTTATCTTTGGCAATTTGCTTTGGAAGGCGTTGAAATGGTACGTGCAAAGAAAACAAGTTCAGATACCAGAAACAGTGAGAGGATGGGACTAACAGAACTGTATGATGATCAACAAAGTACACTTACAATTTATGCTATCTCATCTAAATTCGCAGCTGACGTTAAATCTAGAAATTTAAAAAACCTCGGAGATTTCGTCCCTGGTACAATGATCATCTAACCATTTCTATGGATAGGACATCGATAACATCGACTTTGCTTCACATCTCAACAATACTTCGACCAAGTTAGAGAAGGGAAGACCAAGGCACCCATTTAGGTGTCAAGACTCCAGGTCGAAGCAAGGAGCTTCATGTGAACTCAATAGCACTGGCCTCGTCGACCAATATCTCTCGAACCGCTGCCTTGAATATTCCATGTAGTCAAAGTCGATTTCGTTCACATGCTCCTGAAAGCCAAATAGAAAATGGGGCTAGATCAATCCCATGATCGAAGCGTTCAATTGCCAAGAGCTGTTTTCCGTTCTAAATGAGAATGGTCTGAAGATATCGAAAAGACAGCATTGTGAGATACCATGCAACTTTAAGCACCAGCATTTATAGTCTAGATTTCACGCGGCGATACAAATTTCTACCTGGAACCGCTCGTGCAAAAGAGAGCTACTTCATAGTACACTATAGCGTGAAGATTGTGAGAAACAAAGCATAATGGGTTTAAGTACATATTGATATTATTCCCCATAGTCCCCAGAACAGATGACTTGCCAAAGTATACTTCTCAACATCTTGGAGCAGCTGTTCTACCTCAGCTTCAGTAGGTGCATCACCTGCACAGAAGTTCGACATTCCAGATTGCACCATAAATGACTATAAAGATAAGTACAATGAGTATATAGAAGGCCTGAGTAGCTAGTTTATAGTTTTTCAAATGTGGCTCAAATTGCTGCTGGAGGTTTTCTAGAAAATCACTGTTGGATTTGCTCTGCGCAGATCCATCCAAGCATGCACAGAAATTAAAAAAGTTGACTGGGAATGAGGCTTAAATGCCTTTCTTGCAGTTCTGAATTCCTCTGTCAAAGGTCTCAAATATTATTTAAATAAGAAGTGCAAATTACATACAGAACCGTGTTTTGTCAATGTGTTGGACGCTAAACTTCTTTGAATTTTGGTCGCTGTACTCAGTTTCTTGGTTGACAGAAACTACCCAGAAGATTTTCTGGGTCTTTACAGCGAGCAAATATTCAAATATTTTGATCACTAAAAGCTGTCTCTGGCAACCAATTCAAAATTTTGGTTCTGGCGACCATTTTTAAGCGACTGATTACTCACAATAGAGCTGTGTTTTGTGGTGATTTGCCTGTGACATCATAGTAAGTTGGCCCCCGAAAATGGACTGACCAAAAGTAAACTAGAGCAACGGAACAAACCCCATGCCATTTGTATCTTATAATTCTTCACACATAAAAGAAAACGAAAAATAATTAAAATAATTTTACCTGAAGTACTCAAATAAGTCTGCACAAATCTTCTACGCTCCTCTAAACCTGTTGAAGTCACGTTTTTAAAAGCCAGCATTTTATTTGCCACTCAAGGGAGATAAAAGCATAATACGCACTTGGATATTTTCCATAGTCCATAACATGTGGAGTCTCAGTATGATAGTCGGCAGCCATCTCGCAGAAATGATTTGCAATATCAAAAGCAATTGGATTGTAACTGGAATATTCGTAGTCCTGACAAGGTAGAAGAGAGAGAATTTGAGAGAAATTAGCACTAAATGACATCTTCATCTGTCAAGCTACCATAATAAGAACATGAAGAAAGCGTCACAGAAGAAGTTTAACAATTAGATAGACAAGGGCAATCCTCTAAGGGAAAGGAGAAGCACATGAAGAGTGGAATAGACATCTTTCTCTATGCAATTTGCACTAGTTTTCCTTAATAAGCCTGGGCGATAAACTCGGTATAGATATGTCACATGTGAACAACAGCCACAAGGAGCCAGTACATCAGTTGAATCAAGTCTATAAACTTATAGGAGATGAATATGTAACTAACACAAATATTCTCAAGCTTCACGAATATGGCAACATTATCACTGGCGGTGCAGTGAAATGAAGAAGATGGTGAAATCAGAGATCATTACAGGGAAATTTCTATATATGACCATCTGCTGGAAGAAGTATGTGTAAGAAGGGACAGACACAAAACTCTGCCATCCAAAGAATGAGCAAGTGAGATGTCATCTGCAAAGTTTACATCGAAACCTTGTAAAGAAATTCAACTTTGGATGGAAACTTTGAATAGGACTTTGTACTTGTGATTGGACAGAGCAACTTCTTGTTTTTCTTTTTTCCAACTACAAAATTTTCATTTGTGACACACCTCACGATCTTCAACTTCTGTCTCGACCTGTATTTCTCAATACTCTGTCTCCTTGTGGCTCTCTGGCAACTGCACCATGAAAGGAGTTCTCTACAAGAACTGCAGTAGATGCAACCAAGTGAAGGGACAAGATCCATGGCTAGGATCTGTAACCGGAATGTCGAAAAACTATCATTCAAGATCAGTAGAAATCGAGTAATCTTCTCTCTCTCTTTAATTTTCTTGTATCGTGCAAGTGTGGCCTCCAGTCCCTTGTGCTCTTCCTCGGCCGCCTCAAACTCATTCCACAGATCCTAGAGCTGGTTGAAGCTAGCAGTAACTGAAGAGGTTCCATTACTTCAACTCCAACAAAGCCCGGGTGAGCAAGAAAATTTTTGTCCAATCCAATTTTCCATACATCTCACGTATGTCTTCCCACATCATCTTCAGGTCTTTAGTTTGGGGGAGGTCAGTAGCAACATTGGAGGCTATGCAATTCCCGATCCAAGTGCAAACAAGTTGGTTGCACTTGCGCCAAACTCGTCGCATCTAATCATCCGCCGGTATAGGTATACTGCTGTCAATGATGCCCTCTTTATCTTTGGTCATGAGGGCTTGCCGGAAGTCCCAAGCCCATGCGTTTTAGTTATTGGGACCAATGAGCTGCAAGGATATGATACGTAGCTTCGATCTGTCGGCCGACGAGTTGTATAATGGGTTGCCAATTTCTAGACAGTAGCCGGTGACCGGAAACTCATACGGCCAGAAATCGGGTTGCAATCCTAAGTAGGGATTCAGCCCCTAACCCGTCGAGTTGGATTCATGACTCGAAGATGCCAGTCCGCTCCATTGCACTAAGGCCCAAAACTAGTCTCTTCTCCTAATGGGCCACGTTGCGCCCATTGCTAATTAGGTCCAATAGCCCATGGGCTTTGAATGGGAATCCACTGTACCGAAGGCCACTGAGTTGACCCTGTTTGCTAAGCTGAAATTAGAACCACAGGATGCTGGTCGGAATCTCGCTGTTCTTGTGGTAATTTCTCCTGTTTTGAAGTTTGATTCTGAGGCGGGTTGTTGTTTGATAAATCCTCCATTATGTGTAGGCGGAATTTTTCTTGATGCCAAAAAAGATTTTGAATTCGTGTTAACTATTTTGCATGATGGTATGCGACAACAATTTGAAAACTACCAACGACAATTCAAAAAGGATTTGTGGAAGCTTAGATCAGAACTAAGGGCTTTGATACCATGAAAGGAATTGAGAGAAATAGGTATTTTTGGGGAACAAATTGTAATCTCTATATTTTTCATTATATGATCCTCGTACATGTATACATTTATTGTACAAAGAAATTAGAATAAAGGAAAGAGCAAAATGATTATATCACGATTGTAATTTCCTATTTTATCCCCGAATATCTCTGATTTAATCAATTAAGATCAACATCAAGGATAAAATCGTATCCTTCCCCAACATTAAACAAAATAGAATCGTCCAATCATGCACTATACGTTAAAAAAAGAAAAAAAAAACTCGTTGAGGAAAATGAATGATGTGCAATTGGAATGTTTCACCTTTTCTTTAGGAGGTGAAAGATTATTTTTAATTTTCATTTCCATGTTTCTTTTAACTAACAGGCATCCGACGAGTTTTACTGATCAATTGGATATATGAAAGATCACAATGCCTTTTATCATGGATTTTCTCCTTAAAAAATGGGACGCTTTTCACTTTCTTCGAATTTGGAATATGTTAGATATTTGAGAAATAGCTTTGTTGTTTATCTTGGCTACCTTTTAAATTAGGATTTTGTCCTTAATTGATGCTTTGCATAATGATTCATCCTAATAGTATTTTTGGCCCTAATGAAATCTACCGGTAAAAAGATTGGTGTGATATAAGTCAAAGATTATCTTTACATTTAAAAATGCCTCCATTAGTTACTTCTAGTCTTCATGTATATATTTTGGAATCTTTTTTCCTTGTTTAACGCATAATTCGATTCATTTTTATCTCTTTCATCATCTTAGAAGCTAATTAGGTGCCGCTCCTTGTTTAGGCATTAGGATTCTTGTATTGAGGTAGACAACCGGGCTTTGTGGGCCTATTTGAAGGGGCTCATACTGCGTATTTTCTACCATTATTTTTTTGAAATTTCTCGGCTGAAGCCCTTTGATTTCTTTCGGTGAAAAAAATGCTTGGACCCATTTAAAAAAAAGGGGCCAGCTTGACCTCTTCTCTAAGCCAAACCAACCTTCCAAACAGTAGTCCCGATCACACATGAGTGGCAGTGGTGTAATATCTTGCAATCCGAAGGGCACTTATTTATTGTGTGTAGTCCGAATTGGAATCTAGTCAGCTTGTTTTTCAAAAAGAATTCCCCTGTGAAAGCATAAGAAAGAAATCTTTGTGGACACCCTTCTTACATGAAAGGTGGGGGCAAGGAATTCGATTCATGACAAAAATCCAAAATGAATTGGGAATTAAAGTAAGACCGGTAAAAACAAAAAACAAAAAACCTTCAAGAGATCATCAAGGAAGTCAACAATGACTTCAAACGATTCCATGATCACATATTAGTCATCTTCGTAACTCTTTCAGCTCAAGAAATATGGTTGAAAAATGTCAATCTTAAATTTATGCTGCAAAACCAAAATGACCCACTTACATTTTTTTTGGGTACGACAAAGCTTATCGAAAAAATTCAAATCATCTTACTGGATAAAAAAAACAAAAGCAGAACGTCCGATTCAAGAACCTAACCCATAAAAAAGAGAGATGAGATTTTTTACTTTCTTACATGCAAGCCGAATTATGAAGTATTGCCTTCACACAAAATAAATTGGATTGAACTTGACTCCGATATCATTATGAAATGTCTAATCTTGAATTGATAAATGGTCAGAGATAACATATAAATGTGGGGTTTAACATAAACGAAAAACCGAAATAGTGGAAAGCTCACTCTCTACACACAAATTCTTTTGTTTTTTTTTTGCCCATTTATTCACTCTCTACACACAAATTCTTTTGATGTTTTTTTTTGGCCCAGTTATGGTTCTCCAAGTTCTTGTAAGGCCTGCCAAAATGAATGAACTTTGTAACCCAGAAGCCAAACTGAGAAGAACAAAAAAGTATTTTTCCTTCCATCATTTTTCCTTTCGTCATTCCATTTGTTATTTCCCCAAATCTTCTCAGGAAATTGAGTTTCTCCACCTCCTAGGAGTCTTCCTGGTTTGATCTGCACTTGGCATCTGAGGCCCAATGTCCTGGCTCTCCAGGTTGCTCATCTTGGTGAGCTTGCTCAGCTTCTTCCACCCGCTGCTCCAGGCTGAACCCTGCTTATGCTTTGCCATCTTGTCGAACTGCCTCTGCAAATTCTCCATGTCGTTCTGCAGCTCGAGATACTTGGCCTTCATGCTGTCGAGCTCAAACTTGAGGGTGTTTATGTCCTTCTTTGCAGCCGCCCAGCCTTCCTGGAAGGATTGTGGGGTCCCTTCCAGGAGGGTCTTCCGGTTCGGGATCATTGGCTGGTAGTGCGTGTCGCCTCCAGTTTCCTTGAGCGAGCTGCTGGCGAGAGCGTTGCTTATCTTCACTTGCTCCGAGAAGAGGACTTGAACGACCACCCTCAAGGGGAGCCGCTCGTTCTGCGCAGCGTGCATGCACGCATCGATCGAGAGCTTCTGGCAATCCATCACCCGGCACAATCGCTTCCTCTCATGCTCAGTGAGCGTCGGATGTGCCTGTCAATTTGTTAATATCAATCAAACAGCAGAGGATGTCAAATTTTGCATCAAAATCAGATCCATGAGGTAACATTTCCTGTCATTCACAAGTTATCAGGTTCATGATATACTTACAGGAAGAAAGGCAGTAGTTCCGACTAATATATAGTTTGTGAAATGATATTATGTTTGGATGGAACGGCAGACCATTATATCAAAAGACAGCTGCTCAAAAATCGAGAAATTTAGTTTGGTGTGGAATCAAGAACATAATTGCCAGGCAAGATTTTCGGTTTGGTATGGAATCAAGAATTGATGTTGTTTGTCACTCCAATGATAATTTTCAGAGTGAAAAACAGATTATCCATTGTTGAGAAAAAGCATATCCTGTCAAAATTATGCAGAGATCCTCCGTGTACCCTACATGAAGATTAGTATATCAGAGCAATTCCTGTTGCAAATTCAAGATTTTAGGTTTGCATAAATCCTTAAGACATTACAAGCAACACCCTCCACCCAAATCCAATTACATGGCTACTTTGCAATCACTAAGTTTCAGCTTTGCTGGTACTAGCATCAGATGTTGAGCAGATAAAATTATAGAGGTGATTAAAGAGACCGAGAGTGAAGAGTCATTTACCTTAAGGTACGAGTCGACTGCTCGGTAAAGTCCGTCATCGCAAGTCCTTGCGGCTTCAGGCAATGCCTCAGCCAGCACTTGAAACTTTGTCAATGAGAGGTTCCCGTCTCTGGACACCTCGGTGAGATAACTGTCCACTAGTCTAGCCACTCTCATCTTCGCATTTTGCCCGTTAACTCGTTGAGCACTGTCATAGCCATGCTTCTCCGAGAACGACTGACTGCTTGGGCTCGAGCCCTCCATCTGTTCCTGAACAAGAAAATGCTCCAGAAGCCTCTGAACCAGATCAACGTCATACAAAGTCTCGCTCTTATTGTACGACGGGATAAGGAGATCGGCCAAGGTTGCCTGTTCAAATTGCATGCCGACCCGTTTCTCTAACTCGGTTACTAATGCCGGAGCCACTTTCAACATGTTTGCCATTCGCAAAAGCCGGAGAAGGAAGCTACATGTGACGCTGTCCTTCTGCGGAGGAATTATACTGATAAGGCTCTCTATTATCATCCTCTGGTCTTTGGCCTGAACCGTCGAAGGTTCGTCCTTAGTTCCGGCCACGACCATGTGGAGCCCCCCTTTCCAACTACTGCCTCCACTGCTGCTATGGCTGTTCCCGCTGTTGCTTCCTTCATCTCCTGCTCCTGCTCCATCTCTTATCAAACCTGGAAGCCACTTAGTAGCATACCGCGTAATTGCCGCCCCAATCAATTCGAACCTCATGCCTTTCACTTTGATAGCAGTGACGACCCTCACAAAGTGATCGATCCTCAGAATCGAGACGTCTTCGAACCACCAATCAGGAGGAGCCTGGTGAGCCCTGTTCGGGCTCGACTCCTTCATTTCGTTCCATTTCGGGCTCGAGACTTTCGGCGGCTTCCCCGTGTAAGCCCATCTTATCCCTTTTGGGTTCGCACAAGCCTTCCAAGCTATTGACTCGCTGCATCTTCGTACAATTTGCAGATTCTCCGCCCATGGCGAGAGCTTCTCACAGCTTTTAAGCACTAATATCGAGTCTCGCCACGAAGATAAGACTACGTAGCTGAGAAAGGCTTCGGTTTTGAATATAAGATTGCCTTCCTCCAAGTCCTCAGTCATCTCCAAGTACTCAGCCGCACTGCGCAGGCCGGAAATATTGGCTGCAGTCAGATCGACTGCAATCCCATAGCAGAACTTTGCGGCCAGCTCGAAAGCTTCAGGCCCACCGGGCAGATCATCCAAAACCACCTTGCTTAAATCGGATTTGCGCGATTCATATATGATCCTGTTGAACTTCCCACTCCTAGAGAGCAGGGGATACTACAACAAGATATAAAAAGCTATGTAAAAAAATTGATAAATATTTTGCTGAACTTATCCAAAACCTTTTCTCTGAATCTGAAGAAGATGAAGTGATTTGAAAGCAATGATGGTTCTACCTTGTGCAAGTGGAAATCAATTTCTCCAACGTGAACGAGAAGGTCACTCGGAATGTCGGTTGAAACATGCCTGCGTGCATTTGCAAAGAATTTGCCGTTAGCCCATCAATTACATCATGAAGCAAGCTCACTTTAACCAAGTTCTCTGTTGTTTTTCCCTGATCCAGAACTATTTCGACTACCACAAAAAAGATGAAAAAGAAGGAACCCCTTCTTTTTCCATAAAATTCAGAGCACATCACTACCAAATGCATTCGCTTTCAAGCAGAACCTCACTTTTTTCCAAAGACTTTGAAAGGAAAAAGAAGAAGAAGAAAAGCAAAGAAGCGAGAAAACAGAGAAGACAGAGTCTGTACTCACCATGCCTGATCTCTGAGCTCAAACCCTTCTGTCTTGACTCCTTGTCTGGTGGAGCTGAGCACCCCATTTCCATATTCTCTCCCAGCGATGGACTCGTTTTCAGAATCCCACATGGTCGAAACCCAGGGGAAGAAATTGCCGGAGCGCTCTCTTTCAGCTAAAGCGACTCTCTTTCCGCAGCGCAGTAACCAAAAGCATAGAGAAAAGCAAACCGAGAACAACAAGAGCAAAGAACCGGTGGAACACAAGATCATGGGAAGAAAAAGGGAGAGGAGCCCCACATGGGGATGCTTGGAACCATCTTGAGTTGTCCTCTTCCTTGGAAGATTTCGGAAGGCCGCGCTTGAACAGGCTCGTACAGGCTGGGAAGTAATGGGTGGCGTTTTCCAGCCTACTGTTCTTGTCTTGGATTATCTGAAAAACACTTTTCTGCTGTTGAGAAAAAGGGCTTCAACAGATTCAGTGCCTTTCTTCGGTTGCCGTCGCTTGGTATTTTTCTCTTTCAGCTTGCTGAAAATCTCTAATAATTGAGCGTTTGTTCTCATCCCAGGACAATGGCAAAACAGATTTTCCTTGATGCAGACACTGTAAACGAGATGAATTTTGAACAGTGACTTTGCCACGCTGGGATTCAAGGATGTGAAAGCAAAGTATGTGTTTTTCTGGGAAATCTTTGTCTAGCTCGTGGCAATTATTTTAAAATATATATATAAAGAAAATAAATGATGAAATCTTTAATTTCTTCCAGTTGTTGAGTACTAGTCCAAAATCAAGTGATTGGCAGTAAAAAAAATTTTTATTTTAATGTGGGGACAGTGATGACGGTTTACAGTGCATTTGCCTCATGCAAGACGATTGGGACTTGGCGTGGAAATTTTGTTGTACGGAGAGTCATGGCACCTAGAAACACCCTTAGCTATTATTAGGCTTAGCTAGGTCCACTAAATGTACAAAAAGATTTGACAAAATCACTCCCATCTTAGTGATGTAATCAAATTATTCATATGTCAATCATCTTCCGGTATGCTTATGTCTCACTTGCTGCGTCTCCTATAAACCTAATTAAAATGTATTTGGAGACTTTGTGCTATAAAAAAAAATAGAAATGACAGAAAAATGTAATATTATGTTCATTTTTAAATGAATAGTATGTGAGTCTATTTATAAAATTTATAGAAAGATTATCTATTGACATAAATAAGTCATTAAAAGGCTTTATCTCGAGGCTCATCTTGAGATCCCTAGGATGTAAAGCAATTAAAGGGTAGAAAATATTTTGGACTAGATCAAACGCATTTCTATTCTAAAATAAAAATTTTGGGCCTTGTTAAAAGAATATAATAAAAAAATCATTTTGACTAACCTAAAAACTTCATCTCGATTGAGATTAAAGGATAGAGCTGAGATTGGGGCTTATAAAGATCGGGATATACGTAGAAAATATGACACGTAGAAATGAGGAAAGCTTCATGGTATCTTAACAATTATTTAAAAAGAAGAAGAAAATAAATGATGAAAGCTTTAATTTCTTCTAGTTATTGGGTCCTCGTCCAAAATCAAATGATTGGCTGTAAAACTTTTTGTTTTTTAATCTAGGGACAGGGATAACGGTCTACAACCCATTTTCCTCACACAAGATGATGGAGACTAGGCGTGGAAATTTATCGTACGAAGGGTCACAGCACCCTAGAAGCTATTATTAGGTTTAGCTGGGTCCACTAAATGTGTAAAATGGTTTGACAAAATCACTCCCATCTTAGTGATGTAATTAAATTATTCATATGGCAATCATCCAACAGTTGCCTTATGTATTACTTGCCATATCTCCTGGAACCTAATTAAAATATATTTGGAAAAATAGGAATGACAAAAAAGTGTAATATCCTATTCATTTTTAAATGAAGAGTACATGAGTTAAGCCTCGTAGAAAGATTATCTATCGATCTAAACAAGTCATTACTTGGAATTCCCAAGCTATTAGAGGGTAGAGCCGAGGTTGGGCTTTGATAAAGATACCAACTCAATTGGAGGATGCGAGACATATATACTGACACTTAAAAATAAAGAAAGCTTCATGGCAGCCTAGCAATTATTTAAAAAAAAAAACACAAGTGATGAAAGCTTTAATTTCTTCTAATTATTAGGTCTTAGTCCAAAAAATCAAATGATTGGCAGCAAAAAAAAAAAATTTTAATCTAAGGATAGAGATAATGGTTTACAACGCATTTTCCTCACATAAGACAAGGCTTAGTGTGGAAATTTTATCATATAAAGGGTCACACTAGAAACACCCCTTAGCTATTATTAGGCTGAGCTAGGGCCACTAAATGTGCAAAATGATTTGACAAAATTGCTATGATGTAATCAAATTATTCATATGTCAATCATCCAATAGTAGCCTTATGAATTACTCGCTACGTCTCCTATGAACCTAATTAATATGAATTTGGACACTTCGTGCTATAAAAAAATATTGAAAGGACAGAAAAATGCAATATTTTGCTCATTTTTAAATGAAGAGTACATGAGTTTATTTATAAACTTAACCCAAAGACTATCTATTAACCTAAACAAGTCATTAAAAAGCTTCATCATGGGGCTTATTCAGACCTTAAAATTCTGAAGATGTAAAGCAATTAGAGGGTAGAGCATAGGACGGGGCTTGATAAAGATACTGACCTAATTGGATGATACAATGCGTTCAAGTAAAAATAAGGAAAACTTCATGGCAACTTGACAATTATTAAAAATAAAGAAAATAAATAATGAAAGCTTTAATTTCTTCTAGTTATTGGGTCCGAGTCCAAAAAGGAATGATAGGCAGTAAAACTTTTTTTTTTTATTTATCCAATGAGAGGGATAACAGTTTGTAGCGCATTTCCTTGCATAAGATGATGGAGACTTGGCGTGGCAATTTGATCGTATAAAGGGTCAAGACGCCCTAGAAACACCCATTAGCTAATATTATGTTTAGCTAGGTCCACTAAATGCGCAAAATGATTTGACAAAATCACTACCGTCTTAATAATGTAATCAAATTATTCGTATGTCAATCACCCAACAGTAGCCTTATGTATTACTTGCTACATCTCCTGTGAACTAATTAAAATGCATTGGAGAGTATGTGCTACAAAAACAAAAGATATAAGTTTAAACTTTAGATGGGGTGCAAGCCTTAGACTAGTAAGTATTTGGAATTATGACTTATCAAATGAGGATCTTTCTAAACTTCTGGTGAAATCCTTCACATGCCTTCATAGGTCGCGACATTCGTGGTTATGTCAGGGAACCAAAGGTTGGTATTGGCCTAGCCCGAAGCTCGCACCTACAGTACATAGGTGACCACATGTAACAGACAAAAGCGCTGTACATGGGTTTAAAGAATTTTCTGTTTGCTTGTGTTCAATGGAGAGGACTCTGGATCAACTATGAACTCACCAGTACAAATCCCACCTGCCTCTCTCTAAAAGAGACAGTGAGGTATGTAAATGGGCCCCCCCTTCATTCTGGAAATTTAACTGTGGAATTTAAAGATTCAAAGTTTCACTTTACTTTGGCTTGCTTTTGTACCACAAATGCTTCATGATTGCATTTGGTAAATCATTTCCTAACAGCCACTATCAGAGCCAAGAATGATGAAAAGAGGATGGCCTGACCACCACCGTGCGTTAGGGTTTCAACAGGCAAATTTTTCTTTTTTCCAGGTAAGTTTTCTCTTTTGGAGATCTTTTTAGTTTCTTTATATTTATTTTCCTATGATGAATACAGAAAAAAGAATGTACTAAAGGCTGATGTCTCTCCCCCCACAAAGATGCACTCCAAAGTCCAGACATCACTTTTCAACATTTTAAGGTTGTTTTTTTATTTTATTTTTTTTGAATTTCACTTCTTTCACTGCTCATTACCTCCCATACCTTTGTAAATCTTGTGAAACTAATGCCCCTCACGCTCCAAACAGAAACTATCATCATCTAGGAAGACCGGATCAGATTTATGTCGCCAAATTGTCAAAAGGACAACTCAAGCGATGACCTCTTTTCATATTTGATGTGGGGTTAATGTATTTATTTGTGCCCTTCCACCTCGGTGTGACTCGCCCGGCTCACGCAATCGCCCTCCCTCACTTGTGGTGCCTTATAGTCAATTAGCTTCCATTGAATTTATCTAGAGCCACCGACCTTTGATATAATCTGTAGCAATTCAATAATCGAATTCGTGGGAACTAAATTGCTGAAATTAATACACAAGAGTGGATTTTGGAAAGTGGGTCTCTATTTGGGAATCGCTGTACAAACTCTCTTCATAGTGTGACATGGTCATCTCCTCAGATTTGACATATGATTATAAATTACTTCATCCAACGGTGTGAGAAAATAAACATAAAAATTGCGAAAATTACTATAAAAATCTTTAAATTATTATATTTATATCAATTTAATCATAAATCTTTCAATTTAATTAATTTATTCATAAGAATTTTTACATTTTTCCAAATTATTTCTAAAACTTTCAATTGTGCCTAGTTAATCATAAGTTTTTTAACAATATGTCAATTTAGTTTTAAATTTGTTCACAATTTGTCAATTTTAGCTAAAAATTGTTGGCGCTTTGGTCCAACCAACTCCAGTTACTCTACAAAAATAGCTAGCACTAATGAAGATAATTTTTTAAAAAATTTCTAATTTTTTTTTTACGTTTATGTATTTCCTTTTATTTTTTTAACCTTGGGTTGTCAAGGGCCACGACGCCCTTCCCTTGGCTGGCCTATGGTTAGGAAAAAGAAAAAGAAAATAATAATAATAATAATAATAATAATAATAATAATAATAATAAAAATTAAAAAAATTATCCACATCAACTTTGTCCGTATCACATAGGACGGTTGGCGCTAACTAGACCACTTAGTAATTTATGGCCAAAATTTGCTTGAAGGGCTAAATTGATAAATCGTTAAAATGTTTTAGACTAAATTAGTACAATTGAAAGGTTTAAGACTGAACTGACAAATTATCAAAAAAATTATGATTAAATTGGCCAAATTGAAAGTTGTATGATTGAATTGGCGCAAACATTATACTTTTAGGACTTTATTGGTAATTTTCCCTATAAAAATAAAAATCATTCTTTTGACTTACAAACACATCTAAGTTTAAGAAAGCAAAAGAGTTTTAGACCAAAATCTATGGCAATATCAAAAGGAGTTTTAGACCAAAATCATTGTTTCGCTTGGACAATAGAATGTATCGCAGAATATGCATCCCATTTAATGGGGGACAAAGAACGAAAGGCTTTGAGAAACCAAGGAGACCCCTCGATATTACTAATGAGAGTCATGATCACCAGACAATTGAATGTGAGCGAGGGGGCCTCCTTCCTGCCCCATGCCGAGCGCTAATGAAGATATAAAGGAGAACTGCGGCCCACTACTGATAGATTGCCCTGGATGAGAGAGAGCTGTTCTGCGCCGGACGCTCGCGACCCCCTTAAATCTCAAGCCGCTCGATCGTGCGAGACCATGTGGGATCCGCAGCTCTGAAGGACGGAGATTAGGCAGGCTCACGAACATCCGGCACAGGTAAGGGCTTTTCGATGCTGAAAATGGGTCTCTTATCTCCACGTTCAGCGGTGGGTCCACCAGGGCTGTCCATTAGGTTTTGATGGAACCTGGAAGATGCTCATTCAACTTTGGAAAACAGACATTAAAGGCATTGACAAGATGACTTTCTTCTTGAGTCGTGCTAGGGTCTTTTGAGCGTGCAGGCTTCAGGGCTGAATATGGTAGCTGTCTTATCCTGGAACGTGCAATTGTCTTGTAACCGGGTGTACAATATTGGCAAATCAGTTACAAGACAAATGTGCAAACCATAGACTATCCTTGCTGTGAAATGTTCGCCCATCCTCTCATTTTTACCAACGCGGGTGGCTATTATACCAGTTTACTAGTTCTTCAGACACCCTCTCATATGCAGTGGAGTGTACCCTCTTCATCTAAGACATCACCAAATTCCCAATCTATGTTTTTCTTCCTGACATAGGAGAAAATACAAGGGTGACATTACGGAGTCTCCTACTCCAGGACGAATCTCCTACCTATTTCTTTCTTTTGAGTTTTTTAAAGACCTGCCCAAATCCAGCCCATTCAACTTTGGAAAATAGACATTAAAGACATTGTCATGATGGCTTCCTTCATGAGTCATGTTAGGGTCTTTTGAGCATGCAGGCTTCAGGGCTGAATACAGTATATATCTTATCTTGGAACATGCAGAATTTTGCAGTTTGTATCCATGTAACTAATGCACATCCCTAAGCAAAGGTTACAAAAATCAACTAAATGACATCGATCTGCATACTAATGTCGTACGAGATTGTTAAAGATAAAGTAGTTCATGCTCAAGAACCCTAAATTCTCCCAAAGGATGATGTCTATGTTCATTCTAAATGATCACCAAATGTCCAGTATTGTGAAATTCTGCTATTTTCTTATTAAATGATGACATTGCACGTGGAATGACTTACTTAGATGGATAGAAGCTCAGGTTTTGGATTTAACTGGGAGAAAGAAAATGAACCTTCCTAACAAAGTTTGTCACGTCATCTTGTAATTTCCTTTTTCTTACAGCACATAATATTTGAATCTTCACGGGTAGAAAATTTCATATTATAGGAAAGTTACTTCACTTTAAAAAGTTTTAATAATGTAAGAGTTTGCTAATTTCATATATATCAAAAGTTACTTTCCTATATGAAAAGTGATTGTCAAATTAGGAAGTTTACTCAACCACTAGAGATTGTCTTAATAGCCACCCTTCCCACATAAGAATGGTGAAATAAGGAGTTTGATTCCACAAGTTCTTGATGGTTGAATGTGGGGATGTTTAGTTTCAAGTGTAAAGTTTGACTCCCATGTTCTACAAAAAGACAAATCAAAATTCTAAAAATGAATCAAGAGTTAGAGTACGATAGATCATAAAAAAGGAAGAAGTTCGCTCCCCATATTAGGTTTGAGTATATCAACATTTATTGGAGCAATTACTAGTTAATGAAATGTCCAAATGTACTTTCTAGGGATGGAAGCGAGTAAAGGGGGTACCAGAACCTCATAAGATGTAAACAGGTAGTATGTTTAGGGTCAATTGCTAATATTCTTACACAGCTTGGGGATGAGTTTGGCATTTTATAATTGAAAAACACAATACTCGAACTTGATATATATAACTGAAATTGATAAATTTATGACTAAATTAGCATCCATGCAATAGGTTTAAAATTTAATTAGTCAATTTAAAAAGGATCAATCATTTAGCATCACAAAACCGGAGCTATAAGTCGATAACCTTATATGCTTGACGCAAGGCACAATTGAAAGAGAAACACTCATGAGCTGGGAGCTTAATAGCTTAACAACTCTATTCAAAATAGATCAATCATATGAGGCAAACTCATACACTTGGTAAATTACCCAAAAAATATTAAACATATTACATTAATGTCAATTTAGTCCTAAATTCATCAATTTTATCAATATAGTTTTGAACATTTGTGTGAAATTCTAATTTAGTTCTTCCATCCAATTAATTGGCCTAGCAATGTTGACATGGCATCCAATCATCATGGGTTGTTCTACATGGCATGATTGGCTATCTAACATGGACAAATTTCATAAGACAATGTTTTTTATTAGATAATTTTTTGGATATTTTAAGAAAAATTTGTGAATTTTTTTTTTTTTTTTTTTTTTTTTTCTTTCCCTTTTCTTTTCATCAGTGGCAGGTCGTCAACCACTAGCCATAGCCGGCAAGGGTGAGGGTCGGCCTCACCAAATCTTGCAAGGGGGGCCTTACCAATGCTTGCCCTTCCTAGGCAAGGCCAGCTATTGCTTGTGGTCAATCGCCAATGACCGACCACTAGTGCACAAAAGAAAAGGGAAAAAAAGAAGAAAATTAAAAATTATTTAAAAAAAATTATCAATGCCAGTGCTTGCCATGTGACCTAAGACTACTAGCATCCATATTAGTGATTTCTTATCAAAATTGGTCAAATGAACTACATTAACAAATCATCAAAAGATTTAGAACTTAATCAACTAAATTAAGAGATTTATGATTGAATTGGTGCAAGTGCAATACGTTTAGAACTTTCTTGGTAATTTCCCCTAATGATGATCATTGACTAAAGAAAAATCAAAGAAGAAAAAGAAAAGAAAATGAAAGAAAATTCAAAACATTGAGAAAAACTACATTGTCTTGTCTCTATTTTTCTGAATTATATTGTTGGCCATGCTATGTAGGATGCTTGGTGATAATTGAATGACATGTCAGCAATATCTAGCAAAAGGATTATATTAAAGAATCATAAAAAAAGGTTTAAGACTAGATGAAAATTACAATCACCTGATAAGTTACCAACTATAGATAATTTGCTGATAATAGCGAAAGGAGTTACTTCGTATCACTATTTACTTATTGCTTAAAATCAAAATTCACTGACCAAGTAGAAATTCACTAATTATTAACAGATTCAAAGCTACTAATCAGGTTCAATTCTTAATTCTTACTAATGCATACTTGCTTTTTCTATGTAGTAAGTTGCTACCCTGGTAAAAAAAAGCAACTCAGTGAAATTATTTGGTATGGTATGTTTGTTTCACAAAAAAAAAAAAAAGATGATTATTTAGAAAATATTTAAAAAAAAATAATAGTCCGTATTGCTTACAAAAATGGATGATTAAAAAATATTTTCAATGTCCACAAAAGTGTCTAGACATGAATTGTTGTCTATAATGAAAATAAATTTCATACAAGCAATCATTTTTCAAAAAAATATTTTATAAATGATTCATTTTTTGCAAAATAAACAAAGCCTAAATACATGCTTTTTTAATATGAAAAGGTTTTTTCAAAATTATGCATCTACACTTTTCCGAAAAAAATTACCAAAAAAGTCTTAAACATATTACTTTTGTGTCTATTTAGTACTAAACCTCTCAATTTGATCAATTTAGTCATAAAGCTTTTGATAATTTGTCAATTTTGGCTGAAAAACACTAACATGAATGATGGCCCTACATGGCATCACTTGACTCATTGGCGTAAATAATTTTTATAATTTTTTTGAAAATATTATGAATTTTTCTCAAATTTTTTAATTTTTTTCTCTTTTTTTTCCCTTTTTATGCCATCGACCCATACTAGCCCAGCCCTAGCAAGGTCGATCTTGCCCAACAACGGCAAGGTTGAGCCTCACTCAAGCAATGACCTTGCCAACCACAATGAAAAAATAAAAAATGAGAAATAATAATAACAATACTCATAAATTTTTTTAAGAATTATAAAAATTATCCACATCAGTTTTGGTGGCACCATGTAGGATGACTAGTGTCAATGTCAGTAATTTCCAACCAAAATTGGCTAAATGAATTAATTGGTAAATTGTCAATAGATTTAAGACTAAATAGACCAAATAAAAAGTTTATAACTGAATTAACAAAATTGCAACATATTTAGAACTTTCCTAGTAATTTCCCCACTCTTTACCCTAAGATTATTTGATAGGTGGTCAATCCAAGGCGCAATTGTTGTCGAATTTTGAAGGCCAATGTATTAATAGTGCCCATGATCATATTGGACTTCTTTTGTCTTTCATGTGTTTGCTGAGCATTTCTAGTTGTTGTTACCCAAAAAACAAAGGAAGTAGGATCCCAGTTAGCTACCACTTACAAACTACTAAAAAGGCTTGTATAAGGGGCTCTATCATGACAAATACCATCCTTCTTCACCAAAGAACACAAAAAAAATAATAATTCAAGCTTGCGATATATGGTTTTGTACCATCCTAAACAGTGCGACCAAATGTACATTTTTCCGAGGCAAATCACCATCAAAAGAAAAAAATCATCAGTTGGAACATGGGTTTTAATACCTCTAAAATCCCAAATTAGTACATTTATCACAAATTCACCCTAAAATAATTTTTTGACTATTAAAAACCCCAAACCGGTATATTTATGATAACTTTATCATCCGTTAGTTTTCGTTAAGTTTTATGATTAAATTATAGAGATGGATGACACATGGCTATTGATAATTGTACAAGTTTAGTGTTTTATCCTATGTATGTCATACATGTACCAATTTATGGTTTTTCATGGTATTAAACCAATTTAATGAAAACTAACAGAGGGTAAGATTATCATAAATGTACTAATTTTGAATTTTTGGTGATCAAAAAATTATTTTTGTGTAAATTTGTCATAGGTATACTAATTTTGGGATTTTTTTATAGAAAAAAATTAGTTTTAGATAAATTTGTCACAAACATAACAACTTGGGGTTTTTGTAATAAAAAATTTAATTTAGGATAAATTTTTCATAAGTATGCCAATTTGGGGTTTTTGATAGTTAAAAAATTAGTTTTGAATATCTTTGTCATAGGTATACCAATTTAGTGTTTTTTCATGATATTAACCTTTTTAATTAATTATTCAAGAAGGATCAATCGTTTAGAATCGTGAAATTGGAGCTATAACTAATAACCTTAAATGCTTGAGCGAGGCATGGTCATAAGAGAAACACTCTTAAGCCGAGAGCTTAATAGCTTAACAACTCGAGTCAAAATGGATCAATCATATGAGAGAACCTCATACACCTTGGAAAATTACTCAAAAATTTTACGTTTATTATATAGAAATCAATTTAATCTTGAATTTATAGATGTGAATATTTGCATAAAATTTTAATGCAACTCTTCCAGCCAATTTTTGGTTGGTAATGCTGACGTGGCATTTTATTAATGTTAGTCATCTTATGTGAAACTATTGATGATCTGACATGGATAAATTTAGATAAAACGAAGCCACTTTTTATTAAGTTCTTATTTTCCAAATGTTTTCCTCTTTTTTTCACTGTGTTCCTTTTTCTTTTCTTTTCTTTCCTTTCACGGTTCATCTTCTCCAGATGAATTCGCATCGTCTCCAACCAAATCAAACAAGTACAAGTTCCTCCTTCAGCTCAAAACCTTAAGGGCCTACAAACATCACCTGAAGTCATACAATAAAGGCAAAGCAACGTCATGGTTTAGAGGATCAATTATCTCAGAAGTCGAAATTTGGTCGCCAGATCTGGTTCCTGAGGGTTGACCAGCCAATGTCGAGATCTAATATGTCAAGGTTCAACCAATTGAGGGTCGACCAGCAAAGGTATGGCGTAACAAGGGTCGACTAGCACAATATCTGGTTGCCGAGGGTCAACTAGATTAGATATGCTATCTTGAGGGTCACCCATTGACACTCGAAAAGGTTGAGGCTTACTTAGCTGATGCTCGCCTTTGGTCACCACCGATGCTCGCCTCTGGTCATTGTGGTGACTTGGAGATGAACATTCACAGTAACAAGAAACAAGAAAGATGATGATGAAAAATACCAAAAAAATCCTAAATTTATTGCACTCAATACCAATTGAATCATAAACATTTAAATTTAACCAATTTAGTCCTAAACATTTTGAAGATTTATCAATGTAGTTTATCTAGCCAATTTTGGCCGAAGATCACTAAAGTGTATGCTAGTTGTTCACCACCGATGCTCGCCTCTGGTCTTTTTTCTTTCTTAATTTTTTCCTTTTTTCGGCCAATGGCTAACCATCGACCATAGTTGATGGCCGGTAAGGGTGATGGTCGACATCGCTAGATCTAGCAAGCGAGGCCTTGCTGACACTCTCCCTTGCTAGACATCGTTAGTCAATGGCCAATGACCAGCCACTGGCAAAAAGAAAAGGGAAAAATGAACAAAGAAAAAAATTATTAAAAAATGTCAATCTTAGCACTGGCCATGACATCTAGAATCACTAATATTTACAGTGATTTCCAACATGGACTACAATGGCAAATCATCAAAAGATTTAAGACTTAATCGGTCAAATTGAAAGGTTTAGAATTAAATTGTTATAAATGCAATAAGTTTAGGACATTCTTGGTAATTTCTCCAGATGATGAACATTGACTAAAGAAAATAAAATAGAAGAAAAAGGAAAGAAAATGAAATAAATTTCAAAAAATTAAGAAAAATAATTTTGTTTTGTCTCTATTTGCCTACTTTAGAACACTAGCTATGCCATGTGAAACATGGCGTGATGATAGAATATCATGTCAGCAATATATGGCCAAATGACTATATTTAAAAATCATGAAAAAGTTTGGGATTATATAATTCAAATTGAAAATTTTATAACTAATATGATAGCCATATAATAGGTTTGGGACCTTTCGAGTATTCTTCTCCATATGCTAAGTTGATGTGGACCTCGAGAATTGACTCAAAAGCCTACATGGGCTTGGAAAGGATAAATTCTCCATCTTATTCAGCAGTTCATTGTCAAAATAACTATAGGGATGTACTTGTGGTCCAAATAAATGCATTTTTAGCTCCCTAAGATAAGATTTTTGACCAAAGAGTATCAACAGAGACCCCACTTGGGGGTGCACAGGATTTTTTAACATGGAGCGCTATTTCTTCATTTCGGGTCCTACTGTGTCTAAGAACAAAAGTGCATATCAACCAAATTGTGACTATCTATAAAATCTTTTCAACTTTTTTAGCTTCGTTGGCAAAAAGGTATGCATATCAGCAAGTTTGTGCAACATTTGGTTCTATCTTTTCAGAAGCTCCTCCTTTTTTTCGCAATACATTAGTCAATTGTTTCAAGGCAAAACAGCCATCACAACCGATGAAAATTAGTCCGATGCTTGAACAGCCCTAGTATGGCATTGTAAATTTGAAGAAAGGCAAGAAGAAAATGCTAAATGCATTCTCTGGAAAAAGTAAAAAGAAAAAAAGGATATTGTTTCACATCTTTGAAGATCACCATAGTGCTGCACGGTGCAGATATCAAGGATTTTATGGTTTCTTTTGATTTTATGCTGTATTATTGCAGGATGATTCCACTAGATTGGACAGATCATAAAAAGTAAAAAATATCTATATAATAAATTTTTTACCCTACAGTTATAATAGATTCTAGTCATGAAATTATCAACTCAAATCGTACAAAAAAAGAGGAGACATGAGGAAGACGTTTTGAAGATACACCATAGTACCGGACAATGATTTTTCTTATGACCTTTTTAACACTTGATTATGACAAATCCTTACAGCATCGTAAATTCATATTACAGCATTTTTACCCTGTAATCACGACGACCCGTGGCAATGTTATACCGGTGCATCGGGCGAACGATAAAACTGGCTGGGAATGGGCGGTGGTGGGACTGGCGCCACGTTGCCTCCCATTCCAGCCACACATGCATGTCCCCATGCAATGCTGGTGTTCAGGCAGACATTGGCTTGGGTAGCCCCCTCTAAAAGTGATGGATGCTGGTGGCAGCTTCCCCGTGCAAACTCTCTCTCTTGGTCAGTCACAGAACCATGCCAGTTAACTCTCAATTTTTGTCAATTAGTCTCTCGTTTTTTATCATTGCTCAGCTCATCAGATGGAATGGTTCTTTCTCTTCCTGGCTGTTCCCAGAAGATTCTCCCTCCACATTGCCCAAGACCCCACCCACAACATCCTGACGAAATCTACCATCTTTCCCAAGATCGGTCCCCCTTTATTTTCCCATCCCTTCTGTCTAGCCGCTCGTACTCGAGACGACACTTGCTGTGCATTGACTTCTGATCAGGGTGCATGTTCCCAATAATGAGATGCATGAACCCAGTTATGGGTCATGCCTAGATAGCTGAGGAGCAAGCTTGCTTGCATTGGCACAGCTTGAACCAAGCGATTTCCCCTAGGGTCCCGGCCGACGACCGATATCAAGAACCGGGAAGTCACAATTCCCAGCTTGGGCATGAAACGACGGAATTCGGAGATTGCCCTTTTATCTTTTTCATTTTAATCTTGAGGCAAATTTGAGTTCAGATTCAATGCTTGGTCGAAACCCGGTCGAAGCCTTTATAGCGATTGATTTATGAAGCCGGTGTTATAATTTCAGGCATGATGTGTCCACGAGTACTCGAGCAATGATCATTTATTAAAAATTTGAAGTCATACTACACAACTTGCACCTGCTTCTTTTAAAACTTTGGTTCGGCCCAAAGAACCCATGAGCTAGATCTTT